>CM061469.1:18750000-19375000 GCA_030770085.1 Oryza coarctata | reverse complement strand
TCCCAAAAGCCGGGCCAATGAAACTTCATCTTTTGTCTAAAAAATTAAGTAGAATGAATCTGACAATATTAGAGCACCACAACGTACTAAAGCATTTGTCTTATATGTAGAAAAGACGAATGTTTAATTCCTGATTGTGTTACATGCCATAATGTACTATTCATGTGCTTGGATTGTGAGACGGCACTGGCGATAATAAAAGACCCTTCTTGCTCTCATGGTGGAAGTCACGAGTCTGATTCTCGATTTTGTAAAGCGCCGTAGTAGCCTAGATCAGTGTAGCCGCAGTATTATTAAGAGATTGCACTGACTAACTAAGCTTGAAAATGTGCAGTTAAAACGGCGAGATCTAGCATGTAAATGGAATGTTCCAGAACTCAGCAGGGAGAGATGCCGATTCACCATCGATCCATGTCTCCCCCAACCAGGAGCGGCCGTCCGTAGCAACGCCCCTGGCCCACCCACTGACGCGCCCGGTTTGGCCGTTTGCATCCCTATCGAGTCTCAACCCAGGCCCGGGCCCACTTGCTGGCGCGCTCCCCCTGGGATTGTGGCCCTGCTCCTGTCCCCCTGCGTATGGGGCCCACCACCTCGCCACCCTACGCCGTCCACACAAATCCCGCATAAAGCCTCCTCGCCGCAAAAAAAAAAAATGATCGAGAAAATTTGCCGCACAATCGTGCACGGGAAAGCACGGGAGCCGTTCTCTTTCGATCGAGCGTGTGTGTGCACGACAGCACAGCTGCGCATTTCGATGCGAGTTTTTGGAAACTAGAAAAGAAAAAAAAGAGGGAGTCAGCTCTGAGGAGGGAGAGGAGGGGATCAGGGGGAGGAGGGAGGTTTTGGCGCTGGCAATGGAGATGGCTCTCCGGGCGCATAGCCCGCTCTGCTCCCGGTGCCGGCCGGTGCTCGTCGTCCGGCCGACGACGGCCGCCGCCGCCGCCACTGGCTTCGTTCAGGTGCGTTTCCTCGCGTTCTCCATCTGTTCAGTTACGGCCATGTCGGTTTTGTCCTCCTCCTTCCTTGTCCACTTCCTCAAGGTTCCTGATTGGTGCCACCGCGGAGGGGCTATCGGGTTTGGGAGATGAAGCGCGTTGCCTGTTGGCCGCTGTGTTCTGTTCCGTGCCGTGACTGGGTTTTAGGTGTAGAATTTGTTCCGGTTGGTTCATTTCAGGAAGAAATTCAGTTGTTCGTTCGGGCGATTTGTTCTGTGTATGAAGCCTGAAGCGTACAATTTTGCTCCACGCATTGAACATTCTAAGAAATGTTTATTAGCTTGGTTGGGAATTTGGATTGCACGGTTCTGCTTCAGTGATATTTTTGCAAGGGCGTCTAATAAGTATTCTTAGTTCAGAAAAATGACTGTTATATGATCTGCACTTACAGTACTGCACCTTTTCGGTTTTTTCCCCAGCCGATCATAAGGTGCAGCAGATTTACAAGGAGCAGGCTTCTCCGATGCACGGTGGCAAGTTCAGGTTGGTGGAATGGTTTTTTACAAAGCACAATTGTCTTATTGGTCTTTTGCGTGGTGCTGCTTTGATCATGTTTTTTCCCTGACATTGCATCAATCAGATTATTCTAAGAGAAACCCAAGGAGAGCCTCAACTCCGAAGCCTAAAGGTGCTGCCTCTAGAACATATGCTCCGAGACCTACAGTTGAATCCAGCAAAAAGAAGATTGAAAAAAGCGGCACTGATGAAGGTGATATTGGCAGAAGCAATGGGAAGCTCAGTAGTGAAGCAACAGGGCAAGCAAGTAATGTAGAAGAATCATCGGAGGTGGACTTCTCTGGAAATGTGTCAAGCGGTGTATTCTTGGAGGGAATGGATGATGCTTTTGAAGCTGAGACTGAAGAAGAGATCGAGCAAAATCAGTCTCTAGAACCGTCTTCTGAACCCATGGATGATGATGCAATTGACAGAAAACTTGATGAATACCGTGGTAAAATAAGTGCACTAATAAGTTCGAAACCTGAACCTACAGCAGTTTCTAGCACTCATGTACAGGACAGATCAATTGTTGGTTTTCATGAACAAGAAAAATCTGTAGTTAGTTTCCATGAGCAAGATAGATCAATTGTCCCTGTTCCTGAACAAAGCCAGCCAAGTAGTGGTGTCAGTGGACAAAATCCAATAAAAGAAAAAACCATAATTAGTGGACAGGATGTCACCGAAGATGCACCAGAAGAGATAAATGGCAAGAGTATTGAGGGGGAACCATTAAGTAGAGAAGCTGAGGAAGTTCTGTTTGCTGATGGTGACCCTAGGATAATCAAGGATGAACAGTATGAACATGATATAGCACCAGTACAGGATGATGTGGATCCACAAGTGCTGAGGAGGCGGCTTGAAGAGCTTGCTGAGAAAAATTATTTGGCTGGGAATAAGTGTTTTGTTTTTCCTGAAGTAGTACAGGCTGATTCAGTCATTGATCTTTACTTGAACCGTAGCGTGTCAGCCTTAGCCAGTGAGCCTGATATTCTTATCAAAGGGGCATTCAATAGTTGGAGATGGAAAAAATTTACTGAAAAAATGCATAAAAGTGAGTTAAGAGGGGATTGTTGGTGTTGCAAACTCCATATACCCAAGCAGGCTTACAGATTAGATTTTGTATTCTTTAATGGTGACACCATCTACGAAAATAACAACCATAATGATTTTGTCCTACAAATAGAAAGTGAAATGGATGAACACTCATTTGAGGACTTCTTGGTTGAAGAAAAACAAAGAGAGCTCGAAAGGCTTGCTGCAGAAGAAGCGGAAAGGAAAAGACAGGCTGAGGAGGAGAATCGTAAGGAGGAAAAAAGGGCTGCAATGGAGGCTGACAGGGCACAAGCAAAGGCTGAGGTCGAGATGAACAAGAATAAGTTGCAAAATGTGTTAAATTCAGCCAGCAGATATGCTGATAATCTATGGTTTATAGAGCCTCACACATACAAAGCAGGGGACAGGGTCAAATTGTTCTACAACAGAAGCTCAAGACCGCTAATGCATAACACTGAGATTTGGATGCATGGGGGTTACAATAACTGGATTGATGGGCTCTCTATTGCTGAAAGATTAGTCAAATCATATGAAAAGGATGGTGATTGGTGGTATGCAGATGGTATGCTATTTCACACTTTTCATCTCTTGAGAGATGATTCGTAACATGATAGTATGTCCATTTAATTATGGTATAGCTTTCTTAATTTGGTAATACATAAAATGTTGTCGAATTCATTATTAAGAAGTTTGCTGACTTGGAAATTGTATGACTTGAAGACACCTACTGATATTTGTTTCCTAGAGTAAATGTGTATCTCTCATGAGTGAATTGCATGCCTTGGATCTTTGGTGTTTTCTTGCTTTTTTAGTCTATTATGCAGGTACCTTACACCTTACTTTTCTCCATGTATAGTTACTCTACCTGAAAGGGCATTGGTATTAGACTGGGTTTTTGCTGATGGGCCACCTGGGAATGCAAGGAATTATGATAACAATGGACGACAGGATTTCCATGCTGCTGTTCCAAATAACATATCTGAGGACCTGTTTTGGGTGGAAGAAGAGCACATGATATTTAAATGGCTTCAGAAAGAAAGAAAAGAAAGGGAGGATGCTGATCGAAGAAAGGTCAGTTCAAGAGAATCTTTACATATTGATTGGGAGCATTAAACCTATATTACTGTATATACTTGGTTACTTTCTACTCTTTGTTGGTAAATGGTAATTTGTGGCCCTAGTTCAACAACACATCCAGAGGGGCATCATTTGACTTTTGCCTTCTGTTTGTTTCAGGCTGAGATAACTGCAAAAATGAAAGCTGAGATGAAGGAAAAGACTATGAGAGACTTTCTTCTCTTGCAGAAACACATTGTGTACACTGAGCCTCTAGAAGTACGTGCAGGAACCACCGTGGATGTTCTATACAATCCGTCTAACACATTGCTGAACGGAAAGCCAGAGGTTTGGTTCAGATGTTCCTTTAACCGTTGGACTCATCCAAGTGGTCCTTTGCTGGCACAGAAGATGGTGAATGCGGAGAATGGTTCACACTTAAGAGCAACAGGTGCGCCTCCTCGTTACAGGTCTTTTTCGGATTGCATTTTTCATACTAATATCACAATTAAATACTGCTTGTTGAATATGTATTGTATGGTGGCATTTAATGAATTATGAGGAACGAACTGGTTAGGACTCATTATGGATATGTCACTATAGACTTATTTAAGTTCATTAGACTATGGTTACCAGAAAGAATCTAATAAGCATGCAAACCTGATAAAACAGGAGTTACCTTTCTTTGAATTTACTAAATTTGTGTAAAATCTAACCCCACTTGTTTTTACCGCATGCTTTTGAAAATTTTTGAATAATATGTCAATATTAATGATATTTTCGATGACTTTTAGTCCCAAAGCAACCTGCGGTGAGATAGACATGAAACCCAAGTGGAACCACACAAGAAAATGAAGATAATAATGGTAATATATAAAAAGTAATATTGTACTACTAATAAGAGGTGGTAGGAGATGTACTAGGAAAAGAAACTCTGCTTTTTTGTCATAGCGCTCTCTCTCTCTCTGTGAGATGCACATACACATTTTTGTATGATGATGTTGCTTGACTTTATTTCCTTTGCTTGATGTGATCTGTTCTTTTTTCCAGTTAGGGTTCCTTTGGATGCATATATGATGGACTTTGTTTTCTCTGAGTCAGAACAAGGTGGAATATATGACAACAGGAATGGCATGGACTATCATATTCCTGTGTCCGATTCAATTGCAAAAGAACCTCCTATGCATATTGTGCACATTGCAGTAGAAATGGCTCCTATTGCAAAGGTAAAGACACTTTTTACCATTTTTTTGGACCACGGAAAGTGCTGAGATACTAAAAAATGATCTGTCGCAGGTTGGGGGTCTTGGTGATGTTGTTACAAGCCTTTCACGAGCCGTTCAAGATTTAGGCCACATTGTTGAGGTTATTCTTCCCAAGTATGACTGTTTAAACCTAAGCAATGTAAGGCATCCTGGTGTCTTCCTTTTTGGTTGCATTCTTTTCAGTGTTCCAGTGGAGTGGTCACTGGAATTAATCTTCTAGTTTGTCGGTACACAAGTCTACGGCATTGCTATGTATATACACACTGCAGATGGTGTCTTTCTTATTTTATCTAGTTTATGTAACTCTGGGGTTTTGTGGAATCTTAAAGATACTGGCAAAAACAAAGTGCAAATGTCAAATCAACTGTAAGTGCTGGAGTAGTAGGTGGTTCAGTGGTTGCAACTAGGCCCTCAAAACACTTTAAATTCTATGGTTTTCACTTTTCACTTTTGAAAGAGCACTGAAGCATTTATCATGAAATCAACTAAAGTCTGTGCTTTTATTTTTACGATCATTTGCTTTCTTCGCTGGTGAGAGTTGTGAACGTCAATATTTGTGGGGTTCTTATTCTCATTAATTTACTTTTCTTTTGGTTCAGGTCAAAGATTTACATTACCGTCAAAGTTTTACTTGGGGTAATACAGAGATAAAAGTATGGTTTGGAAAGGTTGAAGACGTCCCTGTTTACTTCTTGGAACCACAGAATGGGTATACAGCACCTTACCTTATTACACATGCTTAGAACATTCTTGAGTACTCCCTCTTTTTTAATATATGACACCATTAACTTTTGGTTATACATTTGACCATTTATTTATTTTTGCAAATATAAAAAATAAAAGTCATGTTTAAATTACCTTTAATTATAAAATAAGTTATAATAAAGTAAAGAGAAAATCCAAATACACCCCTACAAGTTACTGGTCTTTCCAATCTCCCCTCTATAACTTAATTTCGTGTAGAAAACTCCCCACAAGTTTATTTTCTTCTTCGACTTTCTACCTCTATCTAGTTTTCAGTAATTTCTCGTGCCCCATGAGCCTCCATTGTGGTGAGCGAAGTTGCCCCTTGCCACCAAAGGCACTCCTCTTTCATTTTTGCATGCTTTAATTTCCCCAAAGGTGTGGCGATAAAACATGATGACGATTGCATATTATAGATAAGATGTATTAAATCTCATGCCCAGCAAGAGAGAACATAGGGGGCAACTTCACTCACCATGCGGGAGGTCCATAGGATGTGAGAAATTGCTAAGAAGCGTGACGAGAAATTACTAAAAACTAGACAGAGAAGGAAAATTGAAAGGGAAAATATACTTGTGGGGAGTATTTGTACGAAATTAAGATAGGGGGAAGATTAGAAATACTAGTTATTTGTAGGAGGTTATTTGTTTCCCTCAAAATAAATGATAATTACATATTTTTTAATAATACGAATGATTAAACATGTATACAAAAGTCAACTGCGCCATATATTAACAAATGAATGGAGTACATAATCTTTTTTTCCTTCTGTTAATGCACCCTCATTTATGATAAGTAATCTATTACCTTGTCTTTTAGCATAAAAATAGGTTTGTTCTGACATTTTTATTTGCAGGATGTTTTGGGTTGGATGTGTCTATGGAAGAAATGATGAAAGTAGATTTGGCTTCTTCTGCCATTCTGCTCTAGAGTTTCTCCGCCAAAATGGATCTTCTCCAGTAAGTGCAAGATTTGTTCCATACGATTTTAGTTTTTATTTCGAAAAAGGGATGCAGGAGATCTGCCCCTTTGATTAATAGTGTAGGAAAAGATTTAAGTTTTTTGTGCCATGCCATTTTCTCCGTTCTCGTACTTGGCCATGAACTAATCACAATTTATATCTGAACTCATCTTAAAAGAACTAATGAGTCAATTTTCCAGTTCTGTTCACCACCAATTGATTCCAAGCAGCAGTTAGTCTTTTGCTATATCATTGAAAGTTTGAACCATTACTGTTCACAAATTTTGTACTGTTACCTTTTCTATCTTTTTTTTTTGTTTCCACCCTTCTCATACACAAGTGCTGTCATCCGGACAGGATATTATACATTGTCATGATTGGTCAAGTGCTCCAGTTGCTTGGCTATTCAAGGAACAGTATGCTCATAATGGGCTGTCCAATGGGCGGGTTGTATTTACCATCCACAACCTTGAATTCGGTGCACATCACATTGGCAAAGCAATGGCACATTGTGCTAAGGCTACAACTGTGAGTGACCTGACTGTGTTCTGTTTTTACTATCATGTTTCTTTTGCAAATTCTTCATGATACCATTTTCTGTGAACATATCACCAATATGTGCTTTTTTTTGCTTGAATATGCAAGAGAGTTGTGTATCATTTCATTAAGAAAAAGAAAAAAAGGGGGAATTGAGAGGGGAACCCCTCCCCTCCTCATGACCCCACAGGCTAAGCCTTTTACAAACTCACCCTCAACCCAGCTGTGCTAGTGACCTATCTAGGAACTATTTAAGCCTATTAGCTCCCGCCATGGACCAAAGAATACACTCATTCACCATTGCTTGGAGAACCGTGGTCACACATGGATTGGCACCGTTAAAAACACAGTTGCTTCTGTGCTTCCAAATCTCCCACACCACTAAAATTATGAGAGAGTTCAGCCCCTTCTTAGTGTCTTTGTCCTTGCCTCTTATTGCCCTAGACCACCATTTCATGAAATTGGTTGAAGCTTGCCCTGGAGCTATGTCTTCCATCCCTAACCTTTGCAGAATTAAGAACCAAATCTGCCGAGAGACACACATCCAACTAACAAGTGATGGATAGTCTCATCTGCTTGGTCACAAAGTGGACAAACCTCAGGGCTTGGCAGCCCTCTCATCACCAGGTGGTCCGCTGTCAAGCATCGGTTATTACTCACTAGCCATAGGAAAAACTTGCACTTCAAAGGTGCCCAATTCTTCCACTCTCTTTTTCAAGGAGCATATCTGATTGTGCCCATAAAGAAACTTTCATAGGCTGAATTGCATGTATATACCCCAGTCTTATCAAGCTTCCATTGGAAATGGTCAGGGGTGCCTGCCCGCAGCTCCACTTCTGCCACCAAATCCCACAGCTGGAGATAGTTCATAATAACTTGCACAGTCAGAGCTCCTTTGATATCTGTAGCCCACCATGTGCTTCTTATTGCCACCAAATCCTACAGCTGGAGATACTCCACTAATATGTGCTTCTCATTGTCTGTTTTTAACTGTTTGGCCATGACTAGCAGGTTTCATATACGTATTCAAGGGAAGTGTCAGGACATGGTGCTATTGCCCCTCACTATTCCAAATTCAACGGTATTCGTAACGGAATTGATCCAGATATTTGGGATCCATACAGCGACAATTTTATCCCGGTATATTAATCACCATTCAGTATATTCATTCATATTCCATAACTGTGCATTTACTATCTGCTTGGATCTGTAAAGTGTATAAAGAGTGCAGGTCTAGTTAAGATATTGAAGTTAAATAATTTTAACTGCAGCTAATTTGATTAGTAGCATACATATGCTTATGTTGGTTGTTGATCAAATATTCAATTCTTTGATTTAGTAGTTGTATGGGTATTTGCTCACTCAACATTTTTTTTTGTTTTCTTTAAGGTCCACTATACCTCTGAGAATGTTGTTGAGGGCAAGAGTGCTGCCAAAAAGGCATTGCAGCAGAAGCTTGGACTACAGCAAACTGATACCCCTGTTGTTGGAATTATCAGTCGTCTGACAGTCCAGAAGGGAATTCACCTTATCAAACATGCAATCTACCGAACTCTTGAACGCAATGGGCAGGTCTGTATCTTGCTCATAGATGGCACATTGTTTGATGCATATGTTTCTTGCCATATATTCGTTATTCTATTTTTCAATACTGAAACACATTGCCTTCCTTAAATAGGTGGCTTTACTAGGCTCAGCACCAGATCATCGCATACAAGGTGACTTTACCAACTTAGCTAGTAAACTGCATGGTGAATACCATGGTCGTGTAAAGCTTTGTTTAACCTATGATGAGCCACTATCTCATTTGGTAAGTTTTACACTCTCTGCCAATAGCAACGTATGTTAGAACTGGAAAGCTGATTTATAGTTCTGTACTAAATCTATGGTCCTACTGTAGATTTATGCTGGTGCCGACTTCATCCTTGTTCCTTCCATGTTCGAACCTTGTGGTTTAACCCAGCTTACTGCTATGCGTTATGGATCTATCCCAATAGTTCGGAAAACTGGAGGTGTGTTGTCATCTTGATATCTCCCTGACATTGCATTGCCTTTGATATATCTAGGATCGGTAAAATATATGCCGAGCATTATGCAGGCCTTTATGACACTGTTTTTGACATCGACGATGATAAGGATCGAGCTCGAGAACAAGGTCTTGAGCCAAACGGGTTCAGTTTCGAAGGAGCTGACAGCAACGGTGTGGATTACGCCCTTGACAGGTAAGTATAACCCATCAGAGTTGCACAAATTTAAAGCTACAACGCTAATAATTCCTTTCGTTATCCAATTTCAGAGCGATCACCACATGGTACGACGCCCACGATTGGTTCCACTCCCTCTGCAAGAGGGTGATGGAGCAAGATTGGACATGGAACCGACCTGCTCTGGACTACGTGGAATTGTACCATTCTGCTCGCAAGAACTGAAGACCTTATACTGGCACCAAGAACAGATGAATTTCAGGAAGTAGGTCTCCTCACGTTTCTGGGGCACGCCAGCATCCCAATACATGCCCTTCTCTGGGTACCATTTTTTAGACAACGAAAATGAGAATCCAATCCTGGCTTCTACATTGATCTTCAGCGTCAGTAAGAGATCAACAGATCTTTCCGTTGTCCTGCGGTTGTGAGTTCGCGATCGTGCGGCGCCCGTGCGTATGTGACATGCAGGAAGCTCATTCTGCTTAAAGTTTCAGATTTGCAAACATGTAGCATGCATATATGTTTCATCTTGCGATTCTGTAGTCTTTCGGATGTACATATGTAAAACAAAAAATAGATTTGTAGGGCGGACGTTCTCTCAGGTTTATTTTCTGCTCATCTGAAGGAATAAAGTGCGAGCAGAATGGCATGTAGCAGCCTGCGTAGCGTTTTAATTTCTCGTGCTGGCATCGCAAAATTGATTTCAGATTGGCAGCGTTAACCAAACCATCAATTCAAAAATTGCGTAAAAAGTTTAAAAAGTTTAGTTCGATAACAACCATGCTTATTATATTACTCGCATTATTTTGTATACAATCATTAATCACACACTCACATCAAACACAAAGCCATCTTGGTTTACATAGATGATAAACATACGTTCACGCTGTACTTCACTTAGCGTAGCCGATGCTGACGCCGGCGACGGTGACCTTGTCGCAGCCACACCTCGGCACGATCGACACGACGATCCTCTTGTCGCCGTCGGCGCCGATGTCGTCGAGCAAGTCACATACGCCGAACCTCGCCACCGTTTTCCTCGGTGAACGCTGCTCCTCGCGATGGACCCCGTGCGGCGCCAGCGCGACGCTCCCGGCGCACGTCGCCGCGCACGTCGCGGCGCCGTCCCCTCTCTCGGGAGCGTTGACGAACACGTCGAACTTGACGTACGTGGAGTGGTCGGGGACCTCGATCCCCTCGATGACAAGCACCTCCTCCTCGGCGCCCTTCTCCTTGCGGCTCCTCGACGTCTTGGGCCTCGTCACGGCCACCCGCACAGTCTTGTCCAGGGTCGCCGGGAACGCACCGGCCGCGGGCGCCGGCGTACCGGCGGATCCCGTGGACGGCTTGGCGTTCAGCCACGGGAGACCCACGTCCTGGTACGTGAAGCGCAGCGCGGCCGCGTCGAGGGAGTCACGGACGCGGACGCGGACGAGGCGGGCGTCCTCGTCGTAGAACTGGAAGCTGGCGTCGAGCCAGTCAGGGTCGGCGAAGTCGGTGTCGCCGGGGAAGAGGAGGCCGCGCCGGATGTACCACATGCGGTCAACGTTGCCGTGGTGCGCGAAGAACACCGGGTCGCGCGCTGCCGAGTAGAAGATGCCCATGTCCTCGCCGTTCGGCTGCCCCGGGTCGCCGGTCCATCTGTGGACGGTGTTGTGCGGCACGCTCTCGACGGTGCCCGCCCCCGGCTCCGGCTGGTCGCCGGTGCGGTACGGTTGCCCCATGAACAGCTCCGTCTTCCTAGCTCCCGAAATCATCTGATGCATCATAATCATTTCGTAGTATATTAAACGATCCATCCATTACGTGCCAACGTCCAATTAAGTGGATTAGTTTGTACTCCTTAGCTAGTTTAGTTCGTAGCTTGTGTCAAGCTGTTTATGTGATTACTGGCCTGGCGGTACATGATGTTGAGGTTCTGATCGATCAGCTGATCTTTCGGGATGGTCGTGTCGGTTCCACTGTAGTCGAGGTCGAGCGGGAACGGTGGCTGGTGCGCCTCGTTGCGCCGCGGGTCGTACAGCGGCGACCACCTGTTGGCGTAGATCTCTGGGAACGACATGCCTCCCGGCGCGTCCCAGTTCCAGAACGGCAGCGCAAACGTCTCGTCGCCGATGAGCTTGCCTAGTATCCTCTCATGGAAGTACAGGTACATCCTGCACGTTCACACATGCATGAATCCAGTTCACAGCCATATTAGCACATAAAACCGTAATAGCTGCATGCATGCATCATGCAACTGTTCACGAACTACACGAGACGTGATGTATTATAGACACATATAAATGTGATAAAATATATCTAAGGTAGGTAATAATTTTTATATAACAAAATTTTTACTATAAATTATATCGTATTTGATAGTAAAAAGTTTACTGATAGACTCAATAGTGCTATTTAACAATGATTGTTCTCGTAGTAAATATTTTATACTGTATCTTAGATGTGATATAGTATGTATATATATTGCAACTTTATTTTAGCACATCATATATATATATATATATATATATATATATATATATATATATATATATATTGTCACGTACCTGTGCCATGGTAAGAAGAGCCAGCAGCTGTGTATCTGGATCTCCCGGACCGGGAAGCCGACCTGGTCGTACGCGCCGTCGCAGTAGGCGCAATGCACGCGCCACTGCTGCTCGAAGCTGCGGGGGTCGTTGGCGGGGAGCTTCTTCATGAGCGACACGGCCCTCTCGTACTTAGCCAAGTACGCCCTGTCGGCCAGGTGCGCCGCCGGCCGCATGCGGAGCGGCGAGGACGCCGGCGGCGGCGTGAAGTCGACGGCGACGGTGCCGGCGCTGTACGTCGGGCAGCAGTTGATCTCCAGCGCCGTGGCGGGGAGGTCCACGGGCCGGTGGCAGTCGCCGAGGTCCGGGGCCTGGATGGGCGCCGCGAGCGCGCCGCTGCCGCCCTGCGTGGCCACCATGGCGGCCGCTCCGCTAATGCCCAGGAGCACGTCGCGGCGGTCGACGCCGCGACCGACAGCGCCTCCGACTGCGCTGGCCCTGCATGACACGTTCCGCGGTTGCCTCGCCTTCATCTTGCGGTGCAAGAGCAGGTTGTAGCGAAGGGTTTGGAGGTTGTTGATGCACCGCGGCACCCTGCGAGGCGTAGCGGTTGCACCATGTGCTACATTGGCGCTCTCCATGGCGGGCACTGCACTGTGAACTAGTTCTTGCAGTGGTGTGTGTATTTATAGGGTAATGTGTAGAATGTATAGTAGTAATTATAGCATAAACTCTTTTAATCCCTCGAAAGCACGTCCCTATTTTCTTTAAATGAAAAAAAAGATTAATATGTAATATATATATACCACTTTACAAAATTTTATATTTAACTTTTAAAAGATAAAAAAATATGACTAGCTCTTCTAGCGAGGAATTGGTGTACCTATTTTAGGTTTTGTTAAGTGAGCATAGTGATAAATGAGAGTTAATGTGTAATAAATGAGACTAAAGAGTTATACAGGTCATATAGAGGTGTAATTCTATATTTTTGTTGTGTTCTTAATTTGATCTTAATGGAGAGTGTAAGTTATAAAACTTGTGTCTTTACTATGTTTTTTCCGGTTGAGAACACTTTTATCGACACTAAAAATTACACCCTAGAAAGCAAGGATTAGATATAAAAAATATTGTCACTTACTAACAAGCGGGTTTGGACGTCGGTCCCTGATGGGCCTTCCTTAGGCTAGCCTATAAAGAAGCTCCGCCGTTCTGCCATGAGTTTTACATGGCGACACAGAGATTGAGGTAGAAGACTAGTCCTCTTGCTGATAGCAGGGCCCATACATCAATCTTAGACGGTGAAATATACAAAAAGATGATGATAGGCCTCATCGAGTAGGAATGATGCTAGTGCACGTGACGGTTATATAGGCGCATCCTATAATTCCAGTCGCATACCAGATATATATATATATATATATATATATACACGTTTTATTGCATATAATGTTCCAACGTGACAGCTCGCCGCGTCCTATCACAATAAATAGGCCGTTAGCGTAGCTATCCAAAGATAATGAGCTCGAGGATGGAAATGTCCTGAGCTCAACCCTTAGAAAAGACGAGTTTCTACTCTCGGATTGAGGATTGATTGGACCATCCGGCTTGAGGATGTATTAGCAGGCACCCTAAGTAACTGGTGGGGAACCAGTTTCCTATTTACCAATAGAACATGAGCACATATTTTATAATTAGACATATATTACTATATTTTATTATGTTTTGTAATTTTTATATAACTATTTAAATGATATACAATAGAGAAAATAGCTGTTTGGTGTTATCGTTTGTTATACGTATTTGGCTACTACCTATCTAGCCATACTGCGTACGTACCTTGTGCACATTATAACATTAGCGCATGTACCAAGTCAAACATATACCCGTCACTTAAGCAATCCCGTGTTGAGATATCATGTCAGGTCAGAGTTCTGAGATTAACCTTTCATCCATCGGCTCGGAATTGACAAGTGAATCAGTTAATCACTAGGAACTGTCAACAACAGTTTCCACTATCCTTACGTAAACCAGAAAGCTCCCAGACGACCTGAGCTACGAGAGCGTTTGGCGAAACGCTCCATCATCCTGCGTGAATCGCCTGAATATGTACGCGATCCGACTCCGGCACGGAACCGATCACGGGGATGATGGAGGCAGTTCAGCCCAGCTCATGTAACCACTGCCTAAAACGGCCAGAGTTTCAGCTCAGGCGTCGTGCGTCCCTTGGGCTGCAACTGGATGACTGACTGGTCGGCGTCGTTCCGCCGCCCCCAGCGAAAAAAATGGATGGCTGACGAAACGGCGACGGCGAAGAACGAGTGCACGTCGTCTTCGCATCAACGGTGGTCAGCTGTATGCGATGTGCCGAACACATGAAAGCTCTATGTTTGGAACGCGAGAACAGTGGATACATACATTCGGGGTAGGTGAGCTCTGCAGCGTCGCAGAATTGCGCTGGCCCGATTGCTGGTTTGGGCCTCATCTGTCTGGCCCATCCACATGTACATGCCGGGGAGCTGAACTAATTTTCGGCTCATATACATAGACGGGGCCATCCGAACGAGGCCTGACTGGGGGAAGGGATCAGATCTGCACTCTGCACAGAGTGGGCCTAGCATTGCCGGTCAGTGGATTGTGATGGGCCGTTGTCAAACGTCAATTTAAATTTTCTGGAGTAACTGTTAGGATGGAGTTGTCAGTGTCTTTTATCGACAAGGACTTTAAATAAATAGTGGCATAAATAAAGTTATAAACCTTATATATTTGGAGTGCCCATTGAAAAAGCTGAGCATTTTTCTGTCCGTATTGACCACCCGTTGTCGTTAACAGAAAGGGAAAAGAAAACCTCTCTTAATGTTTGTGTTGCGTACTCGATGTAACTTTCATAACGATCTCTTTGAAACATCTACCCATCTATTACAAATTATAAAGAAAGCTAAAAATATACAAATTATATTAGGTTGTTAGATATTGGTGAGACCAAATATTATAGATCTATGTATATAAAATATAATTGTATATATATATATAATAGCTGTATGTTAAATCTAGTTTTATTATCTGCTCTATACTGTATTTTATTGAGTTAAGAATTACATGTAGAGTCTAATTCAATCAGTCCATATAAAATTACACGTGAAATCCTCTAATTGTCAATTAATTAATTAACGTAAGTCACAATATTATTCTCCTACGGATTACTGGAGCTTCAGTTTTCTTGGAGGAAACGTAGACGAGTTTTTAATCAGGTTTCCTTTTCGTTACGTTTCGTGCGCAGCACTTCTAAGGTGTGTTCATTTGGAGAAGTTTTCAACTTCTCGTTCGCACATTAAAAAAATAGAGCGATGATTTTAATTAAATATTAACTAAAATAAATTAATATTTTTTTGAAAGTAAATTTTTATTAAAAAAAATAATTAAAAATATATATATTAACAGTTAAAAAGCGTACGTATTAAAAAGGACGAGTATTAGTTAGTAAGATAGACGGAAAAAAGCCTAACTCTTAACTTTACTTAAAACCAACTCCACGCCTTTTCTCCTACCCACCCGTCTCCGCAATCCACTTCTCCATTGGGAGAAGGAAGAAGAAACCCTCCCCCTCTCCAATCCAATACGACCGACTTCTCCGGCTACTCGCGTGAGTTTCCCCTACCCTCCTCCTCCGTCGATTCAGCGTCGAATCGTGTTTGCTCGTGTTCTCCAGGACCAGGAACAACTCAGTCTCTAGTAAGGGTGAGTTGTTGTACTTCTGTCGCGCGATTCGTTCGATCGGCGTTTTTCTGGTGGTTTATTTTCGGCGCGCTGATTTGGTGGTTGTGGTCAGGAAGGAGCGCCATGGCCAAGAGCTCGTTCAAGCTGGAGCACCCGCTCGGTCGGTTTGTCGTCTTATCGTGTTCCTCTTTGTCTTTTCGTGCTTTTGTAGTGTGGCTGCGATGCTTGCGTATTGGGTTTGTGGGTTCGATGATTGACCGAATGGTTTTTGTAAATACGTATTGGAAGAAATTACCTACGTGATAACATGCTAATTTGTTTATAACTGATAGCTAACGTACTCCTAGAATACATGAAAGAACACAGGAGACGCCTATCAGATGTTTAAGGGGATACCTTACCAAAACATCTGAATATGTGTGGTAGCAACTGCTTGTTGAATTGTACAGGTTTTGTGCGAATCTGGAAGAAGGTTGTGATTGTTACAAAGTTGTGTGTCTGGTTTGAATTTGATAGTAATAGTAGAACATGCCTTTGAGTAATGGGAATATTCAACTCAATGTGGTAATCATACCAATGTGTGTATTTAATTTATTCTTCTGATTGATAGGGATGGTTAATGGGGAAAATTCATTACTGATGAATCGATTATAAGGAGCTTCAATGCGTCTATCTGAATTTCTGATACACCAATTTTGACTTTTATGTAAGGCTGTAAAACCCAGTATCTCTAGTATTGTAGATTATAAAAGTAAAAGTTGGCCTGTCAATCCAGCATCATTATCTGAATCTTTGATTTGTTTGTAAGACTTCCGTGGTCTAGTTCCTTTTCTGGTGGATCGTATAAGGAATAGACTTTCCAATTAAATCACCCAATACTTTATGCTTGAGAAAAAAACCTGTACTTCTACATGGTTTTGGTAGTATATTGCATGTTTAGTGGTTGCTGTAATTTTTCCTGCCCAATCTGCTGTGAAAGGGGCCTGATGTGTATCATGCTTTTTTTCACTGAATTATTTCTTCATGCCTAATTTTTTATCTTTTGTGCTTGAACAATATTTAAATGTGTGTGCTACTTCAACATGACAGCATAGATTCTTTTTGAGAAATAGACATCATAATTATAGCACTTCTATGGTTGCCCTTTCTTGTAATGACTCCGGTGTTATAGTTTTCTCTGCAATGATTTGAAAGCTATGATTTCTCGTTCTCCATCTTCTACAACCTTGATATATATATATATATATTAGAAATGTTTCTGCCTTTTAGTCAGTTCATAATAACTGAAATCTTGTTCTTGTGCATGTATTTCAGAGAGGAGGCAGGCTGAGGCTAACCGTATCAGAGAAAAGTACAGTGACAGAATTCCTGTAAGCTTGCTCTTCGTATTGCTCAGTATATGTTGTTTCCTTCATTGTGATTTCTTTGCTTTAATTTGTTACAAATCTATGTAATGTAGGTGATTGTCGAGAAAGCTGAAAGAAGTGATATTCCTGACATCGACAAGAAAAAGTTAGTTTCCAAGCATTTTACGAAACCATAGCTTTTAGATTTTTATTTAGTTACTCTATTGACCCACTAAAGGAAGGAATATTGTCTTTAATTGTTATTAAGTAAATGCTAGTGGACGACTTCAGGTGTTTCAGATGATAGCAACTGGTAGCTCTTGCTATCCATTTATCTTTATCTAGACTACATTGATGCAATGGTATTGCTTGTGGATCCTTTGTGGACATATTTATTTCTAATTGTTTCAATGACCTAAGTCATGATTAATGGTGCCCTAGAAACTTTTTTGGTACTAGTAGTACAACATCGTTACAGTACTTGCATCACATTAAATCCTTTATGCTCCTTTTAGTTAAACATGTAGTGTAGTATTTACTATTTATCACTGTAAAGTCCACATCTCTATGCTCCAAAAGCAGCTGACCCCTTTCAATTTATTATTGCAATGATGCCAGTATGGCATTCCAGAACGAAACTTTTGGTGCACTGAATCTTTAATACATGTTACATCAAGTAATCAATATTACCGTGTCATCCTTACTAGCTTATGATTTTTCTGATACAGGTACCTGGTCCCAGCTGATCTTACCGTTGGGCAGTTTGTCTATGTTGTTCGGAAGCGGATCGAGCTCAGTCCTGAGAAAGCAATCTTCATCTTTGTGAAGCATACTCTTCCACCAACAGGTCTGAAAATCGAATCCCCTGAATCATTTTCCTTCGAAAACGCAAGGACTTTGGTCGAACAGTATTCTACTGCATGGTTTATGATCCTATTATCTAAAAATGCAGGCTCATGTTTTCAAGAAAATTCTCTAGATGTCCATAAGATTTCACTCAATACTTTTATGCCTTTGAATTTTGTCATATCCTTTATGTGTCTCGAGTTTTTATTTCGATCTTCTCTATTCTCTATATATATTTCACTAGTTGACCGTGAAATTTTCTTCAAAATAACTATATTCTCTCTCTTATACTCATGTGCTAACTTACTTGAGAAAAATACAATTCTCAATATGAAAAAGATTCATTTGTAAGAAAATGAAGGGGATAGAATTATTTGACCACAAATTTGAAAACTGAAATTTAATTTTTTAAAAATAAATTTCAAATCAAATTTGATGAAATTCGTACAATATTTTCACCAAAATTTAAATTAATTTTCAATTTCAATTTTATGGTGAAACTCTTGTATGGATTTTATAAAAAAATAATTTTGTACGAAAATTTAAATTCTATTTCTCGAATTTACCATCAAATAAATTTGGTGTTATTATAAATTAAAATTTTCACATTGACGTTTATGTTTTAAAATAGATAAGATTAGTATGTGACTAATAGAGGGGTAATATGACCATTTATAAAAAAACTAAAGGTCAACTAATAAACAAGTAACGAGGGGCTAGGATAGGAGAATAGAAGGGATTAAGCGAAAACTCACGCTACATAACAATTTTGCCCCATGTTTTCTCATTTCATCACTTTGTTGGTTTTTCAGCGGCTCTGATGTCTGCAATTTACGAGGAGAACAAGGATGAGGATGGGTTCCTCTACATGACCTACAGTAGCGAGAACACCTTTGGGCTGCTCTAGGCGCGACGGCAATCGCTCAGCTCCTGTAAATAAGACTTGCCAAACAAGTGTATATTCTTGCTTACCTCGTGGCAAATCTTTAAACTCTAATAATACCAAAATCCTCTCAGATATTCTAAACATACATACGCTGCTTATAATACTCCCAAGGAGTTTCTTTTGACATGGTTAAAACAATAAGAATTTCTTAGAGCAGTCGTATATATATTACTGTTAAAAATAATATCTTTTTATAAACCAACATTCTATTTTATATAATAAAAATAGGCAAAAATGGAGAAAAAAAATCTTCCATCCTCCGTTTAGCCAGAGCTTAGAGACAAAAATCCAGAAAAAAACCTTCCATTCTCCATCCAACGTAACCGAGGTCAATCTAGATCACAGTGTATCATTAATCTGGTTGCTGTTGCCGCTTTATTGCCTGCCTGGCTGGCTCTACCGACAGCAGCCACAGCAGTTGATGGAAAAGGTCGCCGGCACGGGGTCCTTAAATTTACTGCGTTTGGGTTCTGTTGCTGGTCGCAGAGCCTGGATGATGCATGGTGGTTGCTCTCATCTTTATCCTGGCACTGGCATTCGACGTGTCCCGTGTCAGGATGAAGCTGCGATGTATTCGTGGCGTTATTATAGCAGCGTGGCCATTATTTTTCCTGTGGTTTTGTAGGGATCAATCTGTTTCATCATTTATTTTTGGTTGCTCTTGCCTTTGGCCTTGGATGATGGAATTGGGATTTGTATTAGCTAGCTGCTGTGTGCTTAGTTTGTTGGCCAAGGAGAAACCACTTACCTGATTCTCCTGGGTCAGACAAAGCCTAGCAAGCAATTTAATTTATAGTTATCATTATTAGAAAAATAGTCTTTCAATATGAGTAACAAGAAATATACCGACAGATAAAAATTCTGGTATTAAAAATGGTAATTAGTACCGGATATAAAGTCTTAAAACCACTATAGGATTATTACAACTGATTGATAACAATAGATAATAATATTATTTTTAATATTGGTTATAATAATTAGATGAACTCGACAACTGTATACGACCTTCAATATCGGTTATTGTATCAATATTAATAACCGGTATTATCATATCATTTTTTAACTGGTACTAAGTATTTGATAAAATCCTTAGGATGAGAAAGTTAAAAAAAGATGATGCTAAATTTTTTTGTGAAAGTTTTATTTGGTGATTTTACTTATCGAAGAACTCTAAAAGGTTAGCTATATATGTATATCACATCCTCTTAAAAATTTATAAAAATAGATGAGAAATAATAAATTTTTTTGAGAAAATAAGAGTATGTTTTAATTATAAAAATAGATGTCAAAAATACAAGAAATAAAAAAGAGGTTAAAAAAGGAAACAATATAGAAAATATAGAAAAAAAATATAAAATTAGATTCAGAAGTTTTTGACCCTCAAAGTTTTTAAAATTAATTATCCTAGTTTTCTTTTTTTCTTAAATTTATTTATCCTATCATTTTTATGTTTTTAAAATTATTTTTCACACTTTTCTTGTTTTATAAATTTTGTAAATGTTTGAAAATCTTTTTTATCCGTTGTAAAAAATAACGGTTACTAAAAATATTTTTGTCGGAAAAAAACTCTTAGTAATAACAACCTATACTAAATAATACATTTTTAATCCAATTATTAATAACAATTGGGACTCCGAACGAGAAAACTCATTAGTATCGGTTATTAACAACAACCAGTACTAAAAAAATACATTTTTATTCTCGATTATTAATATAAATTAAGACAAAATATTTTGGCTAAACAAGAAAACTCTTCAAAGAAAATGAGAAAATGATATATATATATATATATATTATTTTCTATATATATCATTTTCTCATTTTCTTTGATGTAATTTCTCATATTAATTTATTGTTGCCTCTCCACGTCGACACCATCTGTATCGATACCGCCGCGTGCCTACCTTCCCATCAACACTGCCACCCTCGATTCCACCACCATTTTCATCTCTACTGTCGATGCCACAACATGCACTCCCACCAATGACGCCACTTGTTCATCTATTAAATTTATTATAAACGAGACATTAATTATATATGTATATGTATGAGTATAATATATATATAGTAGTACAGTAAAATAAATAGAAAAAACATTATAAAAAATGTTTTAGTACCGGTTAGGTTTTTACTACCGATTAATTAAACCAAAACTAAAAATAAATATTTTTAGTCTCACATTGTGAGTATCGGTTATACAACTAAGATTAGAAAGGTGATATACTGATAGAAAAGGCCATTTATCATTTCTCTAAGTAGTAGTGTGTGTTTTGGTCAATTTGGGTGGAGTGCAAAATTGTGCTTGTTTTATTGGTTTTCATTGTTGGGTTAGCCTTTTTACTTATTTTTTTGGCTTCCAAGTCGTGTCCGTTGTAGCTTGTTCAGACATCAATGAGGTGTGCCCATTTTCACAAAGGCACTCACCAATCAATGGAAGCCTAAGCCCTACCAATAAAAATAATGTGGGAGCTGGACCAATCAGTCAAGCCATTTAGTAAGAGCAAGTAAGCCAGCATCAGAAAAATTAAATTAAAGCTGGGTGGCCTTGCAAGATCATTGATTCATGCTAAGCATGATCTGCGTGCTACATATGAGTTCATATAAATGTACTGCAGATCATTCATTGCTGCTACTCCAGTTCTAAACGTACACGATGCATGGCTAGTACGTATATAGTATAATGCATTTATGAACGTAGCGCTGCAATGCTAAGCTCGCAATGACTGAAGGCGCCATCACGAAAAAACTGCAGCTACTTCACTGTAGACATGTATTCTTTCAGAAAAAAAAAAGGATAGCCATATTTCGCCCGTGGGATTGATTGCCTCATTGCCAGCGAGAAAGGTTTATGCATGAACTGCTTTCCTTGTCCACATGCCTAAGAAGATATATGCACAAATATCGCTGACGAACATTATTTCAGACCAAATCGCCACTCGTTTGCCCACTGGATCTCTCCGTATCATTGCCACTTTGACTCGATTATCATTGTCGACATGGCCATATTTGCAGTCTTCAATACATATATATGCCGTACATGAATGCCGTTTAGTGATTAATTGTACTATGTGTTGTTGTTGGCAGCAGCCCATAGCGTCACGCAACAAGCATCGGCCAAACTTCATCAATTCACGGATGATGGATGCATATATGGTCGTCGTGGTACTAACGGGACGTACGTACGCCGATCCTGATTTCACGCGCGCCTCATCGATAGCTTCAAGAATTTAACGCAACTTAATTTCCCTTTTCTAGCATGCTACGTACACTGATCGATCAGAGGAATGCGTTCGCATCGATCTTCTTCTAGGTGCAGCAGCTCATCAGAGATGATCAGAAGCCATTGGTCGTCGTCGCTCGTCAGAACACTGACGTCGTCGTCATCGTCGGCGACGACGACGTACAAAGACTAAACCGGTTCCTTGGAAGCCAGCCATTGCCGGCAACGACGCATCACACGGCACTCCTAGCCCTTGGCGTTACGCGAACCTGACGAGACATAAGAAGCGGTGAGAGATGGATGGTGTGCGTAGAAAGAGAGAGAAATGGAGGAGAGAGAAGGCTGGGGTGGCATGCAGATGCAGGTTGCAGCACGGAGAGGGAGAGAGAGGTAGGGGCAGGCAAACATCCCATGCCAAGCCTGCATAGGTTGTAGACGGGATGGGAAATCACTGTAGTGCATTCAAGCCAGCCACGCCCCCACACCGCTGCTGCTGCTGCTGCTGTTGCTGCCTATTGGAATCGATCAAATCGTCGTTAATGTCGACGTCCACATCGATCGATCGATCTCTCGCTCGAGGCATCTCCTAGCTTGACGACCTCTAGTACTGCCCTCTCTCACCTTCTTCAAATTCATTGCGTTTAATAAATGCTCCAACCTCCTCTTTGTTTGGTTGTTGGCCGATTCAATTCGTTTGCCAACAATGCCGTTGCTGTTCCAACTCGCCCCTGGCCTCCTCGTCTCCTCCTCCTATATGTCACTCACGTTATAGTAGCAGCTAGCCATGTTGTGCTTTTGCTCCTAGCTTGCCTCTCTTTTGCATTGCCTCCAAGAAGCCCTATTAAAGAATCCTGCGGCTCCTTCCTCTCGTCCTACTCCTTCTCTTCTCATCTCCTTCACTTCTACTTCTGCATGAAAAAAAAAAAAGAAACAGTTGCTTTGCATAGCTAGCTAGCTACTGTGTTTCTCTGTCTGATCCCTTGTCCTCGTGAACTCTTGTTTGATCCTAGTGAGGTGAGATTTGAGAGCGAGTGTGTATATAGTGTGTATTGATTTGATTGATGTTTTTTTTCTGATCCTTAATTTGCCTTTTATTTTGCTGATCTGAATGTTGATCGTTGGGGGATTAATCCGCTCTCTGTGGGAACGGGATATTGGTGCGGTTCAATCAGAAAGCTTGTGCTCCAAAGGCGAGGGGCTCCACTCTTTGATTGAGCCGTGCCAATATCACGTTGCCTTTGCGGCTGCCCGTTTATTTGTTTATGTGAGGATGTTTTCCATTTTTTAATCTGTTTAGATCTTTCTCTGTCAGGTTTATGATTTTGTACTAGTTTATTATGAGTTCAACAGTGTGATAGAGATCTTTTTTTTTCAGAGGAACTGATGAACTATATGCTTAGATGTTTATGAACTGTTTTCCATCCATGTACTGTTAGTAGGAGTGAAGTAACTGTTGCTGTTACGTATGTGCTCATCCTTCTCGGATTAATTAGTTTTTTTTAGAAAATGAATTAAAATCCGGCCTCTACATCCAAACCGGATGTACACAGTAGTTATCTGTGACATGAAAGATGTTTCAAATTTGGCTATGATATATATTCTCCCCCTTGTCAGATAAGTTAACTCTGTTCTTCATTTCATGCTAGCAAACTACAGCCTCTCAGACGAAGTTCTGTTGACATGATTCATCTTAAAGCTGTCGATCCGTCATTAATTATTCAGATTTACAGTTGCATGAGTTTCTAGTCTTTACATGGTGTGGCTGAAAACAAGTGTAGTACTAGTAATATCTGATTAGTTCTTAAGGTAAAGCTATATATACTACCTGATTAGGTATTTAGGTAGCAATGTCGATACATTATATACATCCTATCTGATTATACGATGAAATTGAGGAATAACCCTGTGGGCCTGTAGTATATTCTATTTCACACTTTCATACGAGTCGTATGACAAAGTTGTTGCTGCTTTTTCGGTAGCTTTTTTAGTATGAAAGTGCAGCGAACAAACTGTAACAAGAGCTTAAACTTTGCTAAGCTAAATGTAGCAATCGTCTCATGCGAAACAGCATAGAAGGCAATGTTAATTGAGAGAGCACGTAAGATAGGTTATAAGGAGCAAAAGGTAGTAGAGACAAGAGTGCATGACCATTGTTCTGTGTGCTACATAGTATTTGCAGTGTCTGAACTTGAAAAGCTGATCACAATTGCCCAAAGGGAGACAGACAGATCCACATCGATCGCAAGTCTTTGCCTACGATAAATATCTTAGCTTGGAAGAGAGCTTGCAGAGAGAGCATTTCAAAAGGACGTACAATTGGAGCAAGCTTTTCATGTCGCCATCTTTTCCTGACGATCTTCATTTGTGAAAAAATACTGTGATTTCCCAGTGTAATAATGGCAATGCAAATCCCACTATATAGATCAGATGATTCTTGTTTATCTTTGCCGGTGCTTGCAGTAAAACCTAGTAATATGCTGTTTACTCTCTGCCGTACTGTATCTCGGCCTTCTGGGGACCAAGGAAGCTGATATGGTGGCCAAGAACTCAATACTACTCTGTCAGGTAAGAACAGGCACATGTACTGTTCCCTCATGGTCGTGGACGTAGATAGAATGCAGATTCAGACTGATTATTAGCTAACGCTTTGCCATAGAAATAGGCACTTCCACAGCGTGACAATCATTGGCCAGTAGGCAGCAGTAGTAGCAAATGTTCTTACTCTGAACTTAAGTTGTAGCAAATGTCTTTTTCCTGAACTGAAGAATACTCCTAGAGTGCTAGCAGTAGCAGCATTAGCATCATGCATGTATAATGTAACGTGTCATTTTATATTTCTTAAGGAAAGGTGTACTGGTAGGGGAGGTTGGAGCTAGTAGTACTAACAGATGATAAACTTGAACACTGAGTGAGTAGTACAGGACTACTGGTACTGGTATGATCAAAGGCTCCTACAGCAGTATGCCAGTCAGGCAGTGGCATGGCATTGGACAGGTGACTGACATAACTAACCATGGGCAATAAAATTGTAAAATTGATTTACTCTAGGAAAGAAATCAGATGGAGGACGAAATAAAATTAAAATTTAACAACCCCTTTCGACATAACGTCCTCTCGTGACTATAGCTATAGATCGTAATTTTACAGAATAAATTAGATAAAATTTGCAAATAAATCATATTAACAAAACAAAATTTTTTAAAATTAATTAAACACTAATTAATTAATAACACACGATCTTAGAATAAACAAATAAACTTTTCAAAAACTATAAAAACACAATAACTAATTTTTAGATAAATCAACTAAAACTTAGAGGAAATAAATTAATCTAAAAACAAAAAAAGAGATATTGATTACCAAGTAAATCTTTGACAAACTTTATCTTTATTTTTAAAATTATACTTACTAATTTTTTTTAAAAAAACTCTCTTAATTTTCTCTAAGATTTTGTAATCATTGTGTTATTTATTTTTAACCATCTGATTAAATTGTGCCACGTTGACAGTTATACGAAAGCTACATTGTAGAGAATTTGGTTCGGTCACTATTTCAGCACTTCCGCACCAATTAGAACATGTTACATCACCTTGGAATCTCCTGCAACCGCACGAGCATGTGCATATGCACTTGACACATCACTTGCATCATCTCTCCATATCTGTGTCTACCTACGCTTGTTAACAGGCTTGACTCGCATATCAATCAAACTGTTGCTATCACGCGTGCATCTGCATCAGTTGACACGCTAGTTCTGCTTGTTAGCCTCTACACTGTTGCTACGGGCGCACTCGCTCCAGATGATAAGCCGATCTTACCTATCAGCCTCAGTGCTACAACTGATCCATTGTCATGCCATGGCCTGCTAGCACTATAGCTGCTTTGCATTTGAGTCATCAAAATTTTAGCCAATTACTATTGCCAATTCTAAAAATTATTTTCTCAATTTTCGTTTGAAATCCTCTAAATTTTTTAGCAATTTTTCATATATTTCTAAAATTCAATTACTGCACATAAATAAAAAAAACATTTCTTTGACACAGTTTTTTTCAATCTGACTTATTCAAACGTACACGCCCATTCATCATATATTTTTTATAAATATTTTTAAATATAAACTAATTAAATAATATTAATTTTAATATAAACTAATTTTACCAATTTTAACCCAAACTATTTTACTAATTTTATTTAAATCAAATTTTCATCATTATTCCTTAACAATAATGCAGGCCGTTCTCTCTGAAGAAACTGCCCTGAGCGACATAAATATGGCCGCACTCACCTCGCTTCCGAGGAAGAATTTTTTTTGTTTACAACAAGTAAAAAGTCACTAGTCTTGCAGATTCTATACTCCTTCGGTCAAAAAAAAAACCAATCCTCATCCCCGGGATTAGGTTTAGGATTGGGTTTTTTTTGGACAGACGGATCCGGAGCATGTGATAATTTCACCTGGGGTCCAACCAATGGTCATCTGGACATATGGTTGCCTGGTATGGATCTGTCAGAAAGGCGCATCTAACTATACTACTCTTACATGATTGCGTGGAGAGAGGTGGAGGCGTTAGTGTTTCGAGGTCAAGTTTTCGTTGAATTCGGCTTGAAACAACATAGTTTCAATTTTGATAGGAATGGAAGATATTCCCATGTTGGAAGCAACATGGCATCAGGCAGACGTGATGCGTGCTCGAGTGCCTGGTTGCATCGAGCAGGATTGTGTTGGAACAAACCGAGGAGGCAAAATTAAGGCTGATCTTGAGTTGGATTTGTACGGCACGGGCTCCGCGGCCGCCACTGTCCTCTCGCCTACGAGTCGTCGTGCTCTGCGCGCTTCTGGGCTGCTCGCCCATTTCCCTGCAGCTGGCTGGCGGCGCGATACTACCGGTGGCACGAGAACGCGCGCCGTGCCTGGTTCGTGGGGGTGAACCGAGAGGGCTCCGTCTTGCGTGACCCGCCATTTGCCGCCGAGCCAGCGCAGCCGTCGCTGAAACGGTGCGCTTCGTCCCCGCCATGGCGCTACGACATTGCATCGCCGAAACAGAAAGGCGCGCTTCTTCTTCGACGAACCGCCGTGAGCGTGAGGTGGGACGTTGATGTTGAAGGCCAACTCTACACGTGAAGTGCAATGCGAGAGTTCCAGAGAAAAGTCACCGCCCGCTGTTTCTCCAACTCTCCAACATGATATCCGCGGCATCCTCTCGCTGGAGCTCCGCCACGTCCCCTTCTCCCGCATCAGATGTGGGAAGTGCATTGAATGGGAACCATGCCCACTGTATGCAACTCCATGGCTGTTCTCGTTTTTTTAATTTTACATTTCTTATCCTGTTTTGCATCAGGGAACTACATATCACGGTTTCTTAATGTTTGACTATCAAGTGCTCTTTCTTCAAGAACACCTGAGTTTATACACACGCAGGCGGCAAAACAGTTGCTGAACTTGCATTGTGCAACATCTGCTGCAGCACAGGGAACATGGCCTCACAACTGCTAAGGCTCATACACCAGATTCTGAAGACAAAATATGGGTTACTTGTGGGAAAGGAACCGTATTGCATATCACATTTCATATTATTAGATGGGCAGAGGTAAAATGTCAAGCTGTAAGATGAGACCTTACAGAAGTTACAGTTGCGGTGATGCAGAACAAGCCGCAGCAAGAGAGTTGCATGAGAAAATTTCAACCGAAGGAGCATCCTTTGTACAAATCTACGAGGGTTTGTAGTACTTGGTTGGCACGAACGGCATCTTGGTGACGACGGCATCATAGGACTTTCCACGGACAACCACCTTAAACTCTGTCCCAGCTTTGTGCAAACCGGATTTTACGTAACCCATGGCGATGTTCTTCTTCAAGCAGGGGCTGAACCCGCCACTGGTAACCTCACCAATGTTCTCCCCAGAATTGCTCACAATCTCACTATGACTCCGAGGTGGCGGTCCTTGAGAGAAGAGACCAACACGCCTGATCTTTGGGCCTTCCTGGAGCTGCCTGAGGATCACATCTGCTCCCAGGAAGCCACCTTCTGCTCTCCTCCTCTTGCCAATTGCCCATGAGAGACCAGCCTCAACTGCTGTGATGTGTTGCTCCATGTCGTTGCCGTACAGGCAGAGGCCAGCCTCCAAACGGAGACTGTCACGGGCACCTAAACCAGTCAGCCTCACCTTGCCTTCAGATTTCTCCAGGAGGGCCTTTGCAAGATCAACAGCATTTTCTGATGGAACAGAGATTTCAAAGCCATCTTCACCAGTATAACTGAAATAAGAAACTCTCAGAATTTTGGAATAGTGTTCAAAGCAATTCCACAAAGCAAAGATGGCAGCGTGGCTGTTAATGACTTGGCTGATAAATCGTATGAGGAATGACGTATTGAAATAATTGGAGTAAAGGAACAAACGAGGCATACCCAGTTCTGGTGAGATAGCAAGCATATCCATTGATATCAATCATCTTGAAGTCACTGAAATACATTTTGCTTAAATCTTCTTTTGTCAGCAACTGGAGAGTTGGTGCAGCAAGAGGGCCCTGCTCGAGTGAAAAGACAAGTAATGCCATCAGGAGAAATAAACTTTCTACATGCTGTAATAGTGAAAATTTATCACTGCCATAAAACCCCACAAAAAGGCTGAGGGAGTTAGGAATTGAGAGACAAGTTCCGCAGCAATCTTGCATAAAAAATTGAAAGTACAAAATATGCCAAACAATGTTTCTATCCATAACTATATAGTTGTAAAAACATTCATCCACCTCTTTCTTGATGAAATCATGAACTTGTTGCAAGAAGGGGATCCAGGTTCTATGTATTGTATCGTGATTGCATAGGAAACTTAAAGTTTATTTTGTGACAATATGGTCTAGGCAGTTCTGTATTACACTGCAAATAAACCCACAGGATGGAAGAAGCTTTATTTCCACCAAAAATCACAACAGTAATTGACAGTCATCTCTGTTATGTTCGTCAACCAGAAATCACATTTATTGATCATGACAATGCCACCAAAAATTAAACTACAAATAATAAAATCCTGCATCCTTCCACCAACACGCCATCAAAATCATACATCTGCCTTACTACCTATTGCTCATATGCACATCAAAGCATTGTGCATCCTGGGGGAAAAACCCCTATCTCCCACGCTCCGTTGCCAACAACAAATTCGCTGACCCTCCAGCTAACAAAAACGTTCTGTAGCTTTTCTTGAAGTAGGCAAGAAAACTATATATGAAGCGAATCTTTCTTTGCTTACCATCATCCACTGACTAGTGACTACACGTCTCGCATCCTATCTGACAGAAATGGACCGTTTATTCATGTATTTATGACTCATTGATTATTTACCTCCAAGCATGACATTCCCAAATTCCAGAAATAAGCAATTGCTAAGTCCCTTTCCGAATTGTATAATCCATCCAGGAAATCAATTAAGCAAACATCCCGCAACCAAAAAAAAAAAAGCAAACCAAAAACACCAATAGGTCCGCGGTCCACCAGAGGAAAGAGGGCAAGAAACAGAAACCGCTCACCTGCAATGCAAGAAGCGAGCGCTCATCGTGGATGTGCCACTTGACGTCGCCGCCCTTCTTGTTGAAGGCCTCCATGTGCTCCCCAATGTGGGCGAGATCCTTGTCCCTGCACCCGGCGTTGACAACGAGGTAGATGTGATGGTCGGTGACCTTGGTGACGACCGAGTCGTCGATGGCGCCGCCGCGCTCGTTGGTGAAGACGGTGAGCGTCCCGGTCCCATCCTTGAGGCCCGCGACGTCGGCGACGACGAGGGACTCGAGGAAGGGGATGGCCTGGCGGCCCTGGAGGCTGAGGCCGCACATGTGGGAGACGTCGAAGAGGCTGCCGTTGGCGCGGCAGTTGAGGGTGGAGTCCATGATGGTGTCCTTGTACTGGATGGGCATGCTCCACCCGGCGAACGGGACCATCTTCCCGCCGTTCGCGACGTGGAAATCGTACAGCGCCGTCTTCTTCAGCTCCGCCTCCGCCGCCTCGGTCGCCCCCGCCAGGTGGCGGCGCGCCGACGACGTCGCGGCGGCGCCCGCGCGGCGGGCGAGCGTGGCGCACGCGAGCAGCCCTCTCATCTTTGCCTCGTGGGGGTCGCGCGCCGCGGGCGTTGGTTGGCGAGGAGGCGGAAAAGATGAGATTTTTGAGGGGGTGGGTGGCGACGGGGGCGATCGGGAGTGGGTGGTGGCGAGGCCGGGCGGATGGGTGCGCGGCGCGCGACGCGAGCGAGGTCGGAGGCGTTTGGTGATGAGGGATCAGCGAGTGCGCATCAGTAGGTGCTTCGCTTTGTTTTGATTTCTTTGGGTTTATTTTTTGCTCGGATTTTGTCCGGTTGGGTGATGGATAACGATGTCTGCTCACTGCTGCTCGCAGGGGTGGCTGCCTTAGCCTCAGTTCCAACTGGCAGTTAGGCTTCTTACATTAGCGGCATGTAAAATTAAATTATTATAGAATTAAAAAATGTTAATTTATTTGATTTTTTTAAAAGAAAATTTTTACATAAAGCACATTATTTAGTATTTTAAAAAAATATGCTAGTAAAAAATAAGAAATTTGCTACACCCAAACTCACTTCCGACAGGGCCTACAAAGATTCGTCTCTGCAATTTGGTACGATAAAAAATTGGCCGGTTCTGCTTGTTTCGGAGTTTGGTGGTGCTAATTTCGCAGGTTGTGATAATTTGATCGTTTGGTAGTTTGGTTGTGATAATTTTGCAGCACCCAAACGAGTTAAGATATTAATACATAATTAATTAATTATTATAAATTAAAAAGTTTTTTTATTTCTTTAAAAAACTTCTATATAAGCTTTTTTTTAAAAAAACACATCATTTAGCTGTTTGAAACACACGCTAACAAAAACGATTGAGTTTCAGTGAATCTGGACAAAAATTCCACCCCATGATACGGTTTATCCGTGAATGATGTGAAAACTGAAGCTCGACATGTCTGGACCGATACGAGAATCAGTTGGGACCGGGAATAGCAGAAGTGCAGAACAAATAGATGGCGACAATACTGCGCCCATACACAGGAAACGGCCACGAGGCCTCCACGTTGATGCAACAATTGCGGAGAGAGAGGTCATTTGTTTATGCACCACCCAAACATGGAATCTGCTTATATTCTGATCACCACTTGCATATGGGAATCGTGAGACAGGAACATACCTTCAAACTTTTTCTCCACGAGCAGCAAAACAAAATTGAAGGAACACAGACATCCAGATGACAACAGTTCTGCAATTTCCTTTTGCAGTCTCAGTTGCATAACTTCACATTCTAGGCGTAATTCTGTCAATTGAAAGCTGCACTAACTTGACGATCAGATCTAGAACAGTTCAAGAGACATGTCTTTCTATGGTGGCATTCAGGAAAAAAGACAGGGTGGCTTTACTTCTAGACAACCAAAGCTGCTTCAAAAATGCCAATGTCGATGGCACAGCTCTATAAAGGTATTCACACGTTTCATCTCGCAGACATGAATGAGAGTAAAATGGAGGATAATGTCTTGACTACACCCATATTACTCTGGTCTGTGGGCAAAAAAGGGCTTAGTGAATTCTTTCAGTAACTTACGACTTGGATCCTGCAGATTTCTTTGAAGACGATGCTTTCTTCTGCTTCTTTGGTGCCTTCTCTGGTATCTTCTCAGCCTCTGCAGCTTTCTTCTTGTCTTTCCTCTCCCTCTTCTTCAAAGCATGCATGTGGGCTTTAAGAACTGTGGCATATGAAGCTTGGAACTTCAGGTACTCCTTTGCAGAGAGCTGAAAGACATGGCAGGCTTTAAGTTAGACTTATTGGGTGGTCTCAAAAGCTAAGCAAGTGACAGGAGAACAATTTACGCATCTCAAATAAGTATGGCTAATGTTCATGGTTTCAAAAAGATGAAATAAATCCATCATTAATCAGTTCAAATATCCATTATTTCATCAAAACTACGAAAATGTAATTAATCAACTCAAATATCCAATTTTCATGAAAACTACAAAAATGTATCGAAAATGACTGTCCTATAATAATACTGAAGGGAAAAAATATTATTGCTAACATCTAAGTAAATATAGTAGTTTCCCTCAGCTCCTAATTGCACTATCCACCCCTAGGATATAGCATTTTGTTGATACATGCTCTATTGGGTGAGCTTTGACAAATGTACTTTAGCAGGGACAAATAAATATGCACATAGGAGAAATTAGTCATGTACAAGCTTGCTACCAGGATACAAAATGTTTGGCTAAAAAAAAAGGATACAAAATTGTAGAATGTGTACAGTGACTATGAATCCCCCTGAGCATATACAAGGGGGTCGGGTCTATATATATACAGCCTAGACCAGTGGTCTGTCTAACACCCCCTGCAGTCGCAACGAAAGGGGAACGGACGCAGAGACTGGATCGAAAACTGGTGAACAAAGACGTGGGCAGGCCTTTGGTCATTATATCGGCAAATTTTTGTGCTAATGGTACATGGAGCACCCGAACCTGTTCTAATGCAACCTTGTCACGGACAAAATGGATATCGATCTCGATGTGCTTGGTGCGTTGGTGATGGACCGGGTTGGCGGTCATGTAGACGGCACTGACATTGTCGCAGTAGACGACGGTCGCGGTGGAGAGGGGTGCACAGAGCTCCTGGAGAAGCTGGTGAAGCCAGCAGCACTCGGCTTCAGCGCTAGAGCGGGACACTGTAGTCTGGCGTTTTGAGGACCAGGATACGAGAGTGTCACTGAGATAAACGCAGTAGCCAGACATAGAGCGTCGAGAGTCGGGGCAGCCTGCCCAGTCCGCGTCGGAGTACGCGGTGAGGAAGTCGATGGGGCTGGAGCTGAGATGCAGCCCGCTGGAGAGGGTGCCCTTCACGTAGCGTAGGATTCGCTTGAGCAGCGCGAGGTGAGGTTCGCATGGAGCGTGCATGAAGAGGCACACTTGCTGGACAGCGTACATGAGGTCGGGCTGGGTGAGGGTGAGGTATTGGAGAGCCCCGGCAAGACTCCGATTGTGAGAGGGATCGGCAACGAGTGCGCTATTGGCGGCGGAGAGTTTGGCTCAAGTGTCGACCGGGGTGGCCATGGGGTGACAATCGGCCATGCTGGCACGCTGGAGTAGGTCGATGGCATACTGGCGTTGGGAAAGAAAGAGCTCGTGGGAGGAACAGGTTACGGAGATGCCAAGGAAATGGTGGAGAGGACTAAGGTCGGTCATGGCGAACTTAGAGTAGAGTCGGGCCATGATCTGGTCGAGTAGAGATGTCGAAGACGCTGTGAGGACAATGCCATCGACATAGAGAAGTAGATAGGCAGTGGCGGAGCCAATATGAAAAGTGAACAGGGAACTATCGGATGCAGAGACCACGAAGCCGATGTGCCGAAGATAAGCAGCAAAGCGCTGGTACCAGGCATGAGGGGCTTGTTTGAGGCCGTAGAGAGAGCGTTAAAGGAGACAGACGTCGTCGGGCCGAGAAGGATCGACGAAGCCTGGGGGCTGCTGGCAGTAGACTGTTTCCGTCAGGTGGCCGTGAAGAAAGGCGTTATTCACGTCTAGTTGATGGATCGGCCAGGAGCGAGAGGCAGCCAAGGTGAGGATGATTCGGATGGTGGCGGGTTTGACAACGGGACTGAAAGTCTTGTCGTAGTCGACACCGGGTCGTTGGGAGAAACCCCAGACTACCCAGCGAGCCTTGTGACGAGCAAGGGAGCCATCGGCGTGAAATTTGTGTTTGAAAATCCACTTACCGGTCACAATGTTGGTGCCAGGAGGTCGGGGAACGAGGCGCCAGGTCTCGTTGTCCATTAGGGCCTTGTACTCGTCGGCCATGGCCACGCGCCACTGAGGGTCCGCCAGGGCTGAGCGAGAAGTCGTCGGGATGGGCGAGATAGAGCTGTGGACGGTGGAGAGACCGTAGCGCGGAGTGGGGCGGAGAGACCCGGTCTGGGAGCGGGTGACCATGTGAGAGGTGGAGGGAACTGGAGCCAATGGGGGTGCGGGAGTAATGGGAAGAACTGGTCGGGTGGAGGCGTCATCGGCTCCGAGTCGGCGACTGTAGACAAGAGGAAAAGAAGGAATTAGATCGGCCTGAGCCGATGAGATCGGGTGGGCCGAGTATTCCGATCGGTCCGATAGAGATGGATCAGCTGATAGGGTGGGGGGAGCCGATAGGGTAGGGAAAGCCGATGGAAAGTAAGGAGCCGATGGAAGTGGGGTGTTCGATGGAGAGGGAACGGTATCGGCTGAAGGATAAATAGGATCGGTATCGGCCGATGGAGGGAGAAGCTAGCGCGCCGGGATGTCTAGACTTGCTCTGATACCATGTAGAATGTGTACAGTGACTATGAATCCCCCCGAGCGTATACAAAGGGGTCGGGTCTATATATATACAGTCTAGGCCAGTGGTCTGTCTAACAAAAATATTTGGCCATGGTTCAAAACTAGCTATTATTGCAATAGTAGCTAACTCTGTATCTACATGAACAGCATGGGATATATAATCACCAACTTCTTAGCCTTCAAAATGGAATACCACAAATCACCATATCAGTTTTCACCACATATAAGGTAGAGGAGAAAATAAACTGTTTGGTGGAAAAGATTAAGCACATGGAAAAAAATGGCCAATGGATGCCCATTGATGCTATGTCTTGTCATTGGAAACAATACTTGCGCCATATAAATTTAAGCTCAAGCAACTTGATGACAGTTTTCAGAAAATGCAAGAAGATGCAATTAATGAGAAACCCCACTACCTGATGCAATCAAGACTTGGAAAGAGCACACAAATGAGTTTCATACTCAACATCTACACCAACTTGTTGGTTATCTTAGCATTTGGTGAAATGAGACTGCAGGTGTGGGGCAGGCAAACATGCAATATTAACAACATGAATGGCACTAAACGTTTTCTTGGTTAGTTTGTCTATTGAACAAAGTTCATTCATGTTTATTATCAATTCACCATACTACAACTAAGCATGTGATAGTATAGTCTGTTCCAACTTATGATCATGCTACACATTCTACTTCAAAAGGATGTGAGTTAAGATGTCCAATGAGTAAGCATCTAATTCTACGGTTCCTTCCTGTTTATGAACATGCTTCACGAGTGCCTACACATGCTACTGTGATAGGATGCTTGTGAGAAGCTTAAGCAAGAACCAACGTACTATATATCTTATACAGAAAACAATCTACAATATATGTTCGCTATATATACAGTTCACTGTTTTGATCTACTTATTGCGGCACTTCTACAGTCCATACTTCTATCTATCTCTTAAAACAATATACCTTGCTGACTAGAATACCAAATGAACTGGTCCGTACCAAAATTTCATATCCGAGAGGTTTCAGTGCACACAATACCAAAAGTGTCTAATGTCAGATTCACATTCCTCACTTACCGCCTGGAGGCATAATTAGCAGTGAATGCCAGATAATCGGTAACCATTATGCACAAAACTAGCAACCATAAGCAAAATATAACTCATAATCCTATCAGCAGAGCAAAGGACGGGCAATCACAGTACCGAGGTGGAGATGTTCTTCTTGCCATCGGTGGCACGGACGAGGCACCGGAGCTCCACTGCTTCTCCCTTCGCCGCCATCTTCTTCAACCTCGCCTGGCACTTCATCGATGCTGCACACATCAAACAACCCGTCGACTCACATCAGTTCTTCATCCACCCAAATCGAAGCCAGATTACCAGATGGAAGAGCACTCACATCGCTTCATAGTGACCCAGACGGAGCCCTTCTCCGTGCTCCGCTCGTACATGCTCGTGAGCTCGCTCAGGAACGGATCTGGTTGCAGCACCACCTGACCAAACCACACAGACGCGATCAAAACAGGAGGAAATCGAGAGCATTCAGTACGACAAAGACCAGTTGATTCTTCTCAGAATCGTCGTCTCCCGTTCTACTTCCAATCTGAAATCATCCGACGAAGAACACCACAAAAAAAAACCTAATCGACTAGGAATTCTAGACCATAAGAGCCGATCTCGCACAAATTCATCGCACCGAACCGCGTCGAAGGCATCGACTGAGAACACGGCGCAAATCTGAGGAGAAGGAGAAAGAAATAGGTTGGGAGATTACCATCTCGAGAGATCGCTGGTCTTTGCTCTCGCCTTCGCCGCTGGTGTTTGGATCGTAGAACTGTAGAAGGGTAGGGCAAGGGGGACTATAGAGGAAAACGAACGGCTGATATCACGCAGCACAGGGATCCAACGGATGTGGTAGTGGATAGGGTCCCCTGCTGACGGCTGCAAAATGCAGGTAGCATGTAACACGGCAGCGGATTGGTTTCCTTCCTCGGTTATAATTTCTATTTTTTATGCTATGATGTTATCACTTTTCATGTGAACAATGTCAATTTTGGAGATTATTTATGAACTTATCCTCTTCCAAAATATATTTATTTAGTGTTGATTCGGATTGCAGTTCTTCATCTACACAAACTCTTCTCGTAATCAAACATGGTCATTCTCCATCTGACACTGAATGCAAGTTACAGAATCACATCAATTGCAGTCTGCAAGGATGTGTGATTGTACAAGCCAAACACTCCGAAGTTTCCCGTCCCGTCGTGCCCAACGGGAAACGCAAATGCAAAGGGAACTTGGCTACGCTACAGCCGAGAACAACGGCGGATCCTGTCGCTCTCGGTGACGACGTGATCTCCTTCACCGACGTGCAGCCGCTCAGCGCCGTGGTGACCTCCAGCTCGTCCCTCAGCATCCGCGGCGCGTTCCTCACGCCGGCCTCGCCGTCGACGGCGAGGGAGAATAGCACCGGCCTGCCAATCTGACAGAACAAGAAGCATGTCGCGTTTTACACGCCGTGTCATGAGCTTCATCTTTCAGTCAAGCAGTAGCTAGGGGACTTACAAATACTCCTGAAGCTCCCGACGACCAAGGCCTTGAACACGTCGGTGCCACGGCGAAAACCGCTGTCGATGAACACCGGCACACGCCCGTTTGCTTCCCTGACAACCTGAGATTACGAACTGTTTTAAGTTAGAATGCGTTTGAAAACACAATAACAGCTGAAGTGCAGATTGGCTGTCAATGGCATACCTCTTCCAGACAGCTGATGGTCTCAGGAAGATAGTCTAGCTGGCGGCCGCCATGGTTGGACATGATGATTCCAGCTGCACCGCATTCTATAGCAATCCTAGCCGCATTTTTGTAATGTCTTACGAGATTTGCAGCTTGGATAATGAGGCATGCAGTTACACAAGGTAATTGAAACTGAAGGACATACTGTCTTCTGCTGTTATAATCCCTTTCACTAAGACCGGCAATGATGTTACTGTCTGTAACCACTTTATATTCTATATTGCATCATGAGTCATCAATATTACATGGTTTCATTCGCATTTAATGCCTCGCTCAGCTGAGCAGGTTTACAACTCCTCATTGCTTTTCACCTGTATATTTAATAAACTATTAAACGGTATTTTTTAAAAAATTATATAAAAAAGTTACTTAAAAATTATATTAATATATTTTAATTTTTAACTTAATACTTAATTAATCATACGTTAATAAGTCGCTCCGTTTTACATGATAAAGAATAAGTTTCCCACATGTACAAACAAACGTGGTATAAGATAGTTATATCTGAGATATGCCACTGTTCTAATGGTTAAAATCTTTCATATTAACTGGTTATTATGTGAAAATTACAGGTTCCAGTGTCACTGTAATACCTTCCAACAAAAAGAGCGGTCAACCTGGCTAGCGACATAGGCAGCAAAACCAGAACCATTCATCTGAAACATCACCCAAAAAAAAAAGGAATGATTTATGGAAATGTCAAACAGAATCATCACTACACACAATGGGACTAGTTCAGTTTTCAGGCAACCTGATCTGTCTTGACCTGATCCAGACCCTCAAAGGTCTTCAACACGACATTCTGAGGCAAGTTGAACCTAGAATGTAACGTAAAGCATAATGTAGATACTGAGTTTGTAGTGGAGTTTCTTCTTTTAAAAATGATCTTATGTCGAGTACACATTTTCATTAAATAATGCATAATGCACAAGCCAAACACAAAGCACATATCTATCGCACATCACTCTGCGGTTGCAAGATGAGGACCTGTTCCTGACATCAGCTTTCCTACGACCAAGCCATGGAGCATCGACAGTCAGTACAATTGGCTTATAACCAGCCTTTTCAGCCCTCTGGATAAGCTGTTGCACCAAGTCCCAGTCTTTGTATATCTGAAAAAGACATTGATAAGAAGTTAGGCAACATGGATCCTAAAGAGTAAACGTGAATAATCTAAGGGAATAGTGTAATACAGAAAGTTGGAAGAAACGGATTCCGAACCTGCAAAGTTAACCTCTTCAATACTACAAGACGACCATGAAGACAATGTCTGAAAATATGACCAGTCAGTGAATCATTGTTTTGGATGTAGATAGCAAAATGCATCAAATTTGTTATGATCTTTCAAACCATTATAGTTCCTGCAGTGTTCTTTAAGCCTCATCTTAGTTAAACTTATATTTGATGATATATTCTTAAATATAATTAGCATCGTATGTCAGAGACGGTTTTAAAAAAACTTAAATAGCATAGTAAAGGTGTAACTATAAGAAGCTTCTTATAGGAGAAAACATTAATATAGGATCTTCATAAGACAGCACGTAGAGGTTTTAGGTATGGTAAAAAAAATCAGAAGGAATACGAGGTTTTAAATTTTACTATAGCTTTTAATCCATTGTTAACTAACAATTTCTTTAAAAAGATACAGTCTCATTTATTGACTTTTAATAGTAGATAAACTCTAGTCAGATTAACATTATTCTCATAAGAAAAAAAAATATAAACATGTATGTTTGAATTGTAAGGCAAACCGAAAGAGTGTTATTTTTCAATATAATTTTTTGATGTCCAACTTTTGATTTTAGTTGCATGGCTATAGGGACAAACAAGCTAAGATTATAAGGATAAAGTGATAAAAATTAAAAAGAGAAACCTTGGTTGTGTTTTAGAGTTATGAAAGAAGACTCTTAAAATGAAAAAGATGACGTAAATAGCATATGAGAAAATACGGCAATCTGAGATAAAGATAGTTTCAGAGATATTTAAAGAGACCAAAGAGAGTATATATAAACCTAATGGTGGACAAAAAAGTCTAAAGGTAATGTTATAGCCTCTTATAGCATGAAAGAAATATGGATAACAAAAAATTCTATAAAAAGAGTTGTGAATGAGACAAAAGAACAGGCTTAAGAGTATTTTTATCAAAGACAGAGTACAATGAATGAAAGGAGAATGATATTTATAAAATGACTAAGATTTATAACTCAATTAAGTTAAAAATACGTTAAGGATAAGAAAGTAGTTTTTAGTAAAATTTTAATATATAATAATAGTATAAGGAGATAGAGGAGAATATCGAAATCGATATGAGATGAGACAATAAAAAATACTTAAATTGTTAAAATGTTTTTAAAGATTTTATTCTTGAATATGAATATGAGTACATAAAAACAACTATTTTCGTGTTTAAACATTGATATGGTTTCTGTTGGATTTTATTTTTAACTAAAATATTTAATAATAATGATTAATAATAATGATGATAGTTTCTGCAGTGGCTGCAGTTCTGGCAGTAGCAAGCTCTCCTGCATTCTAAATAAATCCCCCTAAAGAAACTTCCATTTGAAATATGCAATTGCCAAAAGAAAAATGTAGTGGTAGCAATCCAGAACCTTCAGGATGTGCCATTTTGTGTAAAGCCGTAGGAGCAATCATAATGGGCATAGAAATTTTATAGCCTAAGATGCTCGTAGACATGTCAGGACACGTCAACCAATACCCGTGGCCGAAACCTAACATCATTTATCCACGAAGGATATCATAATTTACTTTGCAAAACAAAGTAACAGGTAGTATATTTTATTTTCAAAATCAAAACATAATGCGAAATGAAAAATAACAAAAGCTATACACTGCCAACATCTTTTATGTATATAACACAAAATCAGGTCTTCCCGATTTCCATTTTCGGATACTCTCTACCAATGTAGAACATAACTTACAAAATTCTGGAGAATGCATCCCTATTCTCCATGAAAGTCCATTGGTCTTCTGCGCCGGCAGCATAGAAATCGTAAACCATCTTCGGTAACTCCTGGTTTGCGAGCTCTTCAAAGACACAAATTTGTGACCAGCATCATCTCCCTGCTCAAATTCTTCTTTTCAGCTCACAACACAGCCATCATAACTCCAAAATGTAGTTATATGCTTATATAGTACACAACTCAGTAAGACCCTAGGAGGGTGAAGTATATATATATAGTCCAGTGGTTCAATAGTCTAACACTTTCGTAGTCGTAGCGGGAGAGGAACGGACGTAGAGACTGGATCGAAAACTGGTGAATAAAAATATAAAGAGGCCTTTGGTCATAATATCGGCGAACTGATGCGCCGATGATATATGGAGCACCCGAACCTTATCACGGATAAAATAGATGTCGATCTCTTTGTGCTTCGTGCGCCGATGATAAACGGTCATAAAGACAGCACCGACGTTGTCACAATAGACGACGGTCGCAAAGGAAAGGGGTGCACGGAGCTCCTAGAGAAGCAGGCAAAGCCAGCAACACTCGGTGACAACGTAGGCGACGGCGCAGTACTCGGCTTCGGTGCTAGACCGTGACACTGCAGTCTGGCGTTTTGAGGATCAGAAGACGAGAGTGTCGCCGAGGAAGACGCAGTAGCCGGACATGGAGCGTCGAGAGTCGGGACAGCCTGCCCAGTCCGTGTCGGAGTACGTGGTGAGGGAGTCGATGGGGCTGGAGCTGAGGTGCAGCCCGCTAGAGAGTATGCCCTTCATGTAGCGCAGGATGCACTTGAGCAGCGTGAGGTGAGATTCGCACGGAGCATGCATAAAGAGGTACACTTGCTGGACGGCGTAGGTGAGGTCGGACCGTGTGAGGGTGAGGTATTGGAGAGCACCGGCAAGACTCTGATACTGAGAGGGATCAACAACGGAGAGTTTGACTCGAGTGTCGACCGAAGTGGCTGTAGGGTGACATTCGGCCATGCCCGCACGCTAGAGAAGATCGATGGCATACTGTTGTTGGGAAAGGAAGAGCCCATGAGAAGAACGGATGACGGAGATACCAAGGAAGTGGTGGAGGGGGCCGAGATCGGTCATGGCGAACTCGGAGTGGAGTCGAGCCATGATCTGGTGTAGGAGGGACGTCAAAGATGCTATAAGAACAATGTCGTCGACGTATAGGAGGAGATAGGCGGTAGCGTTGCCGATGTGAAGAGTGAATAGGGAGCTATCGGACGCAGAGGCCATAAAGCTGATGTGCTGAAGGTAAGCAGCAATACGCCGGTACCAGGCCCGAAGAGCTTGTTTAAGGCCATAGAGAGAGTGTTGAAGGAGACAAACATTGTCGGGACGAGAGCGGTCAACGAAGCCTGGAGGCTGGTGGCAGTAGACTGTTTCCGTCAGATGACCGTGAAGAAAGGCGTTTTTCACATTAAGCTGATGGATCGGCCAGAAGTGCGAGGCAGCCAAGGTGAGAATGACCCGGATGGTGGCGGGTTTGACGACGGGATTGAAAGTCTCGTCATAATTGACACTGGGGCGTTGGGAGAAACTCCGAACTACCTAGCATGCCTTGTGACGAGTAAGGGAGCCATCGGCGTGGAACTTGTGCTTAAATATCCACTTACCGGTCACAATGTTGGCGCCGGGAGGACGGGGGACGAGGCGCCAGGTTTCGTTGTCTATGAGAGCCTTGTACTCATTGGCTATGGCTACGCGCCACTGAGGGTCAGCCAAGGCGGAACGAGAAGTTGCCGAGATGGGCGAGATAGAGCAGTGGACGGCGGAGAGCCCGTAACGTTTGGTGGGCGGAGAGATCCGGTCTGTGAGCGGGTAACCATGTGAGAGGTGGAGGGGATGGGAGCCGATGGGAGTGTGGTAGGTGTGGGGAGAACTGGTTGGGGAGGGAAGTCATCGGCTCAGGATCGGCGGCTGTATGTGAGAGGAAAGGGGGAACTAGATCGGCCTAAACCGATGGAGTTGGATGGGCCGATCGGTTTGATCGATCCGATGGAGATGGAGCAGCCGATAGGAAGGGGGGAGCCGATGGACGCTGAGGAGTCGATGGAGACGAATGAGCTGATGAGGACTGAGGAGCCGATGGAGGCGAATGAGCCGATAAGGACTGAGGAGCAGATGGGGGTAAGGTGTTCGATGAAAAGGGGACAAGATCGGTCGAAGCCGATGAGAGTGGTGAGGCCGATGGGGGTCCGATGGGAGTGACATCAGACCGAATAGTAGTGGGATAGCTGAACGGTAAGTCCTTAGCAGCGGCCGATGAGGAGGCCGGTAGGGAGAACGGTGGAGGATCCCGGGACGGCATGGTGTTGGTGAGGAGGAAGTCGAGATCGCTACATGAGGATCTTGGATTAAGCAGATCAAAGGAAAAGCATGTTTCGTCAAAGATGACATGACGAGAGACAATGACCCGACGGGTGGAAAGGTTAAGACATCGGTATCCCTTGTGAGATGAGGGATAGCTGAGGAGAATGCAGGCGGTGGAGCGAGGAGCGAGTTTGTGAGGAGCAGTAGCGGTGAGGTTTGGGTAGCAGAGGCACCCGAAAACGTGGAGGTGGGAGTAGTCGGGCGCCGTGCGGTAAAGAAGAGTGTATGTAACGTTGTGGCGAACGGAGCAGCACGGGCGCCGATTGAGGAGGTAAGTCGCAGTGGTTAGTGTTTCTGCCCAGTAAGTTGCAGGTAAGTGGGCATGAAGCAGTATAGTGCGACTTATGTTGTTGAGGGTGCGAAGGAGGCGTTCGGCCTTGCCGTTCTGAGGAGAGGTGTAGAGGCAGGAGAGGCGTAGATGGATACCCTGCGAGGTGAGGAAGGTTTGAACAGTACGATTAACAAACTCCGTACCGTTATCGACTTGTAGAGCCTTGATGGGGAGGTTGAACTAGGTAGAAACGTAGGTGGTGAAGTTAGTTAGGTGGGAGGTGATCTCGGATTTGCTGATGAGCGGAAAAGTCCAGCAATAGTGTGTGTAATCGTTAAGTATGGCAAGATAATACTGATTATCGGAGATACTTTTAACCGAAGAAGTCCATGCATCACAGTGTATAAGCTTAAACGGTTACGAGGTACAAGATAGAGAATTAGAAAATGACAGTCGCACATGTTTGCCAAATTGACACGAGTGGCAAACTGTGGAGCTGTTGTGGGTATACTGGATGGAGGCGCTACGACGGAGGTTGGAGACAGCGTCGGAGCCGGGGTGGCCGAAGCGAAGATGCCAGAGGTTGGTGGAGAGGGCGATGCTGGCGTGTGGAGTGGACGGCGCAGTGGGAATGGTGTAGAGGTCGCCGCCACTATTGCAGCGAAGGATCTGTCATCGGGTTGAGATATCCTTCATAGAGAAACCAGAAGCGTCAAATTCGATTGAGTAATTGTTATCTCATGTGAATTGACGAACAGATACGAGATTGTGAATAAGAGAGGATACAATGAGGACATTGTGAAGGTGGAGGTTAGTGGTGGGTGTAGATACAGAGGAGTCACCACGGCATTGGACAGGAAGAGAGTGGGCATTGCCGATGGTGACAAAGGGGAAGGAGGGATGACAAGAATGGAGTATACCAGCCGATGACGCCATGTGGGAGGACGCACCAGAGTCCAGTACCCAAGAGTGCTAAGGTTAGAGCGTCATCTGGTTGAGGACGGCGACGAGGCTAGCCTAGTTCTAGGAGAGAACTAACTGGGTGGATGGTGTCGGTAGCATCGGCTGAGGCGACAGGATGGGAGCCGATGCCAGGTGGGCCTGAGGATAGACGCCGAGGACCCCTAGTTGCCATTCGATGGGGCTGCATGGCTGGGGCTAGGGTGCCTAGGGGTTGTAGCAGAGCCATGGACCCGTGGGATCGGCAGACTGGGCAGGGACTGAAACAGGTCACGATTGCATCAGACCGTGTCAGTTCTTGCCCTTGCCTTTGCTCTTGCCTTTGCCGGTGCGGGCTACGTTGCCATGGTTAGTGCCATGGCCACCGGAGCCGTGGGAGAGAGCGGCAACGCAGGATGCTCGGCAGCCATTATCGGCTGCGGTGAGGAGAGCGGTGTGGGCCACGGTCTTCTCGTCGTTGGCCAGACGGAGTTCTTTAAGAACTAGCATGTCATGGGTCCGGGCAAACGACGGAAGGGGTGTGACGTTAGCGATGTCGTCAGCGGTGTTTGAGAAGCGAGGGTTGAGGCCTCGCAAGAGGGCGAGGACGAGTTGAGAGTCGGCCACAGGATGGCTGACATCCCGAAGAGCAGCAACCTTTACCTTAAGACGCTGGCAGTACGAGGAGACAGAGGAGTCTCCTTGTACCATAGAGTGAAACTCGTTGAGGAGAAAGATGGCGCGGGGCTGCTTGTTTACGAGGAAGATCTACTCGATAGCCACCCAGAGATCCTGGGCGGTGGGGTCGGTATCTTCCATGACGAGGTCGAGGACAGAGTCGTCGATCGAGCCGAGCAACCAGCTGCACACGCAACACTCGGCAATGTCCCACTGGGGGTCATCGGGTCGAGGTGGAATGGAGCCATCGATGTGTGACCGTAAGCCGAACTTTCCACATAGGGATTTAAAGAAAAAAACCCACTTGGAGTAGTTGGCGTTGAGGTCAAGAGAGATGGAAACGTGAGATTTTACATTCACAGCAATGTAGGGGGGATGAGAAGATCGGCGAGGTGGTGCCCGAGGTGTGGTCTGGGGCGCCGAGAGCCGGAGCAGATTCGGCGACTGGAAGAGTGCTGGAGCTGAGGGCTGGCTTGTGGTAGCCATGACGAGAGGAAAACAGGGGCAAGAAGCAGATGGGAGTAAGAGGCTGATGGGATGAGAGATCGGTCGATCAGAGAAGTGATAGACCGATGAGGAGTGAGCTGATGAGAGGGAAGGGTGGACCAACCAGCCGATAGGGAGTGGTTGGCCGATGAGTAGGCAGCGGAGTAGGTGAGGGAAAGATGGCTGGCAGAGTAGGTAGATCAGAGAGTGGTTGGGTCACGGACGTGCGAAGATTCACGTCCGTGAAGAGAAGATTCACGTCTGTGGACTCGTGGAGGCAAGGGAGTGGAGCGGACACGAAAAACTCAGAGAGGGGCCGGACGTGAAGAAAAGAGGTTCGCGTCCGAGAGGCAGAGATTTGTGTCCGTGGACACGTCGGAGTGGCTCGGACGTGAGTAGAGAAGGTTCGTGTCCGAGAGCCATTGAGCGTGTCAGAAAAGCAGGAACCAAGAGAGGGTTCTAGCCGATGGAGGGCGGACAGGTCCAACCGATGGAGGGTGGACGAGTTCAGCCGATAGAGACTATGAGCGCAGAGGTGCGCTGGCGTCGGAGGAGAAGGGATGCACGGAGCAATAAGAAGGGCAAAGACGGATGTGAGGCGAGACGAGAAGGCGGATAGAGACCGTCGCGTTGTCGCGTGGAGAAGCAAGGGATGGGAGAGGGTGGTGAAAAAGGAGAAAGAAAAAAACGTCTGCGGAGAAGACGGAAAGAAGAAAGAAACCGAGACGAGAGAGTGAGGAGGGAGTACTGGGAAGAAGATCGACGACAGAGAGAAAACATCGACGACGGAAAGAAAAGATCGGTTCGCCGGTAGAAAAATGCTAGTATGTCGAGAATGTCAGTGATCCTAACTCTATGAGAGGGGTCGGGTGTCGAGTGGTCTAACGCTACCGAAACTATAACTACTTTATAGTTTTTCACAAAAATTAAAAAAGGGTAAAATGACTAGAATGTCTTCCGGTTGAAGGGAGATGGTTGGGGGTTGTGGAGATGAGAGGTATTTTGGATATTTTTATCATTACAAACGCTTAGGACTCTAGTACGGAAGAAGACGGAAGAAATAGTTCAATATAGATCAAGCATGAAAGGTGAAAACACATGAACCAAGGATGGCACTTATGCATCAAGGTGCTTACGATATAAGATGACACAACTCTTGTGCTTACCAATTACCCATAAATCAAAGAGTAAATAATCAAATTAATCTGACAGATTCACAAAATTTGATGAAATAAAACAGGAATAGAGCATGTGAGAAGCTCAAACGAAACATTTCCCCCATACAAACCCATCAAACTGGAAGACATGTTTGAGAAAGAAGCATATACTAAAACCAAAGGTATAATTTTTGGAATTTCCGCACGATAGATCAGCAAGAGGACTTACTATTTACTAAGTAACGGGGCCAGGGCCCAGATATTTGTCTGTGCTTGTGTCTCTGTTGTAGTCTTGAACTGGAAGGAGGAGTTGATTTTTGATGATCTTTGTGTGCATCTGCGTGGATGAGGAAGAGAGTGGTGATCTACAGACAGTGACAGGGGAGAATATCTTGAAAGTAGGAGCGATCTTTATTTCTCTACTGATTTTGTATTCGAGGATCAGAATTTCGTATCAGCAAGACACCAAGATTGACTGAGATCTGAAGTTTTTTATTAGATGAGAATATCACGCGTGTTCTTGGAATAAAATTGCTCAGAGAGTGCTGGTACCTGCAGTTTGGTCCTGGAAGCCGCAAGCCTGAAATCGTCAGTACAGATCTCACTGTCTCTCCCTGCAAGCCGCAGCGGTACGACGATGAAGCGGCGCAAGTTTGATAGCCTGCCGCGCTGACGCAACCATGGCCGCAGCAACCTGTAGGCTGTAGCGATGGGACGATTGGGATGGACGGATGGTGATGGTGCGCGCTGGGGTTGGGGGAAGTTGAAAGGCCAGCGAGCGCTGGCGGCTAGGAGCCAGGCCTACACCGCGGGGAGGCGCGGGCGGCGGGACGGCATCGGTGAGGCGGCGAGCGCCTCGCCGCGCCGCCGCCGCTAGCGTAATCGTCGGTGATTGGGGACTTGTCCCGAGAGGGGGATGGTTGGTGGTAGTGTACGTGGAACTGACAGTGGGCCCTGATCCCACTTATAGTAGCATCAGAGAGCAAACGAGCTCCTGAGCTATCAACGGACACGACGAGTTGGCGATGCAAGCATGATAGTCAGGGTCGAGGCAGAATTGGGCAGATTTTTTTTCCAACACGGACTATACTGATCTGAATCACCAAATCTCTGCCAATGGCTGATGTTGCAATTTCATGCAGACAGCAGCGGCGGCGGCAGCGCAACTACCGAAGAACATGCTACATACCGACGAACACATACACCTGGAGGCACACATCCAGCCTCCTCCATCTCATTATTACCGGCATCATCAAATCGGAGCACAACAACTAGTATAACTAGCAGCAGTAGCATCTCAAATGGACTAGCATACACGGACAATTCGATCACCGCAACCGCAGAGCTCTAGAGCCGGGAGCGGCGGATCCTGTCGCTATCGGTGAGGACGTGGTTGCGGGTGATCTCGCTCAGCGACGTGCATCCACTGAGCGCCATGGCGAGCTCCAGCTCATCGCGGAGCATCTGTAGCACCTTCCTCACGCCGGCCTCGCCGTCCACGGCCAGCGAGAACAGCACCGGCCTGCCAATCTGACCAACCAAACGCTCATGGCGTTAAGCGCTGTAAATTCAGATGCTATTAACTAACTTGAAAATTCAGGCCAGACACATACAAACACTCCTGAAGCTCCCAGAGCCAGGGCCTTGAACACGTCCGTGCCGCGTCGGACGCCGCCGTCGAGGAACACCGGCAGCCGGCCCTTCGCTTCCCTGACGACCTGAGTTTGCTTGACACTTTCAGTACAGATCATGGAAGTTCAGGGAAGTTTCTTGCTAGCAAGCTGAAGATATCAGCTGCACTGAAGATTCATCTAACTTTCTGAAGATGTTTACAAGTGGCATTTTGTAACTGTAGCTGGGTTAGCAATTAGCATACCTCTTCCAGGCAGCTGATAGTTGCAGGAACATAATCTAGCTGGCGAGCGCCATGATTGGACACGATGATACCGGCCGCGCCACTTTCGACAGCAAGCCGAGCTGCATTTGCATAAAATTCATATGATCATCGGTTCACGGCATGCCATAACAAAAGAAACATAATAATGGAGGAGCACCCAAGACTCTGAAACTGAGCACTTACTGTCTTCTGCAGTCATGACTCCTTTCACTAAGATCGGCAACGAGGTGATTGTCTGTAGCCACTTGACGTCCTGTATTAAGCATCAGTTGCGTCAGTATTCCATTACCAGAGAGAAGTGTGAGAAGAATATGAACAGTACCCCAGTTAATTTTCTGGAACTACTGGTACGTGCATAAAAGATAAAACCCAGGATGGTATCAGAGCATCTACCTTCCAAGAAAGAGAGCGGTCAACTTGGCTAGCAACATAGGAAGCAAGTCCAGAATCATTTGTCTGAATAAAACACAAAACATATAGTAAGAACACAAGAAGGTTTTGTCCATTTATAAATGCAAATGAGGATTAGCACAGTCTTAGATAACCTTGTCCATCTTGCCGAGATCCAGCGCTTCAAAATTCTTCAACACCAGATGTGGAGGTAAGTTGAATCTGCAAGATATCAGAAATTCAGAATGCGTATTGCAGTTCATACCAAAGCACAACTGTGCGCATATTTTGTACAAAAAGAATGTTTACATATTAGTTGCTAGATTAGGACCTGTTCTTTATATCAGCTTCCCTACGACCAAGCCTTGGAGTGTCGACAGTGAGTGCAATCGCCTTGAAACCAGCCAGTTCAGCCTTTCTGACAAGCTGCCGTACTATATTCCTATCCTTGTAAACCTAGTAAAGACGGAGGTAACTCAGGTAAGGTTTAAAAACTGAAACACTGCTTCTTAGTACATCACAAGTATTTTTGAAGAAAATATATACATAGAGTTGGAAGAAACGTATTCCTGGCGCTGCTGAATTAACCTCTTCTACACTAGAAGTAGACCATGAAGATAATGTCTGAAAAGCATAATGATCAGTCATAACTTCAGAACACAGGATTAATCATTTGGAGACACCAAAAATCACAAGCTGTTGGATATATCTCAAACCATTATAGTTCCTGCAGAAGCAGCTGCTCTTGCAGTAGCAAGCTCTCCTGCATTCAAGATAAACATTTCCATGAGAACATTGCTTCGGAAAAATGGAAAGAAGTAGGTGAGTGCAACTTGGACAAATTAACCTTCAGGGTGAGCCATTTTCTGCATGGCTGAGGGAGCAATCATTATCGGCATGGAAATGTTGAAGCCCAAGACATTTGTAGCCATGTTGATACAGGACACATCAATCAGTATGCGTGGTCGAAACCTGAAACCATTTTTCAGGGAAGTATAAAGTAAAGTTCGAGAAGCTTGTGATCAATACATTTCATATTCAGAATATCACGGGTGAGACTTTCTTTTAGGGTAAACCTGGAACCATTTGTCAGTATGACTATTTGTCAATGGACATTTTCTAGCTATTTATTAACTAGTATGAGCTCTAGGATGACTATAGAAACTGACGGTAGCAAAGTTTGAAGAAAAATATTTCAGGTCTAAAAGAAACATGCAGCCCAACTATTTCATTATACAATTCAAGTTTTTTTTCTACAAAGGGCTGTTGCCTTGGAGAAGATCTATATCTTCACATGCACAAGTAATGTTGTCATGTAGTATCTTGTATGAGAATTCTTAATGAAACTGTCATCTACTTTGACCATCCAAATCACGTCACAAGACACGTCTGATAATTTGTCCTCTACTCAAAGTTCTTTGTCCTCTTTGGCCGCCATTCCCTTACACTAATCAAAGCCAAACTGATCCACTTACACCCAAACTTTATCAGAAACTTGAAAAATCCTAAAGTCAATTATAATCACGGACTTGTAAATTTTCCAGTAGGGTTGGAGACACCTCTGGGCCCTATCATCTATCTTTTCATGAGACATCAAAAAATATGGGACTGGATCTTTTCAAAGAAAAACTCTATACTTTTTCCAAGAACTTTTCAATTGCACTACTTTAAGCTGAATTATTAGTTGCTGATGTGAATAGAACAAGAACAGTTCATCTAGCTAAAGCCTAATATATTGTTTAGAGATAAAACCTACTGTTTTGGAAGGTAGCTTACAGAATTCTAGAGAAGGCCTCCCTATTCTCCTTGAGAGTCCATTGATCTTCTGCACCAGAGGCATAGTAGTCGTAGATCATCTTCGGCAGCTTCTGCTTTGCAAGCTGCTCATACTCGGAGACATTTGTGATTAGCTCCATTTCTCTGCTCAGACTGTCATAATTAGAAGTTTAGCCACCAAGTTTAGCTGCATCAGTACAGTATTGTTTAAAAAATGAAGAAAAAGAAGCATGATTAAATGAAAGTCGCCAGATATCTCAATACAAAGAAATCAAGAAGGCATGCGGTCACGAAGAAATGATGAAGTTGATCTACCAAGAATTCATTTCAACTACAGAATGGTTTGCAGAATCCAAACTTTGATTGTGATCGAAACCCCAACAGTATTTCAGTACATTACTGATGACTGTACATTGAAAAAAACAGATCTGACTGATCCCAAAGTTTCAGGGAGAAATAACAGAAAACCCTCGTCGTTCTCATCATCTCCAAGAATCAAGCAACAAGAAAGGGAAACAACACATGCAAGAACAAAAACCAGGCAAACAATCATAAAGGGTAGGAGAGGAGGATTTTTCACAGAATGGCTTACCCAGGGGAAGGGATCGAAGCGATCGATTCGAACCTGGATGTGATATCTGCGTGCGAGTGTCTTGGAGCGGAGCAGGGGAGGTCTCGTGGTGCGGGGTATTTAAAGGCTCAGATGGTTGGCGTGCTGATGTCCCTGTAGCGCATCCGTGAGGGCTAGAGCAGTGGACATCAACACGTAGTTGTTCTGAACTTCTGACGAGGCAGGCAGGCAGGCAGCATATCTGCATGTGTGCATGTTGTACCAAACGTCTTATATAAGACCAATAATGGAATGAAGATAACATTGCTGTAGTTTGTGACTGTAATCGTTTTGATTTTTGGAAGAATAAGCGAAACGGACTTTTAGAAGAAAAAATTTATGGTTAGAACTTTTATATACATATTTTAGATAATAATAATAATAATAAATGGTTTTAATCAAAATTGTTAAAACGATTTATGTTAAAATTGGCAAAAAATAGTTTATATTAAAATTATGTATTATTTAACTTGTTTTTATTTTTAAATTATTTATAAAAAATATTTATTGAAAAATCCGTACAAAGAATTTTGTCTGTGGATGAATTAAATTTGGAAAATATATGAAAAATTATTGAAAAAAATTAAAGAAAATTCGGACGAACAGAAAATATTTTTTTGAATTTAAAATAGTAACAGAATGATTTTTTGCGGCCTACTGAAATAGTAATAGGCATGGCCTAGAACAAACAATCCAGCAGGCTGAGGTACAACAACGGCCCAACAACGACGACGTGTGACTAACAGGTGGGACTGGATTGTCAGCAGAAGTAGGCGTGCGCGTGGCAGTGATGCAGATGCTAACAAGTGGGATCAGGATATCAGTGGGCACGAGCACGCACGTGGCGACAGTGCAGAGGCTGACAGGGCGGCCAGACTTGTGAGTGAGCGTGGGTGTAGACGCGGAGAGGCGCTACGATTGACAGGCGGGATAGGTCTATCAGCAAGCGTGAGCATGGCCATAGTGAAGTCTCGGTGACTGATAGGTGGAGCCAGCAGAAGTAACGTGTCACACATAGGAGTGCGTGCATAGGTGGCCACATGAGAACTGGAGGTGATATGGCACGTTCTGACTAGAGCCAAAGGCGTTGAAATAGTAATCGAGTTGGATTTGCTGTGGATTTGAGTCAAATTGTCTAGCCTTCCGTATGAGAGATGGAGTGGCGCAATATAGAGAGATCGGACGGCTGAGTATTTAGGTTATTTTCTTTGAGATTTTTTTTATAAATTGAGGGTAAAATATTACGGATTGAGACAGAAAATTAAGAGGGTTTTTGAGTAATTTTTGTAAGCGTATTTTTTGAGAATAAATGTAAAGTTTATCGAAAATTTACGTGGAATTTATTATCTCTTTTTATACATAGCTAGCGTTTTTAATTATTTTTAGCTATCGGAAGTCCGATTGAGCTGATCTTTATAAATTTTGTCTATTTTATTCTAAAAATTTTTAGATTAATTGGAGATATGTATATTTGAGTATAATATGTTTAGCAATGAAACATTATTTTATTTAGATTCGAAAAACACAGTTTTCAAATTTTGTGTTTAAGAAATTTTGTTAAAGATTTATTTTGTTTTTCACAATCATTCACCCACATTGCTTTATCCTACAACATGTCTATAGGGATTTAAAACAAAATACAATGAAAAAACAGAATTAATTCTAAAATTAATTTTAAAATTTAAATTTTGACTTATAAATAAAAGCATAAGTGAAATGACGGGAGCCTGTGTCAAATGTGCCGTGAAAGCCATTTACTGCAAGGATCTTCTTTAATGTGAAGTGCCATTTACAAATAATGAAGGTATTTATGCTTCTATATTTATCAGTGTCTCTTTTGTAACTGAAGAACAGTCCCAAACTAGCGCATCAAATGTTGCATGGTAATTCAATTTGAGTAATTTTACGGTCTTAAAGGTGTATTGAGAGGTACCATATTTTATAATATAAAATTTGCTGTCTTTCAATATCTTAGGTCCAGAAAGCACCCAACATTTTTTAAAAAAAATTAGTACCTCCTAAGTCTTTATCAATTTCATTGAATATAACAGGTGAAAAATAAACTGTATAGGTAAAAAAAAGGTATTTGCTCCTGTACAGAGGGGTATTTTCATGGTAAATTGGTTATGTGCTGTACAAGTACAATAATTAAATTTCTGGTTCGTTGCTTATGCCGCTAGTGGCCTCTCTGAAATGGAATTTTTGTTGGGACAGCTGCAACAACAGCACGCTTGCACATGGATGTTCCTTGCTAAGGTCAGGACATAGCGGTGACCATCTCAAGCTTTGATTTCTGCCCTTTGCACATGGATGCTCCTGAATGCCATACTGCATTGTCATTTCTGTGAATTGGCATGAACTAAAAATTGTATTCTGCACCATCAATGCACATGCATGGAATCTTATCACCAGATCAAATTGATATAGAAAACTTTTTTTAAGCTTTTGCATACAATTTGACATGTCACAAGTAGATAATGCACCCAGTTGGAGTATCCGAGTTTGAAACTACTGAGAAGTAATTGGCTGATCTTGTCTTTTGTAATACATGCATACATGTTGCTTTCAGACAGGCCAAGCAAGAAAAAAAATCATGTGACATACTCACTCGAACTTATACTTGTTTACACAAAGTTCGTCACTACCTTATTTTTTAAAAAAAAACTTGTTTACACATATTAATTAAACATCGATAGTAAGCTGGTAACAGTAGATTTTTTTAAAAAAATGTTCCTAGGGAGAGCACATAGTTTGGTTCCTAAGCGGTTTTCATTAAGTCTTTGTTTGCTTACCATGGTAAAAAGTTCTGAACATTTTCAAAATTCTCTCACCGGAAAGGCTTGGTTTTCACAACAACAAAAACTAGAGCATTTTGAATATTTTTTTGAAGAAAAGAACATTTTCCATTTTTACCAAAACATAGAAACTTCCCTTGGTTAAATCCCTATGTGTCCATAATTTAAGATCCATAAGCGTGTTCAGTAATTTTAACTCCTCCAGTGTTACGAGACAATATAAAAACTTAGCTACTCTTATAGAGATGAAAACTAAAAAAATTCTATTGGATGTAGCTCTCTTAGCGACGTGCTATATCGAAATCCAAGTATGTTGTTTAATAAGTAGGGTCGAGTCGTCACCTCCATAATGTGCTATGTCATAATTTAGGCATGACGTCAAGTGAGCAAAGATCGGGCCATCGCATCCTTAGTGGTGCGCCATATCGGCGCTCGGATATGGTAAAAAATAAGCGAGTGTCTTTACACCTGACTTACGGTTGCGAAGCGTAAGAAATCAAATCGAAGCCAATTAGGATTTATTTAGGTAGCTGAAATGTAGGGTCACTTACTAATAATTAAAGAGAGCTAGTCGAGACAATGGTTAGAAGACGTATAAATATCTTATGCGTTCAAGAAACTAAATAAAAGGATCAGAAGACGAAGGAGATAGACGTTACCAGCTTTAAGCTCTGGTACATAGGGATAACTTCAAATAGAAATAGAGTAGGGGTTCTGATTGATAAAAGTCTCAAGGATGGTGTGGTGGAGGTGAGAAGACAAGGGGATATGATTATCTTAGTTAAACTTATCGTTAGTGATATAGTCTTAAATATAATTAGTACGTATGCCTCTAAAGTAGGCTAGGATAAAAGTGCTAAGAGACATTTCTGGGAAGACTCAGATAGTTTGGTTAGAGTTGTACCTAGTAGTGAGAAACTTTTTATAGTATGAGATTTTAATGGTCATGTAGATGCAGCAGATACATATTTCGAGACGGCATATAGAGGTTTTTGGTACGATGGTAGGAATCAAAAGGAAGAAGGAAATCTTGGACTTTGCTATAGTTTTTATCTAATAATAGCCAACACTTTATTTAGAAAGAGATAATCTCATTTAGTGACGTTTAGTATTAGCTAATACTTTAAGTAAATTGATTTTATCCTTATAAGAAGAGTGGATAAACGAGTAGTTGTGATGGTTTCTCAATATAAACGGGTGGTGACCGACCTTTAATTTTCAGTGCGTGCTCATAGGGATAAACAAGTCAAAATTATAAGAACTAAGTAGTGTAAGTTAGAAGGGAGACATTAAATATTTTTGAGAAAATGGTTATCGAAAAGTGCTCTTAGAAAGAAGAAAACGATACAAATAATTTGTGAGAGAAAGATTATTTCAGAGTTGTTTGGAGTGATCAAATGAAGTAAATGCGAAACTAAAGACTCTTGGTGGTAAAACAAAGGCGTACAAAGATGGAGAAAACAATAATAAGACGCTATTACACTGTGAAATAGTAAGTAAAAATAATAATATAAAGAGAAGCAAAATATCAAAATTAATATGGAGAGAGAGTCATTTAAAAAAATAGGATATATTTAAAGATCTGTATTTGAATAGAAAAACATAGAAAGTAGCTATTGATGTTATGATTTGAAGATTTTTGTTGATTTTTAATTCTAGCCTATCTCAACTAATTTGAAATTAAAAGACGGTTGAGTTTGAGTTGAGAAGCATGTCCATTACTTAAGTTAAGGCCTAACACATACATTTTCTATTTTCAACTACTATTTCTAAAACTATTTTTTTGAAAGACCCTGCTTCTGAAATTATCATGTGTATTTTGAAAAGCTTCAGGATTATAGATCACGGCGGGAAATACCACCTAGCATAGCATTATACCTACAGTGATCTACAATGAGTAGTATAACTACCCATCGACTGTACATACGGAGATTTTACATACAACTCTGTCAAAATGAAAACAAATCACTACAGCTCTAGGATATGACATAACATCGTGATTCAAAGATGCTGCAACAGTGTACCATGGGCAAAGACCCTATGAAGTATTCTTTTCACATCTCAATATACTGTCAGATTCCATTGCCCGGGTCTACATACTAGGATATACAATCCAACCAGCTCAGTGCAGTGCATGCGTTGTTCTTGTTCGTCAGAAGACAAGGATCAGTCGTTCAGTCTGCGTGGGCTAAGGACGGCAGCAACGACGGTGCAGTGTGATGTGGACAGGTAGAGCATTATGCAAGCACGACGAACACGATTGCTCGTGAAGGTTGCGTCACGTATGACGAAATGAAAACAGAGACAAAGAAAGAGTTGTGCATCTGTCGAAATGGCGTGGCCATACACAGTGGCAAATCGATCGATCATTTTGGTTAATTTTCGATTCACCCAAGTGCATCTATAAGGAAAAAAATCCTCGCAAAAAAAAGGACGGTTAATTAGAGAGAGATTAACTCTATCCCCTGCAGGATGCAGACAGCACACAGAATACTGAATGAACCTTCAGAACCAACTGATCAAAACGCCAGTGCATAGCTGCATGCTTAGCTACTAATCTAGCTGACGATGAGTCTTAATTAGGATGATTAACAAAACAGCACATTGATTTGGAGCTTAAATATATGATTGATTTTGATCGAACGTAATAGCTTGTACTGCGAAGAGAACTGAAGAAAGCAAGCTTGCTAGCTAGGAACTAAATTTAATCAGGCCATAGCCCAAGAAAAATGATTTTGCGTAAAAATGTTGGCCCAAATAAATACTGGGCTGTGCGTATTGGTTTTAAGTGCATTTCCTGTGCACGGTGTCATAGATTCTTCAATCGATTAAGCTGAGGAACAATATATGGAGTAGCTTCCCTGTCAGGTTTCTTAAGCAACAAGCCGGATTATCAACTGCAAAATTGCTTGATCCTATAAGCTTTGGGAAACGACATTTCACAACAGAAGTACAAGAACTTGGAAAGGAAGTTGCGGAAACAGCAACTGTTCTAATTTTTTATATTGAGACTACTGGCTTTTTCCGTAAGGATCATAGAATAATTGAGTTTGCACTCTGTGATCTTTCTGGAGGAAAGAATAGCACTTTTAAAACTCTTATTAATCCTGAAAGGACTGTTCCTGACCACGTTGCACGTGTCAATAAAATTGGCACTAATCTAGTGTGCAGGCCTGGTATCCCAAGGTGTGTCTTGCATCCAACGAATCCATACTATTCCTGATCTCTCCATCACATGCCTTAACAATAGTCGTAGTCAACATACTCCGATGTATTCGTCACTCAACATGATGCTATGAACAGAATATAGTATTGAATTAGTTGTGGAAAATAATTCCAATTATGCAATAGCTCTGTATTCCTTTTTTTTTTCACGAGCATGCATGCCATTAGGCAGGTGTTATTGTAAACTATTTGCTTGCAGGAAATCCTGTGCAATAAGTTAGTTTTTGCAATGGAAAATTGGTTACGCGTATCTCACTTCACCAACAGTTAATTTATCATTTCACTTATTCTGAATGTTATCTTAAAATATGACTTACCACAGGTTTAGTGATGTAATCCCACTACTATTGGCATTCGTTCGAAGTCGCCAAGCTCCTGGCATGCCAATTCTGTGGGTTGCTCATAACGCAAAACAATTTGATGCCCATTTCCTTGCCCAGGAATTTGGTTGGTGTTCAGCATCAATTCCTGCAGATTGGCTGTTTTCTGACACCCTACCCTTGGCAAAAAAGATGGTGAAAACAGAGGGTAGGTACTCTTTCACTCTTAAGGCTTTCATATGAAGATACTGTATATTTTGGGGTTTAAGATTTAGGGCTTTTTCTTGCAAAATTTACCTGCGCTTAGTAGTTCAGTGCCAACGCGTTTTGAGCATGCAATCAAGCTCATGTTCAGAAAAAAAAGGACGCACTTCTCGCAGCATTTTGGGGTGTGGCATTCTCATTATCTGCATCCTTTTAAGCTAGACTATTCATTTAATTACGGAACTGTAGTTGCATATTGAGTACGATGAAACCCACGCTTTATCTTTTAACCACGCAAAGAGAGTGCTTCTGTTATGACGTTGTGTATTGTTTAGTAGTACTACTCAGTTTCCATGTTTCTGCTATTAGCAAATAAGTAGTTCTTGGAATTTGCTGACTATTCTTGAAGTTTTCATATGACATTGTATTATTTGTCAAAAAGAGAACAGGTTATTCTTTTCTGGAAGTTCCCATATGCAATGCTTTGAGTGTATGTCAGATTGAGGACTAACTAACATAAAAGTGAAATACTGATATATGGTCCTAGTGAGGCGCAGTATCATGGAGCTGTGGATATGTTGGGGCCCAGTTAGGGACATCTCATTTTATTTTGTTCTGCCTTACTGTTTTCATTTCTCAATTAGGTCCCCTATCCTGTGCTATTTGGTCAGTTCATTTAATAATAACTCATATAGTTTACTATTCTGTTGCGGGGAAAAAACGTTTTACAAACTTGGAGGCACTAAGAGAACACTATGGCATCTGCTCGCACAACAATGCGTATAGAGCGATGAAGAGATGTTATGATATTGTCTCAGATTTTCCAGAAAATGACTTTTGATCTAAAACTGAAAAATGAAGAACTAGTGAACAAGGCCATGAAGGCTAGTGAATTCAGCAAGTTTTTTAATTTTTAAAACTCCAAGTTTTTTAGTGCTTAAACTTATTTGACCTTCTGTGCACATGCTGGATAATTTTCCAGCTGGTGCCATATCGGCATTCTAGAACTACAGCTTTTTACTATTGAAATAGTTCCCGTATTTGTCAATAAAAACCTGCAATTTGAACCGAACAAGTTGATATCTTCATTGCTACCAGCATGATAAAACCATGGCTGAACCATTTCCATTGAATGACCATCACATCCATCTGATATACTATCGTGCTGGATTCAGTGTGGAATGATATTTCTTTGATGATGTGTCTTGCTTTATTTATGAGCTGTCAGCTATAGAAAAGCAGAGTTAGTGCTTTTTATTCTTGGGTAGCGTATGCCATTTAAATTATTTGAACTTGTGAGACCATACATAGTGTTTATTTTTTCATTGTCAACTCTGTTTGCTAATTTTGGTATCTTGTATGACTTTGGATGCAACCAACCTTCTGATCTGAACTCTTCTTTCTGGTATGGTACTGATGCCATGTACCTATGTTTCGTTAGTTGGAATAGCATGTTCTGAATGTTAAAAGTATCGGTGTTTCACAATATTATTGTAGCCCTGTGCACCATGACTTTATTCCACTTGATTAGAGAGCACTACAGAAATTATTTGTTCCAACTGCATATTATTCATCCCTTTTGACCACATGTTTATCATTGCTTGCTTCCCTATGATACTTGTTGAATACTTCTCAGTTAAAATATAATAGGGACTGTAATGTTTGGCCCTTTTCTTGTTGCCAGTTAGTGTTGCTCCCATCCCATGTGCTCTGTGATTCTGTCTGCTTGCTTTTTCTATGGGCAAGTACGAGAAATTTACGTCTCGTGGGTTAATTTTTTCCGTTCTTAAGCTAACAATATTCCAATCACCCTGCTCTCTCCAGTTTGACTGGAGTAACGATCCTTTTTTTTTGGATTTAATTGCTGGTTAAATATATTTGAAGATATCGTTCATTAACTTTTCTGACGTGTTGCTCGGTTCTAATCCCGGTTTTTATTGACTTACACTAAAACATATGTAATTAGATGGATGAATGATTGCAAAAATAAAAAAAATAAAAATTTTCTCTAATCACGAAATCTAACTAACCATATTTTCAAAATCTAAATAAACATCGTATATCTGTAATTATGATAGATCTAAAATTTTATCACAGATTAAATTTACAAATAAACCCAATTATAATCACATCAATGTTAAGATATTAACAAATAAAATTACGAAAGTCAACATAAATTAATTAAACTCTAATTAATTAATAATATAGTATATGAAAATAATTAATTAATCAATAGAACACTAAAAAATACTATAGCTATATTAGATCAATAAACCAAGAAAAGATTAATTATCGTAATAATCTTTTATAAACTTTATATTTATTATTAAGATTGTGTTATAAAAATTATAACAACAACCCTAAATAATCCTAACACTTTACTCCCTTTCATATCTCAAAATAATTACAAAATTTTAAAAGAAAAGATGTCAAAACTCTTTGAGATTTCGCAGCCACTATTCAGCCTATTTTAACCATCATATTCAAAATCAATACTCCAGATTATGACACATCATCAGACACATGAAAGCCGACGCACTTCCAAAAGAATCCTACTATCCCCATCGGCCATACCACCTACGCCAGCCACACTTTGAAAATTGTCCCGGAGCAGATCTCCTGCGCGTGTGCTTACCTGCTCGTGCCATTCATCGTAGTGCTAAGCCCGCCTATCATCAATAGCGCTTTGCGCTCTCTTGTGTGCCCACACTCGCTCTATCCACCGTCACGTCGGGCTAGCCTGTCAGCCGTAGTATCTCTAGGTGCCCCTGCACTCACACCTACTGGGTCACCTCCACGTGGTCAGCCCGTTATACCAGCCTGCTAGCCATGTCACCGCTAACCCACGCCATCAGCATGCTTGCTCGCCGTCACCAGCCCATGTCGTCGATTTGCTCGTCCATTGTCGTCAGCCCATATCCATAGTAATCTAAGGCATGTGAAGAGTGATATGTAATAATAATAAAATATTTTGTGGATATAAATTCATACACAGTGCTCATCACACTTTAACATAATAAATTTAATTTAAATCAATTATGTAACTAATTTTAATATAGGTTAATTTTTCACCATTTTTTTTTATTTCACACGTGCGCTTTTCTGCTCTAAATCCCCTAGGTGCAAATATTTATAGGAAAAGTGGAACAGGCAAATTCTCATTTCTTGATTTTCAGGTCTGTATTGACTTTTTTCAATAAAAAAATTGCTACGTGGTTATTTGTTTTGAACCCACTGTCGGTAATCATCTTGGTTCGTTGTCTGGTGGGGAGCTACCTAGTATGCTGATTTTAGTGGGTTCTATTTGCATGAACAATAGCATTTTCTGTTTGGTTTTGAAGGCATGGACCATAGATGCCACTTCAACGGTAATGAGCTATCTGACGTTCACCTAGAATTGCTTGCACATTGTAGCACCTACTGCACTTTAAACTGGTTATAGAACTGCTTGCATATTGTAGCACCTACTGCACGACTGGTTTACTTTGACGATACCGCTTTGCGTATAATAATTAACTAGCTTTTCAAGGTCAGCCCGCTAATTCTCTTCCTTTGTTCCCCTAGAGCATCTTTACATTTGTCATGATCTTTAGCGTGTTAGCTAGATGTAGTAAGAGACAGATGCTTCCAGACCCTTAGTTCGGGGTCCCCTCCGAGCATGCAAAATGAGGAGTATATGTTTAATTAAGTATTAACTAAAAACTTAAAAAATATATTAATATAAATTTAAGTATTTTTTCTATCAATTTTTTTATAAAAAGATATATCGTTTAATAATTTTAAAAAATATGCGCGAAAAGAAAGAAAGAAAGTACTCGTAACATCCAGCCGAACGCAACCATTGTGGTTTAGCCATGTGCCCATCGCTTAAGCGCGTTGCCCTGATATTTTGTCAATAGCTTAAACCGGCCATATTAGCATAGCGCCGGACAAAGATAGATGTGGTGAGGGATCGGTCCCATGTCAGTGTTGGGCTCCATTTTGGCATTTTGGCCAATGGCAACAACGTTTCACCGGATCACAAGGACGAACGCTTCTCACGCTGCGTGGCCGTTCGGTGAAATGGAGCGCACCATACGGCCACATGGGACGATGGGAGGGAACCTGGTTGATTGGTACTGTAGTGCTCCCCGGAGACGGAGAGCTGGAACGTGGGCGCCACTTTGGTTGATTGGTACTGCGCTGCAAGCACATCAGCTGGCCCGTGCACGTTTTGCTCCAGCTAGTTGGTTGGCAGGCCCAGCACATGGGAAACGTCCCGTCTTGCCGACCGTCTTCCTGCATGCGTGCACGTGCACGGCGCCACCACCCGCACAGCCGCGCGCTGGTCCTCCCGGGGCAACGCTGGGCGACGGTCGATCGAGTCCCGGGCCACCGTCGGCGCGCGGCCGGCTTGGCTGGAACTGCACCCCAGCCGCCCGGAGTAGTGCGGCTCCTCCGCCTCCGAGCTCCAGCTCGGGACACGCACCAACTGCGCCTCGCGCCGCGCACGCGCGAGTGACAGGTGACGCCGCACGACGTCGGCGGGCAGCCACGCCGCCACGGACAGATTGCCAAGCGACGGGTGACACCGTCACAAGACCGGTGAGGTGCCGGCCGGCCATCAGAATGGGCTCCTTTTTTGGTGTTGAGAACTGAACAGGTGTAGTTCGATTGAGCGAATGACAATGAGGGCCCCCTCCTGCTTTGAGGAGGCTGCATACTGTATCGCACGATCTCGCTGGGATGTCCTTCAAGAGCTGAACTTCATAATCATCTAGTTCTATCTAGGATATATTAATTGCCAAGGCTCGAGACGTCGTGCCTTCATCTTCTAGTAGCAACGATATATCTATGATAAGAAGCTTAACTCTCGTCTTTGGTTTCAGCGAGCAGTTGGTCCAAGCTCCAGGGAAAGAAATTATGTCACTTGCCGCTATAGTACTAACTAGTCTGTTGATTGCATGATCGTCCAGCTGCCCCGGAAAGCGCCAACACGTACTGCGTGAACCAAACTTCTCGGAAGAAGCCGAATGGCCACGGAAAACACGATATTCCCTTCGGAAAATGACGGGGAATTGACGAATCGAATGTCTCGTCCGTCCCAAAATATAATTATTTATAGATATTTTTATAAAAATTAAGAAAATTAGTTGGATTAAATAGTAAAATGTTGTAATTGATTAGAAGAGAAAATAAGTAAAGAAAATAAATAGTAGGTAATTATAATCGGTTGAGATAAAAGTGTAGTTGAAGAAATAACTATTTTTAAAAATAAATTTAAATTATAAAATAACAATATTTTAGAATGAAATGACGTGATTATCCATTTCATAGATATAATTGTCACATCTTTATTGCTGCTCGTTTGAATAATGTATAAACCACGTCTCTGTTAAAGTTTCAATTATGCGGTAGTATCAACAAGCGATATTCTGAATGTTACGTGTTCTGAATTAATTAACGAGATCGACGTCGTCCTCCGAAAATGAGATTGAAAAGAGAAAAAAGATATACTAGCTGACCTTTTGTGCACAATTCCCTCGTGTCTCTTATCTCCGTGCACAGATAGGGCAGATGCAGCGATGCGACCGTTTGTGGTGATGAATATGTTCTGCTTTTCTGTTCTTTTAGATAGCGAGAGCTTAATAATGGTTTCTGCGTTGGAGGAGATGATGACCCAGTTTTTTTTTTTTTTTTGAGAACTCACAAACTTTATTTTCATTTCAGAAACAGATAACATGGTTTAGTGTACAATTTGTTGAACTGAAATGGTTTTCCAATCCCCTAGCATAGCATGGTCTGCTTGGATAGGTTAGACGGAAAATATTGTGATACACATGTGCTGTATTGCTTACTTGTTACTCTCCTACATCTGTAGCCAATTTATCCGCTAGGAGACGCTAGGATGGCCCGGGTTAGGCTACGACGGTCGCAGGCCCCATCACGCACGTCTTTCTCTGTCGTTCTCAATCGTTTTTTGCATGCCTAGCTATGTGGGTTCATACGCGGCCGAATAATAAACGGGCATGAAACGCATCGCGTTCGATCGACAAATTGTAGTGCGTCAATTAGACAAATCGTTTACCCTCTTGTACTGTAGAGGAAAACAGAGGTGACATGATTGATCGCGATGCTGTTTGCTCCAACCCTCAAGTATTCGAATGAATATGTTCTCCCTAGCTAAAATTTGAGGGTTCTTTTGGATCGATGGGTTTCACGTTCAAGATGCATGCCAGCTAATACTCCGTATTAGCATAGAACCTTTTGAGAGATCAGATAAATCGAACTCTTTCTCAAGGGGTTTCTTCGATGTGAGACGGTAGCGATGCATGGTTAGCGACAATTGAGAATAGACGGTCCTCCTTGTGATAATTTTCCACCCAGATTTTGTGTTATGTGAAGTGATAATGCTGTGGCAACGTGTCAATGGGATGAGTCAGAGTGGTGAACTAAGTTCCTCTTGATTTTTCAGTGGAAAACGAGTTGCTCCTTGTTACATAATGTGCAAGTGGCTCTCATATGCAAAAGGGTATAGTTAAGGAGAGGATTAAAAAAAACATGTTACTTAGAAATGCACCTTTACCAGGTCAAGAAAATAAAACGACTCTTCTGATTGTGTTTTGCATCATCAATGAACTCATCATGGAAAACGAAGGGTCACTAGTGTACTTTTAAAATCATACATGGGACACTAGGGACAAATAGGAGGCAGATATACCTAGTTAAATTCCAATGTCCAATGGCAGTATGTCTCATCTGTGCACTCGTGCTCCTCCTCCAAGTGTACCATCTAGTGGAGCCATTGGGTGTAACTATATCACACAAATGACCCACAAAAACATTTTATAAACTTAATGGTTTCCGTGAGGTTTGCAGATGTTTCACACGAAATTATTCAGTTTTTGCATAATATATGTTATGAGTTCTGACCTGGTTGTATAAAGACGTGCGTGCGTGTGTGAGCGTGTGGTGTGATGGAGTGGAGTGAGTATATACTTCATTAAATATAAAGAAAATAAATTAAGATAAAACAGTACTAAAATCTTAAGAGGACCCCACTGGCCCTTGTTCACGATGATGTGTACTTATGATTTACGGTTGGGCATTTCATAGGGTGTACAGTATGCTGAAAAAAATCGTCTGATGTGTGGTGATCAACGTGTTGGGCGACGTGGCGTAAATTCTGACCGTCCAAGTCAGATCAACGGTGCAGATATGGTGCGTTTGGTGGGGTGCCCCCACGTAGCTGGTAAGCTGACCTGGTGGTGCACGTAACCCCCGGGAAAAGGAGGATATAAATGGAACCCCCAACTCGACGGGATCCCGTCACCCAAAGCCCAAAAGGCTCCCGAAACGCCAGGAAAGCGGAAGGTCTCCTCTTCCTCCCCCCAAATCCCCTCTCCGAATCTCCGAAAATCTAGCGAAGATCATCCGATCGATCGATCGCCGCAAATCTCCCCCGGTTTTTTTGCTCTCGCTACGATCGATTGAGTTCCTAGCGAAATCTCGAGGTGGGTGGGTGGAACGATTTTTGTGCGGAATCGTATAGCTTGCGTGCGGTTTTTGGACTGGTTTGCGAGGGGGAGAATAGTGAAATTTGTACGCGTTTTTGGCCCTAGCTTGCTGATTGCCTTGCTCGATTCGATCGCTTCTGGTGTGGGATTCGGAGCTGGCTTCCTGATGATTTGGGGTTGATTTTGGTCTAGTTTTAATCGTCCGCCTTCCAAATCGCTGAGCTCTCTCGATTTTGCGGCGGATTTCGTGTGCTGGGAAACGTTTTTTGTGTGACTAAAACTAAAGGTTTAAATTTCGGTGAATATAAACGGTTGGTTTCTTTTGATTTTTGCAGTGATATCACGCGGGAGTTGGTCCAGACTTAAACCGGATATCCTAAAAGTTCATGGGATCGAGCGAATTCTCGGCGTTGGTGTGAGATCGCGAAAGGGTGGATCTCAAATTGCTAGGAGGGTTGCGGCGATTTGGCTGCACGACTGCATGAACTGTTTCGTGAACCTGGGACTCAGCTCGAATTCGAACCACTACGTGGCTTGCCTCATCATCTTCCTTCTGCATTTCTCCCCGCAGTTCCTGTTAAATCCCTCCAATTGTAATTCGAGTAATAATCATGAAGGAGAAAAACAGTGCCCCAACAATGGCGAACAACAGTAAGTTCCTGGTTTCGTTTGGCAGATTTTCTCTCCATTGCTTTTGTGGGAATTCTGCGCAATTTTTTTTGGTTTTATGTGATTTTGATCATTCCATTGAAGTTCCTGTCTCGATTATAGCCTTTTTTTGGTATTTGTTAATATAAGTTTAGGTCGATTCAATACCTTTTGCGTTTGTTAATGTAAAGTTTGGTAGAAAAATCGAATTTAGAAGGAACTGTTTTATAAAGCTTACTGATGTATGCTATAATACCCCTTCTGGTATTAGAATGTCGATCAGGTAGTATTATCTTAGGAGCTTATGCTTTTCTTAATGCATTCTTAGTGCAAAAACCGAAATTTTCCACTATCTAGGTGGTTGAAGTGATAAAATTGCTTTGATAAGCTAAACACTTGAGTTGATTATGGTTGTTGGGAAGTGCCTAGTGGGCCAGATGAAAGAGACATCAGCTTCCCATATTCCTCTGTCGGTGGTAGGAAGAGAAAACAAAACACTAGCTGTTTACACTTGTTATACCAGCGCCTCAACCAATTGGAAGCTTCTAGGATTTCTCATACCGCAAGAGAAAGTCTTCCATGTGGAGTTATAGGCTCCTGTGCCTTTTAGTTCCAGAAGAGCTTGCAACTTGTAAGACTACAGTGTAAACCGTTCATACAACCAGTAAACCACTCATACCTGGTTGCAATTGAGGAGGTCTAACAACAGTAGTTCTTGAAGTTTAATATATCATATATGTACTGTTCTATTAGATCACCAAATGATATTTCGAAAAAAAAAATTAGATCACCAAAAGTGCATATCATGTTAATTACTACGAGATGATGAAGTTTTAAGTTTAGGGCCATGCTGTCATTATATGCATGCATGATCCATATATTACTGTAATGCGTGTAGGGTGCAGATTATTATATGAGAATATTCGCAGGTGGATCTAGTTATGTAAGTTTCGCTATTGTCCAATGCCACCATTTGCATATTTTACTCTTCTGCTCTTATAAAATGCCTTCTTTTTTGTTGGCTTTCATTGCTTTCTCATTTATGGGTATCTTTACTTTTGGATTGTGCCTTTTAGTGCGCCTATAGTCATTATATGAGAGATGTTCGGTGACCATTATTTTTCTTGTTAAGTGCTCTGAAGCATATCCGGCAGAGGGTTGTCTCGCTAAAGATTGTCAAGTACAGTATTCCACCAAATAATTCCAAGATAAACATAGCCACAAATCCATGTCATCTCTATTGCCCATTAGTCTGAATGTGCTTATGTGCACCATGTCTACACATAACTAGAAAGAACAGTACAATAATAATCTTGTGTCTTTGCCTTTGCACTGTCCTTTGAGATCGTTGTGTTTTAATGAAGAGTCTTTGGTGTGCCTGCCCAGCAAAAAGTTTGATCAGTCCTACATCTCGGTGTCCAACGTGTAGCTACAGACCAAGCAGTTAGGTTCACACTGGATTTAGTTTCTGTGGGAAATCAGCAAAAATGTAAGTTGTCCTGTCTTACCTCACCATCATTGTTCTGAGACAGGGGAACATGCCTCACTACTAACCCTCCATGACGGAGGGAGGTAGAGGAGGGTTGATGTGAGAAGAACAGGCGATATCGGCAATTTCACCACTTGGTAGGCTTCTTTATGTTACTTCTGTATAAACTGATCTTTTATCGTTTGGAGGTATAAAACCCCCTTTCACACTGAAGCAAACCTTTAGATTCATGAACCACAAGCATCTACCCAATTACATCAAACATGTGAAACTTTCAGTTTGTTTCCTGTGTTCAGTCATATAAAGAACTTATGCTGGTACATGTGCCCCCATATTTGGTATTTTATGAGCTAGTAACTACATTGTAGATTGAGGTGTCATGAGCTCCTTTTATTCAATACAAGATAATAACTAAAATTGACACATCATTAATGTTTTAACTTTCTAGTGCACTTTGTCATTGATTGAGTTTTTTTTCACTTTGTTTTTTTTGGGTTAAAAATCCAGGTTCATATAGTGAAAATGTTAGGAGAAAGTCCCACACACCTTCAGCTATTGTTATTGGCGGTGGGTTTGCAGGCATTGCTGCTGCCAATGCTCTCAGGAATGCATCATTTGAGGTAATATGTAACACAGTTTATGGCCTAATTTTAATGATATAGGTTCAATGATCCCTTAGGATGCATTTCAAATGTTGTAAAATTCTCCCCCGCTTGTTATGCTAATGTGATTTCTTTCCAGGTTGTTCTTCTGGAATCTCGTGACAGGATAGGTGGTAGAATTCACACTGATTACTCTTTTGGCTTTCCTGTAGATCTGGGAGCATCTTGGTGAGGTTCCTCTTTGGAAATATTTTTAGAATTATTGAAAATGATGACAAAAGCTTTATCTGAATTCACTATTTAAAACCAATTTCCTTTTTTTTTTTGAGCACCAGGCTTCATGGTGTTTGCGAAGAAAATCCACTGGCACCAATTATTGGAAGGCTTGGACTTCCACTGTATCGCACAAGTGGAGATGACTCTGTGCTGTTTGATCATGACCTTGAGAGGTAATTACAGGAAGCTAGTTTATTTTGTATATGTTGAGAGATGATGAAACATGATAATCATCCATCTAACATGTTCTATTGGCTCTCAGTTATGCTCTCTATGACACTAAGGGCCATCAAGTTCCACAAGAGCTAGTAGAGAAGATAGGGAAAGTGTTTGAGACTATATTGGAAGAGGTAACCTTGGTCCAGTTTGCCATGCTTACATGCTAAATTTTTGGTATTTGACTCTTCCTGACATTTATATGTGCACAGACTGGCAAACTGAGGGAAGAAACTAAAGAAGATATTTCTATTGCGAAGGCCATTGCAATTGTTTTGGAGAGAAATCCACACTTGAGGTTTGTACCATCCAATTTCTGCCCATGTATGTAGGTTATTCCTGAGCTTTTTGATCATACGTAACCTGTCCTTGTGTTCACAATAGGCAAGAAGGGATTGCTCATGATGTTCTTCAGTGGTATTTGTGCCGCATGGAGGGCTGGTTTGCTACTGATGCAGACGCAATCTCTCTTCAGGGTTGGGACCAGGTAGGATTTTTGTTCCAGTTATCACCTAGAGTTTTCAATGTCTTGCTCATGATTTTTTCATGCTATTGTTCGATTGATATGTGGTGTCCTTGAATATAAGTGCATGGAAAACATTGATTTTTGTATCTAAAACTTAATATGTGCCTTATGTTGGTTTCATTTCTAGCCTATTTCAATTTATTTAGGACTAAAAGGCTTTGATGCTGTTGCTGTTGTTGTTGATCGTTTGATTGCTATGTCTTATGTACATACTATGTTGTGGATGAAGGAGGTACTGCTTCCTGGTGGCCATGGTCTCATGGTTCGTGGGTATCGGCCAGTAATAAATACTCTGGCAAAAGGCCTAGATATGCGCCTTGATCATAGGTATGCATATCCATGTAGTTTCCCTTCTCACTTAAAAAGCAAAATGCATGGTTCCATCCACGACTCCTTATTGCTAATCCAAGTTCTTTTCTTTAGGGTTGTTGAGATTATTCGCCACAGGAATAGGGTGGAGGTTACTGTAAGCAGTGGTAAAACATTTGTTGCGGATGCTGCAGTTGTTGCTGTCCCCTTAGGTGTTCTAAAAGCAAACACCATTAAATTTGAGCCTAGGCTGCCAGAGTGGAAGGAGGAAGCAATAAGAGATCTCTCAGTTGGAGTCGAGAACAAAATAATTCTCCACTTCAGTGAGGTTTTCTGGCCTAATGTGGAGTTCCTTGGAGTAGTTTCATCCACTACATATGGCTGCAGCTATTTCCTTAACCTTCACAAGGCTACTGGCCACCCTGTTCTTGTTTACATGCCTGCAGGCAGGCTTGCATGTGACATTGAAAAGCTGTCAGATGAGGCTGCTGCCCAATGTGCCTTCTCTCAGCTGAAGAAGATTCTGCCCAACGCAGCCGAGCCGGTTAGTATTTCGACAAAAATATCAAATATGGCAATCAAGAATCTCTATGCCAATTCTAAAGACCATGCTGCTCAAATCTTATTGCAGATACATTACCTAGTGTCACACTGGGGCTCAGACGAGAACACGCTTGGATCCTACACCTTTGATGGGGTGGGCAAACCTCGTGATCTATATGAGAAGCTGCGGATCCCTGTAGATAACCTATTCTTTGCAGGAGAGGCCACCAGTGTCCAGTACACTGGCACGGTGCATGGTGCCTACTCCACTGGTCTGATGGCGGCTGAGGAGTGCTGGATGAGGGTTCTTGAGCGGTTCAGGGAGCTGGACATGCTGGAGATGTGCCACCCTGCAATGGGCGAGCAGGGCTCCACTGTCTCAGTCCCACTGCTCATCTCCCGGCTGTGAACGGACCAGGAGCTGCACTTAAATTATATAATCCTAAGGCGATTGGCACTCGGCACCCTTCGAGTGCACTAAGCCATTCCCCTGATTGCTAGAGGAAGGCAGCATTGGAGCAATTATCCTTGCTTCTCCTTGGCATGAGGAGTGTGCTGGTGTGGATTGCGGTGCGCTAAATAAAGTTACTGTGCAAATGAAGTGTGGAAGTCTGGTGTGTATTGTTGAGTATAAAATTGGGGAGTCGATGTGTAGTTAAGCAGGAATTACGGGCTATGTGAGCCATCGTTACAGAACTAGATGGTGTATGTGTGAGGAACAATTAAAAACGAATGAGTGCTTTGCCCCCTAGTTTTTGTTCTCATTTTTAAATATATGATCCGGGACTGCATAATGTACTTTTTTAAAACCCCGGCAGGGTGTGCTTATATTAAGTAGGTGTGAAACACTGTACAAGATCCAAAGAGGATCAGAAAGGAAAGCAGGAAATAAAAAAAAATACAAGGTAGTGGGGAGAGGACCAGCTAGTTAGCATGCGTTGCATGGCCAGGCAAGTTTGGCTGTGGTTACACAGGTTCAGTTGGGCTACTCTGTTCAGCTGGTGCAAGGCCTCCGACGCGCCAGAACCAAAACTCGTCGGTGACTCGATAAATGATCCCTTTCACGGTGGTTTCTTCATCCTTGAAAATTCTGTTATTCCTCTCTCCAGATCTCCAAGATACAAGGATGAAAAGTGTTTTGACTCCTCCCCGTAGCTGTTTGGCCGCTGCTGTTGTGCTTTCTGTCCACCAATCTTCTAAGGATGACGTGTTTTTTCTAATTTTGTGGGCACAACTGTGGGTAGTGACCTTGTTGCTACTGCCTCCCAAACCTTTCTGGTGATCGGGCATTGAACAGGTGGTGTGCCGTCTCTAAGTTCCTCCAATATAATTGGCAGAAGTTGTTTGGCCTCTATTCGAAGTCTAGATTCTGTTTTGCAACAGTAGCTAGATGAAGAATTTGCATTTAGAAGTGCCCAACACTTTCATACCGTGTCATCTGAGGTGAAAGGAATGGAGTTGAGGAATTGAATTATTTAGGCTGACTTGGCTGAGTATTTGCATGACGTTGTCTACTTTTAGCAAATAGTATCTTCAATTTCTAGGTTTAGTGTGACATTCACCCTAAAAAGGCACTTGTAAACTTTGAAATATTCAACTACCAAGATCAGCTTTCAATTGTGTCTTATGTCGTTGATCCATTTGTCCTCGCCCAAGGCTTGAATGATCGTATTTTCCTTCTCAAGTGCCTATAGAGGTTTAGAGCGATTATCTTGAATGGGGTGTTGGTTGCCTAGGTTGACTCCTAGAAGATTGCTTTCTTCCCATTTTCTACCGCTATCTACTCCTTGTCATATTTGTCACATGGCATTGGCATGCCAATCCATAGTTTGTTTAAGCTTATCCACTCATACAATAACAAACGAAGGTGTAGTGCCCATCCCATTTTCTAGAGGTCCAGTATGCCTAGTCCTCCATACTAGATAGGTGTGCAAACTACTTTTTTTCCAATTCACTTTGCATTTGTCACTTTGCAGTTCCTCTCCTCCACCTTATCGATCTCTTGCATGATTTGTTTTGGTAGCTTTAGCATTGTCATAGCTTAGATCGGCCTAGAGCTTAAAACTGTTAGAACCGATTCCCTTCTACTTCTCGGGATAGTAACTTATTTTTCCATCTTGCCATGCAAGCTTAATTCTATCTAGCAAATATTGGATGTGGGCTTTGTAGAGTCTAATAATTGTTAGTGGTAGCCTAAGATAGCTTATAGGGAAGTTTGTTCTTGCACCTCTGAAATTGTGGAGGACTTCATCATGGTAACTTGGTCACAACTTATTGCAATCACTGAGCTCTTTGTTAGGTTCACTTGAAGCCTATGGCTCCCCCAAAGTGGTTAAGGATCGAAGTCAGAATGTTGACATCATGGCGGCTCTGCTTAAGGAAGATGGCTATATTGTTGGCATATAGAGAGACTTTGAATTTTGCACTTCGGTCTTCAATTTTGTTTAGTAGACCCTCTTTAGTGGCTAATTCCAGTAGTCTATGCATGAGGCCCATTGCAAGTATAAACAGATAGAGGAATAATGGGTCTACATGTCATAGGCCTATGTGGTGAAGGATGCTTTTCCCCTGGATACTGTTTAGAAACACCTTTGAGGAAGATGTTGATAGGATTGGTGACACCCAATCATACCATTTTGCGATAAAGCCCATTTTCTTCAAGAAGCTTAGCAAGTATTCCCAAGAGATTGAGTCGAAGGCTTTTGCGATGTCAAGTTTGAGGAATAGCATGGGCTTCTTGGTTCTATGTAGTTTTCTAGCCATGTTTCTGACATATAAGAAATTATCTTGTATAAATCTATTTTGATAAATGCACTCTGGGCTTGCGAGATCAAAGAGTTTACGTGTTTGGATAGTCTGATGTCAAGTATCTTGGAAATAAGCTTAGCTAAGGATTTGATCGATAGCGGGAGTGTTTGCTCGAGTTGATTAAGGGTCGAACAATGTGTAATAAACTAATATTACAGTGAAATCACATGTGTTGTTTGTGAGACAACCTTAGCTTGCTATGTTGCTTATTACTTAAATCTTCTATTGGGATACCATTGTAGTAGGGACTAGGGACTAGTTGGAGCGATGGTTCATAGGAGCTACCTATGTGACCCTTTGTGGGGACAGTTGTGTTTGTCACATGGCATGGACATCTGAGCATATCCAATATAACGGATAGTGCCTCGTTGAGGAAAATGATGTGCTTGTCTCACAGCGTTAGGGGCCCACATTTTCTAGCAATATTGGTTCATGGCTAATGTGGAGAAATACTCTCCGTGCTCATGCAAGGTTAATCTTTTAGTAATATAGTGGCTTCGTCATAGTCTAGCAAAATGAATAATGGTTTGGTATTGCGTAGTATGGTTAATATGATTACTAGCTTGTGTTATGTGTGTAAAGTATACAAACTTTATAGAGTCTAAACTAATCGATTAGTCGTGCTTACGGTTATGAGTGACTTGGTGAAATGTGAAATGATGTAAATATATTGTTGGTGATTTTAATAAATGATTTATGAAATTTGGATATGGTGTGAGAATGGTGAAGATTTTGCCTGATATGGACTGAGAATGAATTGATTAATTGATGCCACAGAGAGAACACACGTATGAGATATGATAATATGTTCTTACTATTATTGTTGGTTGCTTATTATTTTATAAATTTAGTTGCAAACTATTATTATTTACTATTGTGAATCAAAATTTACTTTATGTTAAAAATAAGTCCACACAAATAGAGCCCCATTTGATTCAAACTTCCAATTGTCATAGATTTTTTAAACTTGGGTAGAGCTTACATGCTTTATTGTTATTTTTAGACATAGATGTAGAAGATGAGATAAATATTGACGATTACTTTGCATCGAGTTCTGGTGTTTAATCTGGTAGATGGACATACCGAAGAATTTATATATCTTATATCTTATTTTTATTGTGTTTAAACTCTTTTATTTATCTGGTTAGCTTAACTACTCTTGTATCTTTATGAGAATCACTTTATCTATTTATAAGTCAAAGTCATGCATATTGTATGATGTGATAACAATGTTATGAAAGCATGCATATAGAACTAGGTTCAGATATTCGGGAATTCCATTCCCAGTGCCCGACAGTTTTCCAGCGTGGTGTTTCCCTGTTGCAGCGTATGGATAAAGTTTTTTCCTGTTGCGCGAGTTGACATGTAGTTGAAAAAACTTGGTGATTGCATCGTCCTCCTTGAGTCGGGTTAATCTTGATCGTTGCCTTTTTCTTGCCTTTTCTACGACGGCCAGTCCCAGTGCACGGATCTTCAAATCTTTCCTTGGACGTTGTTCCATTGGCGTGAGGGTTCGCCTTTCTTGGGCGATGTCGAGCTGAAGTATCAGTTCATTCGCTAGATGGAATTGTAACCGGCTGTCGCTGAGTATTCCATTGCTCCAGGATCTTAGTGCTCTTCCCGTGTTTTTCAGCTTGTTACTTAGTCCTTTCACAGGGTGTGTGGTAGCAACTGGTTTGGACCAAGCTTCCTGCACTCTCTCGGAATCCTGGCAATCGTGGCCAGAAATTCTCGAAGTGGAAGATTGGCTTTTGTCGTGGCTGCTGGTTTGGGCAGAGTAATAAGGGGTATTGGTCTGAGCATGACGTCGACAATGCTTGTACTACGTAGGATGAGAAGATCAAATCATCCTCATTGTTGCAAAGGATACGGTCCAACTTCTCTAATGTAGGTGCCCCTCTCTCATTGCTCCAAGCGTAAAGTCTACTTTGGACTTTGATCTCGCGGAGCTCACATCACTGCATAATGTACTTATTTTGTTCTAAATGGAGCATACCCTGTAGGAGACCCAAACGTGCCTATTTTGCTGGAATTTCATTAACTGGTTGGTTGCTACTAATATCCCTTTTAAGAACCTGAAAGAAAAAGGAAACACCTCCTGTCATCTTGGTCCCTCCTGTCAGCTTGGTCGAGTTGAAATTTGCTTGTAATGGCAGGTTACATCTCCATGAAGTTTATGCTGGTCGAGTTGGAATTTGCTTGTAATGGCAGGTTAAATCTCCATGAAGTTTATGTCATCCTATTGCAAGAGGGGATACGTCTAGGCAAGGCACATGATACAAGTATGACTTCAGAAACTGGTGGTTTACAGAGGAACATGCTAGAGGGTAGCATTGTTCAACTGCATTTCTGCCTGCAAAGGGCAATCACCTGTTCGAAATCGACGTAGAGCGCGATGTTGATTGATGCCATCGGATCCCTGAACCTACCTGGTCACAAAGCTCACAGCGTGTTTCAGAGGGTGGAGGGCTTCCAGTAACAGCTACTGATTTCGATCGATTGATCAGTACTATTGCTCTCCAATATTTTCACGAGCGCAGAGAAGAGTAATGGATTGTGCTGATTTAATTTGCTGTGCTTCTACTGACCTTTCATGCCATCATTCTGTGGCTTCTGAATTTTGTTCTACTGTTCTTGAACGTAAGATAATGGGCATGGGATTTTCCGCTCATTATTCTGAAATCTGAAGGCTGCCAATTGGCACCAAACCACATCCAAAATGCAAGTATTGTAATCTGTGGTTCACTGAATCTTTGATATACTGTTCTTGGCATTGACATTCACTGCTCACTGATTCTGGAGTAACAGTTGCCTACTGGGTTCATGTGGATGAGAAGAGAGATGGAATACCAAAAATTCCTGTGATCACGCATCATCAACTCTGTTCCGGCAAACTACTTTTTCAATTTGATCTGTAAAAATAATCATGTGATGATGATGTTCCAATTGGTTTACCAGATATTTCGTTTGGACATGAAAATTTATCGGTTGGGGTGTCAATCTTCACGAACATGGAAATGGAAGTGACAATGCATACATGAAAATTATTAATCAAATAATGTTGTAACACATTGACATATGGGCCTGTACCAATATCACGAGTGCACTCACACCTATTGATCATCACAATTTTACATAGCTTCGATCTTGGCAGCAAATACTTCTTATGACTATAATATTGGCTTCAAAATTTTTGAAAAAAAAAAGAGAATGACAAGTTTTCTCATTATCCTAACCCATGCGTGCCCATGGTAGTGTACGAAGAATGACAAGTTGCTGGTTATAGGCAAGCAGCCAAGCACTAACTACGCAATGCCCAAACTGCGGAGGACGGCTTGTACAGGGACAATCTTGCCCCCACGAATTTAAATGTCCTAAAAGGAGATGAAAGGAACTCCTCTGATCTTATCTGCCTCATGTGATTGCCGTCCTCCATAGGGAAATCTCGCTACAATGTTCTACAAGAAGGCGAATGAATTGACAGTAATCTTTAATAAATATATCATTTTTTGCAGAAATGCTTGTTGGCGATGTGTACCGAGATTTTTCTTCGTGAAAATGCTTACATAACTACATTTGTATTGTACTGTATGTTGCATAGAGAGATGATGGCATGATGCATCAGCGTTGGGTGTTGTATGAATGATTTATGCATCTGTTCTCACACTCAATTTTTTTTGTTCATGCCATCTTAAATCTGAAATTTTGCTATTGTTCCTTTGAGGCTCATTAAATTTTCTCCTAGTATAGTAAGCTGTCACCTTAGGCACCTGAAGGTTCAAGCCTCCACGACTGCATATAGAGCTTCGGCAGTTCATCCCATTTGCTTATGGTTCAGTATATTTTCTGACCAACAACTTCCTGCTGAATAGAGTATTCATCATTTACTGTAATAGCAATTCTTCATTTATCACGGGACAGTATAGCAAAATTTCTCTAGGCATTACTGTATTATCACACTGACGTTCATTTTGTCTCTGGTCACCTCACTTTCAACTCATTTATCCTTGCCTCCAAAATCTTCTCGTTTCTAGTATTTTCTTTCCAAAATTTATCTAGTCGTCAGTTTCCACCAGAGATAGCCATCCACTTGCAAAAAATGCATGGCTCAAAATTGCAATTCCAAATCGACACATTGACAATACGGGTCTATAAATACTAGCACCCAGACTTCGATTTCCAGTAAGCTTAGCACAAAGCTTCCATGGCCACAGATTCTTGAGCTGAAGTGTATACTTCACATGCATTTCGCCGGTCGCTGTGCGTAGCACACGCTTGACGCTGACGCCGACCAACCATGGCGAAGGCCCACCTCGTCGCCCGGTTCTCCGTTGAGGTCGCGCCGCCGCTGCTGTCGTCGATCATCAGGCGCCGCCGCCGCCGTGGGATCCAGACGATGCTGGACACGATAGCGGAGGAGGAGATGGAAGCTCCGGCCATAGTCATGGCGGAGCTCCCGGATACGCCGGCCATGGTCATGGCGGAGCTGTCCAGCTACGCGGTGCTGCGTGGCGTCGCCGCCGCCGCGGTGGCACCACCGCCTCCTCCTCACAATGTGATGGTCGGCAGCAGCTCGTTGGCCCTGGTTCGCGCCGAGGCCAAGGAGAAGCGGTGCGTCGTCGTCGTCGGCAGCTCTGCCTCCTCCGCCGTCGTCCACGGCGAGAAGCGGCTCCACCTCGCCCCGGCTCCGGCGTCCAAAGCAGCAGCAGCGTGCTCCAAGATCGGCACGTAAATACATTCGACACGGTGCGCGTAGTGATGATGCTCTTGTTGTGGTTTTAGACGAAGAACGAAACATGTCATGACTCATACTAGTAGCTAATGCCTCCCTGCTCATGGCAGCTATGTACTAGCTAATAAAATGATTCTCGATTTATATTATGTATATGTACAGTGACCCCGAGAGTATATAAGGGAGGTCGGGTCTATATATATATACAATCTAGGCTAGTGATCTGTCTAACACCCCCTGCAGTCGTAGCGGGAGAGGAACGGACGTAGAGACTAGACCAAAAACTGGTAAATAAAGGCGTGGGCAGCCCTTTGGTCATTATATCGGTAAACTGATGTGCTGATGGTACATGGAGCACTCGAACCTGTCCTAATACGACCTTGTCATGGATAAAATAGATATCGATCTCGATATATTTGGTGCGTCAATGATGGATCGGGTTAGCGGTCATGTAGACGATACTGACATTGTCGGGTGAAGAGGGGTGCACGGAGCTCCTGGAGAAGCTGACGAAGCCAATAGCACTCGGAGACGGCGTGGGCGACGGCGCGGTACTCGGCTTCGGCGCTAGACCGGGACACTGCAGTCTAGCATTTTGAGAACCAGGATACGAGAGTGTCACCGAGATAAACGCAATAGCCAGACGTAGAGCGTCGAGAGTCGGGGCAGCCTGCCCAGTCGGCGTCCGAGTACGCGGTGAGGGAGTCGATGGGGCTGGAGCTGAGATACAGCCCGCTGGAGAGGGTGCCCTTCACGTAGCGTAGGATTCGCTTGAGCAGCGTGAGGTGAGGTTCACGCAGAGCGTGCATGAAGAGACACATTTGTTGGACAGCGTACGTGAGGTCGGGCTGGGTGAGGGCTCCGATAGTGAGAGGGATCGGCAACGAGTGTGCCATCGGCAGCGGAGAGTTTGGCTCGAGTGTCGACCGGGATGGTCGTGGGGTGACAATCGGCCATGCCCGCACACTGGAGGAGGTCGATGGCGTACTGGCGTTGAGAAAGAAAGAGCCCGTGAGAGAAATGGGTGACGGAGATGTCAAGGAAATGGTGGAGAGGACCAAGATCGGTCATGGCGAACTCAGAGTGGAGTCGGGCCATGATCTGGTCGAGTAGAGATGTTGAAGACGCTGTAAGGACAATATCGTCGACATATAGAAGTAGATAGGCAGTAGCGGAGCCGATATGGAAAGTGAACAGGGAACTATTGGACGCAGAGGGCACGAAGCCGATGTGCCGAAGATAGACAGCAAAGCGCTGGTACCAGGCACGAGGGGCTTGTTTGAGGCCATAGAGAGAACGTTAAAGAAGACAGACGTCGTCGAGACAAGAAGGGTTGACGAAGCCTTGGGGCTGCTGGCAATAGACCGTTTCCGTCAGATGGCCGTGAAGAAAAGCGTTCTTCATGTCTAGCTGATGGATCGGCCAGGAACGCGAGGCAGCCAAAATGAGGATGACCCGGATGGTGGTGGTTTTGACGACGGGACTGAAGGTGTCGTCGTAATCGACACCGGGTCATTAGGAGAAACCCCGGACTACCCAGCAAGCCTTGTGGCAGGCAAAGGAGCCATCGGCGTGGAATTTGTGTTTGAAAATCCACTTACCAGTCACAAATGTTGGCGCCGGGAGGACGGGGGACGAGGCGCCAGGTCTCGTTGTCCATTAGGGCCTTGTACTCGTCGGCCATAGCCGCGCGCCACTGAGGGTCGGCCAGGACAGAGCGAGATATCGTCGGGATGGGCGAGATAGAGCTGTGGACAGCGGAAAGCCCGTAGCGCTTAGTAGGGCGGAGAGACCCGGTCTAGAAGCGGGTGACCATATGAGAGGTAGAGGGAACTGGAGCCGATGGGGGTGCAGGAGTAATGGGAAGAACTGGTCGGGTGGGGGCGTCATCAGCTCTGGGTCGGTGACTGTAGATGAGAGGAAAAGAGGGAACTAGATCGGCCTGAGCCGATGGAGTCGGGTAGGCCGAGTGGTTCGATCGGTCTGATAGAGATGGATCAGCTGATGGAAGCTGAGGAGCCAATGGAAGTGGGGTGTCCGATGGAAAGGGGACGGTATCGGCTGAAGGATAAACGGTATCGGTATCGGCCGATGGAGGTGGGGCCGATAGGGGTTCGATGGTTGGGACATCGGACCGAATAGTGCTGTGATATGGGAAGGGTAAGTCCTCAGCAGCGGCCAATGAGAGGGCCGATGGAGGGGACAGTGGAGGAGACCTGGTCGGCACGGTGTTGGTGAGGAGGAAGTCGAGATCACTAGAGGAGGATCTCAGATGAAGTAGACCGAAGGAAAACATGTCTCGTCAAAAATGACATGACGAGAGACGATGACCCGTCCGTTGGAAAGGTCGAGACATCGATATCCCTTGTGAGAGGAGGGATAGCCTAGGAGAATACAGGCGGTGGAGCGGGGAGTGAGTTTGTGGGAAGCTGTGGCGGTGAGGTTTGGGTAGCAGAGGCACCCGAAAACGCGAAGGTGGGAGTAGTCGGGTGCCGTGCGGTAGAGAAGGGCGTCGACATCCCGGAGAGCAGCAGCCTTGACCTTGAGGCGCTGACAGTACGAGGAGACAGAGGAGTCTCCTTGTACCATAGAGTGGAACTCGTTGAGGAGGAAGATGGCGCGAGGCTGCTTGTTGGCGAGGAAGATCCGCTCGATGGCCACCCAGAGATCCCGGGTGGTGGGGTTGGTATTGTCCATGGCGAGGTCGAGGATAGAGTCGTCGACCGAGCCGAGCAGCCAGTTGCGCACGCAACACTCGGCGATGTCCCACTGAGGATCATCGGGGCGAGGTGGAGCGGAGCCATCAATATGGGACTGGAGGCCGAATTTTCCATAGAATGATTTGAAGAAGAAAACCCACTTAAAATAATTGGCGTTAAGGTCAAGAGAGATAGGAACGTGAGATTTCACGTTCACAGTAGCGTAAAGAGGGGAGAAGATCAGCGAGGTAGTGCCCGAGGTGTGGTCTGAGGCACCGAGGGCCGGAGCAGACTCGGCGACTAGGAAAGTGCCAAAGCTGAGGACGGACTCGGTGGCCATGACGGGAGAACGGGAGCAAATAGCCGATGGGAGAAAGAAGACGATGGGAGAAAGAAGCCGATGGGAGGGAGAAGCCGATGGGAGGGAGAAGCCGATGAGAGGACGGATCGGCCGATCAAGGATGTGAGAAGCCGATGGGGAGTGGACCGGCTAGCCGATGAGGAGTGGTTGGCCGATGGGGAGTATGCAACGGAGTAGGTGAGGAAAAGGTGGTGGCAGAGTGGGTAGGTCAGAGAGTAGTTGGGTCACAGACGTGCGAAGATTAACGTCCGTGGACTCGTGGAGGCCAAGGAGTGGGGCGGACGTGAAAAAGGCGGGGAGTGGCCGGATGCGAAGAGAATATGTTCGCGTCCGGGAGGCAGGGATTCGTGTCCGTGAACACGTTTGACTGGCTCGGACGTGAGGGAAGAAAGTTCGCGTCTGAGAGCCACTGAGAGTGTCGGAAAAGGCGAGAACCGAGGGAGGGTTCTAGCCGATGGAGGGTTAGACAAGTCCAGTCGATGGGAGGGCGGACGAGTTCAGCCGATGGAGACAACGAGCGCGGAGGTGCACCGGCGTTAGAAAAGGAGAGATGCACGAAGCAAGAAGAAGAACGGAGAGGATGCAAGGCGAGACGAGGAGACGGATCGAGACCGTCGCCTGGTCGCGCGAAGGTAGGACGGAGAAAAGAAGGTGACTGCAGGAGAGACGGGAAGAAGAAACGGAGGCGAGAGAGCAAGGAGAGTACCGGGAAGAAGGTCAACGACGGGAAGAAGACGTCAACGACGAGGAGAAAAGGGTCGGCTCGTCGGAGGAAGAAGCTAGCGCGCCGAAAATATCTACACTCGCTCTAATACCATGTAGAAATATATATACTCCAAGAGTATATAAGAGGGGTCAAATCTATATATATAAACCCAGACCAATAGTCTGTATAACTTCTGCTATGATCTCGACTTTGTATATACTGCTATTCGTGTCGTCGTGCTGGCACTGTTGCAAGCTACTGCAGCAGTTGGGCGGAAGGTTGGGACACCAATCTAAAGTTCCAAACCGTTCTTTTTTGTACAGAAGTTTGGGACATCGGTTCAATGCCGCTTTCTTTTGGTGCGCACGCTTTGCAGAGAGATTCGAAGGTAAACCAGGGGAGCATTGGCAATGGCACACCACATGCATGTATGCTGCATCACAATGTAATAAGTTAGTGCAATCACATACGCTTTAAGCTTCTAATCACGCAATAACCCAAGTACTCGCCACATTATGTTCACGAATCACGTCATAACGATCATGCAACAAGATCGCGCCACGTCACAACGCACAAAGATCCTAACCGTCCACTCCGCTCTGCCCGTGGGCAATTCTACGCAGATTTCCACCGTTTGATCTGCCTCCGGATGGACATCAACGGTCAGGATCCAGCCTTTCTCGCCTCCCGGGCAGATCCACCCGTCACTAGCCAAACGGACGGCCCGATAGAGTTTAGCCCCTAAAAAATAAAAAAAATGTGGAAAATTTTAAATATATATATATTAAGAAAAAAAATAGAAAATATAGAATAAGTGATGAAATTTATTTAAAAGTTTCTAAAATTACTAAACAGGTCAGGCCGGGCTGGCCCGATAGGCCGCACCATCAGCCTAAGCATGGCCCGATCGATTGTACTGGCCCGGCTCGGCTCATCTTAACACGGGTCATATCATACCTAGTCCGGATTAACAGTTGCATGGCCTCAGGCCGGCCCAGTTAGGTCGGCCCATTTAGCATCTCTACCCGCCACCGAGAAAAATCTCATTCGCTTCTCCCCTTCCGTGCGGATCCTCCCACTCTCACGGGCAGCGCAGCCGCACGCGAAACCCTCGCCGGCGACGGCGATGGCCTCCGCCCTGCTAGCCGCCCGGAGCAGTGCTCACCACCACCAGTGGGGGGAGACCCATGCCCCGCTCGCGCCCGTGCCCCCAAATTCCGATCCCAACCACCCCCTCCAGCGCGCTAACGGCTCGGCCACGAGGCCGCCGCCGTCCGGCTACGTGGTGTTGCGGCCGGGGGCGATGGCCCACCGCGAGGCCCGCGCGCTGCGGGATCGCCTCGCCGGCGAGCTGGGCCAGGTCCGCGCCCTTATCGCCCGGATCGACACGTGGCGGCGGCAGCAGCAGCAGGATCAGCTGAAGCGCCATGGGTCGCCTCGCCGGGACCTCCCCCCGCCCCCGGCGAAGCTCAGGGCGGCGATGCGGAAGCGGTGCGACCAGATCCTGGCGAAGCTGCGGAAGGACAAGCGGAGCATCTGGTTCAACGCCCCCGTGGAAATCGACCGCCTCGGTCTCCACGGCTACCAAACCGTCATCAAGTGCCCCATGGATCTCGGTACGGTGAAGGCGAACCTCGCCGCCGGAAGGTATCCCTCGCACGACGCCTTTGCCGCCGACGTCCGGCTCACGTTCAGCAATGCCCTGCTGTACAAGCCTGCCGGCCACGAGATCCACACCTTCGCCATCGACCTCATGGCTTCCTTTGAGAAGATGTACAAAGCGTCGGTATCTTTGTTCGAGCAGGAACGCAAGCTACTTGAGCCGCCGATGCCAGTGGCAACAGCTCCGGCACAGGTGAAACAAAGGGCAGGGAATGTGAAGATGCGGAAGCCAAAGGCAAGGGAGCCGAACAAGAGGGAGATGACCCTGGAGGAGAAGAACTTGTTGAGGGTTGGGTTGGAGAGCTTGCCGGAGGAGAAGATGCATAATGTGCTGCAGATTGCGCGGAAGAGGAATGGCAATCCAGAGCTGGTTGGGGGTGAGATCGAGCTTGATATTGATGAGATGGATGTCGAGACACAGTGGGAGCTTGATCGATTTGTCAACAATTTTAAGAAGGCGCTTAACAAGAGTCGACGTGCTGCCATTGTGAATGGTGAAAATGCCAATGTCATTGATGCTTCTGTGGCTAATGATAGTGATGCGCTGGTGAGTGGCAGTGTCCCTACGATGGTGGACAACGGTGATGTGGTAACGGCAATAGTAAGCAGCATGCTTTGTTCTTGGTTGCTGTTAGCTGATGTGTGAAATGAGCTTTTATAATGGTTAATTTGTTTTGTTGTTTACAGGAGAGCAAGAATCCTGACAAGAGTATGTAGATATTGGGGATGAAATGCAAACAACGACTTACCAATCAGTGGAGATTGAGAAGGATGCTGAGGTCGCGAGCAGTGGGTCCTCATTGTCCAGTGGTACGATGGAACTTCTACTTTATTAATTTGAGCCTCCAACTTCTTGATGAACGGAAGTTTTTGCATTGATTCTTATTTGACTTATGTTACTGGTTCAGGTTTGGGGGGCTCAAAGGACAGTGTCTCAAAATCTGGCAATGCCCATTCTCTGGTGTAAGGCGGTCATTCTAACAGTAGGATATGAGTAGGTGGATGATTAATTTCCTTTTGTGTGATTGGTGGTGTAGACACCAAAAGTGTAGGTTGTAAGTTGATTAAGAGGAGTTGGTATCTGCTTGGATTTAGTCAAGATAGTTGATAGTGAGTGAACTGGCTTTGTGGGTGATAGCGCAGGCATTCTATGTACATGTAAGTGAAAAGTGGAGACTACGGTAGCAATTGGTAGACTGGTAGTTCACCAGGCTTTCTGATCTGAAGTGAATATGGTTCATATGGTTGTCTGTTCTTCGCAATGCAGTTGTTTTGTTATTACTGTCATATACTCCTAATACTCTTATGTAATTTGATGTATCATTGTGCGTGATTGTCACTATGGCGATTGAAGCAGCAACATACTAATGCCTAGTGATAATTTCTGGAAGGATATATATATATATTTCATTGACCATGGGAACCTGTGTTGATTGTATTGTTTCAGTGTTGCTTCATGCTGGCAAAAGTTTTTATGCCTTAAACTGTTTTGTGATTATTAAATTGCTTGGGAATTAGTTTAGCTTACGTTTGCCCGTGCAATAAATTTGCTTCTTGCTAATGTTCAGCTAAATGCATACATGATCAAAATGGTACGCACCTCCAATTCTGACATGAGACTAGATGATGAGTTTTTCACCCCAGAAATTGAAAAGAAGAGTATGTCGTTGCTCTTCTCTAGTGATTCTGTCTCTTTTACTCAGATTACTTATGCTGGCATTTATTTTTATACTATATCTGAAGAGAATTCTTTTGTTACCAAATTTCTCACACGGTTCTAGCAACCTGCAATGCTGTTAAGCTTGAAGGCTACAATGATGTCAAGTCCACAAAAACTTGTGCAGTGCAGACGTTTAGCTATCCCATCAGCTACCACGCGCATGTGCTAACAGTTCTCTAATGAACACATGATACAGCAGAGTGCACTAACCACTGAAATTGTCTAAGGCTGAAGATGCAGGCACAACTTGGAACACGATATGGGTGCCAGAATAGCATGATAAACACAGTTCCTTCTGTAATCACGGAAATGAACAACAATTATCCTTTTCAGCAGATAGAACTATAGAATGGACACTACCGAACAATGAAGCGGATTGGTTTTGCCGGTCGACTGCTATCATCAGTTAATACAACAGTAGTCACGGCACATAATTATAGAGCAAAATACAAGACACCGTAACAACAGTACAATATACGATTGCATAACTACATTAGGATGATGTTCTGAAGTGAGACAATTCCAGTGCAGAATCTGGCACATGAAAACCAATTTCTAACATCTTTTTACCGATACCAATTTATGATACTTCTGAGTAAAAGAAACACACGTTTGGCCTTCTTTTTTTTTTTTTTTTGTCAGGTGAACCAAACCTAGCTCCGCGACAGTTGATCTAGCCACCATATGGTAATGGTACTTGTATTGTGTGATGGTTCTGAAGGTCCTCATTGCGGCAATGGTATTTCACTTATCTCCCATTAACAAGGTGGAAAAAGGTGTGCTTAAAAAGCCACCGAGTAATCAGTTCACATATCTCCCATTAATTTTGACCTTCAGCTTGCTTGCTAGAGTTCTGCACTGGTGAGTTAGCTCTTCACTGCAAGACCTGATATCTAGTTCTTCCAACGAAGGTGGGATGCCCTTTTTCGGCAGCCTCGCGATTCTCGTGCAATGCCTGATCACCAACCTCTTGAGGGAGGGAAGGCTGTGCAGCCCTGTAGGAAGATCTATGAGATTGCAGCAAGAAAAAAATTCAAGCTCTTGCAAGCATGTGAGGAGCTGAAGCGCCCTCTCTTGCTCATCTGTTAGTCTTTCCAATTTTACTTGGTAGAAGTCAAGCACTAGTAGTCGGAGGGTCGTGAGGTGCTTGCAGAATTGCGTGGTAAGGATAGAGGGGTCATCAATATCGAGACTTTCAAGTTGTGGGCATAGCTCATAGCCCTGCTCTGATAAACTCCACAAACTTAGAGGCAAGATGGGGCATTTGAATACTTGAAAATGCCTGAGAGCGTGGAGGAATTGCAAGCCTTCTAATGTAGCAAGCGATGCACAATGTTCAATCCTCAAATGTTCGAGTGCGGTGCATGATTGCAGCTCTAGAGATTTCAAATGATACCTCTAATGTTTTTAAGCAGGTGAGATTCATCTGGAAGCAGGGTTGAAGAGTTTCTTGAGAATACTCACTGATGTAAAGTTTCTCAAGTGATTGCGGAAGGATGCAACTTCCATATTCTCCATAACCACTGAGGCATCTATGTGCCCACAGTAACCTGAGGTTGCCGAGCGATTGCAAGCCTTCCAGAGAATTAAGCGACTTACAGCTTCCAATTATCAACTCTTGGAGAGCTGTGCATGATTGCAGCTCTAGAGATTTCAAACTAGCAGTGTCTGATACCTCTAATTTTTTTAAGCAGGTGAGATTCATTTGGAAGCAGGGTTGAAGAGTTTCTTGAGAATACTCACTGACGTAAAGTTCCTCAAGTGATTGCGGAAGGATGCAACTTCCATATTCTCCATAACCACTGAGGCATCTATGTGCCCGCAACAATCTGAGGTTGTTGAGCAATTGCAAGCCTTCCAGAGAATTAAGCGACTTACAGCTTCCAACTATCAACTCTTGGAGAGCTATGCATGATTGCACCTCTAGAGATTTTAAACTGGCAATGTCTGATACCTCTAATTTTTTTAAACAGGTGAGATTCATCTGGAAGCAGGGTTAAAGAGTTTCTTAAGTATACTCACTAACGTAAAGTTTCTCAAGTGATTGCGGAAGGATGCACCGTCCATATTCTCCATAACCACTGAGGCATCTATGTGCCCGCAGCAACCTGAGGTTGCCGAGCGATTGTAAGCCTTCCAGACAATTAAGTGACTTACAGCTTCCAATTATCAACTCTTGGAGAGCTGTGCAGGAATGCAGTCGCAGAGATGTTAAACTTGGGTTATTGACTACTACTAGTTTTTTCAGTCGTGTGAGGTTCCCTGGAAAACAGGGCTGCAGCCTTTTTAGGGAATCAACATCTCCAATCTTAAGTCCCCCAAGTGAAAGCGGGAGGAACCATCTTCCGTTCGCATGCTCATCATTTCTGTCATTATGCACCAAGGACGAGATCAGCTTGAGGCATCCCAAAATCACTAACAACTCAAGGGAAGTAAATCCACAGAAATCTTCCTTGCTGCCGTAGAATGTTAAATCATCGCACCATGAAATAGATACCTTTTTCAGAGAGTAGATGAGATTTAACGGAAGGCGTACAAGTTCGTCTCGACCTGGATATGCTAATGACGGAGCCTCCGTAGCTGACATAAGATTTGGTTGATTGTTTTCTTCCTCTCCTATCGATAGCCCTGTTATCTGTTTGCAGAGATCTAAACTCAGTTCCTGTAAGGCCTGCGCGTGTTGTAACATCACAGATAGCCACTTCCCCGTTATTCCACAATACCGAATATAGAGACGTTCAAGAGATGGGAGGGCGCTGTGATTTGCTCCTGACATATATTCACAGGTAAGCTCTGATGGAACATTTGAAGAAAGAAGTTTTGGGCAGTGGTGTAATTCTAAACTCTTCAAACAAGCGAGTTGCCTTAAACTTTCGAGTGAAATAGTCGCAAGATTTTGACAACAATATATTTTCAATCCAGTTAGGAACCTCAGGTTATGGAATGACAGAACTTTGTCATCCAACGTTTTCAGCTGATCAGAAGTATTATAGGGGCTCATTCCAATACTTAATGTTCCACTGGATGACCCCACCACCGTTGGAAGTGTTGAAACTTTACCGATCAATAATTTGGAAACAATAGATGAAGGCGGAAGAGGATTGTGCACACACAAAAGAGGACAATTATAGACGGTGAGCTTGTTAAGATGGGACAACCATGATGACTGCTCGATTTTAAATTGCTGGCAGTTCTCAAACACCGGAAAGACCTCCAGTGCACGGCATCTCTTAATTATCAGAACCCTTAAGCAGGAGTTCAAGCCCCTTACCGAAGTGCAGGAGCATGTTTTCAATCTTGGCAATCCAATTAACACAAGCTCCTCCAGTGATGGAATTGAGACTTCTGTTGCATTCCACATTTTGATCAACACAAGCTTTATAAGTAATGATAACCTTTCTAAAGGAAGTCTTTGCCATTTTCCAAAGTTTTCTAGATGAAGTGTTTGCAGACAGGTAAGTGAAGATGCAAGCCAAGTTGGGGAGGTTGATCCATTATACGCAAATATCCATAGATGCTTGAGGTTGTGATGCGGTTCAAAACCTTCAAGCACCTCACTTACTATGTCTGGAAAATGTTCTAAACTTTGGGAACCATCGATATCAATCATTGGCAGTCTCTCTCCTTCTGTTTCTATATCCATAGAAGGTTCAGAGATCATGTCACTGTCATTTTCAGAGATCGTGCCATTTTCATATTCATTATCATAGCTCTCGTCGTTGTCATATTCGTATTCTGACAAAGCACCCTTCCAGCACAAATATAGTTTTTCCAAGTTTTGTTTATCTCTTAGACTCGCACCACAAGACACGTCTCTACTTGTTACATTTTCAAGTCGAGACAAACGAAGCTGTACAAGCTTGTTCATGGATTTCATTTGTGTCACCTCAAAACCACTTAAATTCTGAACAATAAAGTTGTCTAGTTCCTGAAGAGAGGTCATTTTACCAATGTTAGCAATGGAAGAACACACTTCCTTTTTTGCAACAAGATGCCGCAGGCTGACAAGATTATTTATATCATCAGGTATATCGGGAGTTCCATATAAGCCAATATCTAGTACTTGAAGATGGTAACACTTGCTTAGAGCTTGGGGCAAAATTCCGTGGGACTCTTTGTTCTCAAGTTTCAGATACCGAAGATATGTAGAATTTACCAAACAGGAAAGAAACTGATCAAAGTCAGCATATGTTGAAGTGATCTGCAGTAGTCGCAAATGTTGTATTTCCTTGAAAGCATCTTTGAAGGATTTAAAAAAAATGAGAATCATATTGCCCAATTAATACCAGTGTCCTCAACTTACTCCTTGACGTGACTTCCAGCAACCTTTTCTCAAATTCTTCATTACGAGATATATTTCCATTTTGATCCTTGCGGTATGCAGAATCAGTTAGTATTGACAAATGGCGTATACTTGGCGCTAACTCTCCGCACTCTGAACCATCTATAGTTGCATATTCTGTTTGTGAAACCATTCGTGCTAAATCATGCATAAGATCGTGCATAACAAAATCTTCTGATGAAGGCCACCTACTTTCAGCTCGCTGAAAGAAACCAGAGCTCACCAACTCAGATAGATATTCCCATCCTTTGCGCTCCAACCTCTCACTGGATTTTTCTACAAATCCTTGAGCAATCCATATTTGTATCAGTTGTTCTTTACTGAAAGAGTAACTCTTGGGGAAAAGAGAGCAATGCAAGAAACATTGCTTTAAATGGTAGGGCAGCATATCATAGCTACGCTTCAAACTTGGCATGATGCCTCCACTGAGCTGCAGGGATTCCCAGTCTTCGGTCTTGAGAATGTTATTCCAATAATCAACTGTGGGGTGCTCACGTAATAGTTCACCTGCAGTTTCAGCTGCTAATGGGTTGCCCTCTAACTGATCTGCTAATTTCTGCCCGATGGTTCTTAGACTTCCACATGGTTCGTGGTTCTCATCACCAAATGCACATGATTTAAACAATAACCAGGAGTCCTCTTTATCCAAAGAACCTAGTATAATTGGCTCAACTGTGCCTATCCTTTTTGCAACAGACAACATTCTAGTTGTCACAAGAATCACATTGCCCTTTGCATTATTAAACTTCAAAGGAGCCAACAATTTGTTCAATCGACAATCATTCATGTTGTCCCAGACCTCGTCTAAAACAAGTAGAAACCTCTTCGATTTCATATTGCTCATCAAGATCTCCTGAAGCTTAGCAAAGCTGCATAGTCGTTCCTGCTTTTCTTGACAGACAAAATCGAGCATATCTCTTGTGATGCGCACTTTGTCAAAGTTGTCAGACACCCAAACCCAGATCCTTTGTTGAAACAAACTCTCCACTGTTGTATCATTGTACACAAGCTGAGCGAGAGTTGTCTTCCCAATACCACCAATGCCAACAATAGGTAGCACAGTGATACTGTCAGAATCTTGTGTTATCAACTTTATGATGGAGTTCTTCTCTGCTACTCTCCCATATATTTTCCTTGGAATAATACTTGATGTCGTTAGATGCGAACCTGGAGTTGTACGCTGACATAGATTTGAGGCTGCAAAAGTGTCCGATCCATGTAGCCTTAGAGCCTCGCTCATAGCATGTTCTAAATGACGAGTGATTTGCCTGATGCTATTGGAAAAATAAGTCCTGTTCCGATGGTTAGCTGCCACGTGTACTGTTGACACTTGATTGGTTCTTCTTCTTTTTCTGCCCACCGAATTACCAGGTACAATAGAGTTACCATTTGGTGCACCATCAGCAGCACTGTAAGAAGAAAAGGGCCATGAGTTGGCTATATTGGAAGATTTAGAGTCGGAATGGGATCTTAAGCAGACGTGCAAAGTTGTAGAACCCTGGATAGATATTAGAGCTAAACTTATAGTTACGGAAAGCAAGGAATTGAGCTCTACAAATTCCCTGGGGCCTAGCGGACAAAACAGAAGGTAAACAAGCAACGTGGGAAGCTGCCCTAGAGCAAGTGCATTAGCTAGCTCTGAGTGGGCTATAAACATACGGAGAGGAGAGAGAGAGAAAATATGTTAGTGTTGGGTTTACATCAAATACATAAAATACATAGGTGAAAGAAAAAGATAGAAGAAGGAAAATAATAAAGACAAACTTATAACTTTTATCTGTTGTATATATTAACTCTAATATGTACTTTGTTAGACCACTGGACTTATATATATATATAGGCCCGAAACTCCTATATAGAGAACAGGGTCTCAGTCTCACTGTATACTATACTTCTAGATGGTATCAGAGCAGATTTAGACATCCCCAGCGCGCTAGCAACCCTTTCGCCAGCGAGCTGACGCTTCCTTCCCGTTGCAGACCTTCTCCTCTGGTATTTCTCCTCTGTCTTTTTTGCCTCGGTTCTCATCCCTCTTCGTCCTTTACATCGGCGCCTACCTCCTTCTCTATGTCGACGACATCATTCTTACGGCGTCCTCGATAACCACCCTATAGCATATCATGGCCCGACTTCACTCGGAGTTTGCAATAACCGATCTAGGTCTTCTCAATCACTTTCTTAGCATCTCTGTTACACGTTCTTCCCACGAGTTATTTCTCTCTCAGTGCCAATATGCCATAGATCTTCTCCAATGTACGGGTATGGCCGAATGTCACTCCACCACCACTCCGGTCCACACTCATGCCAGGCTTTCCGCCACCGACGGCTCTTTCCTCGCCGACCCCTCCCAATACCGGAGTCTTGCTGGTGCTCTCCAGTACCTCACACTCACATGGTCTGATCTTATCTATGCTGTTCAGCAAGTGTGCTTCTTCATGCATGCTCCGCGCGAACCTCACATCGCGCTGCTCAAGCGTATCCTTCACTACGTGAAGGGCACACTATCCACCGGCCTACACCTCAGCTCCAGCCCCATCGACTCTCTCACCACGTATTCTGACGCGAATTGGGCGGGTTGTCCCGACTCCCGACGCTCCACCTCTGGCTACTGTGTCTTTCTCGGCGATACTCTAGTCTCTTGGTCCTCCAAGCGCCAGATTACAGTGTCTCGGTCCAGCGCTGAAACCGAGTATCACGCCGTTGCCCACGTCGTCGCCTAGTGCTGCTGGATTCGCCAGCTTCTCCAGGAGCTCCGTACACCCCTCACTTCCGCGACCGTTGTCTACTGCGACAACGTCAGTGCCGTTTACATGGCCGTCAACCCGATTCATCATCGACGCACGAAGCACATTGAGATTAACATTCACTTCGTACATGACAAAGTCGCTTTAGAACATGTTCGGGTGCTCCATGTACCGTCGACGTACCAGCCCGCCGACATCATGATCAAAAGCCTACCCACGCCTTTGTTCACCAGTTTTCGCTCCAGTCTCTACATCCGTTCTCCTTCCGCTACAACTACGGGAGTGTTAGACCACTGGATTTATATATATATAGACCTGACCCCCCTATATAGAGAACGGGGTCTCAGTCTCACTGTATACTACACTTCTACATACTTATAGCTAGTAATTGGCTCTATTATTAAACTTGATCTTACCTCGGTAGGTTTGGTGGGTGGTCACTTGCTATAGGGTTTTCCTTGCAAACATTGAGATGGTTGAGCAAAGCCGATGTCCCTTTCTTAGACTCGCAACCTATTATCTTGCTTCAGTAATTACATCGTGCTTTAATGGGTTTAGGATCCTTGTCCAGTGTGCTCTACGGGAGTAAAGTGCTCCCATGCCTTGGACCGTCTTTTATTTTTGCCGTTACCCACCGGTACATTAGCGATGTTCGTCGGTCCATCTCCTTCGTGCTCAATTCCATCCCCAGCCGTATCTTCGTGCTCTGTACCAGATGAAGAATGTTTACCAGAAATGAGAAATTGACACCATGGTTGCAGCCATATTAGCACTTACTAGCAAGTTAGACGGCAAATGATATACGAACGGCATGTCTTCCTTGAAAAAAACGATACGCAACGGCAAGACTCCGTACCTCCTTCAACATGCTGCCGGAGCCTGTAGTAGTCGAGTTCGTCGACCGCGTCGTCGGCGTCGTAGAGCACCTCCCTGAGACGACCGAGCGATCGGGCCAGCGACCTGTTCCCGATCACCCTCCCCTTCACGGCAGCCACCACCACCTCCACCCTCTCAACCTCCGGCCTGAGCTTCTCGGTGTCGTCGGCGAGCCCAACCTGGCGAATCCACTCATCCAGCTTGCCGGCGTCCAGGTTCTCCAGGATGGTCTCCGCCAGCCACCTGATCCCTCCTTCCAGCAAACCAACCTCCACCTCCTCCATCAGATCCCAAGGAAGAGAAGCAATGCTTGGGCGACGGTGGAGACGCTGGGACGATAAGCACGAGACAGAGACGGGGATCGGGTAGGTTTTCGAGGGGACAAGGCGAGCAGAGGCGCAATATCGAATGCGGTGGTTGCCACTGTACGAAGCTACGCGGAAGGTGGGCACCCGGCGGATTCTTTTGGGCTTTCAAACATTTGGGCTGACGGACCAAAATACTTTGGTCCACTTGACAAACAAAACTTGGGCCACACAGAATTTGAGCCGGAGCCGCGCCTGTGTAAACTAATCCAACCGCTCCACCGAACCCGAGCCCGTGCCACTAGGTTTCTCCGCAAGCAATAGAGACGCGCAAAGCGATCCACGGTCGGAAAGAGGGCCCACCATGAAGAAATGGACAAACGTTTTGAGCAGATGCTGTGCTTTCTCCAGGTTAACTGCTAACGAGAACGATAAGCTCAAGAAATCCATGCATCCACGGATGGCACGACCCGAACCCGGAACCGAACTCGGTTATTTTTGCCGACACTGATACTTCCACGGCTTGTAATACAAATCAGATGATATTTTTCTAACAAAAGAGATATAACAGGATTCGGTTGTACTCATTGGCCATTAATTGGGAATAATCTTATGTTTGATGCTTTCTTCAATTTGGTGTTTTTTTGAAAACGAGGTCGATCTCCCGTAGAGATAGGAACTACTACAGATGATTGTATTATTAGAGTCAATCTACCGAGGCTAACAACACCAAAACGATAAAATCTAGATTGGTTGTGCAAATGGAAGTAACGAATAAAAACATCGGCTAATATCGGCCATGAGTTTGATATAGTTATATAAATAAACTCATCGGTTAGGTAAGCCGATAGAAAAGATGAAACTCACTAGATCTTAACGTTAATCCTATTAGATACAATATTAATAGATTGGATCAAGACAGTATAAATCCGAATCTAACAGGACTGTATCGATCGCTAGTGGATATATGTATATTAGTTAAAAATTTAATATGTTAGACGTAAAATTCAGTGTAAAGATAACTCATCAGCCGGTTACTTCGATGAAATATCACGTAAAGACTACCGACTTAAAGACTTAATTTACCATCAACAATTTAGAAGATCGGATCTAACCGATACATATTGATACTGATAACGGTAAAGGAAACTCGATAAATCTATATGTCTCACGTGAACGTGATAAGAAGAAAAAAGCCGATGTATCCACGTGACAGGATGTAAAGCCGATAGATCGAAGGCCTCTAGTCAGTCTGAGCTCGGAGAAGGCATGGTTCCTCATGTATTTATAGTCCCAATATTAGAGCTGCGGCGACGGGGAGAGAGAGTGAAGTAAACTGGAGCAGCAGCGACAACGACCCTCCTGTCAAGGAGAAAGAAACCGAAACCGAAACCGAGCAGCTCGCGGGTTGTACCAGTGATATGAAGGCCTCGTCGCTACATGCACGCACGCAGCTGGACAAGATAACAATAACACAACGTAGTGATAGTGCAGCGAAAGTACTCACTTTGATTAAACATGTCACCCCTCCGTAGTCCCAAACTAGCTACTGGAACCGAACCCGAAACCGAACACTCTTCGGTTTTCCTTTGTGATGCGCGAAATTTCGCTCGTCGTGTGTAGCCAAGTGGCTTGAGATTTATTTTGATCATGTTTTGGCAATACCATTCTGGGACGATTTTTGCGTAGTGATGTTGCTGGGATGATGTGCTTTTGAACCGTGTGAATGATGAATTCATCAGTTATAACAGTTTGGTATGCATATTTCTTCTTTTTTGAGAGAGAGATAAGTATTACACCAGAGACCTAATTATGGCAGACAACATAAAAACAGTATTGTCGGCGTCATTAGAGTGAAGCGAAGACTCAAATTTCTACTCACTAGGTTATATGCCTTTACGTTGCAATGGGATGAGACGATAAAAATATGAAAACAATAAAAATATGTCGATCTTTATATGTTGTCGATTTCTAGTCCATTAGATTTAGATTTGTGTTAAAATTCGTGCTAGGATATAGGAGAAACAAAATCGAAAGCAGATAAAAATACGAAAACGCTAAAAACAAGTTCACAGTTTTTCCTTTACAGGTCTATAGATTTCTGATCCACGCCTGAACCGGACCGAAGTACCGAGCCCGCCAGATTAATCGTTCGCCGAGATGGAGCGATTTCAGAATGAACACGTGACATAGTACTCGTCGTTGTTTAAGGTAGTATGCCTTGAGACATCGTTGCTCTCGGAAACCCGAACCCGATCGGCCACGTAGATCGGTTTTCGTGGAATCCTTTAGGCATGTGGACTTGCTGGTCCATGAAACCAACGACTTAAACCAAACCTGAACCTGATCGGCCACATAGATCGGTTTTCCAACGAACAACAAACAGTACGTGGAATCCTTTGGACACGTGGACTTGCTGATTCATGAAACCGACGACTTAAACCAAATCCGAATCCAATCGGCTCGGTTTTTTGATGAACAGTGCGTGAAATCCTTTGGACATGTGGACTTGTTGGTCTATAAAACCGACGACTTAAATCAAACTTGAACCCTATCGGCCACGTAGATCGGTTTTCCGATGAACAGTGCGTGGAATCCTTTGGACATGTAGACTTGTTGGTCCATGAAACCGACGACTTAAACCAAATCCGAACCCGATCGACCTCGTAGATCGGTTTTTCGATAAACAGTACGTAAAATCCTTTAGACACGTGGACTTGCTGGTCCATGAAACGACTTAAACCAAACCCGAATGGTGCCGATTAGCGCTTTCATCTCAACAACACCAGGCTCATCTTGTTTCAAAGATGGATTTGACAGCGACATTCTCAAAGCATTTGTACGCGGTATGCCTGTGCAAAGCAACACAAGGCTTCTTTGCAACACGAACACGAACACGAACCCGAACCCGAAACAGGGTGGCTAGGTTTCTTTGCAAACCTAGAGGGACGCGCCAAGGATCCAACCCACCAAGAAAAAGGCATATGCTTTCCGCTGATTTACTACTAACGAAGAAATCAGTACATGGCACGACCCGAACCCGGAACCGAACAGCTTATGCTAGTGCAATTTGAAAACTACTTGCGACCCATCTGAGACCTAATAAAGTTTGATTTCCTCAATATGCTTTGAAACAGCTGCAAGCGCCTGTTCTTTCAAATGGGTAGCTGGTTACTCTTGTTCTACCATGATTCTTTTAGATTATGATTAGTTTATTACTGCAGTGATTTCGAGAAGGATAAGCAAACGATTGGCGGAAATTCTCGTCAAAGAGGTAGACCTGTACTGTACAACGTTCGTTGCTAAAAGAAACTCAAGAATAACACACTAATTCACCCCCCAAAAAAATATTGTTTTAACCTCGTGTATAATTACACAAAACCTCGTACAGAGGGAACAATCACACTATTACATCACATAATAACTGAAATATCGTAAAACAAACCAGGCTAAAAACTTTACAAAGCAAAAAACATCATGGATGAAAGATGATACTCATGCTGGCACTACACACAACAACTGACGATATGGTACAGACTTGTGTATACACACAGAGGTACGGGAGATTACACACACTCCTACAAACAGAGGAAACAGAGGTTGAAACTATGTCATGAAGACGAAGCCTCCAAGCGCAGCCACCAAGACGAGAGGCAGGATGGACACCCACAGGATCGTCTTGCCGACGGCACGCCGGCCGTTGAGATCTCTCGTCGCCCAGAAGCCGACCGACGCCTCCACGAACCCGAAGACGGCCACGCCTCCGGTAATGCCGTAATAGAGGTAGAAGGGGGCCTTACCGTGGTGCTGAAATACGCCACTGGGAGCCTTGAAGGCGGCGAGGAAGATCGCCGCCGCAGCCTCCATGACGCCGCACGAGATCAGCGCAGCCGGCAGCTTCTCCGAGTTGCGGCATGCCTCGGAGATCAGAGCCAACATGTTGACGAGGACGGCCATGAACTCCATCCCCAGCGTATGCGCCCGCTGTCTCGAGTCGACAGAAATGGTGGTTCGCTTTGAGCTTCGAGAATGGTTGAGCATCGAGTGTTCGTGCCGAGTATTTATAGGAATGGGCAGGAAAACCCGAAGAATTCAAAACCGAACCGAAAGCAAGTTGATGTGCTGCGGCCATGGGAGGATCAATTAATGGAGATGAAAGAATATAAAAGTCAAGCGCGGTAGCGAGGAGAGACAGCGACCTCGCGCCATGGGGGCCGTGTCCGCGCGCGACCGCGAAACGGATTAACCGAAACCGAACCCGCGTCTCGGGTTTCGCCGTGTCCGAGGGGCAGCTGTGTTCCTGAGCCGATTTTAAGCTATCCTTGTGAGTTGCGCCCATCCTTGGCGAACCGCAGAAGTTTCGTTCATTGTGTGTAGCCAAAGTGCTTGAGATTATTTCGATCATGTCCTGGCAAGATCATTCTTGTACATTTTTTGCTGCTAAGATAGTGAGCGTACTGGGACGATGTGCTGTGAACTGTGTGAGTGATGAATTCATCAGTTGCAGACAGTTAAATATACATAGATCTATTTCGTACTAGTAGGCTTGAGTGACATGGGTAAGTAGGGGCCTCGCGGAGTTGCAGGCGAGTTGGGCCTCGGCCTGGTCGGCGCCCTCATCTCCCGCACCGGGCCTCGTCGCAGCAGAAGAGCCAGCCGAAGCCCCATGGCTAGTGTCATGCACTGGTGAGCAAACTCTTCACTGCAACAGCCGATATCCAGTTCTTCCAACGAAGGTGGGAGGCCCTTCCCTGGCAGCCTAGCGATGTTCCTGCAACAAGAGATCTCCAATCTTAATGTTCTTTGGAAGATCAATTCTTAATGTTCCATTGGATGTCCCCTTCATTGATGGAAGTGTTGAAACTCCGGCGATGGATAATTTCGAAACAACGGTTGAAGGTGGAAGAGGATTGTGCAGATGCAAATGAGGACAATCATGGATGGTAAGCTTGCTAATACGGAATAACCATGATGTCCTCTCGATTTCAAATTGCTTGCAGTCCTCAAACAATGGAAAGTCCTTCAGCACAGGGCACTCTTTAATCTTCAGAACCCTTAAACTGCGGTTTAAGTCCCTTATGGAAGTGCATGTGCATCTCTCCAACTTTGGCATTTCAAATAACATCAGCTCCTCCAGCGAAGGAATTGGTATTTCTACTAAGTTATGCATACTCAGCTCCATCTTTCTAAGAAATGGAAGATGCTCCAGTGACGGAAGCATTTGCCATTCTCCATGCTCTAGGTGAAGAGTCTGTTAAGAGGTAAGTGAAGTGGCAATCCATGATGGAGAGGTAAAACCATTGTACCGAGATATCCTTAGACCCTCAAGCACCTCTCTTGCATTCTCGGCTGCCTGTGTCCATAGTGGAGTCCAGGTAAGGTGCAGCCTTTCTAAACTTTGTTTCTCTCTTGGTCTTGCATCACAAGCCTCGGCTCTACCTGATATGTTCTGAAGTTCATACAAACTGAGCTATACAAGCTGGTTGATGGATTGAAGTTGTGCTATCTCGAAACAGGTGAAATTTATAACGTGAAAATCATCCAGTTCCTGAAGAGACGTCATTTGGCCGATGCTAGCGATGGACCAGTACACTTCCCTTGCTGCAACAAGATGCCGCAGGCTAACAAGATTATCCATACTATTAGGTGTAATAAGACCAGATTTTGAGCCAGCGTCTAATACTTGAAGATGGTAAAACTTGATGAGAGATTGAGGCAATGCTTTGCCAACAAGCTTTATATAGCGAATGTGGGTTGGATTAACCAGATTGCAAGGTAAGGGGTCAACGTCATTATAGACTTCAGAGATTCGTTCCGTCTGGAATATATCTTTGAAGGATTGGAAGAATAAAGAGTCATGCTGCCCAATTAGCACCAAAGTCCTCAAATGCTTCACTGGTTTAACTGCATTTCTTTCTTCAAAATTATCATAACAAGGATTTTCATGGTGCGAGAATCAGTTAGTATTGACAAATGACGTATAGTCGGCAACATTTTATTGCACTGTAAATCATGAATCGCTCCGTACTCTGTTCTTTAAACCATCCTTGCAAATCATGCATAAGGCCACAACATAGCATGTTGGATCACGTTCGGTGTACCATGTGTCTTCAACTTGATGAAAAAGGCCAGAGCTTACCAAATCAGTTAGGTACTCCCTCCCAATCTCCTCCAATCTCCTACCTGAAGAACTACCATGCACTAAGCCTTGAGAAATCCAAATATGGACCAACTCCTCACCAAGGAAGCGATAACTACGGGAATATAGAACAATACATGAAGCATTGCTGCAAACCTCGTCTTTACCACAACACTGTATATATCTTAACCACCAGACACCAGTCCACCACACCATGTATGCTCTGCTTGGGCATGATTTTGACAGATACAAGTAAAAAAAATGTTTTTATGTCCACATAGAGAAAAAAAAGGTAAGAAGTTCGCATAAAAAGCAACATGTGAACTCAAGTCATTTTTTTTATCATTGAATAGATGGATTTTTATTTCTCGAGAGGATATCCACTCAGTTTCTTGCCATCTAAATAGTCATAAATTTTTTTAAAAGAATTAAGATTAATATGAGATATATCACTTCACAAAATTAAATTCGACCTCTAGTTAAAAAAAATAAATTAAAATCTAATTTATTAATGTATATTTATTATAATTTATAGAAGTCGAATTTAAATTTACATGTCAAATGATATATCACATATTAATATTTTTTTATTTTTAAAAATTATTTAGGTGATACGAGAGAGGATATCCCCCTCAAGGGAAAAAAAACACTTTTCCATACAGCTGGAAACTAGAAATGAAAAACTCACGTAGGCAGAATATTGCCATACACTCACAGGGAATGTAAATCTTATACATCATACAAGTATACAGCAACGAGCTCACTTATACCATGAGAGCAGAGCCCCAAAGAGCGACCACAAATATCGGACCGAAGAGGCAAACCGAGAGCATCGTCCTGCCCACTGCTCGCCGACTTACCACATCACCTGCCACCCAAAGCCCGGGAGAGGCCTCGACAAACCCGAGGAGGACCACGATGGTAAGGCCGCCGTAATACAACCAGCGGAGTACCTTACCACGGCTGCCGAAGATGCCGTCCGTACGAGGCTGAGCGCGGCCGCCGCTTGGAGGACGCCGCAGGAGACGAGCGCCGCCGGAAGCTTGTTCTCGTCGAGGCAGGTCGTCGGCGATCGCCCGCAGGATCTTGGCGACGGCCAGTACAGCGTCACGGAGGAATCAAAACTACAAGGCAATGACGGATCCTTCACTGCAGGACTTTCTGAAGCAGTTAACAGGGAAAAACACGTAGGCGAGTTAGCTTTGTTTAAAAGAGACCGGGATCGAGTTTTTTCGAGTACACAAAACAAAATAAGCCATTAACATATCATATAATTAATTAATTAAGTATTATATATTATGAACATAAAAATTAGATTTATTTGATTTTTAAAAAAACTTCTACATAAAAAGTTTTTTAAAAAACACCATAGTTTTTAAAAAAACGTGCTAGCAAAAATTGATAGAATATCTCACTCCAACTTCTCCTTAGAACTCGGCCTAAGACGATAATCCGAGCAATATCATGAAGCCACAAGGCTTCTATTTTGATAAGAACGATTACGTATGTCAAGAGGTTCCAAAATTTCCAAAACTGTCAGGCAGATTTACTAACAAGGTCCAACACTCAACAAGACAGTAGTAGTTGACAGAATGTAACGGTCTGGAGGTAGCCAAGCAATCGTTCGCGGTTCACTAGAATCGCGTTTAAGGGGGAAGGAGATTGCTGCAATACTGGAACAAAATCGGCTCCAAGTGTCTGTCTAGTCGTCGTCACCGAATGTTGTCTTCTTTCCTGCACGTGATAAACCAAGTGTTTATTGTCACAATTCCATTTATCCAACATTTAGTCGAAGCAGCGAATGTAAAAGCCGGGTAGATTGCAATTTGGTGTGGTAGTAGCACTTATACCTGCGCTAGGTGTACCAGCGCTCTGCCTGAACGGTGTACCCCGGCCACCACGGCCCCTGTCACCCCTACCAAAGCCTCTACCGCGTCCACGGTCACCACGTCCACGGCTATTATCACCACGCCCACGTCGTCCTCTCCCACTGTTGTTAAAGTCTCTCCCACCGCTAAAGCCACCCTCTCTGTTATCTGGCCTAGGCCTCGCTTCATCAACATACAAGCTGTATCCACCGAGGTCAGATCCGTTCAGTTCAAATGCTTTTGACAAGGAACCATTGTCTGCAAAATCCATGTATGCCATCCTGCACCAGGAAGCAACCCAAGTCATTGACGACAATAGATAGGAGTTGGGCTTCTCCAAGTGCATAGTCCAAAATGAAGAGAATGTTATGTTCCGCAAAGGGCATTAACAAAGAGTAATGTGTTTCATATATGTAACAGGGGCAACTGACCCTTTGCTTGCGCCAGAATCATAATCCTTTGGAATTGAAACTCGTGTAATCTCTCCGCATGAGCCAAAATGCTCTTCAAGTGAACTTCGGATCTAGTAAAGAAAATAAGATGCAACATATAAGAAGACATGTTCAGAAAACTAAGAGTAGACAACACAATCAGTAAAATTTCAGAAACAGCAACGTGAGGATCACATGGAACTTACCTGGTCTATTCCAAGAGAAGTATCAAAGCCTTTAATAAATATAGTGTTTCCCGAGCTTTGAGCAGGCTTCTTGAAAGAACTCTTGTCCCTCCTGAGCAATTACACAAAACTATCATGGCCCCATTTACATGATGATAGACAAAAAAATCTTTTTCAAAGCATGTCTAAGGTTTTTATTTCCTGACACACACAACACAAGATAAGGAATTACCCACTGCCAGGAGTATATACGCCTCTCTCACGAGAAAATTCAAGCTTGACTGGCCGTCCCATCAGGTCATGACCAGCAAATTCAAGTGCCTAAAATAAAACAATTGATGACTAATAAGTTCGAGTGGCTAAATCACAATAAACTTGGTGGCAATAAAATATTTTCTTCATGTTCATGGAACCAATATAAACTGAATAAATCACCCAAAAAATTGATCAGAATGTTAACCTTCTTAGCAACTTCCGCTGTGGCAAATTCAACATGTGCAAAGCCCCTGAAGCTCCCATCTTCAAAAGTACCGAAACGAATATCAACAACTTCACCTGCCTCCTGGAAAAATTGCTTCCTATGGGAAGTGAAAAATGGAATTAGTGGACATAGCTTTGAGACAGGAGTTATTAGCACATTTCACAAACTTACACTTGTTCTTGCTCCACACTGTATGATAAATTCCCAACAAAAAGGGTCTTTGACCCAGTAGCTTGATTTTGGTTGCTGGCAGGCGTTTTTGGCTGCAATAAATGAGGTTAAAACTGATTGTCCAACAGACATCAAACATAAAAGAATAACACTGCAGAATCGAGTGGAAACATACTTCCTCATGTCCCAGTTTCGTCGCGGACTTATTTGAACCAACGGATACAGCAGTTTCCTGAAGGATAAAGAAACTTTTACAGAGCATACAACTGCTATAGTTGAACAATGTGATGTCCAAAGAAATCATATGTACAAATTTTACAATATCTGTACCTTCTTTTGGGGAGTTTTTGCTGGTTCATCACTTTCCATGTCACTGTCTTCTTCAGAAGATTCATCAGAGCTGGTACTCTCTTGCGCTACTGGTGCTTGCTACAATTACAGACAATGAAAAGCTAAAATACAGTTAAAGAATAACCACATAAATTGATGAGAAAAACCTAGACATCTAAGTCTGCAGACCACCTTCTTAGCTTGAGTTTGTTTTTGCTTATCATCCTCATCAGAGCTTTCATCAGAACTGTCATCTTCATCACTTTCTTCATCACTGCTGATTTCTTTCTTGGCAGCCTTAGGGGAAGGCTTGGTAGTAACAGAAGCGGTAGAATCCTGGAGTCACAACAGATAGCAAATGAAATCATGAAAAAATAAAATAAAATGTGCAAAACAAAAATAAAAATAAGTACCTTAATCTTCTTTTGTGGAGGTTCATCATCACCTTCCCTAGAACTCTCATCAGAACTATCTTCAGATTCATCCTTGGACTGCAAAGAGGTGTACCGCCAAGAGGCCAAGATTATGACAAGAAAAATAGCACACAAGACAAGTTTACTCATACATGAGGAAACAAACTTCAGAAGAGAAAGCATACTTGTCCATTCTTTGTGTCTTTTGTCAGAGACCTTTTTGCAGGAATAATAGGTTTTGCTGGCTGCAAGACATTGGGTAAGATTTAAATATTGCACAACAATTAGTTATCAAAAGTAACAAGTGCCAGCACACGTACTTCATCAGAATCTGACTCAGACTCAGACTCGGAGTCACTGTCTGAGATATCACTAGATTCTTCTTTCTTTTTAACAGCAGGAACCTTGGCAGGAATAACTGTTTTAGTAGTGTTATACTGGAAATTCATAGATAATGTAATTGCAGACAAAAAAATCTATGGAGAATGAAGCTTCTATGTCAACATCAGTAGTAAGGTGTCCACCTCATCATCAGAGTCTGAATCACTTTCAGAATCAGAGCTTTCACTGGATTCTTCATTTTTCTTAGCCACCCAAGCACTCGGAATTTTACATAGAAATGCAACACAATTTGTATGGTCGCTTACCTCATCTGATTCAGAATCAGTGTCACTATCAGAACCATCAGGTTCCTGGGTCTTCTTTTGTATAGCAGCAACTGAAGGTTTCTTCACAGGAGCAGCAGCTTTCTGAAAGCAAGGAAATGCAACAAGCTTGTTAGTGTAATGAGGCAAAAAGATTTTCTGGAACCAGAACCAAGAAGAGAAACAGTTGCACAGTGTAGAAATTACAGCACTTTTTCTTACAGGGTTTCTATCAACCAAACAAATGTGTTCAATTCAAATATTTGGTAGAAATTCGGGCACATCAAATTGCCTTTTATACACATTAGTTTACCAAAATGTGCATACTGTTCTGCATACATTTAGCACGGTACTATATCATATGACCTACATAATTATGATGCAAAATTCACAATACTGAAACAGAACATATAACTTTAGGAGCTCTGCAGAACTGCTGTGTAAGATGTAAGCTTCAAAACCAAGAGCATGATAAAATCAGGGGATATTAAATATTACATTAATGAATATGCAGATGTCATGCATATAGACAAAGAACACATCAAACAAGAAATTAATATAGCTGGTAGTAAAATCTCAAATTTTACAAATCATGTACCCTCAAACAGAATTTGGCACTCACAATTGCAAAAATAGAGAAATGGTAAAGCAAAATAGGTTAAGCCGATGAAGAGAAAGAAACCATGAACATTGTCCTTCAATTTAAAATAGGAAACAAATACTCACTTTATCGTCCTCATCAGACTCCTCATCAGAGCTGCTATCAGAGCTACTGCTGTCTGACTCCTTTTTTGATCCATTGGTAGCAAGTGCAACTGGCTTCTTCAAAGGGGCAGCATGCTTTTTCACAGGTTCGTCATCAGATGAACTATCATTACTGCTATCATCACTGCTGCTACTGTTGGTAGCAAGTGCAGCTAGGGGCTTATTTGAACGAGCAACAGGTTTATTTGCAGGCTCCTGGATTAGAAAAATAAAAGTAAACCATAAGCTTCTTAGCAAAGAAAGTAAACAAAGTCCCCTTGCAGAAAACTGATAAAAAAGCATACGTCATCTGAGGAGCTATCATCACTGCTATCATCAGTGGACTCCTGTTTAGCAGGTTGTGCAGCCTTCTTCGGTTGGACAGTCTTCTTAGGCTGGGCCTTCACCTGCAACGAATTTTGAAAATAGTTAATAGGAAGAGGAGCAAAGAAGAAAGCCCCTCCATGTTCATTATAATTTGGAACACAAGAAACTACACAAAACAAACACACTAAACAAAAGAAAGCATGCATCTTCAATATGAAATGGCCTATTTTTCATAGACTGAGGCAAAAGACGGATAATCATGTAGGCCATTCAAGAAATCACCGTTGCTCTGATAACTCAGATGTTAAAAGTAAGAAAAAACTAAAAGGCAAACTTCTAGTGTTTAACCAATGTTCAAACTATTCAATCCAAGAGGTCAAGATTACAGCTTGACAGCATATAGATGTACAATTTCTGCTACTTCTACTTATTCATTAGTTTCTCAAAGCAAACATGTCAGTAATAACACTTCAGCCCAAAGCATTCAAGAAGAAAGTCAAACAAGACAATAAATAACAAAGATATAAAACTGTATGACTATATGGGAATTACAATCTCTCAAGCATATAGTGCGAACTACTGAGATAAAACAGGCAATCTGAGAAAAATATCAACCAATTTTAATCCTGAGCATTCAAGGTCACAAATACCATGCATCTTATGGTATACAATACCTATATTGAACTAAAACTCTAGACAGAAGTCAGATTAATCAAGAGAATATCAGCAAGCCACATTGGAAAAGATTGAGTTACCTCCTCTTCAGATTCCGAAGAATCCTCCTCAGAACTGCTGCTCTCAGCTTTCTTTGGTGGGGGCTGCTTCACTTTTTTGGCATCCTCCTTCGAAGGCACGACCTTCTCAGGTACAGTCTTTTGTTTCTTGGCACTGGCAGCTTTCTCAATCTCATCTTCTGCATTTCTCTTTCCTGCTTCTCATAAACAATATTTTAGAACTGAACAACTGCAATAAACAATAATCCATGAGATGAAAGTATAAAAATGTCACCCTTCTTTCCAGATTTCCCCTCTGAAACTGAGACAGCGGTAGGTGCAACCACAGCACCAGATTTCTTGATCGACTTGCTCGACTTGCCCATATTAAGTATTGATTAACTGAATAATTAATTCTACAAAAGCAGATGGTGCTGTTTAGCAAAACAAATCACAGTAATATAACAAATCATTAACACCACTATAATAACAGAACACAAGTGGTAATGTAGGATTGAAGGGCATAATTTAGGTGAACCCCATTGTTTTTTAGAATAACATTGATACTGTTAGTAATATCAGTTGCAAGGTGCATGTTCAAACAAGTAAGGATTAGTATAACTAATTCGTTGGCAAATAAAAGGATTCCTCATGGCGAAGAAAAGACCAGACACCCAATCTTAGAAGGAACAACAATTCAAGCAGTAGGCCAGTTCAAAATCTGATATAACAAAAAGACCCTTGTTAGAAAATCCAAAGCCTAGAGAGTCTTAAGATCGTACTACTGATTATGCATCACAAATATACGAACCATAAATGTATACCACCAGCAGTACACCCCATAAAAGATAAAAGATAGAGGCAGCTCGTGCTAAGTGTATATGCACTACGCTCAATGGACCTGGGTTACAACAGAAATGTACAGTTTTTCCCTCGAACAACTATCAGCGTAGGCAAAATATATTTAAAAAAAAAGAAAAATCGTTTCCTTCCAAAGGAATGGATAAATTGCTTACTGTATTTTTTTTGAACTACTGCTTGCAGTCTTGGACAAGCATATTCACATACCACCACAGATTTTACAAGCAGAGAAACATAACCAGGGAGCGGTTGGTTCAAAACCAGCCCTTTGTTTTTTTAAAAAAAATAGTAACTTTAAACTTCATCCATTAGTTAGAGATCAATAACACCTATGCACCGAGTTAGGTACCCAACAAGCTACCATCGGGAAAATATCCACCCCCCCCCCCCCCCCCGCGCGCTCCCCACGGTATTCCCATAAACCCTAAACCTAGCCTTAAACCCCCAGTAAAATTCACCGAAGTAGAGCCACGCGGGAGTGACTTACCACACGAGTAAGCCCGCGCGGCCGGCGACCACCGCAGGCGGCAGCAAGAGACGAAGAGGCCTGCGACACGGAGAGGCGGAATCGCTCAGGTCGGTAATGGGGAGGCGAGGCGATCCTTTTATACGGCGGCAGCTGCTAGGGTTGTTGCTGCGCGCCTCCAAGGCCAGTAGTATCTGTTGTGGCCATCCATCTGTTGGGCCGGACCGGTCCTGTCCTCACGTAGCTTGAATCGAAGCACGGGCCCAGTTCGAGAATTAATATGGGCCGGCCCATCTGGCACGTAAAGCGATCGAATGGCGGCGATGGCGCCAGAGGCACGTGGCGAGGAAGAAAGGCTTCCTCGAATTAATCGAGGCTCTGCCAGCCACCCGAGCAGGAGCAATGCAGAGCCGCCGTGATGCCCGGCGTGGCGCTAGCTCAAACCAACCGCGGCGCGAGGTGTTCCCCAAAAGTTCAAACCAACCGCGGCATCGAAATTTCCAGGTGGGCGCCTATTCCTCTCCTCGCAGACTCGCGCGTCCACCCCAAAACCCCAAATCGAGCGGGTTCTACCAAAATGCATCTGAAGACTCCTCATATCCGCTCGAATCTAGGTAATAATCCCGATCCTTGGAGCCGCTTCGTCGATTCGTGCGTGCGGGCTGCATTGGTGGGTGCTTCTGTGTCGAAATCGCGCCGTGCTGGTGTAGTAGTGGTGTTATTTGATTTGCAATCTACACTGTTTGCCGTGATTTCGTAAAACATCTCCGTAGAATGTGATGATTCATGTCTTCCCAAACTCCAGTCAAGTGATCGGAGCGGCTAGAACAAGTGCAGCGGAAAAATCTGGTGTGAAGAGATGCGCGTCATGTGCGCTAGTTTGCTGGAAACTTACATCAGTATGCGTTGCTATGGCTAATGCGCTATTTTTTTATTAACATTGGTTTGCTCATGTGCTTAATTTGCATGTGAGGATGGATGGGAGTATTCGACTAATTACCATGTTTACTTATGGGATTCAGCGTATTAGGGCAGTCAGAAATGGTTATTCAAATTAGGAATTCTTCCAAATTATTGCTGTCATTCATAATTTGCAATCAACTTAAATTGTATATTCGCGACTGTATATTATGTAGCAGCGATAACTGTTCGGCTAGCAAAAGAGAGATTGGGGCTTGTATTTGCATTTGGGGTTTCAGATTGGAACAGTACATTCTCCACTTCTACCATTTCGCTAACATTGGATCACTGTGAATGGTAGCATGGAACTGGTATTGTGAACACATCGCATGAATACGGTTGGTTGTTTCATGTTTCTTTTCTTAGATACTGGAATAAAATTTGGCCTTTGCTTCAAAGAAGCTATAGCCACTTATTACAACCAATGTTTGCTCAATAGAGAGCAACTGAAAATTCCAGAAATGAGGAGAGAAAGACCAATAACTCAAACACACAAAGAAAAATACATTTATTTAAGTCTATTCGTAAATCTCCATCCAAAGGAGAAATACATTTCATGTTTGTATCACAATGAAAACTTGATGGATCATGGACGATGAGGCATGGCATACCTCCTTGGTGCTGGCATAAAGACTTTACTTTGTCAACGAATAATTATTGTGGAATACGTAGCTATACTATTGGAATCTTCAGAGATTCTATACTGATTTGTTTCAGCTGCTTTTGCAGTATATGATGAAGTACGAAGTGGAATGTCAACTGTCCATCTACTGGGTACTGACTACTTGGTTGAACTTGGTCACTTGGATTGCGAAGGTACGGCGATTTGCAATTATTCATCACTTGAAGTCCTGACACCAAAGCGAGTCCATTTTCTGGTACTTTTCCTCGTCACTTGTTGGCTTGTTGCCTGCTGGTCTATGCATGGATGTCTCTGATTTCACCAAGAACATTTTCAATTTCACTGTTCCTGCATTATATGACAATGATACACTGCATCCCGAGACCATTGAACGGTGTAGAGCTTGTGCAGGAGAGAAACACGGATCTGAATCTTGACTTCTTGTAGTCAACCAGGCATTCTGTGCCGTCGTACATATTGTTGGTCGAGCAACCAATGGTTGTATCCAGACCTTGAGGCAGTAGAAAACTGGAGATACCCTGATAACTAGAGGTAGATATGAGGAACAGGTCATGACATCTGACTTTGTTTGTCATATATTCACTTAAGCATTGTTGATATGAAGTAAACAGAAATCAATTTTAGTCCTGGAAACATGACCAATACAATCAATTAGGCTCTAAGCTCTTCTCTGAATCTTCATAAAACCGGACCGTCCAAACTTTCAGCCAACCCGGCTAAAAAAACCCTAGTTGTCACCAGTCCCAAAAAAAAAAGAACCTCACTAGTCCACAGCCACACAATTACGGTTTCACCCAAACATGGTAAGAAATGTTCGTGATTTCTAATGATTGAATTCGTTGAACAACCAGTTGTTCTTTAACTGAGTAGCTGGCCAAGAAATTAAGCATTGGAATGATTTTTATGACAGACGACAGGGAAGAATTTGTACAACTTAATACCTAATCAGAGTATCAGACATTCCTTTCCATACTAAAACCAAGGAATGCTGATTATAGAATATGGAATTTAGATTTTTCACGACCATATTTGACACCCTAGTTGTCAAGCATACACTAATGCTGACAGAAGCAACCACTGCAGCATAGGATACATGACCCTGGAACTCGTCCTGTCTGACGAATCAGCTTGGCCTTGTGAACTGCCTTTGCTACTTGTTGGTTCATCCTTGCATTGGCTGAGGCTCGTTTCTCTTCAGCTAAGCGCTGTGTCATTTCTAGCTTTTCAGCCATCTTTGCCATGGCCTCACTTCGCAATTTCTCTGCATGTTCCTGCCACAGTGACTTGGGCTTTAATAAAGTAACTAGCATTCTAAGAGTATTCCAGTCAAAAAAGCCGTGTAAAATTATTGAACATGTGAGAAATGTATTGTGTTGGTGTGAATAATTTAGGTACAAGGAGGAAAATACAAAGCATGGATGCACCTCTGTTCTCTTCATTTCAGATTCTATTTTCGCTTTTTGAAGGCTCTCCCATGCTTCAATCTTCAACTCTTCCTTCTTGAATCTGGGAAATACAATTTTTGGTAGAATGGAATAAAGCTGATGTGAAGATATTCAATTCTATCTATTTCCCTTTGCAAGTCATTAGTGCAAGAAACTAATAGGAAATATATGTAATTTTCTGGTTGAATAATACCTAGCTGTATGCTTAAAATTTTCTGCTTCTTCATATGCTGCTGCACGAGCTGCATATTCTTTCTTCATCCACTCCAAATCAGCAATGCTTGGGGATGCAGAGACTAGTTCTAGCTCCTCTTTGCTAGCCCATGTAGCAATGTTCATCTTCCCTAGTTGTATACCCAGGGTGGCAATTTCTTTCCGTGTCTTCAGTATCATTTCATTGTCCGATATTTCATTTGTGCCATCATCTGTGTTTTCATCTCCTGGAGATGCTGTTGACCGTCCTCCGACAGGAGTTGACGGTATAGAACAATTTGGGCTCCGAGTTGGTGTCATTGATCCAAGTGGAGTTCCAGTCCTTGAAGGATCCTGACTTGGTATGGGAGTCATTTCCGTGCCCACATCTCTCACAGACACCGAATGAGCTGTAGGAATAGCTGCATGCAATAAAGTTTTGAAGGTAAACAAATTTTACAGTTAAATTCATTTGCTCATTATAGTTTGATGATTTTCTGACTAATCAAGTGAAAAGGCTACCTTTGGGATCTTTGTAGGGCCTTATTTCAATTGATGAACCGTTATCGGTTGCCTTATTTTGATACTCTGAGTTGGCACCAGCATTATTAACTGTACAGACATCTGCATGCCTAACCAACTTTGGCTGATGTGAACCAAAAGATAACCTCTCTAATATGCTTCGAGAAGCGGAAGAAGCTTGATTCAGTCTTTTCATGTTCTGCATGGGGCAAGGAAATGTGTTGCGGTTTGAAATTTTGGGCACAATAAAACCCCTGGCTGCAGCCGAATTCATCTGTTGTGCACTCTGGTTCTGTGGTGCGCCCTTAGAGATATTTTGTTGAACATTTTGCTTATTAGCAATCCATTTCTCAGCATCATTCCACTTGGAGGAAGTTTGTCTCGAGAAATATCCTGACGTTGGATTCTGCGCTGCTGTTTTCTCTACTCCGTGGAACTCGAAGCTACTGGTACTAGCATTGTCAATACCACTATCACAGTCATTACTCTCTTCTTCTATGGTCCGAACTGGATGTATCATGCTTGAGTTGCTAGATGCAGATTGCTGAACTGAACTTTTGGTCATGTCGTCAACCTTATTTATGTCCAATGACGAATCCTTCTCTAAAGCTTCAGTTTTGTTGATTGTTGAAGAGCATTTGGAGCCATCAGAGCTGCCTGAAACTGTTAGAAGAGCAAGATAGCTGTGTGATTGACTTGATCAGGAAAATGTAAATTCCTGAACAAACTAGGAGTATGTCTGTACCTTCTTCAAGAACATCACAAACTAATAGTCTGTTCTGTGCTTGCGATGGTTCAATGTTCTTCGAAGGTGATGTCCTTGATGAGCTGTTGCTGATGACCCTCACACGATTGTGAGTTCCCAGAAGCTTCATCCTTAGCTTTGTCGGAGAAAGTGCACCAGCCTACATGAACACCAAAGCAGCCAGTAAGTTTTTCTCCATGAAGTACTATTAATTCAAAGTACTGTATCTCAAATAAAACTTAAAATTGGTGTTTGCAGAAAAGACTTGTTGACGTCTTTAGACTTCTATAAACTGCTAACAGAAAATGCTTGTGTCGTGCCAATATTTTAATCATTTGTGAGAAGTTAGTAGAAGGTTCAGTTTGTCGCTACTATAGTCTGGAATCTGGAACAAGTTGTCAAGGATAAAATTTTCAAAAGTGAATAATGAAATAGTCTCATTTACTATGTATTCAACGCTAAATTCCTCAGAATGAGATTTTGCACTACCTAAGTGAAGAGATTTTCTTTTTCTATAGAAGCAAACTTTGTTATCTTCGCCTTCAGTGAGAAAACATATATTACCCTCTAGACCTACAATGTACCGTCCTTCAAAATTTTGCTTACATTATTCCCAAGCTGTCTTATTTCAATATTATGTTCTTACAACTTTAAGACAGTAGCTTGAATCGAAATACAACATTCCCACACAGTGTGCAGACAAAATGGGCATGCCGAAACATATTTTCTGAAGAAACAAAGAACAGAAAGTAAATTGGAAATGGGGCAAGAGTGACTATATCAAGAAAACGAAATCTTTCACGAAATCAAAGGGAAATGTCAATAAAGGGATACTGGAAGAGCCACTTGTAACTAAAAAGAAGTGTGGAAGAATTGAGCAACCAGTAATAAAGAGCTCGGCCAATACGAGCTACTGCAATGGCTTTGGGTAGAGCTCATACCTGAACCTTGTGAATCCTTTCATACTCCATTCTCTCTCTCTCTCTCTCTCTCTCTCTCTCTCTCTCTGTGTCTTGTGCGTCCCTGGTAGTCTGGTGGATGAGAGGGAGGGGACTGGGGAAAGAGAGGGAGTGAGGGTAGGGGGAGTGAGGGGAGAAGGGAACACTGAACACTAGAGCAGTTGGACTGTCATAGGAGTGGAGTAGCTAAGAAGAGATCTAACAGCACGCTGTCAGGTCCTGCGTCATTTAGATAAGTTCTTTAGACATGACTCATGAGTCGTCCACAAGCCAGTTTCTCTGGCCAGGAACGTTTTCTTTCCAAAAACTTACGTGGGGAAGAGAAGAGAAGATAAGAAGAAGAAGAAATACAAAATAAATGATTTAGTATATAATTAATTAAGTGTTAATTATTTTAAAATTTAAAAAATAAATTAATATGGTTTTTTAAAGTGTCTTGTTATAAGTTTCTTTAAAAAAAATATCGATTAACGGTTTAGAATGCATAAAAAATACATTTTTTCGCTGTTTCTGTCGAACCAACGCACCATTAGAAAGTCTATATAGTAGTATGCTTTGCCTATTCATCAATGAGTAAACACAAAGCAGGCCATAAGTACCACAGTAGATATTCACCCGGTCACAAATAAGGCTTGTACCAACAGACCTTTTGTTTTTAGACGAAAAAACCAACAGACCTCCCTTTGCTGAATCACATGACCCTTTTATCCCACAAAGTGCCCTTTTACGACAGGCAGTATAGTGAACACAACAGTAAAAAAAACTTAGCTATTTCTCGAGATGTGTGCACCCTGAACACTCCAAACTCCAAAGCTCCAAGCTAATGCTACTCCTCCTTTTGGTTGCATAAACTGGGGTGGTCAAACGGAGGTCCCAAGGCTGGACTGGAGCCCTATCCAAGCACCAGACCGCCACTAGCAGCTCACTCCTCTCCGTTGCACGCAGCATGCAGAAATGGGGGCGGCTGCCACTGCACCGCCACATCTCTCTGCGTCAGTGAGTCAGTGTTCCCTGCGACAATTTTATTATTGCTCCAATCTCTCGGCCTTTTCACCGGCCCGTCTCATGTCATCATGCACTCACTCACGTCGCCCTACCCCAAACCCCAGTCCCGCGAAGTTGGGCTAGGATGTAAAGATGCCGCCGCTGGTATGAATTATACTTTTGCCACATCCCCGCCTCACCGTTTTGCAAAATTTGACCACGCGTTCATTTCATACAGTCATGCGTAGTTCTCACTAGAGTATCGTTGGTTAGAGGCTGCTGCTGCCAATGCTGCCCTCGCTTTGATTCTCTGATCTGCCAAGGTTCATGCGTTTGGATTCACTTAATATATAGCAATTTACTGTATCTTAAAATAGTCAACTTTAAAAATATAGATATAAGTAAAATAGCATTACTTGGTTAAGGTTTTTAATTACGGATGTGAATCAAATACTTTATAAGATTAAAGCAAATGTTGCATAAACAACTTACTCTTTTAGGAATTCTCTAAGATAATATAAAGTTTAACTAAGTTAAGATAAGATTCAAAATAGAAGAAAATAACTCACACAGAATGAGAGAATTAATACCCGAAATTTAAATTATAGTAAAAAAATTTAAATTGTGAAATTTAAATATGGAGTTTAAATTAAAACTACAAAATTAATTCCAAAATATTTTATTGATTGAAATATTTTTACAAATATTTCATAAAACTTATAAAAATCTCTCGAGACTTCTAAAATAGATGCCTAAAAATCTTCTAATTTCTCTTATTTTTCTCACTTTAACTCTCTCTGCAACTTTTCAAAGTATACTCTCGACTATATCTCTCCTTTTATAGATTAAGGGTACAATATCTTAATTACTCTTAAGGCAAAACCCTAACCAAATTTAAAATAGGCGACTTTATTTGTGCCATGTTAGTTGGCACACGAAAGACTACACGATCCAATACATAGCGGCAGAAAATCTTGCTGCCACCCCTGCGCACGCGTTCGTCGGTCTACTCGTGTGGGTTATGCTCTCTCTACTAGGTCGCACCTATGAGAAAGATGAGGCCAGCTACTACCATACAAGCCGTCATCGTTGTCGGCCGACACTTTTTCTTTCTCTTTTTTCTTCACGAATTTTCGGCGCTTGCACACTTAATCTAATCTTATGAAACTCGCTGCGAATATCTTTATACATGGTGTCCGTTTATCATATGCTACCTTATATTTAACTTTATCATCTAGTAGGACCTCAACTTCTTTCAAAATTTAATCTCAATCCATCGTTGATTGAGATTTAAAGAACTATACATATACAGACTAAACAACATGTAGAGAATAAAAATCGTAATTTAAACTATATTAACCGTACACACTTACACCATCAACCGTCAATTCTTTAAACTAAATTTTTAATTAAAATTAAAATTTGATGATCATTTTTTATTATAAATATATAAACTAATACATGATTTTACACGAAGTAAAATTTGGACATGTGGGCGATTAGAGCCTGGTCTCTGGGGTACAAGTAGCCTCTAGCTCATTGAATTGGTTCAGATCTGGTGTTTTGCATTCTTATGGTGCATTAATAGGCATCATCATCTTTGCTGGTAGCCTTAAAATATGTGGTCCAATTTTATGGCGAAGGAGCTGACCACCATCAGCATGCGCACTTACAAAAAACAGTTTGATGAATCACAGATCATGTTTATGGTCCATCTTTCATAGGTTTGATTGGTCAAATGCACTAATGATTGAGCTTATAATTTTATCACTTGTGTTCAATACACCATGAACACCCCGAAGAAAATAAAATGAACATGCCCCTGAAAAGCGAAAAAAGAGAGCCAAAGTTAGTTTAATTGTCAAGATTTTTGGCAGTAGTTGTAGTGTTTGTTCCAGCCACATGGAAGTATACCCAACAGTGTGACATTACATGATTGTTATAGTATACCATAAATCATCTTCTCATTGAAGCACCGCCAGCAAAATGTAGTTTGTACACCTGGGAATGGACCACAAATGATTGTTTGATGTACAAATCCATGGTTAGAGAGAAATATTGCCTATAGAGTGCACGGTCGTCGAGGCAAAAGTGAGCGGCACATTTTCTCTGCAAACAGTAGTAGCTAGTACACTGTAAGTGTGTAGTACAGGGTTTTGCGTATGTCTAGAGAGTAGAGACCGTTAGAACAATTAGACAAAAGGGGCTCTTAGTTTGAGGAATTCCTCTCTGACCAGTAGTTACAATCAGATTGTAATTTGCCTAGACCGAATCTTTTCTATTCAGAACAACAGTGTTTTGATCAAAGCACAGTCTTTCCACTGCCATTAGCGAAAACAGTAAGGCCGTATGGGCGCAGATACGTGCCCCAGTCATGATATTCCCCTTTATTAGACAGTACGGCTGATAATTTTGTAGGCGCAAAAACCGACTCCCTAATAAGGCATGCCGTGCCATTATTCCAGACTTCCAGCTCTTCTTGCCGTCTTGCTGCATCATCAGCGCAGTGTGAGCCGTGCTGTAGAAGAGGACAGGATGGGGCTGCATGTGTCTCTGGTGTGCTGATGCTTTGCGAACTTGACATGTGATGGAGTAGCAGGCAAGCGGCTTGCCTGTCTGAACCTGTTTGTTACTCGTTTGTTACTGCCGTAACTTTCAAGAGTTAAATGAAGGAGATAGGATGGGAGAGCCAATCACCCATGGTAGGCCAAGGATTGGAGACCTTTCCCGTGGATCTATCATTAACAGCTGCACTGTTGCACTCTCGATGAAAGTCCTCTGAGCATTTTTGCTACCCACACTACTGCTCTGTGTGTGTCTGACTAACCATGTGCTCTCGCACAAGTGACAGGCATGGCTAAGAACTGAGAAGCAGAGAGCATCTCGTGGAGGACGACGAGCTTGGGAGGGAAGGTGGGGAAAGCTGCGGCAATGGAGGATGGCGAGCGCAGGGGGCTTTTTCAGAGCAGCAGCAGGCAGCTACGGCAAAGGTAGAGCGGCTTTTCTCGACGTAGGATGGTGGACAGGTGACGATGAGCTGCGTTTGATGCTGCGCTGGGCGGCTTCATCTCAGGATTCTATTCCCGTGCACGGCTCTGACCTGGCTACAGTTTTCTCTGCACTGCTTGGGCTGAAGACGGCCGTTCATGCTGGAGAGCATTGCGCAGCATGTTGTTTTTAGTACAGTAACATCTGAACGAACTTAGATATCCATTAAGTATGTTTCAAAATTCTTGGGAGTAGCTATTTAACATTCGACAGGTTTTTAAGTAAAAAACTTTCAAATGCAGCAATAGTATAATTCAAGTGTAACTTGAGCAGCAGGCACAGTAATAGTGTTGCTTGGTTGCAAGAGGAGGCGTGAGTTCAACACCTCTTCCGCCACGTGTACGCGAAATGTTTTCTCCTCACCCCTTACGAATCTTTATACAAATGTAATGGGCGAAAAGTTGAAAGTTTTCCAATGAAAAATTTTTATGCAAATGTGATGGGCGAAAAGTCGAAAGTTTCCCTCTAAAAAATTGCCACACGTGTTTTAGCAAATCCAAAATTCTTTGGTATATATGAAGGATTTGGAGTACTAGAATACAGACTCCTTTACCAGCTACGCCAATGTTCAGGCTTGAGGTCTTGTAGCTACGGAGCGACTTTACATGTGGGACCCCCCGTTTAAGAAGTGTCAGGCCAGTCTCTTCTGGGAATGGGATGATGCGTTTGTTAATCTGTCAGGTACTTGTTCTTCTGGGGATGCACTTATTACTCCGTGTTAGGCCGCATGGGCTTCACAGCCATCGCAATCTAGCCCATGATATTACCCAATTTTCCATAAACCTAAATTTACTCCTTGGTGGCCCATATAGTACGGTGCGCTCAACACCTACGGCCTACGGGTCTACATTTCCTTTTTTTAACAAAATAAAAAAAATTAAAACGAATACAATAAGTAATATAGATGAGTTGTAAAAATTATCATATTAGACATGTGCTTAAATGAAGGAAAGATAAAAAAAACATAGGCTATAAATTTATAGCTAGTTATAGTACGAGCTCTAAAATAATATGTATATGAGAGGTAGATTAGGTATTAATGATATACTATAAGTAACAATGTATATTTATAGATAACTATGGTATAATAGCTATTTGATTAGCTGTAAATGATGTGTTAATTTTGAAGCTATTAGTGACTATACTATTAAACCTGCTCTCTGTGCTTATAAAAATTACTATATTAATAGTTATTAATACACTAGCCTATTTTATTCTCTCACAGTTTATAGAAGCATGTACTGTAATTGTCTACAGGCCGCTTCTTTTCTCTCTTTACTCGTTTACCCTCCAACTTCCCATAATCTGAGCTGATAAATTTTTAGCTTGTTTAGCTTGGGTTCGATCTCTAAGGCATGCCCCAACCTTTCAGGTTCGGTGAGTGGGAGCAAGTATGTGATTCCAATTCATTAGTATCACCCGCTGCTTTGCTTTGTGTCAAGGATGCTCTCTGGCACTGATAATCCTCATGATTAAACACGTCTACCGAGAGCTGCTTTGAACTGGAGAAATTTCAAAGAAAAAAATGAAAATTTTAAATCCTTAGGATTTTTTTAAGAAGGTTGTTTGGTTTGTAGGATTTAGACTTGCAAAACTCCTTTGAAATTTATTCCTATGCCTCAATTTACAAGATTATAAATATGAGCTCTAACCTTATGTTATTTTTTCCTTTAAGAACTCCAAAGCAATCTCTTTTTCTTTCTTTTCTCTTACTCAAATTAAGCAATACATAATCTCAAAATTTCTATATTTTTTCTATAAGCAATCCAAACACATGTTTTGAGCAATCTTATAATTTTGTTTTCCATACGATTTAACATGTCATGACATTCCAATTAGTATTTTTTTTCTATTCCTATAGAGTTCTGCTTTCAAAGGAGCCCCGAGATGCGCATAATCTTCTACATGTAGGCTATCTTTTTCCAAAATTTCCAAAGTGTGATTGGATATAATACCCTGGATAGTACTATCTTTCGCATCGATAGTAGTGTACCCAGCTACTACTGCTACCTGCCCAGGGTTTTGATTGGAAAATGCACGCACGCCAATCCGCCGCACCGGAACCTGTTGGATTAGGTGAGCTGAACGTGTTGGTTTCAGCGGCAACCCCTGCTTGTTTCCCTTTGTTTAGCCTGTTAAAACGATTAGGACGAGTTCTTTAGCACTTTAATTAATTTATTCATATAATGATTCATTAGCTCATAAATAATTATTTTTTAATAAAAATATAAAAATTGTTTAAAATAACAAATAAATCTATTTTAAATTTAAAATAACTATTAATAATTTATCTTACTTTACGTGAATAAATTAATTTCTTTGTCACTTTAGAGCTAGCCCTAAGCCATGTCACTCAAGTCTTTATGATGCAGGAATAAATAAAAAGCGAAAGTCAACTGTGCTAAATTAGACTGATGGGTAGATTGTAAAACAAACAAATAAATAATTATAAAAATTTTATATTTATATTTGTATTATTAGCACTTTAAAATCTAAAAGCTAAGCAAGAAATAGACTAATAAAAAACCCTTGAAATCAAATATAAAAATTAAGATTTAAAATATTTAAAATTGGACTGTAGCTAACAAACAAACAAACAATAATAAAAATCTGTATAAAGCATATCTTTACTCTTTGACTTGCCAAACTATTTTGTATCTGTATTGCGATAGCGCGGACTCAGTGATTTACGTTTGAGAAATTGTCCATGAAACTTAGTAGTAATATAGTTAGCAGTACGACATCCAGTCCAGGTACATCGAAGAACAGGTAAGCAACAACATTTTTTTACTATATATATACTTAGCCTTTGATCGAGCTGACAGATGGTGCGAAATTTGTTGTGACACTTAAAAAATGTGACAATCTATTAGTATATGACTAATTGAGTATTAATTATTACACACTAAAAAAATAAATTATTTGATTTCTAAAAAATAAATTATTTAAGTTTTTAAAGAAAAACTTAGTCTCATTTCACCCACCCAATCAAACAGAATACTGGATGGCTATATCCCTAGATGCACTTTGATCATCAACCAAGCACACCCTAAATTATCCGAACATACCCTAAGTTATCCCGTACTACTCTACTCCCTGTTTTAATACATAGTAATAAGTACTATTCCAAGAAAAGGTCCTTTTCAATAAAGAAAATATTGAGCAGAAGCTGAGGAGGACCCTTTTAGCAGGTTTTATGCCGAACAGTCAAAAGTTCTAACCAAGAATAGTACTACTAGCATGTGCACAAACACCCCGCAAAATAATTGGTATGCGTCATCCAATTTTTTTTAGGAATATCAAATCTCTCTCTATGTATTATTTTTTTACCCATAATATACTTATATAGTAAAGAAGTAGTACACATTTTCTTTTTTAAGGATATTATATTAATCTTTAATGAAATATTCAAATTATAAGCATTTCTAATTAGATTCGTACTACTTTATATGACAAGAAGGGAGTGAGTACTTATATTCCTACATAATGATCCCACCATGATACAATAGAACAGCACGCAGTGCCGCACACCAGTCACGCACACATTGGACTACATAAATTAAAAGCGGCATTGCCACCGCCCACCGGGCAGCAGTCAGCAGAAGCATCATCCCTGACGAATGAACCAACTAAACGCAATTCCTCTATCAAGAAAGCCGCCAGAAAAAAAAAATCGAGGGAAGAATCCAAATCTAATATAAAAAAAGGGGGAAAGATAAGATTTTTTTCACTCTTCCAAGCGGCGACACAAGAGCCCTCCAAATCCAAAACCCATAAATAATAATAATAATAATAATAACTGATCTCTCTCTCCCTCACGAGGTGAGAGGTGCCCACGCCTCGTCTCCGCCACCTCCTCTCCGATTGACCCGAAGGCGAGGTGAGCTCCGTGCTGTTCTTGGGTTTCTCCGCTCTCTGTCGATCCTGTGAAGATGCGTGCTTTCTTCTCCCGGTGAAGTGTTGGGGTTTTTTTTGGCTGCGATCTATGGGGGCGAGGTTGTGATTTGGATGGTCTTGCCCTGTTGCTCATAATGGTTTGGGTGGCTGTCGTTCGTTTGAACTCTCGCGTAGAGGATAACTCGGCGCAAATTTTGCTAAAAAAGCGCAGAAAGATGCCCCTTTTCAGGACTTTCATTGTTAAAAGCTTCAAACTTTGGGAAGAATTGTTGGGGTTTGGAGTTTGGACCATGCGGTTGCCGATTCTCTTGGGAAGATATATCCTGGTTGAATAGAGCCTTTTGAACTCCTTTGCAGAAGACGTGTTCCATGTATTATTCGTGACTGTTTTTTTTAATCTCCATAGATTCAGGAGGTAAAAAGGTTTCTGTGAAGGTCGTTTTGCCCTTTGTGTTTAATCTTGTTTTCTGAAATAATCATCAAATCTTCTTCTTCTTGTTCTGATCCATGAGACCATGAGACCATGAATATTTAGTGAGGTTTATGGGTGGTGCTAGGGTAATTCTTATATCTAGTATGTGCATCAAACTGTATGCCTTACACTAGCCAATTGCCATGGTTTTCTGATCCTAGTTGATCATTGTTCCAAGTACAGAAGTTTGATGTTAAATTGATGTTGCAAATACGTGCTTATTTATTAATTTATCAATTTATCATCGGCTTGCTCATTGAATTCAGGGGAGGACCAGAACTGAGTGAGAGTTGCTAAGGGGACAGTTCGACATGGGTTTCGATCCACTGGAATGGTACTGCCAGCCGGTCAATGGCGGGGTGTGGTCAGATGTGGAGAATGCTTTTGGTGCATACACACCATGTGGCACTGAAACCTTGGTGGTGTGCATCTCATACCTTGCACTCTTCGGTGTTTGCTTCTATCGGATATGGAGGACGACGAGGGACTACACGGTGCAGCGTTACAAATTACGCTCGCCATACTACAACTATATGCTCGGGCTGCTTGTGGTGTTCTGCATAGCTGAATCACTGTATCGGATTGCTACTGGTACCTCCATAATGAACTTGGATGGGCAGAGTATCCTTGCTCCTTTTGAGGTGAGAACATGTCCTATGTGTGTCAACAAGTAGAGTTAATCACACTATTTTGGAACTTCTACCAAATTCGTGCATCCCTGGACCTTTTCAGTCACTCAATTCTGCCTCTACAGGTTACCTCATCGATCATTGAGATTGCTGCTTGGTGCTGTATGCTTATAATGATTGCACTGGAGACAAGAATTTACATCTATGAGTTTAGATGGTACATCCGGTTTGTGGCCATTTACATCTTGGTTGGGGAAGCTGCCATGTTCAATCTTGTGCTTTCAGTAAGGCAGTATTATAGTTCGAGGTATAGTACACATGAGACATGCTTTATTCATGAAATTTATTGAATGTTGATAGAGAAGTTTATACTCATTAGATTTTTCAATGAAAACTGACCTCTGTATTTTTTTTATGCAGTTCAATATTTTACTTGTACTGCAGTGAGATAATATGCAAGGTTTGCATTCTTGTTATCTAATAGTCATACTGTATTGATATTTGTTGTACACTGAACCTATTATCTCTGCAGCTCTTGTTTGGAATTCTCATGGTGGTTTATCTGCCTAGCTTGGATTCCTATCCGGGTTATACTCCAGTCAGGCATGAGGCACTTGTTGATAATACTGATTACGAACCTCTTCCTGGTGGGGAGCAGATTTGCCCGGAGAGGCATACTAATCTATTCTCCAGTGAGTAAATATAATAAGTTGTGCCCCACTATTGCATACATCCATAATGTTTTGTTTGTCCTCACACTTTCTCTAAATTTCTAGAAGCACACTGATGCTTTTTTGTTGTCTTGTTACCTTGCTAGGGATATTCTTTTCATGGATGACTCCTCTAATGCAACAAGGATTTAAAAGGCCCATCACCAATAAGGATATTTGGAAATTAGACAGTTGGGATGAGACTGAAACATTGTACAACCGGTATGTTCTGCTGCTGCAACCATATTTACTGGAATAAGAAGTACTTGTACATGCAGATCTTAACCTTAGAATCTCTCCTCAGGTTCCAAAAATGCTGGAACAATGAGCTTCAAAAACCAAAGCCTTGGCTGTTACGGGCTCTGCATAGCAGCCTTGGTGGAAGGTATATTTGTACAGATGATGGCTATATTTTCCAGTAAACCTTTAGGGTGCTCCCTTCTTGCTACATTGTTTGTGTTTATGTAGTGATTGTTTTCATTCATTTTCAGGTTCTGGCTAGGAGGATTTTTTAAGGTAGGCAAATGTATCTGGACTTTTCTAAAGTTATCCTTCAATTTGGTTTCCATTTTTGTTCGATTGCAAGTATTTTGTGTTACTCCTGGCAACTCATCCTTTTCCCTCCAAAATTTTGTAGATTGGCAATGATGCTTCTCAGTTTGTTGGCCCACTCATATTGAACCTCCTGTTGGAGGTATGCTTCTAGTTTCATGACATCTCAAAACCAAAGGCATTAAAATTGCATTGCGTTACCTTTACAAGCTTTGTTTTATTATTTGTATTCACCATCAACAAACTTGTGAAGTAATTTCAAAACATACTGGGTAATTATGCAAATTTTAATATTTATATATGAAAGACTAGATCTAACTTTTCTCTTACGTTGTTGAGATGATACTGTTAGGTGCTTTGTACCACTAAAGGTTGATGTTGTTTTGGCAGTCTATGCAAAAAGGCGATCCATCTTGGAATGGTTACATCTATGCTTTCTCAATCTTTGCTGGAGTGGTATGGATTATTTTCTTCTATTTCATGTTTCACACTTATATATCTTTGTTTATTCAGTGTATTTGAACTCCCAAGCAACAATTATGCTGCGTGTGAGCCAAAACTGGACAGACTTTTGATCACTTACTTTTTGTTTACCGTTCTCCAGTCACTGGGTGTTCTTGCTGAAGCACAGTACTTTCAGAATGTCATGCGAACGGGTTTCAGGTTGAGGTCAACATTGGTAGGTGTTGCTTAGTTAGCATGGTTTAATACTTTTACCTTTGGGCTGTGAGGCTATGATGTCAACAGGCAACCAGCAAACCACTTGTTCCACTATTTTTCTGGATCTCACTTTTTTTTTCTCTACTCCCATGGTCATCTTGGGAATTGAACTTCCTGGTTTCTGTATCAGGGACATGTCTAATTGTTATATAAAGTTTAGACCTTTATTTTTCTTATGTTCACCATGATATAATATGGTCTGGTAATTAACTTTACCGCAAGTAATACTACCATAGCCATCTCAGCTGCCGTTAAATGTTGTTAGTTGGTTACACACTTATGCCATGATTCTGTTGTTTCACAGATCGCAGCTGTTTTCCGTAAGTCTTTGCGACTAACTAATGATAGTCGAAAGAAGTTTGCCTCTGGGAGGATAACCAATTTGATTTCAACTGACTCAGAATCTCTTCAGGTGATTTATTTCATATGCTTAATCAGTGTTACGCAGTTCTTCAACATTATTGATTTTAAATATTGTTTGGCAACATATAATTAGATTAAAAAAACAATGGTAAAATGTGTATATTAGATACCTTGTTGTTGTCTGACATGATAAGTAAATGAAAAACAGAGGAAATGCTTTGTTAGGAAAGAGTAGTGGAGCAAGAAATACAATATGTGCTACCATACATTCTGGACTTCTGGTTATTTATATCTTGTGTTGTATGCTTAGTTTGTACTTTTTTACTTTTGCAGCAAGTGTGCCAGCAACTACACAGTCTATGGTCTGCTCCTTTCCGCATTGTTATTGCTATGGTCCTTCTATACGCACAACTAGGACCTGCAGCATTGGTCGGTGCAGCTATGTTGGTTCTTTTGTTCCCAATTCAGGTAGATTTATCTTTAGGCATATTCAACTATGGAAGCTCTTATGCTGCAGTTTTAACTTTCTATCTGGTCCCTACATTACCAAAATCTACTTTGTGTTTTTAATATATTGATTCTTTTTAGGAAATGTGCAAAAGGATTTCACTAATACATCGATTCTTGTATGGAGCCTAGAGTTCACATTAGAGTCTTCATGTCATCATTTAGTTGTTGATTCAACTTCCCATTATCTATTCTGAGGTTGTATTGTAATATTGTTTGTACATCTCCTTAGTTTTTTCTGCCATGCCCCATATGCTTCTTTCCATGAAAGAAATTCTTTGATGATGTCCATAAATTGGACTTGAGTCAAGTCAATGCTTAAATCCCTAATGTTCGGCTAATCCATATTGCTTATGCTTTCTCTTCTGAAACTTATAATGCAAATTGCCAGGGCACTTAGCAGTTGCTGATTTTCAGAATGTGCTATTTTTATGAATGATATATGCATTTCAAATAACGATTTTACTTTCAAGCAAACTTTTGCTACTTTTAACATAGGTCTGACTGTTAACCTTTTCTTTATTTAATTTACCAGACTGTTATCATAAGCAAAATGCAAAAACTTACCAAGGAAGGGCTGCAAAGGACTGACAGGAGAATCAGTCTAATGAATGAAATATTAGCTGCAATGGATACAGTCAAGTATGCTTTACATTTACTTGTGTTTTTACTCGAAGTAGTACTCAAATTTTGGTATAAATTGTCCCAAACATTTTCTTGGTTAGATGTTATGCTTGGGAGCAAAGTTTCCAGTCAAAAGTTCAGGACATCCGTGATGATGAAATTTCATGGTTCCGCAGCGCTCAATTGCTTGCTGCGGTATGTTCATTTTGTATTTAAGTTATCTTTCACTTGTGTCAATTTCATTCTGCTCCATACGCTCTCTTTTTTAATCATGTTTCCATGAACTCTCTGCATTACACAATGAGCGTTGGAGTTGCATGCTGTAGTATAGATTGTACCGGTGCTTCCTGGTCCTATAGAGTTCGTTTACAATAATGTAGTTATTAAAATAGATATGAGAGTGAGTTATTGCATCCCTTACTGTTGGCTCAGTATCATCTTTTGTATTTTTTCCTTGCCTGCTGCAGCTGAATAGCTTCATCCTCAACAGTATCCCGGTTATTGTCACTGTGGTTTCATTTGGCGTATACTCTCTGATGGGAGGTGACTTGACACCAGCAAAGGCGTTTACATCACTTTCACTGTTTGCTGTCTTAAGATTTCCACTTTTTATGCTGCCAAATCTGATAACTCAGGTGTGCAAAAAGCTGTAAATTATGTCTTGTTAAGTTTCCTACTTTCTGTACAAGTTAAGAAGCATATCATTTTCTGAACATATATTGCTTGGATTGATAATCATTCTTGTACCACTTAATTTTCATCTGTCTTTGGCAGAGAAAATTAGTACAATGGTTTTTAGAATTTTGGTCGCAGCTCAATGGTGGCTTGAGATAGTTCCCTGTTTTGCTTCCTTCAACAACTTTTTTGTTTAGTACTCATAGTCACCTTACTAATTCGTTTTTTTCATTTAAATTCGACAGGTTGTTAATTGTAAAGTGTCATTGAAACGTCTGGAAGATCTCCTCTTGGCTGAAGAGAGATTACTTCTGCCCAATCCACCTCTTGATCCTGAGCTTCCGGCAATTTCTATTAAGAATGGATATTTTTCATGGGAATCGCTGGTAATTTCATGTTTCAGATATTTACTTGGCTTCTAAACATATCTATGTTGACTCTTGCACGTTCAGCTCTTATCATTCATTGATATTTTAACATATTATTATTGTTCTGTTGTCTGGAGTACTGAAAATAAACAAAAAATTGGGCAAATTAATAGACTAGCATGCTTCATGAATAGTAAGCTCAGTGCAAAAGAGAGCATCTAGTTACTGAAGTCAATTCATAGAAAGATGTCTATTGCAGATGTCTCCGTAGTTCATAATGAATTGGTGATTAGGTGGTAAGCTTCATGATACTATTCGGACCAGCTCTTATTGGCATTTTTGTCACATAATTCTTTACAGTTGTTAACACTGCATGTTCCCTCTAATCTTATGATGTTGCTCTAAAAACTAATTTTTCAAATATTGGTAGGCTGAGAGACCAACTTTATCAAATGTCAATCTGGATGTACCTATTGGCAGTTTGGTTGCAATAGTAGGAAGTACTGGGGAGGGGAAGACTTCTCTTATTTCTGCAATGCTTGGTGAAATACCATCAGTGTCAGGATCGAATACCACGGTGGTCCTTCGTGGATCAGTGGCTTATGTTCCTCAAGTTTCATGGATCTTCAATGCTACAGTGAGACACAATATCTCCATTAATGTTGATTGTTAGATCGAACCTTTTATGGCTTCTACAGTTATAATGTTGTTATCTCTGCAGGTCCGGGACAACATATTGTTTGGATCTCCCTTCCAACCTCCACGCTATGAGAAAGCAATAGATGTCACTTCATTACGGCATGACTTTGACCTACTCCCAGTAAGTTCTACTAACTATTTCAGTCTTCAGAGACCACTCTGGAAAATTTTAACACTCTAGCTTTAATTTGATGAAGAACTTGCTGGGGAGTGTGTTTTCATTTGCCATGTTGAAATTGTGTTGCTGATACCTTTTTCTATCTTGGTTTGCTCTGCTTTATATTCTTGTACCTGCAAATTGACAAAAAAGTATCTTCTTATGCTTGTTGTCAGGGTGGTGACCTAACAGAGATTGGAGAAAGAGGAGTTAACATTAGCGGGGGTCAAAAGCAAAGAGTCTCAATGGCAAGAGCTGTTTATTCTGATTCAGATGTTTACATATTTGATGATCCACTGAGTGCATTAGATGCCCATGTTGGTCGACAGGTGCATTCTTCTTGTTACCACTGTGGTTCATGCTTTCAATTTTACATCCTCCTCCGCGTTATCAAAACTGCCACAGTGGCAATTGGTTACGGTGTCAATATTTTGTGGATATCAGCATTTTTTTGTCCAAATTCCTTTCACTGAGATTCTGTTGTGTTCGTTTTACTTCCCTGGGACATGAGAACATGAGGTTCTATGCCATTGGTTTGGCATGTGTCAGCCATGTTTCTGTTATGAACATCATGTTGCTATGCACTTCTTTTTCTTATGCCTGTTTATTGCAGATAGGCACACTTTCTGCCTGTTGCAGAGTAATTGTGTCGATAAAACATGGTACACCATTTATCACAGTAGATACTTAAATCTGTTTGTTGTGACCAAACTAATGCTGTGAATAATCATATGCCAAACTATCCTATATGTTGTGGTTTGGTAGCCTGCTACAAGTGATGGTACCTTAGAGGCTGTTTGGATCCCTGTTACCAAAACTAGATTTTGTTCAACAGATTTTAGATCCTGACAAATTGTCCTGTGATCCAAACAAAGATTTTCTTCTGTTTGAAAATATTTCAGTTCAACTAAATAATCTTAATTACTGATACCCTATTATCACGTGCTTATGCAGGTATTTGACAAATGTATTAAAGAAGAGCTACGGCACAAAACTAGGGTTCTTGTTACCAATCAGCTGCATTTTCTACCATATGTGGATAAAATACTGCTAGTCCATGATGGTGAAATTAAAGAAGAAGGTACCTTTGATGAACTTAGCAACTCTGGGGAACTCTTTAAGAAGCTCATGGAAAATGCTGGAAAGATGGAAGAACAGATGGAAGAGAAGCAGGAAGAAAGCAAAACACAGTATGACATAAAACACCCTGAAAATGGGGGCAGCGTAATAGCTGATGGTGATATGCAGAAGAGTCAGGACACTTCTAACAAAACAAAACAGGGGAAATCTGTTCTGATTAAACAAGAAGAAAGGGAAACTGGAGTTATAAGTGCGAAGGTCCTTTCACGGTAAAAGATTAGTGTCATTGTATGATAGTATATTTAATATAATACAGATAGAAGAAAGGAAACAGGAGAGGAGGCATACTATAAAACATGTTTATAGATCATGATGACCTGAAATATCTTCTTACTTAATACCTTTACCTTTCATCATCATCATCATCATCAAGCATTTCAATCTTAAGTAAATTAGGATAGACTAGAAATAAAACCCATAGAAGCCACAAAAATGCATTGAGAGGGATATCTTCTTACTAACCTTTACCTTTGCAGCTACAAAAATGCATTGGGAGGGATCTGGGTGGTATCTGTTCTCTTCTTTTGCTATGCACTCACTGAAGTTCTTCGCATTTCAAGTAGCACATGGTTGAGCGTTTGGACAGATCAAGGTTCTACGAAAATCCATGGTGCTGGTTACTACAATTTAATCTATGGCCTTCTTTCTTTTGGTCAGGTACTTGTACCATTATTTTCATCTTCTTTTCTTGATTAGTATTTGAATTTATCTGGTTGATCACATGCTGGCTGCAAAATATGACATTGTGTTGTTTATAGGTTCTAGTCACTCTAACGAATTCTTATTGGCTGATCACATCAAGTCTTCGAGCAGCCAAGAGGTTGCATGATGCCATGCTCCGGTCTATATTAAGAGCTCCCATGGTATTTTTTCACACCAATCCACTTGGACGGATCATCAACAGATTTTCAAAGGATTTGGGTGACGTTGACAGGAATGTAGCTGTCTTTGTGAATATGTTTATGGCACAAATATCTCAGTTGCTCTCAACATTTGTTCTCATTGGCATTGTTAGCACTATGTCTCTTTGGGCTATCTTGCCGCTTCTGATTTTATTTTATGCAGCTTACCTCTATTACCAGGTACTTTTGTGACTGCTGACTCTTTTTTTTTTAAAAAAAGATTTTACTGTTAGTCTTACCTTCTTGAATCTTGACATTTCATACCTGTCTTTTCTTAGACTACGTCTCGTGAGGTAAAGCGCCTGGATTCCATTACAAGGTCTCCTGTGTATGCTCAATTTGCAGAGGCATTGAATGGTCTGTCTACAATCCGTGCCTTCAAAGCCTATGATAGAATGGCAAACATCAACGGGAAATCAATGGACAACAACATCAGATTCACTCTTGTGAACATGAGTTCAAACAGATGGCTAGCCATCCGTCTGGAAACATTGGGTGGCATAATGATATGGTTCACAGCAACATTTGCTGTCATGCAAAACCAACGAGCAGAAAATCAAAAGGCTTTTGCCTCCACAATGGGTCTTCTTCTTACTTACACCCTCAATATCACCAATTTGCTCACGGCTGTTCTTCGTCTCGCTAGTCTGGCTGAAAACAGTTTAAATGCTGTTGAGCGTGTAGGAACATACATTGAGTTGCCTTCTGAGGCTCCTCCTGTCATTGAGAATAGCAGGCCACCTCCTGGTTGGCCATCATCTGGTGTTGTCAAGTTTGAAGACGTCATGCTTCGGTACCGACCAGAACTTCCTCCTGTTCTTCATGGCATATCTTTCATCATTAATGGCAGCGAAAAGGTTGGGATAGTTGGCAGAACAGGAGCTGGTAAATCTAGCATGCTGAATGCTCTGTTCCGTATCGTGGAACTGGAACAAGGAAGAATATTGATTGATGATTGTGACACTTCTAAGTTTGGAATTTGGGACCTACGAAAAGTACTAGGAATAATACCACAGGCACCTGTCCTATTTTCAGGTTTGTTTGTGAAAATACACAATAAATCTTCCCAGTTGCTTTTCTTACATCATAAATGTTTTTTTGGATTCTGTTGTCCAGGTTCTGTTCGATTTAATCTGGATCCTTTTAATGAGCACAATGATGCGGATCTCTGGGAGGCGCTTGAAAGGGCTCATCTAAAAGATGTCATAAGAAGGAATGCTCGGGGACTAGATGCTGAGGTAAGTAGTTTGTTTATCCTTATTTATTTCAGACCATTATTTCAGTTTTTTTTACAGATGATCTATGCCTGTTTTTTGTCAGTCTAGCTTAGCATTGTAGTTTCTGGTATTCAATTTATTCCAAGAGTTTGCTTTCGAAATTAAACAGGATTGTTATAGAATTATGCTACTGCTTTCTCCTTGTAGAAAGCAATGTTAAATAAACTTGTTCATGAGAAATATATTTTATAGTAAGTATGTTGTTCTTTTTTAAAAAATGAACACTTAAGAAAATTTCCGTGGAACTTCATTTTGTTAACACACACAGGTCTCTGAGGCTGGTGAAAATTTTAGCGTTGGACAGCGGCAGCTACTGAGTTTAGCTCGTGCATTGCTGCGGAGGGCAAAGATACTTGTTCTTGATGAGGCAACAGCAGCTGTTGATGTTCGAACTGATGCTCTTATACAGAAGACAATCAGGGAAGAATTCAAGAGTTGTACGATGCTCATAATTGCTCACCGTCTGAACACTGTCATTGACTGCGACAGGTTGCTTATTCTAAGTGCTGGGCAGGTATGCTTTTGAATAGATCTTTCTTCCTTTGTTATGGTGCTTGCTTCTCATTTGAGTAGTACAACAATAATTTCCTGATAATATTGGCATGCCATGTATTGATTAGTGTAATTTCCAAAGTAACCGAAGAAGGCATGTTGCTTGTCTGTTTTGGATTCTCGATTTGGATGTTGCTTTCCTTACCTCCTGGAGCTTGGTTTGCACATTTGTCCAACTGAATCAAAACTTGGTCATAGAGAGCTAGTCTGTAATTAGTATCATACTATCCTTTACACTCTATTAGAAACTGTTTTTTCAACTGTCATGTTTCCAGTGTTTTTTTTTTCCATATTCTATTAGTATTATAGATGACTTGGATACACCCTGAAAAGACTCTTTGTATTTGTTAACTAAGTGAGATAGATGGCTTGAAGTAATTCTGTTCATTCTGACAAATAGAGAACTAAACATGTTAAGGTCGCACTCTATTAGTGCTTAACCTGTTATTTTCTCGATTGCGTAATTGTTGGCACCTAAGTTATGAAACTATCTTCATTCCAGGTTTTGGAATTTGACTCTCCTGAGAATCTTTTGAGCAATGGGCAGAGTGCTTTCTCCAAGCTGGTTCAGAGTACAGGACCTAGCAATGCAGAGTATCTGAAGGTGATTTTCTATTATCTCAATGTACTTGAAATTTGTGTACTCCAGCATAAAACAGTGCATGATAAATAATGAGTGTTGCCATTCAATTCATGTTGTACTCCGTTGCTCAAGTTTTCACAGTTGGCTTTTAGTGAAAATATTGATATGTGTTCTGATTCAACTCGTTTTGTGACTGAATTATTGACAGACTCTTGTATTTGGGGATGGTGAGGAGAGGTTGCGAAAGGAAGAAAGCAAGATGCAAGATATCCAGAGAAAGTGGGTAGCATCTAACCGATGGGCTGTTGCTGCACAGTTTGCGCTTGCTGCTAGCCTTGCCTCTTCACACAGTGACCTTCTTGCACTGGAGGCTGCGGAGGGAAACATCATCCTCAGGAAAACAAAGGATGCAGTAATCACTCTGCAGAATGTCCTTGAAGGGAAGCACAACACCGAAATTGATGAAACACTCATGCAGTATGAGGTTCCACCTGATAGGTGGTGGTCATCACTATACAAAGTCATGGAAGGTACATTTACCACTCATTTTAACACCTTTCTATTGGGCAATTCTTCAGAGTAGTATGTATTGTGTGCAATATAAGTTTTACTACACTAGTCCCTGTGACATAGTACGTTGCTAGACGCTAGTGCTATAGTTCATGTAAACTGGCTAATATTCGTCCGTCAGAAGTTTTGGTGAAACCTATAGTTAACAATGAGTATTGGATTGGTGCTTGGCCGATGCAAAAAGTCATACAGTATAACATAGGAGAGCTCCTGGTGAAGTATAAGATAAAATTTTCTTGCACAAACATACATACGAACACTTAACGAAAGCATGACTTCCACCTGCCATTGTCATGATCTCTTTGGTATTCAGCTGTAACCCTATCAATCTGATCTCCTGATCAAATGCGTATATATATTTCTTTCAGGTCTTGCCATGATGAGCAGATTGGGTCGCAACCGTCTACAGCAACCTGGTTATAATTTTGAAAACAACAGTTCTATTGACTGGGACCAAATGTAGAAGTACAACTCCGGAGATATGCATCACCGATCCCAAGGCCGGTTGCAGAGTAGGTTTGGAGCTGCAGCCTTTTCCAGCAGGTGTTAATTCCTGGAGACATGTAAAATTTTGTCATCAGCACACTGGCGTGCGTGTCATGAGTAGATTCACCATCCTGACTCCCTCCCTAAAGGTGAATAACAGTGGAGTGTTTTTTTTTTCAGCAGCATGACAATTCTTCTTGTACTGCCGTCCGCAAGGACATCATCTCTTGTGCAAAATATCATTAGCTGTGTACTTGAAAATTGAAATTTTGATGGTCTTTGTGCCAATGCTAGTGTCCTCTTTATAAATCCAGTGAATGTGTCAATTAATCTTTAACTTCTGATCCGCATGTATTCATGTGGAGTTGTCTTCTTTCACTGCGAAACATGTATAGCCTCTTCCCCTGACTTTTCAACTTAGAACAATTTGTCAAACTAGAAATCCCACTTAGCCACCATCAAATTCATGGAATAACACTCTGCAGATATGCAGCACCAGAGTTCCAGCTTTGGAGGGTCATGGATTTTGCCTTTTCTGACTCTGAATGAACAGATGCAGCACTGTTTGAAGCTAGAACAAGACTCCATGGATGCTGAGCTAACAAAGCATTTTTTTTTCTTTTCTTTTTTGTTTGTGCTTCTTGAAAGAAGAGAGAGCTCCACCTCTGTGATCCATAAACTGTTGCTTCAGACACAAACCTGCACAAACTTTTGATGAATCAGTTGATCTCTGAACAATCAATCATCAGCATCAGCGCTCTCCCTTGAGACAGGATACAGAAAAAGAACAGAGCTGCTGCTTTTCTTTTATTGGACGGATCCATCCATAAATCGATCAAGTCGGGGAGGTATGACGACGATGATTACTGACAATTAACAGTGGGGTTTTCGTTTCCTCTACCACCTAATTAATTTAATCTACCAACTCACCAACCATGATTACAACCAATGTGCATGCATGCCACAAAAACTGACATGAACAACTCAAGATACCAACCAAACGCAAACAAAACGAACACCATTGTGTACTGCTATGCATTTCTGGGCTTTTTTCACTTCAGTCGAACAGCTCCCACTGCGTGGTGGCGGGAGCATCGAACGTCTCCCATTTCGTCGTCACGATCACATTCTGCAAACGCGCATTGGAGATCTTGAGCACATCTAGCGTCTCCACGCATTTCTGCACCCTCTTCGCCTGCGAAAAACGTGGAAAACCATGTATCATTATCTGATCCATTTCTAGGGCCAGAATGCTTCCAATTATGAAAAAGGAAAACAATGTTTGGATAGTACTTAGAATGTAAGTAACTAACTGTTTATATGGGTATGCCACATCTGTAAAATTAAAAAGTGATAAAAAAAATAGTCTATATTAAAATTAGTAAAATTAATCTATATTAAAATTATTATTGTATAATGATTTATATTAAAATACGACGAGCTATATATACTAGATCAAGTTATAAAATTTATATTAAAAAATATTTTTTATTATTATAGATCGGTGGTGACAATCTAGGCCGATGACGACATGGTCTAGCAACGGCACGAGCAAGCCAACGCAATGGGCTAGTACAAGCGTGAGTAGGCTGACAGCGTGGACATGCTAGAATATAGCAGGCCGATGGCGTGAGCAGGCCAAAATGCAGTGGGTTGATGTGAGTGAAACGAAACAGACCAAAAGTGAAAGCGAGCTAGAACGGCGGTGCGAATGTAGCCTGTTTGCACATTAAGAGTGTAGCCTAAGTTAGAGTAGATGGCTAGGTTACTGTTCATTATAAAAAGAAAAAATTCAATGTTTTTTTAGAGATTTTAAGAGGTGAATAAATTAGATAATATATTAAAGTCCTAATTTTGGAGATTTTGTGCAAAAATCTTTTAGGTGATTTGAACAAGCATTTTATAATTATAATCTTGATAACAAAGGTAAATTTTATAAATAATTAGTGTAGTAATTAATCTTTCTTTCTTATTTACTTTTGTGTATGTCTAGCGATCGATTTTAGATTGATTTGTTTTTCTTAGGTTGGTTTCTTTAATCTAAAATCTAGCTATGGTGTTTCTATAGTGTTCTAAGAAGTTGTTCTAAGAAGTTGGGTTGATTAATTATTTTTATATCGTATTATTAATTAATTAATATTTAATTATTTTTTGCTAAACTTATATCTAATAATTTTGTTTTGTTAATACATCGAGATCTAGAAGTCCGATTGACATGATTTTAATTAGGTTTGTTTATAAATTTTATCTAATTTATTCTGCCAAAGTTTTAGATCAATTGGAGTTATAGATCTATGGATAAAATATGTTTAGTGACGAAACGATGTCTTATCTGTATTTAAAAACATATTTTTTTAGATTTTATGATTAAGGAGAAGTGTTAATTTTTTTTTACTTCTGTAATCATTAATTGATTGTTTAGTATGAGAGACCCTACATCTAATCTCGAGGTGGCATCATGAAATAATCACAAGTATTGATAAAGGCCTTCTCTCTTTTTACTCTAACAATCAAGAACACCCAGGATGCCTGCCCTTTTTGTCTCGGTCTAGTCTTGTTGTGACCTGACCAGAAATGAGCAATCTTTGCATCTTGACCTTTCTTTTCTTGCCATCTACTCTTTGCATAACAACATCGTCAGAAAGCACACAGCTTTCCTCAAAGCACAAGTTCAGTTGCTTAAGGGTTCAGCTCACACTAAAGAGCGATCTAGATGCAAATAGCTGGCATCACCTAACATTTTCAGAAGGGAAAAGGCTTGTAGGTAGAATTTTTAGGGTGCTTTTTCCTTTTCTTTTGTATGTTGAAAAAGCAGCATGAGCAATTCTTGTGTGCCTGGACCATGTGTTTTCCAGAAAGAAGCTAATGAGCCTGTTACTATTTCGGGGGGCAAGTAGGACACTCACCCACCCATGATAGGTGACAGACAGATACAGCTCCTCGTGAAAACTCGTACTGATTATCATGCCACTGCTGGCTACAATCCTACTGAGGTAAACCGACAACCCTAAGAACGCTCACAAGGCAACATAGGCCTTGTTTAGAAGAGTTAAAATTAGCAGCTAAAAATCTAAAAAAGTTAACTTTTAACTTCTATTTTATTTTTTTATTCTATAGTTACAGATTCTTAGAATCTATTGTGAGAATCTAAACTGTTTAGGAATACTAAAAATTATAGAAAAAAGCTACAGCTGTCAGATATGACCATAGTATCTTTCATTGATATCAATGGAACTGTACCAAAAACCTATAGCTGTTCTTGATTCTAATGGGCAATGCTAGCCTCTCTTCAAACAGGAGATAATGTAGGTGCTCACCTGAATGTTCTTCTGGGAAGACGAATCCCCTTCAGCGTGTATGCTGTCCAGCTTCACTGCAAGCCGCATCAGCAGCTCGATCAGCGTCGTGATCTGCACCTCGGCGACTTCGCTCCCACGGGTGATCGACTTCTCGATGCTCCTCACCTGGGACAAGAAAAAGGAAACATTTTTCTCATCTAATCAGCATCAGGATCATATCATATCACTTCTGCCAAAAGGTGTCTTTCAGAAACAAAAGCCGAGTGAAGTGAGCCATCTGCAACTCTCTGCTTTGGCACAGCCAATGATGGAAGTGCCCTGCGATGCAGGGGCACATCCTTGTCAGGGATTGAATTTCTGTCCCCGCTTGGTATGGCCGGTTTATGCAACAAACTAAATGAACTCAGGGACCATGCATTGCAATGCATGCAAGAAATTTCACCGCCGCTTCTTCATGGCCAAAATCGATGGACAGCCGTGCATGCAGTATCAATTTGGTCACCTAATTTCTTGGACGGATTACTCAATTGCCCATTCAATGCACCATTGCACCATTCCCCTCCCCATGCCTGCCTGTCTGAACCAGCACAGATTCAGACCATAATTACCCCCTAAAATCGTTCAAGCTTTCATTTTTATATCCCAGATAAGCTCTACTAGATTAACTGATAGTTGGTGATAGCTCCAATGCATTGACCATGGAAGAAGAACAAAAGAAAGAAAGAAACAGAGTTTGTTTCCTACCTGATCTGCAAGAATGTCGATAAAATCGTTCAAGCTTCCATTTTTATATCCTAGATAACTTCTACTGCTCTAGATAAACTGATAGTTGGTGATTGCTCCAATGCATTGATCATGGAAGAAGAACAAAGAAAGAAAGAAAGAGAGTTGTTTCCAACCTGATCTGCGAGCTTGTCGACCTCCAAGGCGATGGCGCCAATGGCGCGGTTGGCGATCTCGATCTTGGCGTTCTTCTGGCGCTCGATGTACCGCCTCTCGACGCTGGTGGGGTCCTCGGCGAGGGCGAGCTTGGACTTGTTCTTGACGCCGCATACGTCGAGGTAGTCGGAGTTGCTCCGCTCCTTGCCCTTGTAAGTCAGCCTCTGGTCCGCCGCCGGCAGCCCGGTCCTCGCCGCCAGCAGCTTCTTCAGCTCGCCTGCACACACATCGACTGCGCACAATTAGCCCAACCAAAGGACGGCTCATTGTTCTTCTGAAATTCTTCTTACAGGTTCTTGGAACATGGTGAATCATTGCTGCCACTCACTACTCTGGCCACCAACATTTGACTACGTAGGAGCACTCAACGCTTGTGATCAATACACCGACATGGTAGCTAGCCCTGTAGTACTTTTCTTGCCTGGCCGGTGATGTTTGAAAGTGATGAGGATTTCTGTGGCACGTTTTGCCACTTGGGACAAATCTCGGTGGTCAATTCTACCGTTCTAAGACTGAAAAAAAATAATTAAAAATAGAGTTCCTCCCTATTTTCATGCCCCAGGTAAAATGATCTAAACCACATCAAAAATATTGCCTTTCCTACCACATCTTTGATACTACATTGCGCCATAGTTCTTGTCACCTGGCGAAATCACAAATTTCACAATGCTTTAATATAGGGCGTCCCGGGGTGAAGCTAGCCTTGTTCGTTGGGGTCAGCCGATCGAAACAAATTCAAAACTCCTCTAGTAAAACACCGTTTCGATTTAAGATTTCCCGTGCCATGTAATGGAGCTAACCCTGATAATATCCTCGGCCGGCTTTTGTCCCTGGTCGTGACCGAAACCACCCAGACCTTACAGAAACCACCTTGGGATATAAAATGTGAGGGGAACGAACGTGGTGCGCACGACGATTCCCCGTAGCGATTTCCATCCCCTGCAGTAGACAAACAGTAAGCGCCGGAGACGAAGCACTTCCCGGAGGTGTCGGTGCCACGGGACAAACGATCCGAACGTGCCCCTGCCTCCCCTCCACTCCAGGCTGCCCCTGCGCCGTCCGATATGGCCGCCCGTACACGTGGCCCCAATCCTGCGGCGCCAGAGAGAGATCCACCGTGTCCGACCCCATGGCTGCCATTGTCGGGGAAAGGCAGAACGCCGCAGCATCTGCTCCGGCGAAGCCAGGCAGAACGGTTTTAAGAGCTCACTGATCGGGCGATTAATTTTGTTAATCAGCCTCGTAATCTGCAATCGCCTGTGCTTCCCTTCGCATTGAACCGCCCAATGCCGGGATTTCACGGAAGGAATCGCAGAGCTACGGCTCGGGAAATCAAGTCGCGTCAGTATGATTTTTTTCCTGTTTATTAGCACTAATCCAGAGCACGGATTTTCGAAGTTAACGCAGCAACTGTCGCAGTTAAAATGTTAAATTACTGCCAAATTTTGGTTTTGGGGTATTTTCAGGAGGAAAAGCGGTGAAATTTAAATTACGAGATGGTAGCAGAAGAAAGAATGATTCTGAAGCCGGGAATTTCGCACTGCACGGAGCAAAAAATCTCGGCACCTCTCGGGCTCGTACGAAATTATTCCTTGGATTTCGTTTCTTTCTTTTTTTAAAAAAAAGGAGGAAAAATAAAGAAAGGGGATGTCTCACTGTCCTAATATCGCGGCGGCATTCATTCCTCCACGCGGCACGGCCGGAACTAATGGTGAATTTTAAATACCTTTGTATTTAAATTTGATACTTAACTCGATTTTTTTTAATGTTAACTGACTCGTAGTACAAGCCACGATTGCCAGCACGGGTTTTAAAGCTAAGCAAGTAACAAAGGTCAAGTTTCTGAGACAAATTTATATCGGGTATGTTACCATCTTAAAAAAAATATTCGCGCGAATTTAAATAAGAAAACAGAGCTGCGTTTGCTTAACTTCCTGGTTTACTCGCCCGGGAAAGAAAAAAAAACATGAGTGCAGGATAATCTAAAAAATGAAAAAGAAATCAAATTTTCAGTTTCGTCTCGTACACTCGCCCATGGAGGAAAGAACAGCATCATCAACAACAAAAAGGAAAAAGTTAAGGCGTAATTAAGCACGGTTACTTAAGCAAAAGGCTAACCAAAGCTCACACTTTAACCAAAGGTAGAAGAAGACGAGGAGAGAATGAATCAATCGCTCACCGAACGAAGCAATGGAGGACACGGCGACCTCGTGCCGCGCGGCGCCGTACTTTACCCGCACCGTGATCTCCGGCGGCGGCGGCCTCGGCGGGATCCCTATCCCTCCTCCGCCGCCGACGCCGAAGCCCTCCTCCCGCGCCTGCACGACCATCCCGCTCGGCCGCACCTCCCACCCGGCCCTCTCGTCCCCGGCTGCCGCCGCCTCCGACCACCCGCTGCTCGAACCCCCGTCCGAGCTCGACCGGTGCATCACCTCCGCCATGGATTGACCCCCGCCCCCTCAAGAACAACCACTAGTGTGGGGGGGGGGGGGGGGAGTGGGGTTGGTTTGGTGCAGTGCCCGAGGTGGTGCGTGGGTTCTACCTCCTCTCGGGTGGCGGCGGCGGCGGCGGCGTGAGAGAGGCGGAGGGCTGCACGCGCGCTCGCGGCGGAGGGAGGGGGGGGGGGGGGCGATGCGCTTCTCCGATCGGTCTCTTGTCTTGGCCTCTCCTCTCTCTCTCTCTCTCTCTCTCTCTCGCCGGTTTGCCGGTTTTATATGGAGGCGAAGCGAGCACCGATGGATCGCTTCGCTCGTATTTGGTGGGCTTTTTTTCGGCGGATATGCCACCGGCCGCCCCCGCGGCGGGAGAGAACATGGTCGCGTTGCCGTATTTGCTGTGGGGAGATGGGCGCTGGTCTACGTAAAACCTCATGGTTTTTGCCGGGGGCGTAACTTATCACGGGTTTCTTACAAGGATCTTATCAGCCAAGGATGGCGCCAGCACCACCGTCGAGTCCGGGCGATTAGTAGCATTTTTCGGCGACCAAGACTTTTTTTATATAGACATCAACAAGACAACAACGGTCAATAGTGGTTACATTGCGATGGAGCTCGGGTGGCCGTCTGGCCTGACCAGGCTTCGTTAGGTTAAACTAAGAAGAAAGGCCGCAGTAGGTATCTGGTAACTGGCAATAATTTAAATATATGATATTTATTAAAAATATTTAGGATTGCCGATCCTTGATATATTTATATTTATAAAATCACCAAAATTAATATCTATATCTCACTCTGCGGATATTTTATTAATATCATATAAATTTATGCAACCATTTTTTCTTTTTGATTATGAGCTTTAGATATTTTCAAAATTAAATGTTGAATATTAGTTATCCTAACAACTGATTACAAATTTAGTTATTAAAACAATTAAATCAAAAGAATATTCCATATGACAACAGTGTAAAGTATCACATGATTATGTCTTTTCATATTATGTGCATTATTATTTATCATACATAGTGAGTTTTTTCTTATTTATAAAAGTAGCAAATTTATATTTTTAAAACTAATTATTAGTAAAGTTTTTGTGCTACTGAAAAAATGAGTATGCGAGAAACATATTTGAGCAATGTAACCTTTTATATGAAAATATTATTTTTTAAAAAAATAGCCTTTTATAAACTTATTCTTTAAACGTCTAAATAATTTGTATTTTTTTACTTTTACTTTAATCAGATTATTTCAATGAAATTTATAAAAAAATCCTTGCAAAAAATTGCATTTCAACCAAATCATTATAAATATTAATTATTACGGCACTACCCTCAAATTTGTCCACAGGCGTATTCCTGAGCTCCACCAGTAACTCCACCATCGCCTTCGTCGAGCCCATCTAGTCGCTTCCCTCAAGCTTGCCTGATATCGTACTAGCTGCTAGCCTTATGCTCACTTGCTAGCCCAAGCTTAAATATGTTTGTACCATGCAGCCCGCATATATACTTTATGCTATCATATGTGATACTATCACACCCCTATCTCATAACACCAGAAAATCAGTGCCAAATAGAACATGTCACTGACCTAGCGGAACCCAATCTTACAATTTCAAACTAGTACCCATAGCAACAAAATAGTAATTATGGTAAAAACTAAATGAATATCAAATTTTATTACTGTGGCGAATAGACTCTTGACAACAACTTCCAAAAAAAAACTACGATAGCGAAACTTAGTATGCTTAACACACTAATCCATAGTAAGTGGATTGGGTCTATGGATAAAACCAAAATTTTCAATATCTTTCATCAGAACTTAAGGAGGAAGGAGAAAAAATAATAAAATAAAGAGCGTGAGTACTTTTGTAAGTCACGAAAAACATGAATATGCAAGCTGCAAAGTAAGGTTAGATTTATTTTATAATCTTTTGTTTAAAAACATTTTGCAAATTTTAAATATGAGTTTCACAATTCATTTAGAAAAAGACTTAATATGTTGATCTGATGCGAGCTGGCTAATAATAAACCAAACATAATAACAAAGTTTTAGTTTAATTAATATTTTATTTTCAATTAATAGTTTCTTTTTATTTTCTATCTCTTCAACAACCCTTATTTCTTAAGCTATGTATACAATATTTATCTCGCTCTCCACGACGGGATTTGCGACCTTGTTACGATGCGGCACAACATGATGCTTGGCGCGGGAAGGCCACAATGGGGGCATGGTGCGTGGGACGAGGCTAAGGTGTATGGAAACAAGCTTTAGTGCCTCGCCTAGTGCTTCAGCATTTGCTGAACGCCCTGAGTGCACACTAGTACAATGTGGGGAAAAGGACGAGCATGTGGGTATGGGCGGAGTAGGCACATACGACAGAGAGACGGTGGCTGACAAGCGGGCGTAGGCAAGGAGTGAGTGACGAGCAAGCATTGGGCGCAACTACGTGGGCAACCGTGTACGAGAGAAGATGGGCTAACGAGTGTGGCCCAAGAGGGAGAAAGAAGAAGAAAGGTAGGAGAGGAGCTAGGCCAGCGGGGCGGTTGGGTTGTGGGAGAAAAGAAAGAGAGAGAAAATAGGCCACGGATAAGAAGACCGAAATGAATATGAGATTTTCTTTTTTTTTAGAGATTTCTAGAGAAAATTTTAGAATAAGTTTGAATTTTAACTTAGGATTTTCTCATAGAGTTTGTGGGAGGGATTCAAGAGTATTCTTAAAGTGGAGTTGATATCTGGATCGGATTTAAATTTGATCGACGGACTCAAAAGAAATTTAGAAGAAATTTTTAGATGAGAGGTTGATTTAAAAGTTAAATATCAGGATTTAAAATTTTAGATAGAGATATTTGGCACATACAAAATTTTTTGAAACTATAATTTTTATTAAAATAGTTTTTAATGGCTAAACTAAAAACCGGATGTTACATATACGACATAAGACACATATTTTTTACCTAGCAGTTAAATACTAAGTTCCAAGTTATTACATGAAATAAATCTAAATATGTATAATATGTAAATGAAATAATATGTTAAAAGATTGTTTACCTTATTAGTGTATGTAGCAAACATTTTTCTTCCAACTCGATAGTTACAGGTATTATTGGTTAAACTAACGAAACAGCATTTCCTTCAAACCCCATACACAGCAAGCATCTTCCTCGCACATGTATTATGTTAAGATATTTTAAATATAATTTAGCTATGCATGCATGTTTATAAAATGGTGTAAGATGATACAATATATGTTATCGATTTTTTACAAAATAGTATAGCTATTTGGATATCACGCAAAGAGTACATATCTCTGACATATAAAATATTGGATCTTGAATTATTGGTTAAATTTTAAATAAAATAGCTGTCAAACATATTGGAAATCAGTTATATGGTTTAAAAATTATATTAGTTTGAATATTTAAGTATTGGTTTTTTATCTTAAATTATTTGTTTGAACATAGGAGGGAAGGAGTCGGCATAGGGAATGTATGGTGGCTGGGTGGGGTGCCGTGCGTTGTAGAGAGGCATGATCCAGCATGTTAATCTCGCTAAAGCAAAGTAATTACATAGATGAAATCGATAACTTATCTCGTTTGGCTGGTTTGTAAAGTTTGCCGATTTTCGCATATGCCCATGCATAGCGCATCGGCGTCTGGGCGATGCTCTGCTGAAGTCCCGTTCGGTGCATGGACGTACATTGATTGGCGTGTACCGCCGTGCGCGTCCCGTTCGGTGCATGAATGTATGTGTTTGCCTTGTGTCTTGCACGTATGGTGTTTGATGATCTGCATCCTTCGTTGGCTGGTGCAGATCGATGCTGCGTGCAGCATGCAGGCGTCCATGCATGCACGCGGGCGGGCCAGAGATGCTCGGCCCCGTGCGCCTTCGTCAGACGGTTCGGACGACATGTGCGATCAATTTGATTCGTAATAAAACAATTTGATCTAATGGAACGTTTGAGGGGGACAATTTGATTAGGAGCTTTGTTTTTTTAAAATGTAGTGATATAAAATAATAGTTTCATTAATTTAATTGAAAATTGAAGGTCGGATTTTTTTCCTCGAATTTTTTAGATTTTTTTTAATTTATTAGAGTGTTACGTGTTGTTTTAAGAGCGTAATTTAGAGTTTCACGTGGACAGCTTAATAAACTTTTATTATATAATAGATTGGTGTTACATGCGTATATAATTACGGTGTTCAATTGGATAAGATATTTTGTTCACAATTTTTTTTATTGTTGAGTGATATCTGATGAATTGGTGGTGTCTGATACGAGAAACGTGCCACAAGTTAGGTGACGTCATGAACTTTTATATATTGTGTTATTTTAAGTCGGTGTGCTCATTTGTACGTAATCGATGTATGCCATGGCTACCAGAATCATCGTGGACATTTTTGGCACATTGACGTAAAGAGATATTGATAAATCCGTCTTCGACCATATTAAATTCCCAGGTTTATGTTAATACATGTATCTCTTTTCTCATTATCTTAAAGAAATGTACATGCATATTTTTGTCTCTTTTATGATACCGTGTTTTTACACACAGTGTGGCTAAAGTACCTTAGATTTGTGTCCTTAGCATTTTGCTGCACAAAAAGTGGTAATACGACCGGAAAAGGCCATGCCCCACCGGCGAAGTTGAAAAATCTATGGTAAAAAGGCCTGATCCTGAAGTGGACCAACGGCGGCTCGCCGTGTAGCGGCCACCGGAGAAGCCTCGGGAGACAGCTCAGAGCGGGGCCCACGCCAGGCTGAACGGGCTCCCGCTGACCAAGCTGACCTCCCGGGCCCACCTATCAGTGGGACGTGCCGAAGCGCCATTTGACGGTTACTGCGTGCGGGCGCCGCGCTGCATGTGCTCGCTTTGTGTACGTGACTGGGCCGGTGGGCCCTTTCCGTGTGGCGTCGAACCTCGTGGCCCGTTCTGAATTGGCGTCGCCTCGTGGTTAGGTCTTGAAGATCTCCACAATGCCATTCTGCCGATTAGCTGTACAACTTTCACTTAGAATTTCTCTATAAATTTCTAAATATAAACTATAATTACATAATAACTACAGTTATATTTATATTGTAGTTTCTATATATGGAGTAACTTAAATGTATATAGTAAAAAAAGTGGCTATACATATTCGATAGAAAAGAGGGAGTAGTGTGCATTTTTCATTGGGATTCCCTGAAATAAAGCGTGGCGTCTTCGTTCGATTCCTTATGCGGGATATCCTCAGGTTAAAAGGAAGTCTTTTTTCTCCTCGTATCCTTTATATGAATATCCAAGGTCTGAGGGCCGACTCGTACTGATGAGAAGTTTTTTACTCCACGAGAAATTGAACAAAAAGCTGCCGAATTGGCTTAGCTAACATGGCTCAGTTTCAACCCCTCCCCTCCCGGCCTGGAGTTTGATTCATCACGCGCGCGAAAAACATATTTTATTCTCGTAGCATGAATCTCAAAGCTAGAAAAATAAAAAAGTTTTCCCTCTCTGTCTTCTATTGACGGTTTTGTAGCAATTCTGAAGTTTATGTTAGAATGTTCTGGCAAGAAAACGAAATTAACCAAAGTCTTGCTACAGCTTTCTGTAGTCGAACACCATATTTATACTGGGTATAAGTCCTAGTCGAGTGCAAAACTATTATTAAAATATCTAGTCTAATATATAATTTATAATAGTTAATAATTAATTATGTACTAATTGAGTATTGAGTGTCTTCTTCTTCTGTCAGCCACACGACTAATCAGCCAAAAAAACTGAACCAAACGGGGCCTAATCTGCTTTTCGGCAGTTTTGTGGTAGCTAGCAGCTGATGCTTGATTGCCGTGTTTACTTGCCCTGCCCACGCGTCAACTGAAGAAAGCTACAGCGCTGCTGCCATCCATGAGCAATGGGGAAAGCGTGAGAGGAATTGCGTGACATGTACGTACGAGGAGCTCTCGATCTCGATGGGTTTCGCAGGACACAACTAGTAGCTAGAACCGATAATTGAGACAGTGAAGCTGCCATGAGACGCACGACACCAAGGGCTTCGATCTCTGACTGTGCTTCTCCGTCTCGGTTGGGATTAGTGACGACCCTGACCCACACTCTCCAATTTTTTTCGGGTCACTGTCACAACCGCTACCAGCTGTTGGGTGATCACTGATCACTGCACTAACCAGTAACCACTGTTTAATGATGCCAGCTTGCTTGCATCTGCAGGAACCTGGATGCATCTGAGATATATAGTGTTATTATTGTATGATTGTGCATCTGTAAGTTTACGTAGATAGTAATAACGAGCAGCTAGCTTGCTAGCTAAACTAAACTAACTAAGCAGGGATCAACTAGGTTGGTTAGATTGCTGGAGTGGTCCATGCACAAGAGGGCTTAATTTCTCCCAGGTCACTCGAGCTTAATTGCTCGATGTGACATCTGCCGGCACGTCATGTGACGCTTAAGGACATGCGTCACAGGCGCCGTATATCTTGTCTCGCATCGCACGATCGAATGTATAACCTTTGTTCATCTTAAGGATATGAACAACATAATGTACTGCTAGAACTATCGTAAGCTCGAGTAGTATTAATTACAGACTAGATTGGCAACAAGATGTAAGCTAGGCCCTGCATTGCACTGCTACCGTTCTGCAGCCACATAAAACGGCATTAGCAAAGCCAAAGCTTGGACATGGACTGCATGGATGCAGGCAAACAGCAGGGGGCCCTTGCCTGACAAGGCATATGCCCATATGCTGTGTCCATTTGTCCATTAGCTAGCTGAAACTTGAGGCACCACAGAAATGGGGAGCTCAGTTGCTGCCAGTTGCTGTCGTCCGACCTGTAGCCATACAAGGGAGTCGGAAAACCGGCGCATCTGGCGTTGTGATAATGTATGCATGCCCCCCTGTTTAGAAAGGAACAGAGGGAGACGAGGTGAGTGTTGCCCACACTGACTGACTGGCACTGCAAGTCTTCCGCAATAAAGCTTGGAAAGCAGGATAGCAGTTTCTTGCATGGGCTCACTTTCCGCTCTGCCCTGTACGTGAGCTGCTGCAACAGTCACTCTGGGCCGGCCTGGAACAATCCGTCACACACAGGTTCGAACCAGGCGTCTCTGTCTCTGCGTTCGACCGACGTGTTCACTCTGTCTGACGCCATGGTAGTACGTGCTCTCCCGACCAAAAATAAATCATATCTAAATTCATGTACAGAGCATTTTTTTTAGATGGAAGGAGTACATGTAAGCACGAACTCTCTCCGGAGTAGAGAGGCGAATGCAAGGCCCAGCAACCCAGGCTCGCTAATGGATCACGCCACTGTAATGTCCCGTATTTTCATTGTTCATTTCAACGAAGTCTATAATTATTTGTACTTATGTTTGCCTAGACTTTTACAAAAAAAATTTGGATCCGCGACTAGTTCCTACAAGGTCTTCTGCTCTCTTCTTGGTTGCTAGAGTATCATTTTTCAGGTCTTACCGTCTCTCGATCATGTGTTGTAGGTGACCGACCATTGCTAGCGCTGTACTGTCCGGCAACCAGTCCATTGGGCACTGCTAGGACCGCATGATCACCGACGGTCCTGATCTTTCCAGTCATTAGTCGCTCTAACCCCCATCATTCTACGACCCCATTTAATCCCCAAATCAGAGATACCTTCAAGAACATAGCAACAGTAACCAAATCACATTCTGCACCAACCTGCAGCCTGCAGGAGCACTCACTGGAGCAGGACCGCATGCAGAAGCTGCTTGATTCTGCCACGGTAGTCCAGCTCTGCAGCTTCATTTCTCTCGTCGGTTTCTGATTATTTGTGAAAGAAGAACTTAAGAAGCCATGGCACAAACTTGCAAACCTGATACAGTCACTGACTCACAGGGCTGGAAGTTCAGTGCAACTGATTGTACAAATGTTCTGATGCAAATTCAGGAATTCAGGGTCCAGATACTAATCCTGAATTTTCTGACGCAGTAGCAAGTCCTGAATTTTCTTAGCAACAAAATCCTGGATTTTCTGATGCAATACCAAAGTCTAAAGATTACAGATCACACTACATGCCACAGCATTATTTATGTTACAGAGGGTGCTGATAATAGTGTTCTCCATGGCACGCACACTCGCACTGACAGAGAGGAAAGAATCAAACTAAGCAACCAAGGTAATTAAACGGAAACCACCCTAATGGTGTTGGTAATTAATTGACGGCCCTCTGATAGGCGGGCCCACCCAACGTTGACGAGACGAGCCGGTTCATCGGCTCACGGCGAGCAGAGCCGGACCTCCGACTCGCGTCGCGCGCCGCGCCTGGCGCGCACCACGTACGCCACGGCGACCGCGACGCCGACGACCGCTACCGCCGCGATGCCGCACGCCACGCCGGCGGCCACGGACACGGATCTGCGAGGCGGCGCCGAAGACGAAGACGCGGTGGTGGTGGCTCTGGTGGCGGTGGGGATCGCCGACGCGGCTTCCGGCTTGGCGGCGGCATTGGAGGCGTCGAGCGCCTCCGGGAGCTCGGCGGCCTCGGGCTTGTTGCCGAAGAAGGAGGCCATCGCCGGCGTCGCCTCGGTCTTCCCCTCGCCGAAGTCCTCCAGCCCGTGGGACTCCGACCCGACGGCGAACAGCACCACGACGCAGAGCGCGACCAGCAGCGGGCGGCCAAGATCTCGCCGGCGGGACGCCATTGCTTCAGTCTCCGAGCTGCACGCAAGTGACCAGCTTAATTACTAAACTGCTTCTAGAATCTAAACATAAGCTAACGTGAAAATGCAATTCCGCACTACAGTCATTAGCACGAAAAAATAACATTTTTTCTTCCTCGTTGAGATCTACTCCAAGATTCAAACACTTTGCTCAAATTCAGAGCCATGTTTCAATAAACGTAGAACGATCGTGTGAATTGTTCCAAGAGGGCAATGATAAGACAAAACGAGCTCCAAAGGGGGAAAAGAAAGAAAGGAAAAGGTCCAACCCACAGATCTAAGTACCAAAAGAACCTGTTTCCTTTTTGCAGCAAGCAAGTCTAAAGCCTAAACCCAATTGCACAAAGCAAAAATTCATGGTGACAAAGATTCGTTTTTTCTCCTTTGCGTGTGGCACATACCTTTGCAACCTAGGAAAGCCTAGTGTGTGCGAGAGAGAAAGCAGATCAGAGAACTTGTTCTTCCTCAGCAGAAGCCACTTGAAGGTTCAGAGGAGCACAACCTTGATATATATATATACTCCTACTCTCTATCTAAGATTCCTCTTGTTATCCTCTCTCTCCTTGCTGTGAGCTTGTGAGTATCTATGGCTGGAGAGAGACGCAATGCGCATGAGAGTAGAGAACAAACCACTCGTGAGGATCTATCTAGCTGGTAGTATCAATCTACCGGTATCCTGTAGCAGTAGGGCTCACTGTTTCATGCGTGGTGGAGTAAAAGATAAGCGAGTGAGCATTGCCATGATGCGCCATGCTTTTGCTCGGGGCCTTCGGGGGAAAAAAGAAAAACAGCGCGTGAACAAAGACAGCGACCCACATTAGGTGGGCATTTGAGCCTTTTACTAGCCTTTGTCTGCTTCCATCTACTTACTACTGACTAATACTGCTGTTTCGCCCGTGTGAAGATGCTGTACACATGTACTCTTCTCTTCTGTTTGTACCAACTTGTCCAGTACTCACTCTCCAGCTCTCTGATTATCACCGGCTCATAAGTAACTCCTACGATCCAAAAGCTTAAACTGACCAGAAAAGACAGATAATTTACTTACGCTTTGAACCGCAAAGCGTAATTTACGGAAAATGGCTATCAAGTGAGAACGGCGTGCATGGGAAGAGAAGCAGCTCGTCTCTCATCTATCTCTGATAGACTAGATCATGCGTCGCCTGCGTGAGTCGCCTCTTCTTTTGGCGGGGTCGGGGCATCATCGATCACGCTTTCTTGGCGTTTGCCAGTCCAATCACGGAGCTCATCAACTCCCTCCCTGCGTGTTGAGATCTGCACTCTGCGTCTCTGCTGCGGATTTGTGGTGCATTGTACGTCATTTGGATCAATCGACAAGGAAAAGAAAAACTATAGGATAGTGACCAATTTTCGAGTACTGGAGTACGTACTAGTGCACATGCATGCTTGGCTCGTTTAACTAACGTTTAATTTGTTTTAGATAGCCAAGATCTCGGAGTCGATGATGAATGGAGGAGGCCATGGAGACAGATCAAAGTTGTTGATCCTCCTACTAATTAACCAAAACACATTGCTAGAGATAACTTTGCTTTTAGTGGTAGTTGGAGTGGTAACATTGGATTGGCACGGTGAGGCAGGGAATCTAACCTGTAGGGTTCTTGCCGGGTCCATTGGCACTGCCAGAAAAAATGGCAGAAAATGGTGGCCTTGGACAGATGTCAGCAAGTTCATCGGTTGATTGCCCCTGCATGGGACTGACGATTAGTTGGCAGCTTTTGTACACTCCTACCTAACTCAATAAAACCATAAAGGTGCTACTCATCATATGGCATGAGAATCAAGATTCAGGACAGGCAGGTTACAGTGGCTTTGGTAATTAACTGTACTTGCTGGCCTTGGATATGGTGCTTGAAGGATCATTACTACAGTAGTAACACTATCTGCAAAAATGTCCTAGCTAAGTATATATACAGCTGCAAAATGGACGAAATTGCATGAATGCATGATCCTGCATTTTCTAGAAAATCAAACTATGTTCAAGTTCACGAGAGGTGTACCGAAAGTTCTGAACCATGAACATGAAGTTTCTGCTAATCTTCTTCTCCAGTGCGATCTACCATGGCTGCTGGTCACCGAGAGTGGACGAACAGTTTGTCCAGTGCTGTGCTGTGCATGTTCTTTTGGTGACGAGACAAGGCCTCCTGTCTGTACGGGAATCTGGGGAAGATCAGGTAACGTCAAAACTCTCCTGGCGCGTTCCGTGACCTGCATTGGCATTGCTTTTCATGTATGGCAATGCCAGGTCTTCAGTTTGTCTGCTAGTACTCGTGTGATAGCAGTGCTAAGTACTCAAGCTGATGAAAGAACACACATGCTCTAGCAGTCTGTAAGCTTGTACCTATCTCGAGCCCTTTTCTGGCCATACGTACCTAGTCGGTGCTCTCTTTTGAGGCGTCGCCGACTCGCCGTTGTTTTCTTGCTCTTGTTTGCTTTCACGTACGCCGGACAGTAGGCAGTAATGCAGTCTAGCTCCTCAGTCCTCGCGTCCGGCTAAGGATTTTTTTTTAAAAAAACTTTCTATATATAGAAGTTATTTTGAAAAATAAAAAAACCATTTTTAAAATTTATAATAGTTAATATCTAATTATTCATGCTCTAATTACAAAGCTTATCCCAAGCTCCCGGCTGATCAGCCCAAACCTCCCTTCCGAACGGGGCTTTTAAGTCTGAACTCGCAAGGCCATCACGCTAAAGTTCGGCCCACGTAAGAGCACGCGAGTGGCCCACTTGTGAAGAGCCCATCCGAATGTCCACGCCCCAATAAATGGGGATTCCGTACGGCCTAGCATGTGGATTGTGAAGGCCCATCACGGCGCAGCGGATTTGAGCCCAACACGAACTGCTCTGTCTGCGTGCACGGACGGTCGCGATCGGAAGTGCGGCTGCGTGGGAGGGATCTGGGCCGTACGTCGCTCCCAGGGCGCGGGCGGTGCAGACGAAGCGTCTCGTGATCTCGTCTCCTCCCGGCGGCTGCAGCGCGTGCGTACTTCCCAAATCGCGAATTCCCCCCCCCCCCCCCCCCAAAAACGAATGATGAGAAATCTCTCCAATCGAATTCGACGAGATCGGAGGCTCGGATCGAGGTAAATTTTCTCCTCGTATTTTCCTTCCTGATCGTTTCTATTGGTTACTGGATCTGGTAATGCGGGCCTGTAGATTTGTGTGACGAATTGAGTCATCTGTTTGTGTCGAATGATGCGTGGGTTGCGCGTTTTTTCGCGGATTTTTTCGGCGTTTTTCATGCGCGTTGCGGCGGCGCCCGGCACTGCCTTGGATTTGACATCGAATTGAGGTGAACCGGGTGGTAAATTCCACGCTCGTTTAGTTTTCCCTGTTTTGAAGAGTTAGGTCTCGTTCCCTACGTTTCGAATTTGGTCGCGGGTTGCTAAGATTTCCTGATTTTATCTGTTTATTAGGTTGATTTTTTTGTATTATGTGTGTGATCAGGCAATCTCGGATCTGGTGATTTGATTATTGTGCGGTGCGAAGCTTCTAGGTTGAGGAGGTTGCTTTGATCTTATTGAAGCCATCCTTGGCGTATTCGGGATGTTTTGATCTGAAGTTGCTATTAATTTTGGTTTGAAATTAGAAGTTTAATGACGCCTCTTCCATTTGCATCGACGTTTTCATTTCTTTGAAAAAAGTTTGGGAGTGAATTTAGAATCACTGGTTCATTTATTACAAATCGTACTTCTTTTCTGATAGGCAAGTTTGCTGCTGATTTATATGACCATGTTAGTAACAATTACCAACCCACCTCTTTGTTTGAGTTGGCAGTCAGATTCTAGATGGAGCAAATAGCTAGAGCATGTCCTAAACATGTTTTCAGCTGAAGATTTTGATTTTTTTTCCAGCTATTCTCGTATTGATTTGATTGGATTCGGGATCTGCTTGCGGGGATCCATCTTTAGGTAGGATTTCATAATTTTATGGACTTTGATTGCAACACGGCAAGAGGAGACTCTTCTTCATCTGTGAATCGTTCATGCATTGTCACTGAAGGTACTCTCATCCAGGCAAAGCCCTTTACTCACCACGGGAAAACTAAACGTTGGAATAGCCTCAGTACATTGAATAACCAGAAGTGCAGTTATGAATCACTTTCCGACCCAAAGAAAAATGTTGAAACAAATGATGGTGAGACCGCCTCAAAGTGTGACTCATGGTGCTTCACTGATTTCCCAGCCGCATTGATCTGTGAAGTGCTTGGACACCTCGATCCAAAGGAGCTTGGCCTTGTATCTTGCATCTCCACCCTACTGCATACCCTAGCCACAGATCATCAGGGGTGGAAGAAGTTCTACTGTGAAAGGTGGGGGCTTCCTACTACCCCTGTCACCCTCAATGGACCCTTGGTTCCAGGAGGAAGTCCAGATTGGAAGTCTTGGAAAACATTGTTTGTGGAGCGGGAGTTTCGAAGTAAATCATTCCTGGGAAGATTCAGTGTGGATGTTCTCTGCGGCCACTGTGAGGATGTACGCACTGTGTTCCTTCTAGCATCAGTAAATCTGATATTTACTGGTGGTAATGACTCTGTGATCCGAATGTGGGACATGGAAGAAGGAATCTTGATTGATAAATCCCGCTCACTTTGTTGCACCATCCAAGCCATTGTAGCTGACACTAGGCTTTTGGTCACTGCAGGAACCAATGCCTTTATTCATTGTTGGAGGGCTGTTGAAGGTAATTCTTACCCTTTCCGCATATCTGGAAATGGCACTGACCAGAATTCTGAGTTTCGCCTTTGGGGGCATGAAGGACCTGTGACTTGTCTTGCCTTGGATTCATTGAGGATTTTCAGTGGTAGCTGGGATACGACTGTTCGTGTTTGGGACAGATCCGAAATGAAGTGTGTTCAGAAGTTCATGCATGCAGATTGGGTTTGGAGCGTGGCACCTCATGGAAATACTGTTTCCAGTACAGCTGGTAGTGATGCCTACGTATGGGATATCACGAGTGGTGAGTTGAAAAATGTAATTTCCAGTGCCCATGTTGGTAATGCGTATTCTTTAGCTCGGGCACACCTAGCTTATATGCTGGGGCAATTCGCTTGTTCAATGTTTCTGAGGTCTCTGATGATGAAGATATTAAGCCAGCTGCTACTTGGGTTCCACATACCGGCCCTGTTCATTCCCTAGCTTTTGAGTACCCATGGCTTGTCTCAGCCTCTAGTGATGGCAGGGTTGCACTGATTGATTTGAGGAGGCTTCTGACCCCAATAAACTCATCAAAACACCCATTCAGGGTTAAGAACTTTAATCCAAGTTCCACTGAGCTTTTGCAAAGAATGCTTTATGGCTTTAGGTGCGATCTTGTTAGATCACTGGCCTAGGTTGTATATATATAGACCCGACCCTTTCTTATATACTTTTAGGGTTTTAGTCACTGTACATATTTCTACATGATATTAGAGCGAGTTTAGATATTCTCGGCACGCTAGCTTTCTCTCTCTGGAGAGCCGACCTTTTTCCTTCTCGTTGTCGACGTCTTCTTCCCATCGTCGACCCTCTTTCCGGTACTCTCCTCGCTCTCTCGTCTTTCTTTCTTTCTTCTCCCCGTCTCTCCCGCAATCACCTTCTTTTTTCTCCATTCTACCTCCGCGCGACAAGGCGACGGCCTTCATCCACCTCCTCGTCTCGTCTCGCACCCGTCTCCGCCCTTCTTCTTGCTTCGTGCATCCTTTCTTCTTTGACGCTGGCGCACCTCCGCGCTCGTCATCTCCATCAGCTGAACTCATCCGTCCTCCCATCGGCTGGACTTGTCCATCCCTCCATCGGCTGGAACCCTCCCTCGGTTCTCGCCTTTTTTGACACGCTCAATGGTTTTCGGACACGAACCTTCTCCCCTCATGTCCGAGCCAATCTAACGTGTCCATGTGTCCACGGACACGAATCCCTGCCTCCCGGACGCAAACATATTCTCTTTGCGTACGGCCACTCCCTGCCTTTTCTCGCATCCGCTCCACTTCTTGACCTCTACGAGTCCACGGACGTGAATCTTCCCTTCACGGACGTGAATCCTCGCACGTCCGTGACCCACCTACTCTGCCACCACCTTTTTCTCACCTACTCCGCTGCCTACTCCACATCGGCCAACCACTCCCCATCGACTGGCCGGCCCACTCTCTATCGGCTTCTCATCTCTCTGATCGGCCGATCCGTCCTCCCATCGGCTTCTCCCTCTTATCGGCTTCTTCCTCCCGTTGGCTTTTTCCTCCCATCGGCTATTTGTCCTTGTTATCCTCTCATCATGGCCACTGAGTCCGTCCTCAGCTCCGGCACTCTCCCAGTCGCAGAGTTTGCTCCGGCTCTCGGTGTCCCAGACCACACTTTGGGCACTACCTCGCCGATCTTCTCCCCTCCCTACGTTGCTGTGAACGTGAAGTCTCACGTTCCTATCTCTCTTGACTTTAACGCCAACTATTTCAAGTGGGTTTTCTTCTTCAAATCTCTCTGTGGAAAGTTCGGCCTATGGTTCCATATCGAGGGCTCCGCTCCATCTCGCCCCGATGACCCCCAGTGGGACATCGCCGAATGCTGCGTGCGCAGCTGGCTGCTCGGCTCGATCGACGACTATGTCCTCAACCTCGCCATGGACGATACCGATCCCACCGCCCGGGATCTCTGGGTGGCCATCGAGCGGATTTTCCTCGTGAACAAGCAGCCCCGCGCTATCTTCCTTCTCAACGAGTTTCATTCCATGGTACAAGGAGACTCCTCTGTCTCTTCGTACTGTCAGCGCCTCAAAGTCAAGGCTACTGCTCTCCGAGATGTCGGCCACCCTATGGCTAACTCTCAACTCATTCTCGTCCTTCTGCGAGGTCTCAACCCCCGCTTCTTAAACACCGCCGATGACATCGTCAACGCCACACCCCTTTCATCGTTTGCCCGGACCCATGACATGTTAGTTCTTAAAGAACTCCGTCTGGCCAACGACGAAAAGACAGTGGCCCACACCGCTCTCCTTGCCGCAGCCGATAATGGCTGCCGAGCATCCTGCACTGTCGCTTCCTCTTGCGGCTCTGGTGGCCATGGCTCCAGCCATGGCAACACAACTCGCACCGGGAAAGGCAAGAGCAAAGGCAAAGACAGGAACTGGCATGGTTCGATGCAATCGCGACCTGCCTCAGTCCCTGCCCAACCTACCGGTCCCACGGGTCCGTGGCTCTGCTACAACCCCTGGACACTTCAGCCCTAGCCACGCAGCTCCATCGGCTGGCAACCAGGAGTTCTCGGCGCCCATCCTCAGGCTCACCTGGCATCGGCTCCCATTCTGCCGCCTCAGCCGATGCTACCAACACCACTAACCCAGTCGGCTCCCTTCTGGAACCAGGCTGGCCTCGTCGCCACCCTCAACTAGATGACGCTCCAACCATAGCACTCTTGGGTGTTGGACTCTAGGGCGTCCTCACACATGGCGTTATCGGTCGGTATATGTCGTTCTTGTCACCCCTCTTTCTCCCCATTTGTCACCATCGGCAATGGCCACTCTCTTCCTGTCCAATGCCGAGGCGACTCCTCTCTGTCTACATCTACTACTAACCTTCCTTTTTGCAATATTCTTATCGTACCTTCTATTATTCACAATCTTATATCTGTTTGTCAATTCACAAGAGACAACAACTGCTCCATCGAATTTGACGCGTCTAGTTTCTCTGTGAAGGATATCCCAACCCGGCGACAGATCTTTCGCTGCAATAGTGGCGGAGACCTCTACACCATTCCCACTGTGCCGTCCACTCCATATGCCAGTGTCGCCCTCTCCACCAACCTTTGGCATTTTCGCCTCGTCCATCCCGTCCTCGACGCTATTGCCACCCTCTGTCGTAGCGCCTCCATCTGATGTACCCACAACAGCTCCACAGTTTGCCACTCGTGTTAACTTGGCAAACATGTGCGTCTGTCCTTTTCTAGTTGTCTCTCTTGTATCTCGTGCCCGTTTGAACTTATACATTGTGATGTATGGACATCTCCAGTTAAAAGTATTTCTAATAATCAATATTACCTTGCCATACTTGACGATTACACACAATATTGCTAGACCTTTCCGCTCATTAGCAAATCAGAGGTCGTCTCTCATCTCACTAACTTCGCCAACTACGTTTCTACTCAGTTCAACCTCCCCATCAAGGCTCTACAAGCTAATAACGGTACGAAATTCGTTAACCGTACCGTTACAACCTTCCTCACCTCGTAGGGCATCCATCTACGGCTCTCCTGCCCCTACACCTCTCCTCAAAACAGCAAAGCCGAGCACCTCCTTCGCATCCTCAACAACATCAGTCGTACTATACTACTTCACGCCCACTTACCTGCCACTTACTGGGTAGAAGTTCTGGCTACTGCGACTTATTTCCTCAATCGGCACCCGTGCTCCTCCGTTTAAAACAACGTTCCATATGCCCTTCTTTACCGTACGGCACCCGACTACTCCCACCTTCACGTCTTCGGGTGCCTCTGCTACCCAAACCTCACCGCCACTGCTTCCCACAAACTCGCTCCCCGCTCCACCGCCTGCATTCTCCTCGGCTATCCCTCCTCTTATAAGGGATACCGATGTCTCGACCTTTCCACCCGACGGGTCATCGTCTCTTGTCATGTCATTTTTGACGAGACATACTTTCCCTTCGGTCTGCTTCATCCGAGATCCTCCTCTAGCGATCTCGACTTCCTCCTCACCAACACCGTGCTGACCCGGTCTCCTCCACTGTCCCCTCCATCGGCCCCCTTATCGGCCGCTGCTGAGGACTTACCTTTCACCTATCCCACTACTATTCGGTCCGATGTCCAACCCATCGGACCCCCATCGGCCCTACCTCTCTCATCGGCTTCAGCCGATCCCGTCCCTTTTCCATCGGACACCCTTCTTCCATCGGCTCCTCTCACCCTATCGGCTACTGCATCTCCATCGGACCGACTGGACCAATCGGCCCATCCGACTCCATCGGCTCAGGCCGATCTAGTTCCCTCCTTTCCTCTCAGCTACAGCCACCGATCCAGAGTCGATGACGCCCCCACCAGTTCTTTCCATCTCTCCTGCACTCCCATCAGCTCTAGTTCCCTCCACCTCTCATATGGTCACTCGCTCACAGATCGGGTCTCTCCGCCCCACCAAGTGCTACGGGCTCTTCGTCGTCCATAGCTCTATCTCGCCCATCCCGGTGACATCTCGCTCCGCCTTGACCGACCCTCAGTGGCGCGCGGCCATGGCCGACGAGTACAAGGCCCTAATGGACAACGAGACCTGGCGTTTCGTCCCCCGTCCTCCCGGCGCCAACATTGTGACCGGCAAGTGGATTTTTAAACACAAATTCCACGCCGATGGCTCACTTGCCCGTCACAAGGCTTGCTGGGTAGTCCAGGGTTTCTCCCAACGACCCGGTGTCGATTACGACGAGACATTTAGTCCCATCGTCAAACCCGCCACCATCCGGGTTGTCCTTACTTTGGCCGCCTCGCACTCCTGGCCGATCCATCAGCTTGACGTGAAGAACGCATTTCTTCACGGTCATCTGACGGAAACGGTCTACTGCCAGCAGCCCCCAGGCTTCGTCGACCCTTCTCGTCCCGACGACGTCTGGCTTCTTCAACGTTCCCTCTACGGCCTCAAACAAGCCCCTCGTGCCTGGTACCAGCGCTTTGCTGCCTATCTCCGGCACATCGGCTTCGTGGCCTCTGCGTCCGATAGCTCTCTGTTCACACTTCATATCGGCTCCACTACTGCCTATCTCCTTCTATATGTCAACGATATTGTCCTTACAGCGTCTTTGACATCTCTCCTCGACCAGATCATGGCTCGACTTCACTCTGAGTTCACTATGACCGATCTTGATCCTCTCCACCACTTTCTTAGCATCTCCGTCACCCGTTCTTCTCACGGGCTCTTCCTTTCCCAGCGCCAGTACGCCATCGACCTTCTCTAGCGTGCGGACATGGTCGATTATCACCCCATAGCCACCCCGATCGACACTCGAGCCAAACTCTCCGCTGCCGATGGCGCACTCGTTGCCAATCCCTCTCAGTATCGGAGTCTTGCTGGGGCTCTCCAATACCTCACCCTCACACGGTCTAACCTCACGTACGCTGTTCAGCAAGTGTGCCTCTTCATGCACGCTCCGCGCGAATCTCATCTCGCGCTGAACAAGCACATCCTACGCTACGTGCAGGGCATGCTCTCCAACGGGCTGCATCTCAGCTCCAGCCCCATCGACTCCCTCACCGCGTACTCCGACGCGGACTGAGCAGGCTGCCCCGACTCTCGACGCTCTACGTCTGGCTACTGCGTCTTCCTCGATGACATTCTAGTCTCCTGGTCTTCAAAACGCCAGACTACAGTGTCCCGGTCTAGCGCCGAAGCTGAGTACCGCACCGTCGCCCACGCCGTCGCCGAGTGCTGCTGGCTTCGCCAGCTTCTCCAAGAGCTCCGTGCACCCCTCTCCTCCACGACCGTCGTCTATTGTGACAATGTCAGTACCGTTTACATGACCGCCAACCCGGTTCATCATCGACGCACCAAGCACATCGAGATCGATATTCATTTTGTCCGTGACAAAGTCGCATTAGGACAGGTTCGGGTGCTCCATGTACCATCGGCGCACTAGTTCGCCGATATAATGACTAAAGGCCTACCCACGCATTTGTTCATCAGTTTTTGGTCCAGTCTCTGTGTCCGTTTTCCTCCCACTGCACTGTGGGGAGGTGTTAGACCATTGGCCTGGGTTGTATATATATAGACCCGACCCTCCTTGTATATTCTCGGGGTTTTAGTCACTGTACACATTTCTACAGATCTTTTCTCTATCGCCAATGGTGCAGATAGGATTGTTTGTGGGGGTGAGGATGGTGCCGTCGAAGTCTGGAACTTCTCAAAAGCACTGGAGATTGAGAAGAGAGCACAAGCTCTAAGAAGTATGAGGCAGGAGAACCGCATGAGGCGAAAGAAGGCATAAGTAGAGATGAATGAAAATGGTAGAAGGTCTGACCAATATGCTCAATAGCTATAAAAAGAAACCAACTGAAGGTTGATAAGAGTGTTACTTGGCACAGCAAGTGTGCCATCAATGACATGGTCAAGTCTTAGATTAGGATTTTTACCCTTCACAACATTACACTCTACAGTAGCCATGCATTGATCGTTCTTTTCTTGCAAGTACCTTTGCTGATCCCAGTGAGGCTTGCTGTGTAGGTTAACGTTGGCATTTTCACTATTCAACTTTATAAGGTTACCCAATGCAGTGTAGGCATGCATGAAATCTGCATATGCAATTCTTATCCGATACGGCATATATTGATCTAACAGAAGCTCTCATTGTCTTACTGTTTTGAGCTCTAGTTGCATTTGGGTTTTGTTCGTACCTGTCTATTGGCAGCTGTTATGAATGGGAATCTACATCGCACTATTCCAGGAATAATCAGCTTCTGTATTTATATCACTGCTGGAGGACATCTTAAAATATTTTTGTGTCATAGACTCCAATTGGATTTCTTTTGCTGTTACGTGGTCTGTGATAAGGAAATCCTGCATGGCGTCTCATATCTTTGAAGGATGGATCCCCCATGCGCTGTTACTTATAAGTTAGATTGCATTACCTTGTCAAGCTGAACTTTCTGATAATATTGAACTTTACACATCTGTTTTCTGATTTGTTAGAAATGCTAGCATATGATTTAAAAGCTAGACACTACTACTGGAGTACTTTTCAGACGTTTCTGAATAATCGTACTTATCATGCATTCAATCACCTGTGCGAAAAAGTTTGCTAGTAATCTGCCAAATTTGAGCATGTGTGATTTCCTTAGTACTACAAGAATTTGAGCTGTGTCGAGGAGATTTTTTTGTTAACATTGTTTTGTCTCGATTGCTGCTTTTGCTGAGATAAGAGTCCGTGGTTTGCTCCTTTTTTTTTTGAGTCGTTTGCTTAATATTTTTCATTCATTGCCATTGACTACTGAGCTCTTCAGGTATTCAGGGTATCATCAGATGTTCCAAACACAGCATCAGCATGCCTACTTTTATATTCCTGTCAACTTATGCCGTGTTTGAATAATTGCCAGTATTTTATCAGGAGCATAGACAAAAAATATTCTGCCTCTGTATTTATATTTCTTTCTGTTAGTTAATCTATTGATACATCTGACTAGCAATGCAGAGAACACATGCAGCGGGGGCTTATCAGGAATGAGAGGGTTCAGCAATCTGATTAAGATATATTTTTTCTTAGTTTTTTAGCATGTTATTTAAACGGCTAAATTATTTTCCGTTCGAAATCTTTCTATGTAAAAGTTGCTTTAAAATATCAAATAAATTTATTTTTAAATTTATATTAATTAAAATTTAATTAATTATATAGTAAGGGACTGTCTTGTTTTGCATGCGTCTTCCATAAGTCGCAGAAGCGAACACAGCCAGTGCGAGGTTTGTTGTTCTTGCCCAGGTGGAAGCTTCCTCCTGCTTCCTTGCCTTCCTTCACAAATCGATCTCAATTTTTTTTCATTTTTTTCTCTCTGCTTTACACTGATCATTTGATCCGCTCCTGTATCTGTTGCTTGGATGTGATGTGATTTCTGGGCTTGTTTATTTCAGTATTTGGCTCTGATGGGTCAAACTGCTTTTTGGTTGGACTTGACAGCTGCAAGTATTTATCGTTTCTTTAAGATACTTAAAAAATTTGAATAGTTTTAATTGATGGGAGAGGTTGGCAAATCTTGTTCTGTGCATCTCTGCCATGCGTCGGCGTCATTTTTTCCCCTCTCTGAAATCCATGTGTCGGCAGCAATTTGGCCTCTACTTATCATTCTCTCCTTGTGATATTTACTTGTGTCGGTGAACAATACCATGAAATGAAATTCATTGACAACATTTCAACATCGACAACCCCTACACTCTTTGATGTTCAGATAACAGAACGGCTGTCGCTTTCCTTTGTTATCGTATGATCACAACATAAATGATAAAGCTCAACACTGAAAGCCATATTCTTCTTGAACCAGCAATCTCTTTCTCAAATATAACGCATTTTGCACCAAAGGAAATTGAGGCGCGGGCAATCAGCCGCACTAAATGAAATTGATGCGCAGGCAATGAGCCAATCACGGGCGGCATCACCTAGTGCCAAATTGCCAATGGTGAACTCTCAGTATGTGGAGACTGAAGAGTGATCAGGTAGTTTATTCATGTGAACATGGCAATGCCGTTTTGAAAGTGTTGAAAAATAAAATATAGAAAATTATCTAATTGTTATGATATCGATAGATTTTAGAATTTTATTTTAGAAATTTGAGATGATAAAACTTTAGAAACTTTTAAAATAAATATATTGTTTAACCGTTTTAAGAAAAAAAATCCTTCACTTAGATTCCGCACAAAATAGGAACCATGTGTTGCTTCACCCTCCACTCCTGATGCATGTGACCCACCACCACCTCACACCCAAGGGAATGTGATTGGATTCTCTCTGTCTCAAAAAAAGAGAGAGAGAATAGAACAACACTCTCTCCAGTCCCCACTTCTCAGGAGGGAAAGTAGCAACTTAGCTGCACTAGGAGGGCCCACTGTGAGGAGAAGGATAAGAGAATTGTTGACTTCTAAAACCTACATCTGCTTTGCTAGTGTAAAGCATAGTACTTGAAATCATTAATTTTCACAGTGAAATGGATTTGATTTCTGTGCGAATTGTGAAAAAAAATCGATGGGTTCTAAACTATGTTAAACTCTTACTAATGAAGTTAGTTTGCACTAGAGGAACAAAGCTTACTTAAAAACTTGATTAGAATTTTATGATGTAATGACTGGAGCAAACATCCTTTTATTTACTCTACACTGGTGAATTTCCCCATCATCATCTGCCTTTATACTATTTTTTTTTTCGCCAGGAGCCTTAATGCTATATTTACACATATGAAACACCGCCCTAGCTGATAGAGTTGCCTCTTGCCCTCATCACAATGAAAGCTCACTTGTTACCATTATAATGTCGCCAACACGTCAACATCAACTATCTTGTAGGTCAAGAAAACCAAATTCTACATCAATACTACCATTTGACATGGCTCCACTCACCTAGGCATCTTGACTCCAAAGCTCAGTATCGTCGAGCCTTCTTTAGAGACCGATATTTCGTTAGTATCTTTGTTTGAGAAAGATATATGCTATTGGAAACTTCCGTTGAACTTTTATACCACTGAAATTGGGGCATTTTAGTTTTTTATCACTATATTCAAAATTGCACGATATGTTGTCACCTAAATATATTAGCAAAAATCCCTCGGCTCTGGGTATTGTTCACTATCATGAATAACCAGAGCTTTAGCGGTGGCTTCTTTTCTAACTCAATTGGTATGCCATTTGCTACTATGTAGCGGTAAACTGAGGATATATTCTACGATAAAAATAGATGATAAATACATATGTTAATGTTATGTATCAAATTATTCATTTTAACTTATATTTACTGTACTTGGCATACTAAATTTGAAAGCATAATACGTAGACAGAAAATAAAGTGCAAACTCAGTTGGTTAGGTTCGTTCCTATAAATCCACGTTCGAGTCTCCAACTCCATGTCGCTGAGTGCCCACTTACATAATTAACAAGTAAAAACGATAAATGTGATCCACAGATAAAACTACCGTTCTTAGTGGTAAATTTCTAATTTGTGAATGTTGTAACACCCAGAATTTTAATTGGCATTCCTATCAAATTGGCACTGTCCAGTGTTTACTTAACTTTATAACAACATCTTTTGAGATGATCTATAAAATCTACAATGTCTACATGGACACATATGCTCCACTGATCTAAACCATTTCGATTGACCAAAAGAAGAGCCCACGACCGCAGATCCACATCCAACACTGTTTGCCTGCTGCCTCGTCTCGCTGCACTGCAGCGCTTTTGCTCCTCAGCCAGCCAGCCAGCCAGCCAGCCAGCCGCCACACTTGACAATGCGAATCTCCTTCTCGTCAGTTGCCCGAGATGCCCGATTACTGTTTGGAATGGTTCATGGTTGTGCCATGTGTTCTAGGTGTAAACTGAATTGCTGAACAGAAACAATTCATTCTGTCTATTTGGTTCGGTGTCTATATACATGGATCTAGCCACAAAAGATCTCGTCCTTTTTAAGGAGTAGGGATATAATTTACCACTTTTCTGTTTGGTAGCACTACCGCTTGAATCCAGATTTCTGTTTGTTTGATTTTAGGGCCCAGATGCTCGCTGTAGTCTAAATGATACCTGCAAGAGCTAAAATCTGGCAGTTGAGTGATGTTACAGATGAGGCTACTTGTGCTGGCCGTTGTAAGCATTGTGCTTGCTAACTTGCAGTTCTTGAAAGTTCATGGAAGGGAATTGCTTCTCAGCTGTGGTTCAAACGCGACTGTCGATGGGGACGGCAGGAGATGGATCGGTGACATGGCCTCTGGGCAGAATTTTACCTTAAGCAGCCCTGGAATAGCTGCATCGATGGCTGGGAACAGCAATGGCGATGAAATCTTCGGACCAGTGTACCATTCCGCGCGTTTCTTTACCACAGCATCTTGGTATAACTTCAGCGTGCTGCCGGGGAAGTACTGCCTCAGGTTGCATATCTTCCCTTCCACATTCGAGAATTTCAGTGGGAACGATTCATTATTTGATGTCACTGCAAATGATTTCAAGCTGGTCTCAAAATTCAATGTGTCAGAGGAGATTGTTTGGAGGAGCACCGTGAGCAATTCAGCCATCAGTGCAGTCGTCAAGGAGTATTTTCTTGTCGTTGATGCTCGTGGTCTGCAGGTTGAGTTTGATCCAAGACCTGGGTCATTTGCCTTTGTGAATGCAATTGAGGTGATGCTCACTCCAGATAACCTGTTCAACGGCACAGTGAACAAAGTTGGCGCTGGAGATGGGCAGCTTCCTCTTGGATGAAGCAACAGAGGCCTAGAGACAATCTTCCAGCGATTGAATGTTGGAGAGCCTGCACTTAAATCTTCCAGCGATCAGTATCTACACAGACCACGGTACACTGATGAAACATTCATGTTTTCTGCTAATGCTGCTTTGGCTGTGTCCAACACTTGAAGCATAAGTTATCTCTCAAGCAATGACTCCTCGATTGCTCCCATTGATGTATACGAGACGGCAAAAATCATGAGCAACAACATGGTTGTGGACAAGCGGTTCAATGTGTCATGGCGATTCTATATCCACCACCTGGTCCGCCTTCATTTCTGTGAGCTTGTCTATGTAAGAATGAAATGAAAAGCTGATGAGAAGGAGGCCCCTCCGGGTTGGCACCTGTTAGATAGACCACTGGTCTAACCCGACCCTCTCGTATACGCTCAGGAATTTATAGTCACTGTACACTTTCTACATGGTATCAGAGCGAGTCTAGATATCCCGACGCGCTAGCTTCTCCCTCCGGCGAGCCAACCATTTCCTCCTCGTCGTCGACGTCTTCTTCCCGTCGTCGACTCTCTTCCCGGTACTCTCCTCGCTCTCTCGTCTCCATTTCTTCTTCTCCCCGTCTCTCCCGCAGTCACCTTTTCTTCGCCCCACCTCCGCGCGACCAGGCGACGGTCTCGATCCGCCTCCTCGTCCCTCCTCGCACCCGTCTCCGCTCTTCCTCTTGTTTCGTGCATCTCTCCCTCTCTGACGCCGGCGCACCTCCGCGCTCGTCGTCTCCATCGGCTGGACTTGTCCAGCCCTCCATCGGCTGAAAACCTCCCTCGGTTCTCACCCTTTTCGACATGCTCAACGGCTCTCGGACGCGAACCTTCTCCCCTCACGTCCGAGCCAGTCCAACATGTCCACGTGTTCACGGACACGAATCCCTGCCTCCCGGACGCGAACATATTCTCTTCGCGTCCGACCACTCCCTGCCTTTTTCACGTCTGCCTCACTCCTTGGCCTCCACGAGTCCACGGAAGTGAATCTTCTCTTCACAGACGTGAATCCTCGCACGTCCGTGACCCAACCACTCCCTGACCCACCCACTCTGTCCTCACCTACTCCGCTGCCTACTCCCCATCGGCCAATCACTCCTCATCGGCTGGCCACTCCTCACCTACTCCGCTGCCCACTTCCATCGGCTTCTCACATCCCTGATTGGCCGATCTGTCCTCTCATCGGCTTCCCCCTCCCATCGGCTTCTTTCTCCCATCGACTCTTTACTCCCGTTCTTCCGTCATGGCCACCGAGTCCGCCCTCAGCTCCGGTACTCTCCCAGTCGCCGAATCTGCTCCGGCCCTCGGTGTCTCAGACCACACCTCGGGCACCACCTCGCCGATCTTCTCCCCTCCCTACGCTGCTGTGAACGTGAAATCTCATGTTCCTATCTCCCTTGACCTTAACACCAATTATTCCAAGTGGGTTTTCTTCTTCAAATCTCTGTGTGGAAAATTCGGCCTCCGGTCCCATATTGATGGCTCCGCTCCACCTCGCCCCAATGATCCTCAGTGGGACATCGCCGAGTGCTACGTGCGCAGCTGGCTGCTCGGCTCGGTCGACGACTCTGTCCTCGACCTCGCCATGGACGATACCGACCCCACCGCCCGGGACCTCTGGGTGACCATCGAGCGGATCTTCCTAGCCAACAAGCAGCCTCGCGCCATCTTCCTCCTCAACGAGTTCCACTCCATGGTACAAGGCGACTCCTCTGTCTCCTCGTACTGTCAGCGCCTCAAAGTCAAGGTTGCTGCTCTCCGGGACATCGGCCACCCTGTGGCCGACTCTTAACTCGTACTCGTCCTTCTGCGAGGCCTCAATCCCCGCTTCTCCAACACCGCCGATGACATCGCCAACGCCACACCTCTTCCATCGTTCGCCCGGGCTCATGACATGCTAGTTTTTAAAGAACTCCGTCTGGCCAATGATGAGAAGATAGTGGCCCACACCGCTCTTCTTCCCGCAGCCGATAATGGCTACCGAGCTTCTTGTGCTACCCCTTCCTCCCGCGGTCCTGGTGGCCATGGCTCCGGCCACAGCAACACAACCCGCACCGGGAAAGGCAAGAGCAAAGGCAAAGGCAGGACCTGGCAGGGTCCAACGCCATCACGACCTACCTCGGTCCCTACCCACCCTGCCGGTCCCTCGGGTCCGTGGCTCTGCTACAACCCCTGGGCGCCCCAGCCTCAGCCACGCAGCCCCATCGGCTGGCAACCCGGAATACTCGGCGCCCATCCTCAGGCTCACCTGGCATCGGCTCCCGTTCTGCCACCTTAGCCGATGCTACCGACCCCAACCACCCAGTCGGTTCCCTCCTAGAACCAGGCTGGCATCATCGCTGCCCTCAACCAGATGATGCTCCAACCACAGTACCCTTGGGTGCTCGACTCTAGGGCGTCTTCACACATGGCGTCATCGGCCGGTATACTTCGCTCCTGTCACTCCTCTTCCTCCCCTTTTGTCACCATCGGCAATGGTCACTCTCTTCCTGTCCAATGCCGCGGTGACTCCTCTCTGTCTACATCCACCACTAACCTCCCCCAACGCAATGTTCTTATCATCCCTTCTCTCATTCACAATCTTATATCTGTTCGCCAATTCACACGAGACAACCACTGCTCCATTGAATTTGACGCGTCTGGTTTCTCTGTGAAGGATATCCCAGCCCGGCGACAGATCCTTCGCTGCAATAGTGGCAGAGACCTCTGCACCATTCCCGCTGCGCCGTCCACCCACACGCCAGCGTCACCCTCTCCACCAACCTTTGGCACCTTCGCCTCGGCCACCCCGGCCCCGACGCTGTCGCCACCCTCCGTCGCAGCGCCTCCATCCGATGTACTCACAGCAGCTCCACAGTTTGCCACTCATGTCAACTTGGCAAACATGTGCGTCTGCTCTTTTCTAGTTCTCTCTCCTGTATCTCGCGTCCATTTGAACTTATACATTGTGATGTATGGACGTCCCCAGCTAAAAGTGTCTCCGGTAATCAGTATTTTCTCGCTATACTTGACGATTACACACACTATTGCTGGACCTTCCCGCTCATCCATAAATCTGAGGTAGCCTCTCACCTCACTCACTTTGTCACGTACGTATCCACTCAGTTCAACCTCCCCATCAAGGCTTTACAAGCCGATAACGGTATGGAATTCGTCAACCATACCGTTACAAACCTCCTCACCTCGCAGGGCATCCATCTCCGGCTCTCCTGCCCCTACACCTCTCCTCAGAACGGCAAAGCCGAGCGCCTCCTTCGCACCCTCAACAACATCAGTCGCACCATGCTACTTCACGCTCACCTACCTGCCACTTATTGGGCCAAAGCTTTGGCTACTGCGATGTACCTTCTCAATCGGCGCCCATGCTCCTCCGTTCATAACAACGTTCCCTATGCCCTCCTCTACCGCACGGCGCCCGACTACTCCCACCTTCGCGTTTTCGGGTGCCTCTGCTACCCAAATCTCACCGCCACAGCTTCCCACAAACTCGCTCCCCGCTCCACCGCCTGTATTCTCCTCGGCTATTCCACCTCTCACAAGGGATACCGATGCCTCGACCTTTCCACCCGATGGGTCCTCGTCTCTCTCTCGTCACGTCATTTTTGACGAGACATGTTTTCCCTTCGGTCTCCTTCATCCGAGATCCTCCTCTAGTGATCTCGACCTCCTCACCAACACCGTGCCAACCAGGTCTCCCCCACTGCCCTCTCCATCGGCCCCCTCATCGGCCGCTGCTGAGGATTTACCCGTCACATATCCCACCACTACTCGGTCCGATGTCCCCACCATCGGACCCCCATCGGACCTACCTTTATCGGCCAATACCGATCCTATTTATCCTTCAGCCGATACCATTCCCTCTCCATCGGACACCCCACTTCCATCGGCTCCTCACTTTCCATCGGCTCCCCCCACCCTATCGGCTGATCCATCTCTATCGGATCGATCGGAATACTCGGCCCACCCAACCTCATCGGCTCAGGCCGATCTAATTCCTCCTTTTCCTCTTGTCTACAGTCGCCGACTCGGAGCCGATGACGCCCCCACCTGACCAGTTCTTCCCATTACTCCCGCACCCCCATCGGCTCCAGTTCCCTCCACCTCTCACATCGTCACTCGCTCCCAGACCGGGTCTCTCCGACCCACTCCGCGCTACGGTCTCTTCGCCGTCCACAGCTCTATCTCGCCCATCTCGGTGACTTCTCGCTCAGTCTTGGCCGACCCTCAGTGGCGTGCGGCCATGACCGACGAGTACAAGGCCCTAATGGACAACGAGACCTGGCGCCTCGTTCCTCGACGTCCCGGCGCCAACATTATGACCTGTAAGTGGATTTTCAAACACAAATTCCACGCCGATGGCTCACTTGCACGTCACAAGGCTCGCTGGGTAGTCCGGGATTTCTACCAACGACCCGGTGTCGACTACGACGAGACCTTCAGTCCCGTTGTCAAACCCGCCACCATCCGAGTCGTCCTCACCTTGGCTGCCTCTCGCTCCTGGCCGATCCATCAACTAGACGTGAAGAACGCCTTTCTTCACGGCCACCTGACGGAAACAGTCTACTGCCAGCAGCCGCCAGGCTTCGTCGACCCTTCTCGTCCCGACGACGTCTGTCTCGTTCAACGCTCTCTCTACGGCCTCAAACCAGCCTCCCGTGCCTGGTACCAGCGCTTTGCTGACTATCTTCGGCACATCGGCTTCGTGGCCTCTGCGTCTGATAGTTCCCTGTTCACTTTCCATATCAGCTCCGCCATTGCCTATCTACTTCTCTATGTTGATGACATTGTCCTCACAGCGTCTTCGACATCTCTCCTCGACCAGATCATGGCCCGACTTCACTCTGAGTTCGCCATGACCGATCTTGGTCCTCTCCACCATTTCCTTGGCATCTCCGTAACCCGTTCCATCCATGGGCTCTTCCTTTCCTAACGCCAGTATGCCATCGACCTCCTCCAGCGTGCGGGCATGGCCGATTGTCACCCCACGGCCACCCCAGTCGACACTCGAGCCAAACTCTCCGTCGTCGATGGCACCCTCGTTGCCGATCCCTCTCACTATCGGAGTCTTACCGGGGCTCTCCAATACCTCACACTCACCCGACCCAACCTCACGTACGCTGTCCAGCATGTATGCCTCTTCATGCATGCTCCGCGCGAACCTCACCTCGCGCTGCTCAAGCACATCCTACGCTATGTGAAGGGCACCCTCTCTAGCGGGCTGTATCTCAGCTCCAGCCCCATCGACTCCCTCACCGCGTACTCCGATGCGGACTGGGCAGGCTGCCCCGACTCTCGACGCTCTACGTCCGGCTACTGCGTCTACCTCGGTGACACTCTCGTATCCTGGTCCTTAAAACGCCAGACTACAGTGTCCCGCTCCAGCGCTGAAGCCGAGTATCGCGCCGTCGCCCACGCCGTCGCCAAGTGCTGCTGGCTTCGCCAGCTCCTCCAGGAGCTCCGTGCACCCCTCTCCACCGCGACCGTCGTCTACTGTGACAATGTCAGTGCCGTCTACATGACCGCCAACCCGGTCCATCACCAACGCACCAAGCACATCGAGATCGATATTCATTTTGTCCGTGACAAGGTTGCATTAGGACAGGTTTGGGTGCTCCATGTACCATCGGCACATTAGTTTGCCGATATAATGACCAAAGGCCTGCCCACGCCTTTGTTCACCAGTTTTTGGTCCAGTCTCTGCGTCCGTTCCCCTCCCGCTGCGACTGCGGGGGGTGTTAGACAGACCACTGGCCTGGGTTGTATATATATAGACCCGACCCCCTCGTATACGCTTGGGGGATTCATAGTCACTGTACACTTTCTACAACACCCACTGGTCCTCCACGAGGCTATGAAAAGCACCACAGATGCCCGTGCAGCTGGTAAATCACCCTTGACACGCAATTCATCTTCCATTGGTCATAGAATGGGCAGAAGATTGAGCATTGCAGAGATTAGGGCAGCGACAAAGAACTTTGATGAGGCTTTTGCTTATTGGCACTGGTGGTTTTGGCAAGGAGGGTACTTGTTAACACCAAAATCTAGACGATCTGATGGCACTCAAGCCGATCGGCTGATAGATCCGATGGGGCTAAAGTCGATCGGCTGAGAGGTCTGATGAAGGGTTTAATGCAGTCATCGACCGATGGAGATACTGAGACAAAGCCGATGGAGAACTGTAGAAAAGCCGATCAGATTAGTAGAAAATTGGATTGGTTTGAAGACAGGGCATTGTCCAATCGAGATCAGGTCCGAGAAGCCCGAAGGAAGGAAGGAGAAGGATCGGCTTGACTAAAAGAAGGTCCGATAGCTACAGTAGAGAAGTCGATCAGGTTGCAGCAAAGGAACACTCGGTTACAAATTAAAAGGTTATTCAGATGAAACCGGGTTTAGGAAAGAGCCGTGGACTCCAGGGCAGGGTGCTTATTTTTGTAAATTATAACCTTACTCAATTAGAAAGGTTTAGCTGGTTAGTTAAATTCTTTAGGAATATTTTCCTTTGTTCTTACTAGGAAATAATGTCCGATGATCGTAGACGCGTCGGACTCTGTCTGTAAATCCAGGGTATAAATATAGACCCCTTGAAAACATGTAAGATATCTCTCGATCATATACAAATTCAGCTCATCGCCACCCTAGTTCATCTAAGTGTTTACTGGCGTATTTTGGCTCTCGACGCGGGGCTGCATCGGTTAAGTCCGATCTCTGGCGAAGGGGTAAGTCCCGCCACCATCCCGATATGTTCTTCTCTGTCTAAGGTTGCATCGGTTAGGTCCGACCTCTTAGGTCAATCGGATGTATCGCATCATGTCCGTGCTAGACCTATCGGCCCGTTAAGCTCCCTCTGCCATCGTCAATTTCGTGCTGCATCGGTTAGGTCTGACCTACGGGGCTGCCGACGGTAGATCGAGCTTCAGGCCTATAGTCTTTTGCACGGTGTATCATCGGAGTGCTAGCCGATGAGTTATCCATGCTCTAAGCTTCACGTCCAGCGCATCGGCCTCTCGGCCGATACGCATCAGCCTTTAAAGGTGTCACATGACGCGTAATGCCAAACGTATCGGTCCCCCAACTGATACGCACCTGCTTTCAGAGAGACACCCCCTCATCGCCTCAGCTAGCCGATGGGTTCGTTTCTATCCTTGCTACGGCATAGCCGATCCGGCGTCCTCCGTATCATCGCTGCTGACCCCGGCCTCGTATTGTCTCGGTTAGGTCCGATCTTTGAGGTTCGGTGTTGATGGCGCTGCCACGGCGGGCGATGGGTCTCGTCCTGTCATATCCGAAGCGGCATCGGCTTTACAGCCCGTGCCTTCTTGTGCTAATTATTGCCTAGGCCGCATGTGCCTTATCGGTTTTTCCAGTCGATGAATCACTGTTCGGCTGTCCGGAGGGATCCCGTGCGTCTCGCCATCCTCTGAGCTCACTCTGGTTCCTCCATTGGCTCTACGATCGACCCCTCGTCGACACCTGTACACATCGGCTCTCCAGCTGCTCGAACAGCATCCCGGACCTATCGGCAGCTAGCCGATAGCGAGCGTCTGTATCGGACCCGCTCGTCTCACCTACTTGTCAATTGCAGGGTCAAATTGATTGGTACGCCCGTGAACCTCGATGCTTAAGAACCTGTACTAGAGATAAGCAGAACTCTTAGGCCTTCGCGTGACCGAGCTGCCGTCCCTCCTCGGTCATGGGAATTTTTGGCGGTAAACAGTACTACAGTGGCAATCAAGCGTGCAAATCCATTACGTGGCCAGGGCTTGAAAGCATTTGAAACAGAAATTGAGATGCTCTCCAAGCCTAGGCACCGGCACCTTGTTGCAACGATTGGCTATTGGGAAGAGCAGAGGGAGGTGATTCTAGTCTACGAATACATGGCCAAGGGGACATTGCGAAGCCATCTTTATGGAAGTGCCTTGATCCTGAATACTTCCGGAGGCAGCAGCTCACAAAAATCTGATGTCTAATCTTTTGGAGTGGCGCTCTTTGAAGTCGCCTGTGGCAGAGCAGTTATAGACCCCGCATTACCAAAGGATCAAATCAACTTGGCAGAATGGGCGATGAGATGGCAGCGCCAGCGTTCTCTGGATGCAATAGTGGATCCACGGCTGGATGGCGACTTTTCATCCGAATCCTTGAACAAGTTTGGTGAAATTGCGGAGAAGTGCCTTGCTGATGATGGGAGAAGCAGGCCATCGATGGGTGAGGTCTTGTGGCATCTGGAATATGTGCTGCAGCTCCATGAAGCTTACAGACGCAATGATGTGGACTGTGAATCATTTGGAAGCGGTGAACTGGGGTTTGCCGATGTGTCCTTTAACCTGCCTCATATCAGAGAGGGAGAAGAGGAACATCACTCAAAGCCATCTAGTATAAGAGAAGATCCAGACACTTGAGGGTTTCTGACATCTGGTAACCCACTGAAATATCTTGACTGAATTCTAGCGATGATCTTGTAAAATTGTGCGGTATTGTTCGTGTAGGTTCTTAGCTTTGTCGGTTTCTTCTGATTTTTGTGTCCTGTTCAACAAGTGTAGAATAATAGGATTTTTGTAGATTGCCAAACAAAAAAAAAACATGGAAGCGTCGAGTTTTTCCTTGACATCCTGCTGTACCATGCTATTTTTTTAACAACTGGGTTTAGGTCGACCTGTGTGACCTGTATAAATCGTACTGATAATATAATAATCCCTTTCAACTTATAGCATCATATGGAATTTGGTTTGTATTGCCGAAGCCTACATGAGGCTTTTCTTTATATGAAATGTTATGAGGCTTTAGATATCATATCTGTATCTCGTGTAAACTATCAATCAGTTTTTTTTTTGATACTACAAACATTGTTACACGCCTCTCTACATTAATAGAGATCTTTCACATTATTCCGGCTTCGTTTATTTGTGTACAAGAATATTTTGAAAGACCATCTGGGTACAAAAATTTTCTTCCTCAATTATGCCCTGCAAAATACCAATGGATTCAGAAGTTGCCAGAACCGTTCCAGATCAATGCTCGTAGATTGCAATTGCAAATGGCAAAAGGCAGCGCTTGGACAGAATCCACCAATGTACTTAGGGCACCGTACTATCTATGTGACCCTAAATGTCCCGACGACGGCGACCACAACTTAGCCTAGCGCTGACATGTGATGATGATGCTCCTGTCCAGCTTACATAGATCCAGGTTGCAAGCTTGTCAGGGGAATTTGCGAGTACGCTGAGTTCACCTGGGATGATCGGGGTTGCTGGTCACTCTTCTGCAATCGCTCATGCATCGTCGCATGCGTCTTCAATGCAGATTCTGAACTGATTTGCAAACCATCCAAACCATGGGAACTGCAGATGAAACTGGCTGAAATTTGAAACCTGCATTTGGTAGAGCTAGAGGCGCTACGAAATTGCACGGCATTGCTCTAAATTAACCTTTTACACGAGGACCCTCGGATGATAGTCGAGATTGTCAGGTTCAGAAGCAATGCAACTTCAGAATACTGTCAGTATTACTAACTGGCTTGGATCTCCCTATGTGACCTACATGCAGTGAACCGGAGCTCACTAATTGGGCACAACGATACGTCAACTAGCAGGTTTACAAACCTACACTGAGTCAATCAGTGCTCACTAACTGGTACAACAATACATCGAGTAGCAGGTTTTACATACACAGAGATGCACCTATCTCTTATTGCACCGAAGCAAACAGGAGTAGAAAACCAGTCAGAATCTTGCAAGCCGCCGATAAGAGTAACAAGTTCGTCCACAGGAGTATAAGAGATTCATGCAGAGAATTACGGCAACAAATTATAGCTCGATGAAATTAGTGGGGGTAAAACAGCCTCAACAGGAAACAAGACAAAGAGAAACACTTCGGTTTTACAAGCAAAATTGTCTGGGAAGTAAATTCCCAGGTAAACCTTTGGAACACTGAAGTACTCAACTATCATTGACTGATGAGAAGATGGAAACACAACAGCATCTGTAAGCAAGTCCTTCACTGTGTACAGAGACAGTAATCATTGGAAAACATTGACCGAGACTTAAGACTGTTAAATTTCATTTTCTGTTAGATAACTAAGCAGGAACCACCGAGTTGTAGTGCTCGCCAAGACCATAGGCATGTATGTGATAGGACAACCTGATGCTAGGGCCATCTTTACCACCTGATTCCAATTCGTATTCTTTGCCCATTTCCACATCTGGAAATGAGCCCGAGTATATGACAATGCGCTTCTTTAGGCAGTGGGTTAAAGCACCAAGCTCGAGCTGCCCACCCCAAGCAGCAGTTGACTCAACCTCCTCACAGTACCTCTTGAAGCTCTCCAAGGGATCTGGTCCAGACTCGACCTTGCCCTCTGATAGGAAAAATGGGAGAAAGTCTGCAGTATGCTCTTTCATATAATTGGCAGTCATTTGCCGTAGCTCCTGGTAATTGAATTGCGTAGTGCTTCTGGAATAAAGTGATAGCTGGTTCTCAACAGCACGGTACAGGCAGTGTCCATCTGGCTTTATCTCCTGAACGGTCAGTCCCAAGGGCTCAAGCTTCTTCTCAAGTTTCTCATTTTCTATCATGCGGTCACTGACAAGATTGTTTTGCTCTTCTTGAATCCGCTGCTCTCTAGCAGCCTCTTCCTTTGCCTTCTTCTCTCGACGCCGTGCACCCTTGCTAGGCTTAGCAGAATCTGCGTTACTGGCTACAGAAACGCCAGCTATGGCCTTCACTAAGGTGTCGATGTTCCCCTTTTCCAAGCTGCCTGAGGATTTGTACCCAAAAGTAGAAAGCTCTGCAGCATGTTTTGCCTCTAACTCAGCCGAGAGGTGTGATATCTCCTCCTCTACCTGCTTTTTCTTGGCCTTCTGCTCAGCTTTACTGCCTTTAGCAGCTGCTTTCTTGAGGCTTGTTTCCTTATCCTGGAGTTTGGATTTCTCTTTCCTGTTTAATACAAAGACGACCTCGTCTTTTAGAAACAATATCATATAATTGAGAAGGATCCAACCCACCATTCGCAAATTCATCAAATCAAAAGGAAAAGAAAAATAGAGACGTGTACTTCTCATTGCTTTAACTGAATAAAGTAAACCAATGACTCACATTCCACTTCTAAGGAAAAGGACACGTTCTATTGTTCTTCATACAAATAACTAAAATACCCAAATTCTTGCAAGTACTTCACTGCAATTGTTTTTTTTCTCCTTTAAATAAGCATATGTATGTTTTAAATAGGTGTTGCAAATACCTATGAACTGGTTGTAGCTCCAAAGTAGAAAGTGCATGGAACTTACAAATTAACTAATGTATTTCAATATAAGGAAGGTTCTGCTATCCAAGAATTGTGTATTATAGAGATAACCTAGCAGCATGACGTTACACCTAAAAATTGGGAACTTCCTTGAATTTAATAAGATCCTTAGATCCTCACCATATGGAAAAGAAGATAATAATTACTACGGGCATGCCATCAATCATCAGCATTGAAAACACACCTAGCATATAAGTTTCAGTAAAAATCGCTCCACGGAGCAACCCTGGCACTGCAGTGTGTGTGGTAAAACGAAAATACTATCACAAATGATGAAAAGACTAGTCCTTTGTTCCTCATCTTTGGTGACGCATATCCATTGTCAGAGAGTAATTTTACTCATGGTACTCAAATTTCTATTCAGCAATGTGGTAGCAATTCAATTTCAACCCATCTAAGCAGCTTGCCCGAATAACGCCACTTTAACGGAGAATTCAATCTGACACTAATTGTATAATTGGAAGAAAAAAGAATATGAGGATTGCAGAAACACTATTGTGAACTTAGTCACTGACAAACCTACGGTACTCTAAATCAAAATGCATATTTTTCTTACTATTAAGATTGCAAGGACAAACCACTAAGACAAATCTAAGTAGCCGATTGAAATCGTGAACAAAACACGAGCAAGGGAAAATTCCTTTTTCATAGCCCGGCACAACACAATCTTAAAAAGATAAAAACTTTATCCCCTAATCCGCAATTGGGACCAATAACGCAGAACCTAATAATCAACAAAAAGATAAAAACTTTATCCCCTAATTTGCAATTGGGACCAATAACGCAGCACTTAATAATCAACAACAAGAGTAACGCAAATTTCACTCGATCCCTCCCCCAGGGCGTCCAGGCCCCCGGGTAGCTGCGCCTCGCCGCCTCGCACCTCCTAAATCCTGCCAGGACACCGGGGTCACCGCGCCGCGCCGCAGCCTCCGCCCACCGGAGACGCCACCGCGCCCGGCGCTGCGTCGTCGTCGCCGCCGCCGCCGCCTGTTGCTCTGCTCTGCGCCTCTGCTAGGGTTCAACAACTCGGCCCCACCCACAGTCTGCATGTAAAGGAAGCCCAATAGCCCACTGGTACGACCCAGCATCACAAGTCCCTCTCCGCCTCTCCTCATCTATCGCTCGAAGCTCGCGGCTCGCGTTCATGGCGACACGGCGGCCGGCATCGGGGGCTTCGGGGGTACTCGCGGCGAGATAGAGCTATGGCTTGCGCCAGACCTCGCTATAACGAGTCCTCCGTCTGACATGAGCACACACGGCGGCAGAAAGACGGGTACAGAGCCAAAGAACAAACTAACCTATGCCTCGATAGCACCTCCTCGAGCGTCTCTTGCTGCGATTCCTGCGCTGACTCCGCCGCGGCTGCCTCGCCACCGCCGCCGCCGGCGGCGGCGGCGGCGGATTCGTCTGCTAGGGTTTCGTCCATCGGCGAAGGATGCAATCTCGGTTCAGGCGAAGAAACGAACAAACAATGAAGATGGGCTGCTCGTGCTCTTGCCCCTCCTTATCGGATGCGGATCCATTGCCCTAGCGGGTCGTGGATTATCACGATGCTTCGCCTGTTTCCTTATCTGACACAGGCGATTAATCTGTTCGTTCTTCAGAGATTTTGTTACCGTTGTTTAGATCACTTTCGTGTTGATGTGGATGGAACTCTATTTTATATGATGTTCTTAGCTAGATTTCCACTACTAAATCACCTACTCCAGCACTTAGATTTCACGCGTATCACACGGAGATTTCGCTGTTTCGAAATCTCTTAATTACTGCGACGACAAAATGGCCTTTCATGTCGAATTGTCTATTTAGAATAATCGGAGCTAGCTGCGTAAGTGCTGATTTGACCATGTTAAAAAATGCACGGGTATTTTGAAAACCAGAAATTATTTATAAACAGAACAGTATATATAGGTACAACATATATGAAATGTCGTATGTTTAAAAAATGTCTAATGGTTTTTTCGTACACAAAGCTACTGCTATTTCTATGTTTTAGATAGGGCATTTGACTTTTTCATTTAACTTCCTTATAGGTTTCGTAAATACATAACTCTGTCACAACCTTAAGAAATCTTATCATCTAACATGATCTTCTCTGTGTCTTTATCTAATTGGCCATTCCCATTGATCATTTTTATATTTTTAAAGGTGTCATATATGCAAGAAGACATTTAATTGGTAGTTAAAATAGTCTTTATTTTTGTTGTTTCATAGATATTATATATATAAGAGAGAGTTTATATTAGAAACATTGTCTACCTAGATAAAATCTATTTTATCTCTTATTTTATTAACTTGTTGTCACATCATTTGACATTCTATTTAATAAAATTAAAATTTAGAGCGGTACTATATTATATCCTTGCGCACCTGATGATAGCCAATACAACAAACGTCCTATAAGACGTATGGCGGCACGGCATGCGACGCAAGCCCAGCTTTAACGCCGGCAAAGTCTATCGTTTGGCTACTCACTTGCACATAGGCAGTGGGGTTCCTACTTCTTGCTACCCGGAATCATCGGACGCCGGATAGCTCGTCTATTTCTAATTTTAGGTTATACTAATTACTACATTACTCAATAATTAGATTATAAGTATATCGAGGACCTCGGTAATTCTTTTTTTTTTTAATCTGAGTTCGTCGCTGCAGCACGCAGGAGTAGGTTCCTAAGGCTGACGGACGGACGGATCGAACCGGCCGGCAAAACGACGAGTCGGGCGCTCGCCCGGCGGCAGCACGGCTTTCCGTTTGGATCCGCGACGTCTTCACGTTTGACGACGCGCCATGCAAACCCATCGCGGGTAGACGACGGACCAAATTTGTGGAAGTCAAATGTTTCAAGAAAAGCCAAATGAGCGCTCAAAGTTAGTTTGGTGTTCATTCCTGATAAAGAGATAAAAGAGATAGGGGCAGGGTGTTCAACAACGAATTTGATCCGTGAGCAAGTGTATTTCGTCATCTTAAATCTATTGTTTTTTTATATATGTATATTTTTCGAACCGTTGAATAGGGTGTTTCTTAAATAAAAAATAATACATTTAAAAATTATATTAACACATTTTAAAAGTTTTTTTAACTAGATAATTATGCGCTAGTCTGTTGCTCGGGATCACAACCGAAACTGCAAGGGCGAAAGTAGCCTTGAAAGGAAAAAATAAAAGTCAAACACTTCTATGGTAAAACCACGGCACTCCTAAAATCTGGTTTCGGCAACGTCTGGCTTTACTGGAAACCACCGTTCGGTCATGGAGACAGACGAGAAATCGGCGCTATCGTTCAACGACTCGTCGGGAGAGCTTCCACCTGTCTGACAACCATTCAATATTTCCAGTGTGACCGCCAGCGTCCCAGGACACGTTGAAACGGCGGCACGCAGCGTGCCACGTCAGCAGCGGCGCGAGAAAGCTGACATGTTTGAACGAGCGGATTGCGTACCCCCAACAGGCACGTGCGTGTGCTTATTTTTGTTTGCCACGTACACTGCTCCAGTGTGGATGGTGGATCGATCCAGCACGAGCACATGAACGGTGCCCGGCTGGCTGCCTGCCTGCCTGCCTGCCGTTGACCATACACGGCCAACAGGCTGCATGAGATCTGATCTGTGTTTTTCTATGCTCGCTTACTCCGTGTCTTGTGTGGATTTTGCTGGTCGGTACGTACTCGGTACCACTTTAGAATGTACATCGACTGCGACGGGGGCACTAAGAAACAGCTTGTTGCATGGCTTAGTTGGTTAATCTTCCAGGCCCTACGTCCAACTTGTGCATCCTAGTCTCTCCTCGCCCTACGGCGCTGGCGAGCCAAACCAAGCGCCACGCTATCGATCACTGTACTGATTAGTAGTAATTCCCATGAGACGTGCCAGGTGGGGGCCACGTGGAAGCGGACGTGGGCACGGCTACGATCACTCAACCCGGTCCTGGATGGTTCCGCGTTGCTGCTGCTTGCGTCTTCGTACACGCGGGGAAACAACCTCGACTAAGGCTCCCCCTCCTCCAAGGCTGTGGTCAAAACATGATAGAAAAAAAATAGACCTTTTAATTTTTTTTATATAAATGATAAAATCAATTATTATAAACTTAAAAATCTACTTAAAAATAAAATAAAACGATTAATTTCTATATACAAATTTTCTATAAAAAAATAGTTAAAAAATATGTACAAGTTCTAAAAACAACCTCAACTCTAGTCCCCAACATTCTAACTAACTTCTCGTGTGAGACTTATAACATTTTAACTGACTTCTCATGAGATTCATTATTTTGATTATAATAAGTCGAGACCATTTATTAATGATTAAAATAATTTATAGATAAAATAATGAAAAATAAATTATGATAAAAAAATCTAAAGTTAACTGTAAATTTAAATTTTAAATTATAACCATGAGAATAACCGAAACGTCGCCACCTTCTCCTTCCTCCCCACGCCGCTCTCTCCGCCCACTCATCTTCTCCCCGCTATTAAACCACGGCCTACCCACTAGCGCCGCCTCCGCCACGCCCGCGCGCTCCTCGTGCTCTCCTAGCTCTCTATCCGGGCTCCTCGCTCACCCACTGGTTGGTCGGCGTGCAGCTGCTTGCTTGCTTGCTGCCGGGCTCGATCTGCAGGTGATTCTTGCGCTCTTGCTGTCTCTGTGTGAGTTTTTTTTTTCCGGTTTGAATTGGTTGGTGGTTGGTTTGGTTCCTCGGGGGGCGGTTGATTCAGGATAACCAAGAGCTCGTTAGGCTTTTACATTTGTTTCGGCGGCAGTGTTCTGGAGTTTGTTCAGTATATCTGTTCCTCTCTACATATGTGGATTGGGGATTGATTGTCCCTTTTCGTCAGTGATCTCCTCCCGTTGTATTAAATTGAGTTCGATGGATGTGATTCTTGGTTCAGATCAGCGGGAAGTAGAAAGGGGATACCTTTCCTTGACTTTGTGATGCATCATCTTATCTTGAGCGCTACCTGTCATGCAGAATTGGTTTCTGTAGCTGTAAATCCGATTTTGTTATGTAAAGCTACAAGCAAAAGCCTACGAGGACTATGAGGTGTTTCTGGCTGGAAGGAAATGCTAGTTACTCATCGGCGTATGAAAAGATGTAGCTTGTTGCTTTCTTGTACTACAAAATTATAAATTCATCGTGAACTGGTGTGCAATTTAGCTCGTGGGTCTGCCTATTGCATAGAACATGGAATTAATTATAGATGGTTATTACTGAAAATTAACAGGGCGTTTGCTCTGTGTCTGATTATCTGAATCGAAATTCAATTCCAACCGGCTTGGTTGTTGCAAAATTTCCACTCGGCAACTGGGATAGTTGATCCGTTTGGTCTATCAAGCACTATTCTTTTCCGAAAGACAGGAGTACAGTCGCTTGTGACAACCGATGTTTCAATTTCTTCAAATTGCCGAGCAAATGGGATGGATGACTTCTGCCTTGACTTAGTTTTAAGTCTCTTTACATCTTTCTTTGGTGGTTTCATTTCTTCCTATCGTACTAAATGTAGACTTTTTGATAGTAATTTGAGCCATTAGTTAAAGACATGGCTGGGCAGCAAAACAAATGGCTCAGTTTTTCCCTGAAAGAGGGGTACCAATAATCAAACAAGCAAAGATGTGGTTTCAGTCCAGTTGGTGGTTATTAATGCGCAGATTACTGTTTATACAATAATTGCCATGTGGGGTCATTAATTTGCTAAGAGTACTTGTACACCTCATTTTGCGTTAGTTTATAGTTGCAATATGAATTTGCAGTTGTTCTGATGGCTATTTACCTTCTGCAGAAATTCTTTCCAATTCGTTGCTTCTCTGTGGCCTGTGGGCACCTCTACAATTTGATTTCAGATGGACTGTTGCTTTATGTTCAGAAAGACTCGAGCTGTTGAAGGTGATGACGGTGAGCAGCATTCATATATATTAGCACTCTTCGTACCTGTATTGTTCAAACACTTCATCACTCTTACATGCTTGAGTTTCTTGTTTTGTTGTTCCAGGTGAACATAGAGTGAAGATATTTTCTTACAGTGAGTTGAGAAAGGCTACTCATGATTTTAGTGGGGCAAATAAGATTGGAGAGGGTGGTTTTGGTTCCGTGTTCAGGGTAAGTATGCCTGACATTTTGTTCACCCAATCAGTGTCTCATACACATATTGTAAAAACAAATCATCTTACATTTTATTTTGTTTAATTAGGGAGTGCTTAGAGATGGGACAACAGTTGCCGTGAAGGTGCTATCTGCTACTTCAAGGCAAGGTGTTCGAGAGTTCTTGACTGAACTTACAGCAATTTCTGACATCAAGCATGAAAACCTCATTACACTTATTGGTTGCTGTGCTGAAGGATCTCATAGGATCCTTGTTTACAATTATCTTGAGAACAACAGTCTTGCACAGACATTGCTAGGTAACACATTATTCTTTTTTAAAAAAATAACTTAACTCAATTCAATAAAGCTTTTCAGTCCTAAATAAGTTAAGGTAGCTTAGAGTTGAAACCTAATAAGAATCTTTAAATCATAGTTTATTTATTTTTTAAATAAGTAACGCATTATTTTACCGAACTTGTCTTTCCTTCATCAACCCCTTCCCTGTCTATCATACTTGCAAATATTCTGATTGTGGTATTGCAGGATCTAGGTGTAGCAACATTCGGTTTGATTGGAGGACCCGTGTCAAAATTGCCGTCGGCGTTGCCCGTGGAATTGCATTTCTTCATGAGGAAATTCGCCCTCCCATTATCCACCGCGACATTAAGGCGAGCAATATTCTTCTTGACAAGGACCTGACCCCGAAAATTTCTGATTTCGGGTTGGCAAGGCTCCTTCCACCCAATGCAACTCATGTGAGCACCCGAGTTGCAGGCACATTGTAAGCATAACTAAATCCAAATTTATTTACTTGGTTTACAGCAGAGAGCTCTCTCGTTCTGACTTGAAATCCACTTCTGTTCAGAGGATACCTGGCACCTGAATACGCTATCCGAGGTCAGGCGACAAAGAAATCCGACATCTATAGCTTTGGTGTTCTTCTACTGGAAATTGTTAGTGGCAGATGCAACACCAACACAAGATTGCCTTATGAATACCAATTTCTCCTCGAACGGGTAAGCTCCCACCATCAAACTGTAAACAACGAAACGAACTCAATTTTTTTCATAGAATCAACTGAATCAGAATTGCACCAACCAACCATACAAGGAACTTACTGAGTATGACAAAACCTGCAGACATGGGTATGCTATGAGCAAGAACGTCTGGCTGAGATCATCGATGCTGATCTGGGGAATGACCTGGACGTCAACGAGGCATGCTGGTTCCTCAAGATTGGCCTGCTATGCACACAGGACGCAATGGCGCGCCGCCCCAACATGAGCACCGTCGTCAGAATGCTCACCGGGGAGAAGAACTTCTCGTTGCACAAGATCACCAGGCCGGCCATGATCACTGACTTCGCCGACCTCAAGGTCAGCAGCAGCCAGCAAAAGGAGAACGAGACGCGGCCCTCCAACATGAGATCGTTCAGCACCACGGATGAGACGGAGCCATTCTCATCGTCGGAGACGCCGACGCAGACGTCAATCTGAAAAAAAGGGAAATGTGGACAGGACTAGTGTTTTTTCGGTTTGTATATTGCTGCGAAAGGATAGAATTGCGTGCAATTTTCTTTCCTTTTTGGAAAGAGTTTCATGTTTGTTCGATTTTTGTGACGAGGAGATGTTTAAATAGGCAGCGTGTTTCTTCTCCATTTGGTGTAAATTTCTCGAAATGAAGATGATCAAAGATAAGCTCTGCGCGATTCACATCTCTGAACTGTCATCAGTCTATCGCCTTGCAAATATTTTCTACAACGAACTAACAAACCACTTGATCAAATCATACACAAAAATTGTCTGAACTTAATTATATTTCAGAAATGAGTTCTAGCTCGAAGCTGTATGTATGCCTGGCGTCTGCAGTGCATCATGCTGATGTATGAAGAAAATGTCCAAAAGGTGGCAACATCACGCACAATTGCATGACAGCGACGGTCAAGTGGCTCCAAGTCTCTACAGACCGGGACGTTGAGGACAAGTGAGGAACGGATCAAAAAGCTCTGAAATCCTGGAAAAGATTTCTGAACCCTGAATCGTGCCTCACTGGTTAGGCCATGTGGCCATCATCCGTCCCTGTGCGTACGATTTATCCAGAAAAAAAAAACTGCCCCTGCCTGAACATGTCAAAGATGCTCTGCTTCGTACTCTCCACCATTGCTTCGTCAACTCTTTGAAGTGAGATTTCAACAAAGAAGTCAGATTATATGCATTATGATCATAATCCATTCACATTTATTTACATGGACATGGACATGGTTTTAGGAGAGTTGCAGTTCAATGTCTGTCGCTTGCAAGTGGGCCCTAGTAGCCGAGATAAAGCAGGTGAAATGGAGAATGTTCGACTTTGAGATTAAAACCATCCGTGAAGTAAACGAAGTAGACAAACTGGAGCTGAAGAATCACTAAAAAAAGGATAGAAAAGGTCCTGGGTCAAACCGTTCCACTGAAAATCTTGGTCATTCCACTGACTTATAGAAGTACACCGAACCTGAAAATTGTACAGCTGCCAGAAATCACTTTCAGACAGTGTACTAGTAAGATGGCAAAAGTAGCTTTTTACCGCCAATTGTACCACTCTGAAATTTCTTATAACAAAGGACAGCTGAGCATTGGAAACATCTGACAAATCCCAATTATACGGTGGCTTCATCATACCACCGACAAATTGCACAGTACAGACATGAATCGGTGAAGATAGTAGAAGTGTGGTTGAACTCAGAACAATAGATACCGCAAAGCAGACATGAATCAGGAAAGAGAGAAATGTGATTGAACTCAGGACAAATAAATAGGCACACTTTCCAGCAAGGATGATGAATAAAGAATGCTGCATAAATTTCATACTGGACAAGAACAACAAATTTTGAACGAGTTAAAAGAAGTTCCAGGTAAACCGAACCGAATGCTCTATGCTCTCTCCCAAACATTTCATTGAGAGCTCCACGAAAAGGCGGGGGGGGGGGGGGGGTGTCATTTTCTGAATTACAGGTCATTGAGCTAAGCAGCAGCAGGAAATGGGTGGTTTGCTAAACAAGAGGCGTATACGGATTATACCGAAAGAAATGTAATTCAGCACCCCATTATTGCGCAGTTATAAACGAATACACCAGCACGCTCCTTCACCGAGAGCACTTCCCAGTCAGCACCACCATTCCCATCTTCAGGACACCAAGAATGCAGCAATATTACTTCACCACGGGGTACCCTATGGCCACCAATAACCAGCAATCTATCACCACATGCCTTGAAAGCTAGGCCCCAACCATTGGAAGAGTCAGCTCTGACAGGCAATGGCTTCACTATGTTCCAGGTGTTATTTCCTTTGTCGTACTTCTTTACCACATTTGTCGACTGATCAGCTGCATAAAGCTGATTATTCACAACAGCAACTAGAGGAGGAGATTGAGAGGCACTAGTCCCTCCGGGATACATATCATGTATTCTTCTCCATTGCCTTGTTTCAAGATTGTATTCCTCTCCACAAGTCAAAGAATCCCTCTGACTTGACACTCCACCAATGACATAGAACTTCCCATCCATGAAGAAACCTGATGAGAGCCTCCTTGGCAAGTTCATGTCTGGCAAAGTCTCCCAATGACCAGTCTCTGAATTGTACAGCTCGGCAGATTTCAGCACCTGTCCATTCTTATCACACCCACCAGCAACAATAGCAATCTCACCAAAGCTTCCTGAGGCAAAGAGGCAGCGAGGCAGATTCATTGGAGTGCATCGAGACCAACAACGGGCCAGTAAATTGTACATCCAAATAGCAAGACCTGTGTATTCTCGGCCAAAGACAAGCAGTTGTGTCCCGACGGCAAGCGATTCCTTGTCTGCACAAGAGAAGCACTCGTCGCATGGCATTCTTGGGAGCCTCATCCATCGCTTGCGTGAAGGGTCAAATGCTTCCCAGGGCATCAAGCTACACGCTAGATACACCCAGTGTTCAACAATGCCATATTTTCTTCTCAGTCTGTACAGATACCCACTGTTGATTAACAAATTGAACTTCTTATTCAAACAAGAAAGCGATGGGTAGTCTGATCTGCTCGCCCAAGCAAGGCAGTCCTGAGCAAGGTCGTCGTGAAGGCCTGGAAAGAAGCAATCATTTGATCCACTGGCACTTGAGTCACCTTTTGATTGAGTCTTGACAACATGCTTCTGCAACTTAAGCTCCAGTTCTTTATTATCCAAATCAGCATACAACACATCCAAATCTAATTCTGAATTATCACAGCAGTCAAGAAGTTGGTCACTCCCATCTGAGTGCTTCCTTGAATCCCTGGAGAAGTACTCATTCCTGACCAAAAGAAAGTAGGCTAATGTGTACTTCTGCCAGGAATTATCGTGCTGATTAAACAGCCTAAGGAGGTGCAGAACCACAGAACCAGGAACAGCAACAAGGCTTTTGCAGTCACAATCTTGTAAATCTTCCATCTTTTTGTTAACTGTGGAATGATCCCGAGGACACAAAGGTTGGACGGATCACAGATCACCTCTGGAAAATATTGAGATAAATAGAAAAATGAGCACAACGTGTTTAAAATGCACTAAAATTCTGGATCAAGAATGGAGTAAACAAGACATAACTTTACCATAGAGACCACTACAGAGTTAAGCAATGGACTCATCTAGGCATGTTCATCTTAATAGGTTGATTTATTTCACTAAAAAAATCTTCTTGATTTTGATGAAAAAATATATTTTTTCCCCAACTTTGGCGTATTCAGAATCAAGTAAACAAACATTAGGACCACTAAGACCAACGATTCCAAATCTTTAGTTAGTAATCATGTAATCATTTCTTTATTGTTGATACCAACAAAAAAAAAGCCTAAATGGCTCATTCTGCTAGCCTGGGCACCCAAACGGTAAAAAAATCCAATCGAGCTCCACAACAGAAAGTCCATGATGAATCGAAGACAGGTTTCTGCCTCTTAGCTAACTTGATCCAAAAAAAACATTTGCCTCAAGAAACAAATTGCTCCTATATCCAAAACATTGCTATCATCCCATTTCATCTAAACAGAGGAAGAATTAAACTTTGTACCAAAACACCGCCTGGTGCATTACTATTATCTGCTAGTTCTAGATTCGGCTTCAACACAAGAAAAATAACCTCAAAGGTGGCTATCTGATCAGTAACCAATTCACACGGAAGACAAAAACTAATTATGTATCTTAACTGAAAGAAAATCCAGCAAAACAAAAACTAACCCAAGAATTGCAGAATGCAGGCAAAAATACCTCTCTATTATCACCACAAAAAAAACCATCCACAAACAAAAGAAAAACGGACACATCTGGTTGCTGCTCTCCATGACACAAAGCTCCCTTAAAAACGCGCATTTTTCTCGCTCTGGAGTCTGAACCACTTCACGTCCCAAACAGAAAAAGAAGATGCAGACATTTCCCCAACTAATTCACCAACCACTAACTCACAAGAAACAGAATTAACTTTTCTCTAAATCTATGAGCCATCACTCCAACATAAGCACTCGACAAAAAAAAGAGAAAAAAAAAGGAGAAAGGACCATTGCAAACAAAACGCGACAGAATTGAGCCACATCCTCACCTCACGGAGACGCGCCGCCAGCGAGATACCGGCCGCCACCGTCGCGCGAGCGCCGGCCGCCTCCATCCCCGGCGCCACCAGCCACGAGCGGCTCCAAGAAACCTGCGGTGGCACGGGCCGCAAGGAAGAAGAGAAACAGATAGAGATAGAGCGGTTACGCGGGTTTCTCGTGGGACACCGCGCCGCGGCGCGGGGAGGCGAGCGTAGGGGAGGAGGGAGGGGGCTCACCGGAGACGGCCGGATCTCGTCGCGGTCGCCGGAGCTTGGAGGGGGCGGGGCGGTCGCCGACGAGCGGGGCCCGGGGGTGCGTGGGGCGGTGGGGACCACCGTCAGTGAGACGGGGAGGGCATGGGGGGCGAGTTTTGGAGGGGCTAGGGGAAAGTCGTATATATATATATATGCCCCCATGTGCTAAGCCCACAGGGTTCAAGTGCTAAATGGATAAATTGCAAGCTTTGCTTTTTTGTCCTTTCTTTATTATCATTATTATTATTTCTTGCCTTCTCTCTCACCACACCACACACATGTTTTTTTTTAATTTTTAGTACTCTCTCACCACACCACACACATGTTTTTTTTTAATTTTTAGTAAACATGCATGATCCTACTGTTATCTCGAAACCACCCACTAATTAAAAAATTCTCCTCTTCCTATTGGCAGGCTGCTGCCATGCAATTTGCCATCTGATAGTGTATTTCTCACTAGTTTTTTCAGCCATTAATCTGAAGTAAAATCAACATGTCTCTTTTTTTTAAAAAAAATCCAAGACAAAATGAAAAATCTTCAAGTGAATGCAGTAGGATGAGGACACACGACCTTGCATGCGCACAAGCACACAGCTGCTGAAATGTTGCAGGAGGCTGGCTGTACCTTGCTCTTTTTTTCCTGCCTCTCTCTCTCTCTTTTCCTTCTTGTTATAATGGAATGTTTTTTTACGGTGTACTTTACTTTCTTCTCTTGGATTCAGGGCGGCAAGGTGGAATGGAAAAGAATCTCTAGAGAGGGAGAGAGACACCACTGCGTGTAGTCCATGCACGACTAATTAATTTACGCACGTTGAAACGGCAGACAAATGAAAAGGACACCGCATTATCCTGTGATTATTTATTCTTAATTTTCTGCTTAGTGCTGAGAAGGAAAATGGGATCAATTTGTGATTTTAATCCGTAGCATATAAAATGTCAGATGAAAGAAATGAGAAAAAACCCTGCATTATTCTCAATTACTTCACTAGCATTAAAATAGTGAACTATTTACACAAAATTAAGAGACCGGTGCATGATCAGAGATCGATTGGAACGGCACGGGGATACAGTACCTGGAGCTTATGCCAAAAAAATGTATAGTACAGAGTATTTATTTTTATTATTAGTAGTGAGAGAAGCTACAGCATGAATATTACTCTAGTAACCGAGCTCTGTATTTTATTCCAGCTACATTTGTTTAATCGGGTGCCAGGCTGTCCGGTGTGGATAAGGACGGCTGTCTTCTCACGCCGGTAAAGTTACCGCCCCGGTAAACGTGAAAGTTACGGACTAATCGTGCTCGCTAAGAGATAAATAAAAAAAAGATGTTGGCGTTTTAAGATTAATATACTAATACATAATGGAAAAAACAGAAGAAAAAAAAACAAACTTCTCATTTAATATAGCCTTAATAATTAGTAGTTGTCTCCATATTAAACTTGCTCTAATGGCTGGTCAAGCAGCCATCGATTGGGTTACAAGTGGCCCATTTCTTTTTACGGCACAGTCACACGTTAGACCCCACCTGCGGAAAAAGTTACCGGCGCAGCGTTTGACCCTCCGGCTTTTCCGAACCTTTTTTTTGGGGGTGAGCTAGTGCGGTTGGGTGACGTCAGCGATGAGCGGATGAGATAGAAATGAGAAGAAAAAAAAAGTTTGATCTGCTACGCTACATCCGTATACCCGGATCGCTCGTGCCAACGTACGCAAAAAAGTCAGAGTACGTGCTTCAGGTAACGGACAAACTGCACGTTGTGAATGAATGCGAATCTCTGAACCTCCGAGTGAATTTTTGTAAAGCTTTCTCATAAAATTCTTCCAAAATTCGCCACCCAGATACATAGTTAAAAATATTTATATTTTGGCATTTGGTTAAGAGAATGGGATGCGACAACGCGAATGGATCGGAGAAGTCTCATGCTCAAGAAGCGAGCAAGCACGGCGAGATGGCCCAAGGAGCGTACGTACTCCGCTCGCGTAGTAGGCGACTAACGCTAGCTGTTGCATGGAAATGTGCAGATCTAGTTGCCACATCCGGGATGCCGCCTAGCTAAGCTTAGCCCGGCCGGGGAGGCCCCACCCCAACAACACAGGGCGGCACATTGCCCCTGTAGCCCTCCTGCAACAAACACATCAACACACACACGCTCTCCTACCTGCCACAAAGAAGAAGAGAAAAGCTTTCTGTTTATGTTCCATAGATGCATAAAATGTATACATGTATAGTTGTGTGTGTTTGGCAATGCCAGGGAGTAGCTTTACAATTCGGTTGAGCTGAGCCTCTCACTGCAGCGGCTGCTGGCAGAGAGACTTGATTGCGTGCTGCCGTGCTACGCATACCATGCGTGGTGGATAGCTCGACACTAGACAGGGAGGAGAATCATCTGCTACCATATGGGTGCTAGTAGCTAGCAGCATGTGATGCGTCATTATGGAGATTCAAGGGGCCAGACACTACATCCTAGCGCACTAATAAGTGTGAGAATTAGCGCTAGTATATTTCCGGAATCAACATAAATCAACATGCTTAGGAGTAGAACATCGTGTTATGATGCGGACACAGTAGCATCTACCAGTCGTCACAGTGTTTGCTGGTGTGATCGAAAGCTTTGGTTAATCAGAAACCGCGGAATGTCCGCTACACATGCGGCAACCAGCGTCGTAGTTTGATCGGTCGCATTGATCACTAGGGCCGGCCCGGCAGGGCACTAGTAGATCAATCTATAGCTGTGAGAATGCGCAGCGGTATTTACTAGTGCCCTAATTAATCCTTTTTTTACTAACATAAGCACGGCGTTAGGTTTTGATTAACTAAACCCTTTTAACCTCTCTCACCGCCTCTCCTCCTGCTTCTCCGTAGAGAAGTGTTGATGGGTGCTATACTACTACTACTACTACTACTAGTACTGGAAAGAGAGCCGTATATTACTCGTACTCCTAGCTTTGCAGCTGCAGCACAGCAGGAGTACTGTACTAGGGCAAATGGAGACGTGAGTGCATGAGAGAACCTACTGCCACAAGTGGAAAAAAAGGGGAGGGGGAGAGGGGGGCGTGGAAACGGAAGGGGAGTTGTTCCATCACATGATGCTCACATGGCGCTGGCGAGCGAACCAACCAACCCTCGGTCCTTCTCACCTCGCGGCCTCGGCTAAGGACGAGGTCTTTGGACAGAAACAAACTTTTAAGTAAAACGACATAGGACATTATTACATAATTAATTATATTTTTTAAAGAAACTTTCTATAGGAACGTTATTTTAAAATAACAATAATCTATTTAAATTTAAATTTAAGATAATTAATACGTAATAATCACGCACTAATAAAATATCTTGTTTTAACAGAGCCTACACACTGTCGAGCTGGTGGATGTGGCGGTGACAGCGGTGCAGGGAGCTGGTGGTGGGGCCCACGACTCCTCCGCCCCCTTCTCCTCTCACCTCCTCTTGCTCCTGATAGATCCACCAACCGAGCTGCCTCCTTTTCTTCCGTTGAGGGGTGGCCCCCGCTGCCATGTTTTGGACGCTTCCTCCTCCTCACCTTCCGGTATACACACCCTGTCAAAAAAAATGTGTATTCACTATAAAAAAAATGACGATCACTATACCAAAAAAATGTGTTAGAGTCTTAGAGATTTTTTGCTTTGTTCCAAGCCCTTTAGCAAGGAGTCATTGTTGGTGCTACACGTACCAAAACAAATTTATTTTTAGTCTCATTCATTTGTCGTGGAATAAGTTTATTTTTATCATCTCACCTACCACCAATTCGTAAAACAATAAGTTTTATTCCTCTTTATCAACCCTCACCCACCCACCCAACAATCTAAGTTTTTATTAATGCAGGGTATTTACTTTTGATCCTTTTCACCCTATCTTATTTTGAGCATATAAGGTAAAAAGATGAAGTTATTTTGAAATAAGGAAGTGATATGCAAAGGATTTAAATTGGTGTTTATGAGTGATACTTTGTGGAACACAAAAAAGGCCAGGTTCAGCCGTGCATAGCAGTGTAATAGCACCATCCAATAATATACTAATAGTATAAGATGCCAAGGAATGGGACGGTGAAACAGCGAACAGTAGCAGACAAATGAGCAGGGGAGGGATAAGAAATGTTTGACGAACAGCTCTCGGTAGAACAGTGCGTCAGTGCATGTGTCGAGCGAGTGAGGCCATGAAGGGGCAGGATTCGGCACGAGTTTGGGCTTCATCCAGCGGCAGGGGCAGACAAGCGAAGTGGCACGAGCCTTGAGACGCTTAAGGTCGCGGCGGAGAAGCGAGAAAACCGGTGGCATCCACGGTGGCCTTTTAACTCCTCGTCGCTGTAGGCGCGCGCGCCGGTGGCGGTGGCTCCACGTTAATCCACCCGCTCCTCGCCCTCCCTCCCCCATGTGACCCTCGCCAGTGGCAGGTCGCGCTTAATTATTCGCGGCGCCATCCCCGAGCTCCAGGGCCCCAACCTCCAAACCTCTTCGTCCATCGATATCGTTCTGCTCGTAGCCGCAGTTCTCGACTAGCAAACCAAACCCCAGGCGCCGCGCAAAAGCGCCTACCACTACTTCTCGAACCAGTGGCTGGGGTTGGGGATGTTGCGTTGGTTAATCTAATCTTAAGGTTTGATGCGTTGCCAGCAACCGAAACCGTTAAGAAGGCATATCTTTTCTTTCGCCTTTGGGTGGAGTATGAGTAGGAAGGGCACCTTTTGTGCTGGCCGCTATCGACCTGAGGAGACTTTATAAATTGAGGAGGCCTCTTAACAAAGCTTTTTAGGCTCGCCCGTAGATACGCCTTTAGATCTCCAAAGATCACAGAGAAGCAGTATTATAATGCATGAACTGTAGAGAAAGATAGAGGGGAACAAATTTAGTAGTGGTATGATGGATGGGTAGCCCCTGATCTAGGGGCAAGATTCCATGTTTGGTCAGTACCATTATTATTTTTTTACCGTTTGTTCGTTTCTGTACGATGCCCAATAACTGCTCAGAAAAGTAGTACAGGATGGAGGAGAACATGGTGGCACAATTTGTGGTAAAATACCTAGATAGCCTAAAATACATTTTGCCTATACCTTGGTATCTTCCTGGAGAGTGGACAGCAGGGAGCAATTGGAACTTAGGGGAGAGACCTGGGCTTAACAGTGCCGCGCCTTCAACCCCACGGATCTACCAGACTACAACCAACATCATGCTACTAGCTGCTACATGCTTCTACTTTAAGTTGTCTTTAGGTAGTTACTTATAGTGCCACCAAAGTTTGTCAACCTAAGTGCAGACACTTTTAAAGCTTGACAGTTATCATAACTTCAGTTTAAACGCAAAGCAATGTGGCAGAAAGAACCATTGGTTCAGGCTCTGCATTTCGTAGAGAGCATGCATGGGGCAAGTACCGCTGGTCACAGAAGTTTTCACCACCTGTGTCGGTCGATCAGCCTGGAGTGAAAATTTTCACAGGTTTTTACATGTCATGTGCCGTTGGTACCTGGCCCTGTCATTGCTGTCGGTGAGGACTCGAAATCCGCTCCAAACCTGCAGCAGCAGACGCGCTAGAAAGCCACTACTACCACTGAATTCTTACTCACAGTTAATTCCACTGCAGGTTCAGTTCTTCGGTCCCTTTGAAGGCAGCGGAGGCATTGCTCCCAGCATGGACTCTTCGTTTGATGTCCGGAAAAGTGCTCGACCTGGCAAAGAAACACTCAGTAACAGGTTTCTGAATATGGCAAGTTGGAGTATATCTGTACGAGGCACACATTACCAACTGTAAAGTAATTGCGTAATGGAACAGGGAATATCATAGCCACCTTTTTGGCCCATAGCATGGGCGTCAGACTCCTAGGATGCTCTTCTCCATCACAGAGAAGCCACTGGCGTTGGCGTCACTTGACTAAAATCATATTGAACTCACACAATATGTAAATCTAAATAACTCAAACATCACCCAACGAACTCACTAATTGTTGTGTACTTGTGTTAGCAATCCAGAAAATAGTTTTGCACTTAATGTCAGCATAAATAATGAACAAACACACATGATACAGCTGTGCTCAATATTTAAACAAAGAAAAGGAAAATCTGGTGAAGAAAACTACCATGGATCATGAGCCCATAAACCTATGAATTCCCATGAAGACCTTAAAGGTGCCATAATAATTAAGAAACCATGGCAACATACTTGGATGTTAGAAGTATGTTCTGAACATACCTTCATTTTGTATTGCCACTTAACAAGGTATGGTGTTTTGCTGAGAGCTTGAGTTCTCATCTTTTCTGCAGACATTGAATGCGAGTGAGAAGATATCATTCCCTTGGTTTACATTCAGGCATCTTGCTTGCTTCATCTTAATTGGCGATAAATGCCTCCGTCTTTACCATATAAGAAAAAAGACACAGGAGGTCAGGATAAGCACCACCTGATGAATCTGTTGCTCCAGAGGTCAAATAAAAGCAGCATACGAACTGAGCAAGCAGGAATTATCATGGAATAAAAAACTACGGTATCAACATTGCCTAAATCATAAATGGCTCAAAGATGCAGTTCAGTGCATTAGACTTATTCATTATATGCATGGAGACCCAGGAGTAAGGATGGGTAAGACAGTGCTAGTGAGAACTCACCAGTCACCACATGATCAAATTCATCAGTTCTTTCTATGCAAATATCTTTTGGCTCATTCTTGGTATCAACCACCTAGCTTATATTCTTGTTTGTGGTTGTGCCCCACAATCTGTGCTCTCATTGAGCACTTCATACAAAACTGCAAAGCAACAGTGAAACTCTTGCCAACTAGTACAACTTCATTTAAAATTTTATCCGGTTTGACATCTTCTGCTTTTTCATCTTTTACCAGGTCTTCAATGTTACTGTGTTCATCCGTAAAGGCGCAAACACATCTCTTGCTTCTGGCTCGTGTCTCTGAGACAAGATAACAACAGTCAATATCAATACAACCAAGATATTAGTTAACTCCAGCACTCTTATTCCAAATTCATATACATAAAACTTCAGGCAGGTTACCTTAATTCATTAGTAGGCCCCACACAAACTCTTCCATCTCTGCAATGACAACCATATTCAGTTATTCTGTGTGTACCTCCTGCAGCTCTTGGTCTTTGCTATCAGTAGCCAGTAGCCTAGTATTGCTACAGCAAGAGGACCAGAATCTGCGGTCTCTTCCTGCTTTCTTAGAGCTAACTACCTTGCTTGCTCCAGTGATTTCTGCAGATCTTCGTAATCTTCACCCAGAACTAGTTTTCTTCAACTTCAGTTGTATTTTTCAATGCTCTGGATGCCTCTAATGCCTTTTGCAAGGACTGGTGCATGGTAGACACAGCTTCTCTTTTCAGCATCAGTCGTTTGCTCTTCCTCTCTAGCAGATTGTCACTTTGAATACTGGACCTGAGATCATCTGCTCCCAATCCAGCAGCAATAGGTTCTGATTCTAGTGCATCCAGATCAAGCATTTCGTTCTTACTAAGGGATTTCTCTTTCCCTGGTATTTCAATAGAAGCATTTCATGAGGAGTATATGAGTCTGATGTCATGTTCATTGCAGAAGCAAGGTTTCCTGCTCTTTTTCTGGAGATAACGGCCTTCAAATCTTTTGCAGAGCTGGAAACATGAAAATATCAAGTTCCCGATCCAGGTAAAAGCAACAAGTGTAGAATTTTCAGGATTTTCTACAATAGCAATGTTCACATGTAAGGTTTCTAGCGACAAAGTTCAATTACCTCTTTGAGCTTCTTTTCTCTGTCATCATTGAAGTTCCCGGTTTCATCAAGTGCCAATACCTCATAAGTGAAGCAAGCAGTTAAAATAAATATCAACAGGGGGCAAAACAAATGAAGCAGAAAAGCATGTTTAGTTTACCTCATCTTCCACTGGATTATCATAAACGTGAGAGTATAGGTTTCCTTGAAAATGGATCATCACTGAACCTACAATAAGCCAGCAAAATTAAGACTACGAGACATACAATCTAAGAAAACATTGAAACAACACAGCTAGGAGTATAGTGAGTTACTTGTCATCATGCATTCCTTCCTTGTAAGGTTCACATCTTTGCTTCTGCTCACTGATCTCAATGTACTCAAGCATACCAGTTTGACAGAGTCTACAAAATTATCTTTGCTTAACTTACAAAATGGTCAGGAAGGGAACAGATATGTATACACATACAAAAACAATTACCAGTGATGACTGATGACACCATTGGTCGGAATGCCCTGATCTTCGAGTCATATTAACACCTTTGTCAAATCCATGAAGAGCCTTCAGCTCCAGTTAATCAGAATGCAGGTATCATATCCAAATCTGTAAACAGATACCAAACAAAGCACTCACTAACTACACTGAACAATTAGTTGATCTAATCACACATAGCCACACTAAATCAGATAGGTCTGCATATCGAGGTTTCCAATAAAATTAGACCGATGAGTCTTTTGTGCAAAGGTTCCCCCATTGGTAGCTTCCCACTAAGGTCCCGATCAATCATATAATACTCAACACTAAACTACTTGTACGCATCACCAAACATAGACGATTGGAACCTGACTAAACCCTAATCCTCGCGGAGCTCTCGAGCGATGGGACACCTAGCCACGAATTGATGCGGAATGGGTAGATGGAAGAGGACCTCGCGTTACCTAGGGGAGGGAAGAGACATTGCGTCGCCAAATTCCGAGGAGGACGACGCGCGAACCCCCAGAAGGAGAGATCGTCAGCGAGGGAGGAAGTGAAGCGGAGAAGACGAATCGCGGAAATAGAACGACGGCGAGGGCTTTTTTGTAAGAACAAACTAATAAGCGCGTTTTTTTTTTGCATACTAATAAGCGCGTTTTGGGCTTACGCGGGGAGGAGAGCAACGGCCTAATATGCTCATGTGGACACGTGGCCTGCTTGTTCCGTGGTGGCTTTGGGCTACGTGGGCCATGCGTAACAAGGGTGGTAATAGGTCAAGGCCCGTGTATTTCAAATTCAGTTATTAATAGAACGAATCACACTTTTACCACTAAACTATACCCACTACATGTAAATTATGATACCAACGCTACCCTTTGTCAAGGATAGCCATTCGAGAAGGATGCTAATTCCCTCTTAGTGAATGAAACAGAGAGCGGTTGGTAATTCGGTCTGTAAAATAAACCTACTCTTACCACCCTAATAGCGCATGAACCAAATGTATGCATTTCACAATCTACCTAGTCTTCATATATTTTTAGGTAAAAATATATAAAAATTCAGCCCAGCTTATTTTAAATCCAGCCCTCAAGTTTTATAGGATAAAAGTTGGACCCATTACCACCCATGCGTTTATCCAGCACGGTTGCCTGAATGGCCTCCAAGCCCACTACGAATATTTACTTTATGCCTTTTTGTTTTTATCTTTTGGAAAAATATTTTCCATCCCACTGGCTCTTTTTTGGAAAAACAAATGTCATCTGCTTAATTTGAGATTTTCAGGGGACTAGCTATACATAGCACTGCATTTTCAAAAAAAAAAGTCCAACGTTTTTATATTATCAATTATCTATATTCACACTATGGTAAATTTCAATACTTACACTACAATTTTACAGTAAAATTTAATGGTTATATTGTATATTTCTAATAAACACTATATAAGAATTAGGATTAAAATTAAGTGATAGGGAGATAGAAACATACATAGAGATAGCAATCACGTAGAGAAAAGAGTGATTGAAATCAATAAATAATGTAACGTCATACTTTTAGCAAAATTGTTTTTCAATTGTAATTATCTTTTTCAGGCTACAGGATCCAAATCCCCAATTGTGATTAGGACTTTGTTCATATAAAAATCCCAATTACATTTACAGATGCTCTTGCCTGAATTTATTGTGCTGACAAGTACTCATGCCAAACAATCATGATGAAGGACAGCTTCAATCGATCTCTAGGTTTGCGGGTTCTCTTAACAGAAAGTACAAGGTTGCACGCACTAAGCGTAATTATAGTCTTCAATAAGAATGGAGATGACAATTTCACGCAAGGCAAGCAATCTAATTAAGTATCAGTACTCGAAGCGTGCTTGTAGTTTATATTAGATGATTGGATTTGAATAGCTTTCTCACGTACGCGTACGTGCATGAAGGCATCTCATCCATGAAACAATTTTATTTTATTCATAAACAAGATGAAATGGTCAGCGCAGTGATTTTCTTGACACGATTTTGTTGAGTTGTCTGGCAATTTGGTTCACCGATCTGCTGATAAACAGTTCGTCAGAATGCGCACGTGTGACGTTGTCTGCAGGGAAAGTTCGACAAAATAATGGAAGATGACAATTTACAGATTTGGGTCAGATTCAGAGAATTCCAGCTCACATGGTTTCAGCATGTGCTTAAATGATTAATTTACGCTCGTAATCTTATCTGAAATGTCATAGCTGATTACAGTTTATTTATATCTTTTATGTAGTTAAAATCTAATAATTTAAAGTTTAATATCATCATTCAGTACATATTATTAGTTACAACCCATTAGCTTTTAAAAAGCTTAACATGCAAATATACAATATTATTATTTACTAACAATATTATGAGTTAGAATCCACTAACTCTAAAAAAATTTAAAGTCATTATTATATCTTAAAACTTATATAAATATAATGTATTATATTATATTATAGTGCTAAGTATATCGAACCATTATCTCCTACATTATTTTTATGATATTTCTATAATATTATATATATATATATATCCATATATTCCGAAAAAGTGTGTGAAACATCAGCTTGTTTTATTTTAATCATCATAATAGAACTGTCAAACATATGCAACCTTCAGTAGCGTGGAGTAGGGGGCAGTAACAGTATGATATTCAGATGAGACGCCAAGGTAGGAAATGTTCTTATGATGAACATCAACTTAGCATAATGGAAAATTCCAACCAGAATATGTTCAGGGCTCATCTTGTTCTTGCCAAAACCAACTATATATATCATGCTGCAGGTAGCTGGCTGCTCTGCGGACCTCACTGCTTTCGTCAAAATCACACACTGATTAGATGTGAGTCGATATCTACTGCAAGAGATGGCTATGGTTTTCCCTGGTAAATTAGTTTGACCAAGAGTGCCACCTGCAGAGCCTTGGCTTACGTGTTTGGTAGCCTTAAATTATCTGATACTGCCAAAGAAGACATTAGTTTGTTCAGGTGTATCTATCACAATATGTTGTTACTCAGACCAACTCCCATGTACCTACGCATTTCTGAGTTTTTGAATTGATGCAGCATGTTTCTCAGTTAGATCTTCGTGGCCCATTCTGCCTCACTGGTGATTTAATTGATGATCTCCTACCCTGAAAATGACCGGCATGACGACTATATCATAGTCTCATGAGAGGACTGGACAAACTGGGCACTTAACTGCTTATCAGGTGATCAGAAATTGAGGAGTTGTCAAAGTCATCGCCAAGACCAAGTACGGAGTGGATGATATTGTGTTCTTTCCTTCTCCCCATGTTCTTGTTTTGATGTTACCATGAGAATAGTCCATTCCATACGTGTGCTTGTTACCTGATCCGATGGCGAAAACCACAGCTGGTTCAGTTCACAGAGTAGACTTTCAGAAGTTTGTGTTCAAACTTCCGTGAGACATATCGCTTGAATTCAGTGACAGACACTGTGTAGGTTCCTTCGAGGCAGGCTGCAGGCATGGTGGTAATAAGAGACGTACAACAAGGCACTTGGACTAGATCACTCACTTTTCACTGTTAACCTCGTCTTTTGCTGAAAACGGATAGCGGTCAATGCAACCAGCAAGTTTTTTCACAAATCTTCAGAGAAAACTACTGAGAAAGCTGTGGCCTCGTCACAAGTTTGCCGTCAGGAGTTGCGCGGTATCAGCGAACAATATGAAATGTAAAAGCATAATAACTTCAGGCAGAATTCTTTCGGAAACAGCATTGGCGCATCGCATATATACCTCGTCGCCTCGAGCAGTCATCTGTTCCTGACGTAATTACGTAATCAGCAGTGTTTGACACGGTCTCGCTAGTCACAGATCACGCAAAAGTTTTCTTCAGGTAGGCTGCAAAAATGGCAATATGGCATCATGAACCGTGATACCATTGACGGGCAAGAACATCCTGCTGCTGAACAGGCGCGGCCTGTTGCTCGGTGCTGCCACAAGACAGTGTTTGGTCGGCAGATTTGGACTAATAAACCCGGTTTAGTTCAGGGATCAAGTTTCTAGTTTTGGACGCACGTCACTGATTTGATGTTCCATTAGTTGCTTGTAGTTCTGTACCGATTCTTGGCGGTTTTGGCCCATGGATTTCGCACGGATCGAGAGGCCAGGCTGACCACGCGAATACGTACGCGGTGATATCAGTGCGTCGCGGCCTAATTTCGTCGTCGGCTCCAATAGCAGGTTCACTGTGGTGTTGCACCCGCGGTGACACCGGCCGGCGCCGCGATGACGCTCGCCGTAGAGCTGACATCGCCATCGCCTGCAAGTGCAAGCTTGCTCGAGTTAGGCAGCCGCACACGCTAGCTAGCTAGCTAGCTGCCGTCGTTGGCGCATGCATGATGACCTGGCCGGCGCTCCGGGATACGGCGAGGTTGGCGACGCACCGGCAGTCGTCGTCAGTAGCTGATCGATCGATCGACATGATGGGTATATAGGGGAAGGGATATCTGAAGGCTAGAGCGGATGTGATGTGATCCGTGACTTCAAATTCTGATACGATTGACTACTGTGTTATTCTTATATCTAGGTTACTGTTTGATTGATACTAGATTTGGAGGTGCATCAGGATAATTACAACAGAGCAGAATTATGCCCTTTTCAGCATCTTTTGATTGAGAATCGATATCTCATCGCCGAAAAATTAAGGAGGGATGCTTTTTTTTTAAAAAAAATTAACCAAGATAAAACATTACCAAATGCACATGCCATTGTAATTTTTTTTAAAAAATATAGATTATAATGTCACGTAGCAGTATCACTTTATATAAACGGGCTATTTTGCAAAAATAAACAAAATCTCCTGTTGCATCCTTTTAATATTCATTATTTTTTATTATGAATATTAGTTATTTCTAAATTATATTTCTAAGTTGAACTCTCATTTTTCTTTTTTTATTATTGTGAGAATTTGTAGCCTCTAGAGGAAACATGATGTTTTCTTTTTAGCTGTTTTAATAATATAACTAGTACATGACCCGTGCATTTGTGCGACTAAATTTGTTTTAAAAAAATTAGTATCCACTAATATTACTCAAAATTTTAACAAATATTCATATTTTTTTATAAGTGATAATTCACACAATCACAAATTTTTTTCTTGTTCGGTTAACAATAACAAGTCTGCATATTGCCCACTCTTATTTATTTGATGTTCACTTTCTCTAATTTAGTCTCTACTCAAGGCTAATTGAGAGGCAACATTTGATCCGCTTATTTACGATAAAGGCCTCATGTCATAGAACATATTGGATAGTTCATTAGTTTTTTCTTCAAAAGCTTGTGAAGTTTTTTCGATATAAAAAATATTGTTAATTTAGATCATAAAGTTAAAAATGTCAGAATTAAATATCTGATAGGCGTGCTTCTCAGCCACTTAAAATCAACATAAAATCTATCATCTATAATCATTTTGATTTGATATGAAGTGAGCTCATGGTATATACATATATATATATATAGTGACCGTTAGTTTCTAGTGGCCTGCATTCCAACTAGGCCTTATTTCTTACCATCTCTCCCCTTTTTCTACTCTTCTCTCTTGCTATCTGTGTAACCGGCTAATTGTTCCAGTGTATGTGTATGGCTCTATACTTTATCTCTATACAAATAAAATAGATAATTATGGTTTTATTCAAATTTCAATTATCTGTGTTCATCATCTACTTTTCATATTTAGTTTTTTATATGGTACTTCCACCATCTTAGCAGGAATAAATTTGTAGTGTTAAAAATTTATCAAAAAAAATTAGTTGATTTGTAGCCCTTTACCTCAAGTAAAGTATTAAACGTGTCTGATTACTTCAATCCTCTATACTTGCCCACCTGATAATATAAATTCCTATTGATTATTGGCAGTTAAATCTTCTCTAACTGCTAATTTTGTATTGGAATTGTTGCAAATCAACTTATTTTGATAGAGGCTATATTTGACAAGGGGCTATTTTTAATATTTATTATTTTAAATTTAAGTGATATATGGAATCAACCAAAAATATATTTATTTTTCTCTGATTAACGTGAGAATTTTAAGATGCCAGCTTTTCAGCCTTTCTTTATAGTCATGATCCTGGATACCATTCCAACATCCATGTACCACAATAGTGTTCAACCATTATTTTATCATGCTTATACCATTTTGAAATTATCATCATGCTCGTATGCAGATCATATGTGTTTAATTAGACAATAGGAAAATAATTCTATTTTATTAAAAAATAATATTAATTATTGGTTTTTATAATATTTTTAGTTCATATTTCAAATCATAACACACCTAGATATTTGAAATTCCCAAGGCAACCGAATAACCATATTTTTATTAAATTTTTAATTACTCTCAAACAGTATATTCAACATGGACAAAATTGATATTTTTTCCACTCTAATTTTCTTAGTGATCTGTGGAATTTGTTTTGAAACAAAATGATATTGATTTTAATTTATTTTTAGTCAGAGCTAAATTTTTTCTTTGATATTATTTCACATGGAATTTTTTAAATAGTTTTTATATTAGTTTATTTATTTATAATTTCATTTTGACTTGACTCTTCCTAATAAATATTTATTAAGGATACCTCTTTATATATTTATTGTAATTATTACAAATTATTATGAATAATGTTACTCCATCAATTTCAAAATATATCAAATTTCAGACAGTATATCAACATAGACTTAATTGGTATTTTTCAACTATAAATTTTTAGTGATTTAGATATTTATTGTGGAATTTGTTTTGAAATGAAATGCTGTTTATTTTTAGTGCAAGCTAAAATTATTCTTAAATACTATTTCACATTATTTTTTAAAAATAGTTTTCATCTTAACAGTTTTGTTTATAATTTTATTGTAATAGACTCTTCTAAATTAATAATTATTAAGGATACATCTTTTTATGTGTATTGTAATTAAGGATTATTCTAAAAAAATTTATAGCAACTTTTATTGCTTAATATATAATTAGGTTGTGCTATTGTTTTCGGCTACATGTAGACTTGGGATGACCCTACTCTAATTACCGGCTTCAACACTACATGCAGCATGCCCTGGCTCCTATGCTCTTAAATACTGATGAGTTTTTGTTAATTTTTAAGTACATGTTGCTTTCTTTTCGGACACGTTCTTCCGGTTAATATATGTGGCTCGACCGGCTTGCTACTTTAGATTCATGCATTGTCACATAAATGTCCTACGTACTCTATTATCCTTACTTTCCTATTGCAAACTATGTTATTATATATTAACTTAATATGGATCCACTATGATATTACGGTGTATATTTTATCATTTTTTAACAATTAATGTGGTAAATGCTAGCCTTTAAAGCAAACCTGCCTCCTATTTTAATAATATAATAAATATATAGATATATTTTTATTTTAAATTACAGTTAATCTCGTGTTGTATTTTAGACTAGCACTTCTCTCAATATTACTTAATATTTTTATTCTTAATTTTTGTTATTAATATTGTATCTCAACTCTATTTTTTCCTTTTCCCATTCAATTTATTTTACATGGATTATTTTTATACTTTTTTAAATCTTACTATTCATATTTACTCTTCCTATATGCCAGTTTACTTATTTATTTTTAATTAAACTTTTATTATTAATTTTCATGATTTTTAAAAGTTTATTTGGAATTAGTATTGAAATCAGGTTTTAGAATTCATTTTATTTTTATTCTAAATTTTAATTAATCTTATTTTTCTTGGATATTTATAGATTGTATTTTGTTATGTACTCTTATTGCCATGTAGTCTTTACTTATTTATTTTTTATTATATTTTTCTGATTTTAAATGTATTATTTTATTTTATTTGGAATTTTAATTGAAAAATATAATTTTAGAATTTATTTGTTTATTCTAAATATTAATTAATCTCATGTTGCTTTTTAATCCAGTTTTCTTTCAATACTCCCTAATATTTTTATCCTAAATTATTTATAAATTGTATTGTTAGCTGAACTCTTATTCTTCTTATTGTATGTAGCCTTTACTAGTTTATTTTTTCATTATTGTTTTTTTTTCAAATTTTATTGTCTTTTTATGTTTATTTGGAATTCATATGGAAAATACAATTACATAATTTATTTTACCTTTTATTCTGAATTTTAATTAATCTTGCGATTTTTTTAAATTTTATTGTCTTTTTATGTTTATTTGGAATTCATATTGAAAATGCAATTACAGAATTTATTTTACCTTTTATTCTTATTTCAATATATTATTAATTTTTATTATAAATTTTAGTTATTTCTAAATTCTATTTCTACTTGAACTTTTTTCTTATTAATATGGAAATTTCTAGTATTCTATGCGAGTTTTATTATATTTTTATTTTGAATTTTAATGATTTTTTACGTTTATTTGAAATTTGTATTGAAATATAATTTTAGAATATATTTTTTCTGAATTTTAATTAATCTTGTGTTGTGTTCGATGTACTCTTCTTTCAATATTCCTTATTTTTATACCAAATTTGAGTTATTTTGAAATTTTATTCCTACTTGAAGTTTCATTCTTCATGGTAAGTAGTACTAACTTATTTTTTTTGAATTTTAATGATCTTTTGAAGTTTTTTTTGAAATTGTACTGAAAATCAAAATTTGGGTTAATTTTTTTATTAAGAATTTTAATGTTCTATATGGTCCGTTCTTTCAATATTTTTTTAATTTCAAATTTCAGTTATTTCTAAATTATATTCTACTTTAACTTCCATTCTTTTTTGTACATAGTATTAGTATTTACCTATTGATTTTTTTTCATTTTTTAAAATTTAATCGATATATTTGAAGTTATTTGGAATTGTATTGAAAATTGATGTTCTGAATTTATTTTATTTTGTATTTAAGTTTTTAATTAATTTAATGTTGTGTTTTAGATGGACTCTTTGTTAAATATTTCTTATTTTTTCATTTTAAATTTTTGTTATTTCTAAATTATATTTCTAATTTAACCCCTTTTTTTCTGATTAATGTGTCGATTTCTAGCAATGTGCGTGGTACTTTTCCAGCCGCCTTAATAATATAACTAGATGGCCGGTGCAGATCCTAGAAGTAGCATCATTAAAAAAAATTCTCATATAATAGCAAATATACTTTTTATTCAATAGTAATATAATTTTAATTTTTGGCTCAACTTGATCAAAAGTATACTTTTGATTTTTCAATTAACATGGTAGCGTCTATGTCCATAGAAAGCAAACGTGACTATGGTATATTTGTTTTTTCCCTCCATATTTATCTAATAGTGTCATCTTAACACATTGTTCTATCTACTTAAAAAGCCATACTATATTGCTTGCTCATGATAGTTTATAACTTGTTTCAACTAAGAAAATGCCCCTAGTTATAGAAATTTCTTTATTACTGGCTTGTTAGATTTACAACATTTTCGGTATTACAAATAATCATCTTCGCTATTATTTTTATTATTCATAAAGACCATATCTCAATTTTCATTTTTTGAAAGAAATTCATGAATGAATCTCAATAGCAGTACTACTTACAAAATAAGTATGCTTGGTCTGGATATTAGTATGGATTAAAAATCCTGCCAATAGTCTCGTAATATTTGTCCATTCAATTATTTTTTTGTTTCGTTATATTTATCCATGGAAGAAACTAAAAGTATAGTATTTGCTAGATTTACATTTTTTTTGTCACTAACTTATGCGGGAAAGTTGCTAATTATATATGCATTATTCACTTGGGCAGACATATATTCGTGTTGTGTAATCCAACAAGATTTATCGAGTTCATACGTAACACATACCAACGCTCGCTAATAAAGTTCCTATGTACATGACTACAACTGTGAGTCCAAGATTTTCTTCATTAACATGACACAACGATAAATTCTGGATTCTTTCCATCATAACTGATTTAACTCTAATTTGTGTTGAGTTCGAGTCTTTGATCAACCATATATATAGTACGCACGGATTAAATTTTATATGGTTAATACAATGAATCTTGATTATATTTCTAGTAGGGTAAGTGCCTAATTATTATTTTTGGGAAACCAACCTCTTGCAGGTCTTTCATTAACTCTTTTCTTAATAATATTTATTTTTCAATTTAAATTTTAGATATTTGTAAATTGTATTTCTCTCTTTCTCTCAATATTATTTTATTATTAATCTAAACTTTATTTATATATGGACTCATTATTTCAATATTATTTATTTTTAATTCAAATTTAAGATATTTAATGTTCTCTCAATATTAATTTATTTTTAATCTGAATTTTAGATATTTATAAATTGTATTTCTACATATACTCTTCTTTTAATTAATTAATTAATTTATTTCGAATTTTAGGTATTTTAAATCATATTTCTAGTTGTACTTTTTTTTTTCTAAATTTTATTGACTCTTTCTCTCAATATTATTTACTTTTAATTTAAATTTTAAATATTTCTAAATGGTATTTATACATGGACTCTTCTTTTTATTTTTGTTTATTTTGTATTCTGTATTTTAGGTATTTTAAATCATATTTCTGTTTGAACTCAAAATTTTCTTTTTATCTGATTAATGTGATAATTTGTAGGAAATGAGAGCAAACGTGATAGCTTCTTTTTTCTATTAGTTTATTAAGATAATAGATAAATAGATAAACGCGTAAAGCTAAATTCAATCTTCACACTTGGAATAAAAAACTCAAATCTAGATATAATTAAATAGTTCTGACAGGTACTATGACCCTATTTAGGGAGCTGTATGTTCTGAGAAACACTAGATAGGAGTATTAGCTTATTTTATAGGTATTATAACTATTGATTCTCATAATCTGAATGAAAAATTATTTAGTTGAGCTAAAAATTCTGACATAGTTGCAGCTGCTAGATGCTCCTTCAAATATACCCTACTCATGACCTATTGATTTTAGATTTGAAATCTTATGATTTAGCAAATTTTATGGTATAAAAGTTGGCAAACGATTTTAAAACCTTCTATAACTACTTCGTTGATCTATACTTTTTAAAATAAAATAGTAGTAGTACTGACCGGTGAATCTGTTATCACCCCTACTATCAACTCTATACTTTGTGCAGGTGGTCTCTAAATTTGTGTGGGTGTGTTTTTTAGTCTCTAAATTCTTAAAATAGTCATCAAATTTTCCTAGGTGTCATATATATACAAATAGGTGCCAACTTGCTCCGTGCGATAACATAGCATGAAACCCTCGTGTCAATCACATATAAAAAATAAAACATCTTTTCTTCCATTCTTTTAATTTTTTTCTATTTGATTGTTATATGGGTACACAAACATGTAGACGCTGATGTGACATGCATGGGCAGGTTAGCCTTTGTTTGGACCGATATGGCACCTAAGATAAGTTGAAACGTCTAAAAATGTATTTAAGAGTTTAGCGAACTCGATGATAATTTAAGAATAGAGAGCACACTGTCAACCATGCCACTAACTACTACTTACTTTGTGTGGAAGGAAAAAGATAATATAGGGCATAAATCAAAAGATAATATATACAAAATAATAACAATAATAATAACATGTTAATAATAATTATGTTTAATTAAAATCTTGTTGTAATAACCGGGGATTATGCTAGTATATGAGAAGTGAAAAACAAACTGGCGCATATGCCTTGAGCTTAAAATTCCAAACTCCGTGTAGTATCAAATACAGCAATTTCTATTGTGTGATGTGTGTCATCTACAGTAGCCGTCGTTGCGTCAGTTCTTTTCATGGCACGATAAAGAAAACATGGTCTTTGCCTGCCTAGATAGATCTCCCCTATTAATACTCCATCGTGTCCGTGTCCTAGAAAACTTCTGCACACGCAGCAGACGCCCTTCTCTCTCTAAGATCTCCATTTTAATTTCTCTCTGTCTTTCTCAAGGGGAAACCATCAAATCAATATACACCACAAAGCACGATGAGCTTGATCAGCATGATGGAGGCGAGCCTGCCGCCTGGGTTCCGGTTCCACCCCAGGGACGAAGAGCTCGTCGTGGACTACCTCTACCACAAGCTCTCCGGCGGTGGCGGCGGCGGCGTGGCCATGGTGGACGTCGACCTCAACAAGTGCGAGCCATGGGAGCTTCCAGGTACGGATCAGATCTCACGCACGCATGCAAAACTGCACCTTAATTTCTTTCGGAAAGGTCATCGTAGATGCATATATACATGCTGCCTCTAGCAAGCTTGCTACTAGCTCCGAGCAGCACGAAGTACGAACTGTGTAAGTAACATCTGTAGCATGCACCCATCTGCAATATCTGATTTTCAGGAAGGCAAGAAATATTTTTTTTCAGAAAGGCAAAGGCAATCGAGAATAAAAAAAGGGAAATAAAAAATAAAAATGGCATCGCCCGGACTCGAACCGGAGACCTTCAGTGTGTTAGACTGACGTGATAACCAACTACACCACAACACCATTGCAACGACAAGATTTTTCTGAGATATTCTAGTTAAATCATCTGACATGAATTCTTGGAAGAACTCACGGCAGATCTCATTTTCATGAAAAGTTCCATCCGCACATACTTCACATCACTAGCTGTATGAACATGATCTAAATATCTAGTTTACTTAACATGAACTCGTGATCTAAATTCGTCAGCTTGCATATACATTCACTTTCGCACGATCTGACCGTCTTCCCTCTCGCCCTCGACGCCGACGAGCAGACGCCGCGCGTGTGGGTGCCACGGAGTGGTACTTCTTCAGCCTGCACGACCGCAAGTACGCCACGGGGCAGCGCACCAACCGCGCCACCCGCTCCGGCTACTGGAAGGCCACGGGCAAGGACCGCGCCATCGTCAGCCGCCGCCGCCACCGCGGCGCCGGCGCCATCGCCATCGCCATCGCCGGCGAAGCCGCCGCCGCCGTGGTGGTCGGGATGCGCAAGACGCTCGTGTTCTACCAAGGGAGAGCCCCCCGGGGCACCAAGACCGAGTGGGTCATGCACGAGTTCCGCGTGGACGGACATGCCGTTGCCGACCACCCCTCCTCGTCCACCTCATCTCTTCTCAAGGTAACCCCTAGCCCACTGCAACTCTGAGACTACATGCCAGCATTTGTTTTGCGTGATCTCAGCAGTAATTATCGATGATTAATCACTCAGGTAAAAGAAGGAAAAGAGATAGATAGATGAGAAGTAAATAATTAGCCACTCATGTATTAAATTCTAATATTCAATTTTACATTTGTAACATGATTCAGTTAAACTTTTAAATTGTAATAATCAATTTTACATTAAAACAAGTTTATAATATTATCATACCTCTGCATTAAAATATAAATTATAAATGTTTCTGCCTATAAATCTGAATGGGTAAAAAATACTTATAGGTATACTTTTAGGCAAATCTATAAACCAATATTTTCCTTTTTAAACTAAGTATTTGATTTGAGAAATTATCAATAGTTTGGGTTTAAAAATTTGATCTAAACATCAAATATTTATAACCCCAATTGCCATGCTAATTACGTGCCGAGATAATACTTATATATAGTGCGTACTAGGAAGCTTCGTAAGTGTTAGAAGAGTCTTAGCCTTGTAATGCCCATGATTGCACGTCTCTTGGTAAGTGAGCCAGAATTAGGAGTAGCAACATGTTTCTTTCACAGTTTTTCTTTGTTTGGCTCTTAATACTTTAGCTGGATGCGGTTTTCTGAACATTCTGATGTGTTAAACTAGTTACGCAACTTGCCGATTATTGTTTCTACTTGACCTAGTCCCATCCAATCATTCCCAAACCTTGTACGTATCACCAATGCTTGTCACTCGAGGTTGTTCGATTGGCTCCATCACTTTTGCATCAGCAACACTATATTACAAGGTTGGATATGAAGGGAACAATTTGAAAAAGGATTTGACTGCTTTTATAGCACAAATTCTTTATTTCAAGTTGCTAGTTGTTCCGTTAAATGATGATTTAAGCACTCAGATTATTGAGGTTTCCTCAATATTAAGCAACATACGAACTGTATATCTTTACAAGATAACATAAACTTCATCCCAATCTGAGGTCACTAATCTTATTTTAAACACGAATGTTAAGTACAAGTTAATCTACTTTGTCTGAATATTTTTGATAGTTGAGTTCTTTACAAAAATGCAGGAGGACTGGGTCCTGTGCAGGGTGTTCTACAAGAGCAGAACGGCCACCCCAAGGCCAGTAGTCTCCGGCGAGGCTGGTGTGTCACTGTCCAGTGAAATCAGCGTGCCGCCGATGCTGCCCGTTGCCCCTGTCGTCGTCGACGCCTACCTCGCCTTGGATCGCGCGCCGGTGGCCGACACCGGCGGCAGCTACTACGAGCAAGACAGCTCTGGGTACCACCACCGGCCGCCGCCGTCGGCAGCACTGCCGTTCAAGGACCTGACGGACTTCAGGGACCTGCTGATCAACAAGGTACAAGGTGGCGGCGCCGCCGCCGCGAAGACGGAGGGGTTCCATCTTGGCTGGAGCGAGGAGGAGGTCGGCTACGTGGAGCAGAGTGCCATGGCGTCGCAGGCGTGGAACCCGTTCTAGCTAGCTAGAGCTATAGCTGATAAGCTGATCCAGTTCTGAACTTTTTTCAGAAATGGTGATGATACGAAGGCAAAGTTTTCAGATGTAGCTTATACCATGTCAATGTAATTGATCGTTGTCGTGTATTAGGTGCAGCGTGTGCAATTTATCCTCGATGTTTCAGTAATGTTTCCTTTGTTAATTAGTGTGATTCCTAGTTGTGCTAGTTACAGCGTAGTGACAAAACACTTGTGCAATTAGATTCTGTTTTAGATGCTTTTGTTTTGTATATTTGTTCAACATTTGTTTCTTATATTTGTGCAGTTAGATCAACAAACATAACCGAAGCATTATGGGCTGCAAGTTTTATTAGTATGCATTGTAATGGTCCAGTGAGGCCGAATGTTGGCCAATAATTAAGGCAGGAGGAAGGCCCTCACAACCTGCCAAGATGAAGAATTTTTTTATTTACATATTTTTTGTTAAAATAATTATAAAATATACTTTTGTATGGAAAATTTAAAGATGTATACCAAAAGTTCTCTAGGAGGTTTTTTCGTTAAAAAATATATATTAAATCCAACGTAATAAATATTCATTGGCCTCCGGGAGATTAGAAAATTTATAGGTGACTCCTTTGCTACCCTATTTAGATGTTTTTTTTCGAAGGTAGAGGCCGCTTGTAAAATATTGTAATAGGATGTGCAAGAAAGGAGGGGGTTATTGTTTTTTGCAGGAGGCCCTCTTGTCGTCCTCTTCTAGAGCATTTTTCCTCTATGGGTGCTTGCAAAATTTCTAGGCTTAGAGGGGGTTTGATAATTTACAGGCGGCCTCTTATCACATTTTGTTAAGACATTTTTTGGACGACTAGCTATAAGTCCTTTCTTGGCTACCTAAAATCTAGTTTAATAAAAAAAGAAAAAGAGAAGAGATAGTTGAGGGGATGCGATGGGGATGAGATAGTTAATAAAAGATTTATACTCTTTACAATCTTTATTTTTCGTGATGAAATGAAATAATATGTGTAGTATTGTTCTAGATTCGTAAATATTTCCGTTCTTATATCTGTGGTTTGTTAGTTTTGTTCCTAGATCCGTAGAAAGGCTAGTTGAGGAAAGTTTTTTTAGCGTGTACAACTGGTTTATGCGAAGCTTTCAAATCAACTCTTAGGTCAACGTATGTATGTTGTAGTGAGTTGGACGATCGAAAGTTTTTTTTTGAATTGATACCGATAGATTCTACTGTCACTTGAAGATGGTACGTGGAGAATGTATTGTAGTGAGGTTGATCATCTAGCATTCTTGTATCAGTGTATGAAAAAACAATATTGATCCAATGATTGTGCAAGACGAAGAGAGTCTAAGTATGATAAGAGCTTTTGTTGAAACAATGGAGAAAAAATGAGTCAGAATGCTAAAATAAAGAAGAAGATGAGAGATGAGGAGGAGAAGATAAGGAGGCTAGAGGATTGGTAGATGAGGGAGAGAGAAATAATACCATCGCTGAGGTAATGGATAGAGAGGATTCCAATAGTGAGCATGTAAAGGATGATGAATCATCGGATGAGGATTATGGTAATATAAATCCTTCACAATGGTCCAACGAGGACCTCTCTTGACTTATTATCTGTTAGAGAAATTGTGTGCCATAGGAGTATAAGGATAACAGAATCATTCAAGTGGTTAACTATATATCCGAAGAGAAATTGATGGAGACAATTAATCACTGAGCGATATCACTTTGGCGGAAGTTCTAAGTCACAAAGTCAATTAAGTCAATATATGAAATGAAGTGCGTAAACTCAAGTTATGGGTGTCCATGGAGGGTACATATATTTGAGGGTAAATGAAAGGATTATTGGAATGTGTCAATCATCACCAAGTATAATTGCCACTTACAAGAGATCAAAAAATACCATAGAAACATAACATCTACATTTATTACAACAGAGATGTACTATGATATTGTGTATAACTTAGGGTACGAACAAAGGTCAATCATCAAGAACATTAAGGACAAATTTAAGTACATAATTATTTATGTGAAGGCATGGATGGTGAAACAAAAGATTATGGAGACAAGATTTAGCACATTCAAAGCTTCATATGATAATTTGCCTTGTCTTCTAATTTGTATTCTTCAGAGGAATCTAGGGAGTTACTACGACCTAAGATCACTCATTTCATTTGACCATCCTTAGTAGAGTGTGCTTCAACATGTTTTCTTTGCATTAAGTGCGTGTATTCACTTATTTGTGTACTATCGTCCCATACTCTATATTGACTAGACATTCCTGACTGAAAAGTATAGATGGCAGATATTGACAACAATTGGAATTAATGTGAACAATTAGGTGTTACTCGTGGCTTGTGCATTCGTTGAGAGCAAGAATACTAAAAGCTGGTACTGGTTTCTAAAGCAAGTGAAGGATGCACATATGCGTATGAGGCCAGGTGTATGCTTTATATATGATCGTCACGCTGGCCTTCTGCTAGCTATTAAGTATTTGAGGGATGGCAACGTGAAGAAGAGGTATGCACAAGAGTGGCTAGATGTTCGCAACAGATGATACATATATCACATGGATGCTAATTTCTACAAACAATTCAAGAGTAAACACCTTATAGATCGTTTCAATAGGCTTTATGCCCAGAACCAACAAAAGAAATTCAATTAGTTGTGAAGGAGGTTGGATGAGCTGACAATGAAACAAATAGATAAGCAGTCCAAAAGGCCAATGCCAATAGGTGAAGAGACTCTAGAAGCTGTAGGACTACTCCCCAGTGATAATCATACTGTGAGAAAAAGGTCGGCATACTAAGTTAGAATATTTTTACACTGAATTGATAATGAGCCAAAGGAGAAATGTATCTTATTGTATGACAATGGTGGTGCTATATTTTGCATAATAATCACCAATTTGGTTAAGATTTACAACTAGGCACTACACCAGATCCCTTTATCTAGGACATGCTACCTGCGAAGGGCCACAGTGCCTCATCATGGATAGCATTACCTCTAATGGACTGTAGAAGATCTCATCGTAGATCAGGCCAAGCAGCTCAATCCATCACAGGTAATGCTTTACCTATGATGGGCCCAATTCTTCACACGTAAGAGGTAAGCGTACGACACTTTTGACAGGTTCAGAAGTTAATCTATCACAGGTAAGGGTTTGAACCTGATAGGTTTAAGATGGCACCCATTTGAGGTGATCGAGTACCTCTGACATGTATATGTTTTCACAATCCGTCAGAGGTAACTTGGCACACCTTTGATGGGCTGTGTATTTTTAACTAACAAAGGTATGGTGACTTCTATAAATAACTCTAGTGATGCATTGTTTTACCATCCCACCGTATGCACTATACACAATTTAGATGAGAGAGAAGGGGGCGAATCTTCATCATAAATTTGTGTTAAGGGTAAAAAAAATCTGAAATCTAGCTATTATCCATATATAATTTGTATTAGTGTAGCTAAATTTTTTATATGTTTTTCTAATAATTTAGATAGATCATAGTTGGATGGATCATAGTTGGATGTACAACACTAATCGTCTGAGCAAGAAGTACATAAATAGAGTTGTTAAATTCTTGATGCTGTGGAGGATGATAAGAGAAGGAGAAGCAATGAATATGTGGCTTGTCCGTGTGTAGACTAAAAAACAAGAAGATGTTTGCAGGCATACTACAATTATAGTCTCATTTGATATGGAGAGATTTCATGAAGAACTAAAGTTACTGGAGTAACCACGATGAGCAAGAGCCATTGAATATTCATGATGATGAAGTGGACGATGAGCATAATGAGGAACAAGAAGATGGAGATAACATGTTCGTCCTTTGTCTACTAGGTGGTGATATTATTGATATCGATCCTGATCTTTCTAAGTTGCTTCATGCTATTGAGGAGCCATCATACAATGAGAAAAATTATGAGAAATTCTCTGCTTTAGTAGATGATTCAGAGACACCTATATATCCTGGTTGTAAGTAGAAGCACATGAAACTATCTGTTGTCCTTGAACTAACGAAGGTGAAGTCAAGTAATGGTTGATTAGACAAAAGTTTTATGGATCTTCTTGATTTTTTAAAGACTTGCTGTCCGAGGAGAACAAAATACCAAAGATAGCATATGAAGCAAAACAAGTGCTATGTCCATTAGGGTTGGAGGTTAGAAGAATTCACGCATGTTGAAACAACCACATCTTGTTTTACAAAGAATACACCAACTTGGATGCATGCCCAAAATGCAAAGCTTCTCGATAGAAGCAAAAGAAAAGTATTCTTGAGGGGAGGAAGTTCAAGAGGGACAATCACTCAAAGTTTGTTTGGTATCTCCCTGTTACCAACCGCATAAAGCAAATGTTTGATAATCTGACAAAAGTTAAATTGGTTCATTAGCATGCAATTGATAGGAAAGAGGATGGAATGCTTAGGCACCCAGCTGATTCAGTGTAGTGGAGGAACACTGATATGAATTATCCCAAATTTACGGAAGATCTGAGGAACATAAGGTTTGGCCTAAGTACAAATAGCATGAATCCTTTTGGTGACCCGAGCAATCGTCATAGTTCTTGGCCAGTTCTTCTTGTGAACTTCACCCTACTGTCTTAGTTGTGCTTTAAAACAAAGTACATTATGCTTTTCATGCTAGTTTAAGAGCTGATACAGTTTTGAAATGATATTAATGTGTACTTAGAGTATTTGATCGATGACTTGAAAATGCTATGGCACGAGGGGTCTCAAACATGAGATTCTTATGGATAGGTGAACTTTAGGATTAATGCCTTGTTGTTCTATACTATCAATGATTATCCTACACTTGGTAACCTCTTTGGCTAGATTGTAAAAGGAAAGAAACCTTGTTTAGATTGTATGGATGAAACACATAGTGTGTGGATAAAGAACACACGCAAGATGGTGTACGTGGACCATAGAAGATCCCTTCTATTGTATCACCTATATAGAAAAATGAGGAAAACTTTTAACGGCAAGAGGAAAAGAGCCAGTGCATCGTCAACTTTAACTAGAAGAGAGGTGCATGCCCTAGTAAGGGACATCCATAATGATTTCGCAAAGAAGAAGAATGCTACTAACTTAAAGTTAAATAGCATATGGAAGAAGAAGTCAATATTCTAACGACTACTATACTAGGAAGATATGGAGGTACGCCATTGTATTGATTGTGTGTACGTAGAGAAGAATGTTTGTGAGATCCTTGTCAGGTTACTGCTTAATATCTCAGCAAAGATGAAGGACAATCTAAATACATGACGAGATATGAAAGTCATGAAAACCCATAAGGAACTACACCCAACAACCTTTGAGTCTAGAAAACTATACCTCTCTCTAGCTTGCCATACTCTATCTAAGGATGAGAATATATATATGTTATCATGTATCAAGAGTATTAAGGTTCCATCTGGGTACTCATCATGATCGAGTAAGTGGGTTTCCATGGACAATCTCAAAATGGTTGGGATGAAGTCACACAATTGTCATGTTCTAATTACACAGCTACTACCAGTTGCCATTAGGAAGATACTACCATTAAAAGTGAGGCATGCGATAATGCGGTTATGCTCATTCTTCAATGCAATTAGACATAAGGTCATCGACCTAGAGAGACTAGATGACCTAATGGCAGACATCATGAAGACACTGTCATCTCGAGATGTACTTCTCATCTACATTCTTTAATATCATGGTACATCTCATTGTTCACCTGGTAAAGCTAACAAAAGCGTGCAGTCTTATGTTCATGATGTAGATGTACCTGTTTGATAGGTGTATGGATATTTTGAAAGGTTACGTGAGGAACTAGTCTTATCCTGAGGGAAGCATGATCGAAGGGTACCATACTGAGGAAGTGGTCAAATTTTATGTGGACTATATGTCAGAGATCCAGCTAATCAGAGTTCTCTGGTTAATACATGAGGGCAAGCTAGAAGGGGCTAAGACCATCGCAAAGAAAACTATCAATCTAGATTGCACCCAATATGACAAAGCCCATTTCATAGTGTTGTAGCATATGACCAAGGCGGGGTACCATACCTAGAGGAACATGAAGCAAAGATCCGACAAGACAATGTCAACCGATCAGCAAGTTAGATCCGAAGAAAACACATTACAAACTTCAATGAATGGTTCAAGGATCGTGTTTGTAATTCATAAAATGTTACAAGTGAGATAGTGAAGTGGCTAGTGCGACGTTCTGGATGGAATGTCCTAACTTGGCAAGGATATGATATCAATGGATATATGTTCTATATGTCTACACAAGATGACAAAAGCACAATACAGAACAATGGGGTAAAAATAGAGGCAGCTAATGACCAACTTGACACGTGTGATCAATACTATAGTCGTATAGAGGAAATATGAGAGCTGATCTATGTGAAATTCAAAGTGGCGCTATTTCGGTGTAGGTAGGTCAAACTAAAGGATGTTACGGTTGATAAAGAGGGATTCATACTTATAAATTTGTAGTCCAATGGATACAAGGATGAGCCTTTGTTTTAGCTAAATAAGTTGTCTAAGTTTTCTACATAATCGAGCTAGCAAACATGATGTTTCATGTAGTTTGTAAGGGTAAAAGAAGAATTGTCAGGATCAACAATGTCATAGATGAGGAAGATTACGACAAGTGCGTCAATGGTGTTAGCTAAGATGCTCCTCTTCAAGAAGTGCAACTAGAAGACGGTATTGTGTATGCACGCTCATACCATGAAGAAGTCATTCTTATGTAATATAAGCACATGGGAAGTACTAATGTTTGTTCATGATATACATGTATGTCAACATTTGCACATGAAGCTCAATTGAACACTACAAAGTTAACTTTAGTTAGATTGAGAATATCATGCTTATTTTCATTGAAATAAAGAATTTCAAGTTTTCTTAGTTAATGTGCCCTTTGTAAAATATGTATATTCTACCCTTATTTAGATATGTAACAATTTTTTTTTTGGATAAAACAATAAGTAGAAAAGGCAACAATCATAAAAAAAATTGACTTAAAGGTTAAAACTCTAAGTTATAGCAGTCAACTTTCCTGTGATGGGCCTACAATGAAAACCGTATATTGGTAAGTTACCTATGACGGGTTTTATTTCTAGGCTCATCATAGTTAAGTTACCTGTGATGGGTTTTTCAATCCGGCCCATCACAAGTAATTTATATGTGACGGGTTTCTCTTCTAAGCCCGTTACAGGTAAGTTGGTTGTTATGACTTAGGATTTTAACCGTAAGTCACATCAATCGGGTATATCCTATGCCACCGCGCCTGATTGAGCTTCCTGCACCTTTGCGACCCCATCACTAGCCTCCTCAAGCTCCCCGCGTGTCCACGAGATCCGCCAATGGACTCCTCGAGCTCCTACGCGACGGCCTCCATCGGTTCTCCTTCTTTCTCAAACATTTTTTTATCTAGATCTTGCAAATCTATGGCTATAGAAACTACAAAATGAATTTAGGAATGTAGTATTTTAGAATTTAGGAATTACTAATTTCAGACTAATTATTTTTTGTAATTGCCATGCTTTATTCATTAAGTTCGAAGCCACAATGTCCGATAACCGAGAAACGGAAGTGTCTGCTAAAACTAGTGGTTCGACCTTTAGCCATGACCCTAGGTCTCATAATGAGCTGCCTAAGTGTAGGAAGTTGATCATGGAGGTTGATAATCCCGGTAGACTAGCGGAGCCGTGAAGTGTCATCGACTTATTTAGGAATAGCTATGGCATGGTGGTGAGAAGGTACTTTAGCATTCTTCACAAAGACATTGGACACATCCTCAAAAGTGAAAAGGAAACAACTTGAGAAGGATTGAAGGAAAAGTTTGATTACCTGAATGAGACAGAGCAAAGGCTGAAAAGACGTGTACTCTCAAAAATGGGTAAAGCCTAGAAGAACTTTAAGTTCAAACTCGTCACAGAGTATGTCGTTTCACTGGGCAACCATTCCCCATGCACCGAGTACCCTTAGTTAACTGAGGCAATAAGGGAGGAGTTCTATGCTTAGAAATCTTCTATAGAATTTTTGACAACAAGCGAGATGCACCATGAGTTGCAATCTTGGAACAAGCAGCCACATTGATTAGAGATGTCGGGGCATATTAGGGAAGAACAGATCTAGGCTAAAGAGGATATTGCCACAGTTGCAGCTAATATCCCAGTTCCATTTGGTGACATCCTAGAGGTATGGGCTAGAAATTAGGCTCTAGCACGGGTGAAGATCAACCTAGATGGCACTATCTCCTAGCCCAACCTAGCGGATGGATTGATCTATCAAAGGCTCATGAGTACCACTTTCAATCTTGCACGACCTTTCCACCTTATTTACCTTACATATTTTACCCATTTGTTAAAATTTTCTTTATAGATGGAATTGTTTGAGCAATCTTCACAAAGTGAGGTTGAGTCAGCCCTGCGCTGGCATGAGGATGATGTCCTTATGTAAGCATTGGGAAACCCTAAAACATTCTGGATAGACTAAAGGTATAGGTGTGGAAGTGACTTGGAAGTATGGGTTATCGTAGAATAGTGCATAGTACAAGAAGCATTGCCTCTCAAAAGCTAACAAGGAGGCCCTCCTCAAGGAGCAGCTAAAGGAGGTGGTGAAGAACGAACTAGGCAAGGAATACGAGGCAAAAATTTAGCAAGAAGTGGCACGACTGAGGCTAGAAATGCAGATGGGTCAAAAGATCACAGTTATAGAAACCCACATGCTCGCTTAGGGTCATGTTGATGCTAGCCTGCTGCAACGATCGAGTAGCTATGCATCTACAAGGTTGTCACATGACACTATTGCTCCTTTATGCGCAACCGACCATAAAAAGGTACATCTTATATATAAACAATCAATATTACTTAGCTTCAGTCATATTTCAAACTCATGTTTGTTAACAGACTATAATCACCTTGCAGAATAACCCCAAGTACATACTACAAGTTAAAGTCACTCCAACGTTTTGTGTCAATGTTGCTGATGTCATTGTTCATAAACCATTGCCAACATAAAAGGTGAATAGTATAGACTTGGTTGCCAGCTATATTAAAGTGAATGTTGACCAAGTTAAGGATAATTGGATGGGATATCCATTACCAATACCACCAAATGATAAGATTTTGACTCATGGGGTTGCAAAACAAACATTCATATAATAGACAAAGACACATATAGTAGTCAAAATAATTCCTTTCCATCTTGACCGACTAATTAGTCTCTTCCACATCAACACACTTATCAGACGATCGAGGCTCCTCATGGCCCCGCTATGATAGAACCAACCGATGTTATGGAATATGACTTCATACCTGTTGCCATGACTCTAATAAAGATCCCTCCCTAGTTAGATATTTTCCCTTTGCACAAAAGAACCCAAAATGTTAGGGCCAAGAGAAAGGGGAAGGATAAGGAGAAGACATCATGGGCCTGTAAAGTTTATAGTTAAGTCAGTATGTGTTAACGCCAGAATTTGATTCAGCCTGTAAACAGGATCGGCCGATGGAAATACTGATCGGCTCGTGGGACAAAGCCGATCGGTACTATAGAGAAGCCGATCAAATTAGTAAAAGGTTGGATTGGTTTGAATTATCCGATAGGGTCAGGTCTGAGAAGCCAAAGATGAGGTTGGAAAAGGATTGACTTGAGTGAAAAGAGGTCCGATTGCTACAAGAAGAAAGTCGATCGGGTGAAGCAAGGAAAGATTCGGTCTAAAAATAGAAGATTATCCAAATAAGACTGAGTTTGTGGAGGAGGAGTGGGATTCACGGCAGGGTACTATCTTTAGTTAAATTGTATCCTATATGGTTAGGATTTCTTAGTTAGTTTAGTTAACTGCTTTAGAGATATTTTATATTATTTTTGTTAAGAGATAACGTCCGATGGTGGTTGTAAACGCGTCGGACTCTGTAAATCTAGGGTATAAATATAGATCCTCTGGAAACATGTGAGATATCTCTTGATCAATATACAACTTCGGCGTATCGCCACCCTAGTTCATCTAGGTGTTTACCGGTAGGTTCTGGCTCTTGACGCGGGGCTGCATCGGTTAAGTCCGATCTTCGACGAAGGGGTAAGTCCCGCCACTATCCTGTTATATTTTGTTCTGTCCAAGGTTGTATCGTTTAGGTTCGAATTCTTAGTCAGATCAGGTATACCGCATCACGCCCGTGCAAGATCTATCGGCCTATCAAACTTCCTCCGCCGTCGTCGGTCTCATGCTGCATCGGTTAGGTCTGACCTATAGGTCTGCTGATAGAGAATTGAGTTTTAGGTCAATAGATCTCTCTACGGCATTTCATCGGAGTGAGTAGCTGATGAGTTATCTTAAACGCAGGTCCCCATCGTCGTGCGGCCGATGAGTTTAGGTGTAGGACCACGTTAGGCGTTAGGCCTGTAGGAAGCCAATGGCATCTCTCCTACCTCATCGTCATGTTCGGTCCGAGCATCCGCCGTCTCGGTGTTGTTAGCCTCCAGCCTCATACTGTCTCGGTTAGGTCCGATCTATCGAGGCTGACCCTAACGGCACCGTTACTGCTATCGCTCGCTCGCGTGGCCTCGTGGGGAATCGGCTCCCGCTCCGCGCATCGGATGCGGGTAGCGCCATCGGCTCTTTGGCTGATAGGCCCTCTAGTGCGTTACACGTGTCTATCTCTCGCACTTCCATTAGCTTTTCAGCCGATGCGCTAGCATTCTCAGCTCTATCAGCATCCAGCCGATAGGGAGGGTCGGGCAGGCCTTCTGGCTGACCGGCGTATATATCTTATCCTCTCTCCTTGTCAATTATAGGGTCAAATTGATTGGCACGCTCGTGAACCTCAAGGCTTAAGGACCTGCACTGGAGTTAAGCAGACCTCCCAGGCCTTCGCATGACCAAGCCGCCGTCCTTCCCCGGTCGCGGGATTTTTGGCAGTGAGCAGTATGTGTTAGGCATGCTCTTGGTGGAGGACCTTACTTTAGAAAAAATGGGTACTTGTTGTCAAGAACTGCACAGATACTATATGGAAGTCAACAACTTGAAAAAAAGTAAAGTGAGTCCTCAATCATTAGACAAGAATTGTTTCTTCCATCCCAGCGTTTGTTGTTGTCAGCTTCGAAGATCTCTTCGATCTGTATAGGGTGAGAGCAGTGGACACTGGCCTATTGAAATGCTTCTCCTTGTAAGTTTATATGGCTCTATTTTATGTCGTATCTTCTGTTATGATATTCGTTAGAAATATCTATACTGTTATAGGTTATGTTGCAAGGAGTCCTAAAGGTCTACTCACTGGGTTAATTTTCTTGATCTATCAATGGTCAATGAGACAAACCTGAATACCTAGTTAGATGAGGTTGTCGACTACATCAACCATTACATGTGGGCCCATCAAGACATGGATTACATAATGCTAGATCACAATCAACAGTAAGAAACTTCAGATTTTAGGTTTATCACATTTAGTTTTCATACTATAATTTATAAAACTCAAACTTAACATGACCACACATTTATCTCACATAAGGCATTGAATTCTTATGGTCATCATACCAAAATGGAATAGGGTTTACTATCTTAACTCCAACCTTTATGGTCCATATGATTTCTCACCTCTTGCATATGCAATAGACACCGCGTGGGCATTGTACATCAGGAATGGAGGCAAACACAAAGATATCAATGAATTCCTCCATCATAACATGGACTTCAAATGCATGCAACAGGTTAGAGATCAATGCGGTTTCATGTGTACCACAACATGGCTACCTTGATAAAATAGGTCATCGACTTGGATCTTAAGGTTTGTGCCTAAAATCGCATCTCATTTGTACTTGCCGATAGTATCTATACTCATAAACTAACTGTAGTCTCTGTGCACAGATGAAGAGGTGGAGCTTCCGATCGATCAACCAAGTGTAGATTAGATGACAAATCGTCGGCTTCATCCTACAAGAAATCATTAGCCGAAAAGTAATGTTCTGTCTAAAATAAACATTGATAATGTGTCTATCCATGAAACATTCTTTTTTGTTTAATTGAAAGTTGTTGTAAGACATAAATAATATTGCATCTTATATTATAAATTAATAATTATGTTTATTTGTATATATGTGTTGTGGATTGGTGCTAAACCGACCTGTTAACTTACTTTATACCAAGGTTACGTACTATCAAGAATTTGTTGTTAAACTATCAAAAAATAGCTGGTGAGCGGAGTCCCCAACTGGTTTGGTCTAATTAGTTCATGTAATAACTGACTAAGAAAATTTGGGACGCTGTTAACCTGGAATTCTTTTTTTTATAATAGCTAAGTTTAGAAAAAAAGATACTCGTGACTTACTATTTCTAAATTACGCCGTACACTCCAATACTCAATGATATTATTTATAATTTCATAACATTAGATGTCATATTTTGCAAGATTTTGTACTCAAAAGCGTTGGCACCATGTATATATTTTTTCTTAGTTTTTGCTTAAAATATCAAACAACATCATTCTATGTCTATAATTGGATTTTAAATACATGTCATAAATTGTAATTTTGTATATGTATATATATGTACATATAGATATATGAGTTTGTGGTTAATAATGTGGATTGTATTATCTTTTTGTGGCTAGGATAACTGGTTTGTGGGAATATTTGTTATTTGTATTTTAGAGGGTATGGCTAGCAATTCATGAAGCTAGCCAAAAAATAAATGTAATTTTTTTCGTGTTCACCGTATTAGTGTTAGGTTTTAACATAAAGTCGTCACAGGTAACCCATACTAGTGACAGACTATAATAAAAACTTGATAGAGGATGTTAACTATGACAGGTGCAAAATCAGTCCATTAAAAGTGAGTAATTTACCTGTGATGGGTCTATATACCGGCTAGTTATAGGTAACAACACCTTTGATGGGTTCTTGCTTCGGGGCTTATGATAGGTAACATTACCTCTAATAGGTCTACACACGTCAAAGTTAACGTTGAGTTATTAGAGACTACTTATCTACGATGAGAACTAAACCCAACATAGGTGTGGGTTTAGACCTGTCATAGGTGGCCTGCTCTAGCGTAGTGGGTTGATGTGTGGTGTAAGAGGGCTATCGCTTATTGCCATTGTTTAACTTATCATGTATGGTGCATGCAAGTATTTTAGAGATTGGTAAGAAGTAGTTAGGTATCTATGGGAAACAATGCTATTTTGTTCGGCATAGTGATAATGAAGTACTTGAAAAAAACGTACAAAGGCCCAAGAGCATCGAGTTATACCTCAATGTACACAACAACACATATTTGAAATCTTATGTGCTGACAAGGCCAAGTGTATAATCTACCAAAAAAGAGTTGTACAAGTGTGTGTCCTGAAGAATGACGGGATCTACTTGTGCTCGTGGCAAAAACTAAGGCTATACCATAAGCCATGTTTTTATATTATTGCCATGAGCTTGAAGTGTGGAATATTGGACCATCATTTTGTGTCGCATTATTTTAGGAAGAAAGCTATCTTTCATGCCTAGAGTGGTAAAGTATTTGGTTTTGGTATTACGGGGTCTTTCACAGCTCAACAACCTTAATTTTTTTACATTCCAAACCCAACAAAACTAAGGAATAAGGTAGGTCACCACAAGGCTAGATGGATTTGCAATGATATGGATAAGTCTGAAGCAGATGAAAGGGTTAAATTTTGTAGTAAATGTGACTAAGAGAGATATACTTACAACAAGTGTCCAAAAGATACAAAGGTTTGGAATGAAGCAGAATGTCCTCCATCAGAAGCAGCGGTTGATGGAAGACACCACCTAAAGACCAACCCAGCCTAGGCGTTCTCGTGCACCTAGTGGTTTAGTCGTGTAGTGCAAGTCTATGTATTATTATAAGAGTGGATGTGTAACTTAGGTTGTCATAGTTTAGAGAGTTGTGAATATTTTTTTCTAAGTTGTATGAACTACATGTATCATAATGTTGTTTACTGTGAACCTTGTAGTAATGGTAATTGTTATTCGTTTTTTCTGACAACAAATTTTAGTCAATTGTATGAATTGTATATTATGATTTTTATTTTCGATAATCATGTAAATTTTGTTTTTCAATGTAGGTATGGCGTACTAGACACCGAAGCTACTAGACCATGGCCTTAATCAGTCACACCGCTCCTACCTCTCAGCGGTTGAGAACGTTGTATTGATGACCGTCCATCCACGCCCTTCATGATATCTACTACCTGTGGATCCCTACTTTCGTGCTAGGTAAGAGATATCCACATTGTTTATTGTACCTTTTAATATGATTTCTTACCGATAATACATATATTGACATCTTTTTTGTAGGTTACGTGAGGCTAGCCTCCTTCCGTTATGTTGGCTAGTTGAGGCCGCAGCACATGATAATGACTCTATGAAGTGGTGGTTCATAAACCAGTCTCATCTCATAGTATTTCTAGACCGCTAAAGGCTAAAGGCGCACACGTTCCACCTACTATGTGGAGAGATGGACCCTACGCTTTAGGACGTCTAGAACCTTCTAGATCTTCCTCTCAAGGGGACACAACAGGTCCAGTTGATGAACTTTGGGGATAGCACGATGACATTTAGGAGCGGTTCGCTCACGTTCGGTGCCTGCCTGGTCTTATTCCTCCGGGCGCACTCCCTCACTAAACCACGGGTGACTCCACCTAGATGTGGCTACTTAAGTTCATTATTAGTAAAGTAGGCGCTATGATGTTATGTAAGTATTTAAGCATAATTAATTACTTATAGAAATAACATTCCCCCTGTAAAGGCTGATTAGTTCTACCTTGAGGTTGATGACTACTCGGTGTGACGAAATTTCAAGGTGTACCTGCTATGGCTCTTTGGCTAGATAATGTTCACCAACACGGTAGGCCACGCTGTGGACAAGAGGCTTATCCACTACGCTCGGGTGATCGCCGATGCTGAGGACGAGAAAGTACCTCAGTGGAGCTAGGGATCCGCTATCCTCGCGGCAATGTATTGGGGTATTTATGTCTTATGCATGAAGACCAACCCAGGTTCGTGGATCACTAGCTGTCCACTACTTATGCAGCTTTGGGCAAAAGAGCGGTTCATGATCGGGTGACCAGTAGTGGACCACAATGCCTACGTCAATGACATGTACACATAGAGGCCACCCAAGGACTTCTCCACAATAGGGACGGTGTGCGACCAGGACTTGTTCTAAACCATGAGTCAATCAATCTTTCATATCTCAATTAAATGTGCTATACCTCCTATGTATGACATATTATTTTAAACAGGTCGACATTGTGCAGCAAGTTGATAGTGAGCTTAGGGCTGTGTTCTGACGGTTAGAGGTCGGGGTTGTGCTGACGGAGGATGAGTAGAGAATTATCTTTGGCAGGATGCATAACACGATACACATTGTCCTCCTTGCTTTTACCTATTGTGATGGCGATGTGGTTCATCTTGTAGCAATGGCTACAATAGGAGTCCGCCCTCTAGCAACATAGTCCACAGATAATTTTGGCTATCCACCGTTCAAATACATTGTTTTCTTCTTACTATGTGACATTGATGTTCATAAACTAAACTCTATAGCTTTCACTACACCGTACCCTTCTTCCTCCGTAGTAGGGACGTCAACACACAAAGTGAGGACATTGACACAGGGAGCAAAGATGTTGACACAAGGACTGCATGCTCCCTACTTCATCCTTGGAGGGTTTTCAGGTTTGTTGTATAGTATATATTTTCATTCGGCCCATGAAATTTCATGGTTGCGTTGCTCAACCATCTTTCTCATAGGGTTTCAGGCTAAACCACCGTAAATGTCCCTAGTCACAGACTAATCTAGGTAAGGCACCTTTGGATGGGCATATGACTCTTTCGACCATAATGACCTTACGATATATCAGATTGTGCTCGACTCATCCTATCTTATAGGAGGTATGCCACCGCACACATAAGAGTCGCCCGCTTCGGCTCCTGTGCAGTAGGCCCACGCTAGATGTGGCATCCCAGCTGAACGCTTTACTTGTGAGCACAGGGGAGTAGGATGAAGAGGGGTAGAGGCTAGGTCTCAAACCTATAGTACATTGTGCCAATTGTACTTATTGTTTATATTACTTTATATTCCCTATTTTGGCTCTACATACATATATTATTTACTATGCGTTAATGCTATGTCTCTTTTACTCTTTATTGTGCGCGTATGACTGCCAGTAGCATACGACAATCAGCTTTCGGCGCCTTCACCCTTTACTGTGCATGCATGACTGCTAAATCACAATCAACACTGAGTGATGCCATCCAGTTTTGGTGTGTGACCGTTACATTGCTTGCAACACAACTTCACAACCAACTTTTAGTGCACCAATGTCACATCGCATTAATAGGATTTTTGTAGGACATTGCATTTTTCATGCATGAATATCACATCATTTTCAATGCTTTTAGTCCTTTCTTCCACACCTAACACAATCCACGCTATATAATGCCTCCGTATGCATAATGAACCTCAAATCTTGTGCCCGCTGATACTCTTGTAAATCCCACAGCACCCATCTGCTCTATCTCTTATAATATGCTAAATGCACTTTCACTAAGCATCCGAACTAAAGAAGGGATCCTTTTGCTTGGTTAATTTCAACTTTGTGTGACCATCCGTTCTGCATATGTGGTGATCAATACTAGCTTATGAAATCTTAGGCCCTAGCATATATGGTAAGGAGATTTTTCCCATACCCAAACTATTCTTATGAGGTGTGAATTATATGCCCTTATTTTTTCAATTGTTTCTTATTACAATATTTTCTTCGAACTAATTTTTTTTCTAGATCTACGGAAGGATGTGTAACTTCATTTAGTGAGTTGATATATAAAATCTAGTATTTGATCCAACCATTGGTTTTCTAAGGGCCATTGATTTTTCCACTCAGAATCAAACGAACAGTACATAAGAATGAATGAGAAGTACGGACGATGTTGGTGCGTTGAATGGTCAGACTTAAGGCTGCACCCTCTTGTAATACCTCCATGGCGAGAGTGTTTTAAGTACGTTTGCGGTGATCATTGCTAGCTAGTGAGGTTAATAAGTGATGATACTTTGGTTAGAAGATATTTTATTTGTCTAAACATTTTTTACGATGATTTCGTTGTAAGTTTGTTTTATATTTCTCTAATGTACTTTAATTTTATTATCATCTTGATTACAATAGTTATGTATATACTTTTTCCCATAGGAATAATCAAGAATGTGTAAATTCATGGATAGAAATGAAGAAATCACTGTATAACCCTACGAGAATCATACAACCTAAAACAATTGAACAATACATACAAGCTAAAGTAGAGTACGAGCGAAGAGTCGGTTTCTCTAACAATAAGTGACTACAAGTGGATGATTGATGATAATCTCCACAAGTTTTAACTAAGACGTCTGTACCATGATACATGTTGCATTATTTGTATTATGTCTATATTTTATCTATAACGTGTAAACATCTTAATAATTGTGTAATATTTTTATCACTATTATCTAAATAATATTCGCATGTGAAATTATTAATCATCAAACCCTTCAATTAATGGCATAATTATTTTTTAGTATTAATGTTGAGTTCTCGCATAATTCATTTATAAATAAATCTCTACATGATAATTCAAGCATCACTTATCTTTTCTATTTACTTCTAAATTTTATTTACAATTAAATTTCTAAATAAAAATAGATTTATCTAAAATCTTTTTTCTTTTAGAAAAAAACACCAAAACAGAAGGCAGCTCCCAAGAAAAACATTCAAGCAGAGAGCAACAAGGAGGCTGCTTATAAAAATAGCAGGCCGCTCCTCCCTCAAACGTATTGCTATGATATTTTACAAGCGGCCCCTATTATCGAAAAAAATGGTTTTGGCTAGATCGATAATAAGTTGTCTATAAATTTTCTAACCTTTTTACCATCCCTTTGAGGTTAACGAGCGTTTTTCATGTTGAATTTGATGCGCTTTGGGAGGGAAAAATCCTAGAGAACCTTGAGGTATACATATGTAAATTTTCAAAAAAAAAAATTTACAAATATTTTAGTAAAAATGTATAAATAAAAAAATCATCTGCAGTTGATGTACTGCACTTGTTGGATTCCTTCCGATCACGGCATCACGGACATCTGCAGTTGATGACTTGATGGTAGGGCAGTAGTACCGGAGTGAACAGACTGATATGTCAAGAGCAGACATAATGTCCCTTTGCCTCAGCTAAGTACTAATAGTAAATTAGTAATTAACATGGTTCAACAATGCATTCTTAAATGTTAACAACTGATACCTGCTGCAAATTATAATTGAGCTTATGCGTCTCAAAGGAAAAAAAGAACAGAAGGGATGATTCACTACACACCTGATAGTTGCTAATAGATTACAGTTCACTACTTTTCCGAGACAAAAATGCTCCAGTTGAAATGATTGCCAGTGGGAGCTTTGCTAGCTGTTGCCCTTGTCAGAGAACATTCTTCATGAAAGTATCATAGTGTTGTGTCTTTAGGTAGATGAATAAATAATAAATTGATAAATGCAGAAAGCTTTAGTAAAGTGATTAGAAGCAAGCTAGGCCATGTTCCAAAATCCAAACTGCCTCAAAATAAAAACAATGGTTTGCTTCCTCTGGGCGACCAGATAGAGAGGGGTCCAAGTGTAATTAGGGCATCTTTGCTCGTAGCCCTCACATGCATTGCCCCCACTGCCTGAGATTAGAGAGGATGAAAAGAAACATTTGTGACTGCTTAATATAATAATGATCATATTAAGCACTGGTGTCCCAGTTATTAGTACCAATGTTGCAAACTTCTTTCAGAACCTGTCCCAATTAATCCAGCATCTGGTGTTAAGTCACATACACTTCTTTTCAGCGAGTCTGATTGATCCAACATCTTGTGTTATGTAACTCTTGGGATACTAAACCTAAAAACCATATGATAGAGGAGATGATTAAAGAAGGGGTAGGAGGGCATTGGAGTTCTCAATTGCTACTTTACTAGAAGTTTAGTTCTGTACATGACAGATTTCAGTGGTTTGGTAGTTTGATTGATGAGCAGGTAATAAAGATATGCATGTCCTGCAGAGCTAGATTGTTTTTCCCCTTTGTCTTTGGCAAGGGTAGTTGCAAACAAGCTAAGCCAAACTGGCCAAACTGCCAAGATAGAGACTAATTGATCTCTAGCTAGATTAATCTATTACTACTGCATGTCGAGTAACTAACAAACTTGTGAGGAACTTCTTGATTGATTTTGATTTTGGACCTTCTCTTGATCTGATCTGAACTTACAGTCGTGTTTACTTCTTTATGTTTTCTCTTAACGAAAACGTATAGGGGCTTACGTACATACGTATCTCTGTTGTAAGATAGAAAAAAGAAATAGTCCACAATTCGAATTAGTTCAACTAAACAACTATATCTTCTACATAATGTACATCTTTATTGCCTGTCTCCTGCATCACAGTTTTTTGGTAAATGTATCAATCAAGTTTCAATGAAATAAGTCGGCCGAGATTACATAAGCTCATTTTTGAAACAGGTTACTAGACCTAAGGAAAAAAAGAAAGCAGTTCAAAATGGAGCCTAAATCTTCTTCAATGATCCGATTAAAAAAAGCAGATTTTCTGTGTGTTTGTTAGTGAACGTGTTGTTCATCTGATCTACCAAAGTCTCATGTGCGATTCTCATCTATAGTTAGAGGAGAGATATCATGGTCACCTTACGAAGATCACAACTAATTAGTGTTGGGATTTACAAATAGCCTAAGATAATATTTAGAAAAAATTTAAAGGACTACCTTATAGTTGGATGTGAAACTTTAATATCATATTGTTTAGTTCTAGAAGAATAAAATCTCCTTATAAAATATATTTTTCTAGCTATTTAAGTAATATATTATAAAGAGAACTAGAGTAATATACACACGCTCATCTCATGGAACCAGGCTATGCATGTGCATGACATGCATATAAATGTTCCATCAATATTGGGACCTCATGTTTGCGTAGACGTGAGTTTTTTTTATAATTTTGTTTTGCTACATCTAACGGTTAATCATTTTTTATTAGAGTAGCATAGAGTTCGGATAGATTATGTGCAACTTAGAATGTGCATGTGTCTCGATCACACGTCACCTCAACTTGATAATATAGGGTTTTGCCATTTTCTTTAAGTTGTGTTGTCGCATGTTGCCTACTTTGTCTCACTCACCGATGTGCACCAGTGGATCAAGAAAGCGAGTCTTTAGAATCTCATCCTCAAAATCCTACAATAAAAGATGACGAATAAATTTTTTAGAAAACGCTTTGCATGATTGCACGCTGATTATTTACTATAGCTCGTTTTCTTTTTCGATCGGTTGTTGTTGTCATCATTCTATATTATCGGTACATGTATATCATATTTTTATATTTGATATTACTATGTATCTATTACTTTATATAATTAATATTATAATTTATTTATAGAATAAATTAGAATGTTTCTCCTCTGCATGCTATGCAGCTCACATGCTAAATAGGCATGGTACGAGCTGTTTGTTATATCTCTATCAATCATTAGACCATTAATCAGGTGCACAGCATAAAAACTTATGGACAAGGAAATCAGGTCATATTCCAAATCAAACAAGGATTTAAATATTTGAAGAAATGGAGCATTTATAACCACCGGTGGATTTACCGCCCCGCTATCCCGGGCGATCACCTCGGCAAATTGGCGATTGCTCCACTGAATGTCTATGTGACGGGAAGATTTGAAGATATGATTTCCGTAGCAAATACTAGTCTGTCCGGGCTCTAAAACTTTTCAGTCTCTGCCACTGTTTATATGGAACTCAATTAATTTCTGTCTAAACATTTTAAAATTTTGAGCCGTACGATCTAAATCTAGTTGCGCAATTCAAATTTAGAGTTTCTTCAGCTAATGATCTGATATGATTAACAATGAACTAAAAGACAACACCTTAGTTCTTTTAAGATGAGTAGTGGCCACGAAAAAGAGTTGGCACCACAATTAACCACGCCGGTAGTGGATTCGACGACACTCGCTAGGCCTAGACATATTCAAATGCTACACCTCATTATATCATTGGTCTAAAATGTTTCATTTTATAGCTGCCTACATAGAATATTTGCGTAAGTTTTCCATGGGAAATCAGATTGGTCTAGCTGCTGTGGTGCAAACCTGAAACTAGGCAAGCCACGCTTCCACTAGCCATTCTGCTGCGCTGCTGCTGATTGCGGAAGCTGACCTATACACCGGTCTGCCTCGTATGCTCTCTTCCCGGATCCGGATCACGCGCCCGTGACCCGTTAACCCGAAATCACCCGAATATATAGCTTACTTTCCGTGACACAGTGGAGTTAACCACTCCTCGCTAACCAACGCCCTCACGAGTTTAATTATCTCCTCCACCTCACGCATTGATGCTCCATCGCCGCCGGCAATGGCCGCCGCCGCAGTGAAGTCACCGGGGCCGCCGTTCGCGATCCGCCCCGATCCCCTTCAGCCTCAGCTGGACAACGACGAGGATGATGAGTTTGAATTTAGTATCCCCGCGGCCGCGGCCGTGCTCTCCGCCGCCGACGAGCTGTTCTCCGGTGGGAAGCTCGTGCCGATGCTCCCTCCCCCGCGTCCCTCCCCTCCGTGCTCCCTTCCTCCGTGCTCCCTTCCTCCGTGCTTGGAGGTTCCGTCCGAGCCGGCGTCTCCTCGCGGCCCGCGATGTAGTGGGCATCGGTGGCGCGATCTGCTCCTGCTCGTGTCCAGGAAGCCGAGCGCCGGTGAGACGAAGGATCGTATGGGAGGGGATTTGAAGCGAAGGGAATCGCATGCCCAGCCGCTCCTCTCGCGCGCCTCCTCGTCGTCGTCGTCGACCTCGTCGTGCGACTCTGGGAGGAACGCGCGACGGCCGCCGCAGCCGTCGCGTTCCCCGTTGCAAACGCGCTCCGCGCCGGTGGCGAGCCTCCTCCACCTCATGTCCAAGAAGCAGGCCAGCGACAAGAGCGGCGCCCCCGCCACGGACGCGCCCCCGAGGCGCCGAGAGGCGCAGTGCGCCTATCCGTTCCTGACCCGCGTCTCCTCGTCGTCCTCGGCCTCCTCCTTCGACTCCGGGAGGAATTCCCGAGCGCCGTGGCTCCCGCCTGGTCCTCCCGCTCGGCCGCGGCCGGCTGTGGCGGCCGAGAGCCCGCGGGTGAGCGCGTCCGGGCGCGTGGTGTTCCGCGGCCTGGAGCGGTGCTCGAGCTCGCCGGCGACGGCTGGCATCAGCCCGCGGCGGCCGCGGCCGAGAGGCATGGAGCGGTCGTTCTCAGCCAATGTGCGCGTGGATCCGGTGATCAACTTGTTCGGATTCGGCCATCTGTTCCTGCCATCTTCGCCGGCCAAGGAGAAGAAGGCCGACAAGGACAGTGTCATCACCGGCGGCCGGAGGAACAGGCCGGCGAAGCTGGCCATGGTGCTGAGAGATCCACAAGATTAGGCGGTGGCCATGCTGGAAAATAATGCATGATATTCTTCCTGTCTTATTTTTGTAACTCCTTGCTGCTTGATCCAATTCTTGTCTTTCAGTTGTTGTACACTTGCACTGTAATATACCCTAGTTTTAGAACAAAGAATTTGCAAATTTCAGAGACACTTTTGGTGAATCTGAATTTACTGTCGCTGTAATTCTGATTAAATGCTATGTAAAGAAAGGAGCTTGATGAACAGAAAACATCCGGTACACCAAAACCCAACTAAAACAAATGAGTACTGGTACTATGCGATCAAGCTGCAAGTAGTAGGATCAACATGCAATGTCAAATCAAAAGTCACAACCACTGGAGCAGTGTGACATCAAAGTTTTGAAATTTCTCGCTGTCCTCGACAGTACGGTAGAACAGGATGCAGCGACTCCCCCTGCTGCTAGGAGGAGAAAATATGGGTTGATAGCCTCGTGATCTGTGCAGGTTTTGGGACTCCGTGCTCTGGCACCACGGTTGCAAATCAAAAAAGATAAAATATGGTTTGAACTGGCCGGTTGTATTTATTTGGTTCCAAATCATTTTAAAGTTCACCCGTCGTGTTTTGACACTAATATGAGGATCTCTCGGTACTTGTTGCTGCTTGGTGCCGGCCGTGACATACTAGTGTAAAAAAGTTTTCACTTTAGAAATTAATTTATTTTAAGACACAGACATCATGTCTTTCTTAAAGCAAAAAATGTGCACACAAGTTCAAGTTGTGTTTTGTGAGGTCGATTAACTTCCAGTTGTCACCATCAGCCTCGTTGATGTTAGTATTATCTGATCGGAAAGCCAAGCAGAGGCAGCACGATTAGAAACTCATTTTTCAATCGTCAAAAAGCAGTAGAACACGCTGTCTACCTAACCAGGATTAGCCGCGGTTGATGACGACGGCTTCGGCGCCGCTGTCTCGCCGCCGCCGCCCGCCGGTGCGCGTGTTTTTCTGGCGTTTCTGTTGCCAACGCCCTGGCGGAAAGATGGCGGAGTGGTTGAGCTGATGCATATGTCTCGTGAAGTCGTGAGCACGGAAGGGCACGAGACGGAAGCAAAAACCGCAACGACGCCGGCAACAACTAATCTACTCCCGTATTCGCAACAGCAACCTGACCGGACAAACCTTCTGAGCTCCACGGAAAGAAAGGGAAACGTTGCGGACTTTTTTCATTTCCTTTTTTTTTTTTGGTGATATCCCGGTGGTCAACTCCCCCAGACTGCGTCACGCGCGACGCGGATGGATGCATCACAGCATCAGCCTGGTTCAGCGTTGGGTCAGCACGACCATCACATGTCCACACGGCGAGCGATGGAAAACGGGACGGCGTCGCGTTGCGGGACCGGAGCCGCGCGAGCTCGCCCGTGCCGCCGGCGCGTTGCATCTCGTGCGTCTGGCACGAACACTCCAACATCTGAGAGTTCGCTTAGCTTTAGTGCAGTTTCGTCGGCTTCTCGAGGTACGCATGTTGGGATCTATAAGTTTCGCTCAGTTTCAACGCGATGGTATTGGTGCGGACATGTCAGTAATTTGACTCTACAATTAATAAAGAGATGGGACAAATGAATTAGTCAGACGATGGACTGATACGTGTCTTTGCTATCGGCTAGTCACCAATAAAATCAAGGTGATCATCGGCCGTGTTCGAATAACTCCTGCTATCGGCTGGTCGTCGATAGAGATTGTGACACTCTTCTATCTGCTAAGGAGCCGATAAAGACGTAGACAGATGTCGATGAAGGATATGATGGCTTTGAGTGTAGTGAAAGCGAGATCATGATCTATCGGTCACGAAATCGATGGGGACATCGAGGGGTATTTAAAGCAAAACGGTCATTCATCGACTAAAAAACCGATGAAAACATATATTAAGTGATAAGGAATCATATAAAAGACATACCGAAGCCGATGCCGTTGTGAATATAATAAGTACGAAATGAATCTATTAGCTAACTGAGCCGATAAGATAATATCTCGATAGACGCATATCGATTGAATTTTTTTTTATTTTAGTTGATCTTTTTTAATAATTTTTTAGGTTTTCGAAATTTTTACGTTACCACTGACAGTACGCTGCCGCGACGGGACGCGTCGCGCGGGCTGCCTCCCCGATAACGCCCCGCGTTCCTCCCTCCCGTCGCGGAATCTCCCCGCCTCGACGTCTCGACGACATGCCACGCCGCCACGCCATGACACGCCACACCGCAGCTCGTGCCGCGGAACAGGAGGATGGACCAGGGACGATGGGCCTCGTCGGCAGGGGCCCGGGCGTGTCAGGACGCGGCTTGGACAAACGCTGGAAGGATTTCTTGGCGCATCCGGTGACGGCAACGCATGCACACCCCCCTGCTGCCGACGAGGAGATGGTGAAGCTGGACTGGTAAGGCCCCATTGGAAGGCCTGGCTGATAATTGCGCACGATGGTGATGGCCCTGCTCCGACTGGGCTGTCAGGCTGTACAGGCCAGGATTTGCAGGAGCTGCAGGTTTGGCTGGTGCTGCCGATGCCAGCAAGGTTCACGCACCCAGTCCGTCGCCGTGTTCGTGTTTTTATGATCGTTTCGTGAAGTTTTTGGGCATGTTTCTTTCAAGTTTCTACTACATGTTTCACCGACCTCGCTGCTGCAGTCTCCACGTCCCAGTGGTTGCCTCACGGCAGCAAGAGGACCTCTCTCGGCCTGCCTCTGGCCAAAGAGGTCGGAGGAGTTTGGTAGTCGTAGTTTCTTTTAAAAAAAATCTTTAGATACCTAAACCCTATATATAGTTGTTAGAAGCTAAGAAGCATTTTTTTATAGAATCTTGAGTCTCCTAAACAAGCTTATAGTCTTATTTGAGAGAGATTAAGATTCTAAGAAGTAATTGGTTGGTAAGTAGTTCTGAGAATTAAAAAAAATCTGGTTTCTTAACTTCTGATTTTTAGTTTATTTTCTAGATTTTATAGTTGCAGATTCTTATAATCTGTTACAATTTAAACTGTTTAGGAAGTTAAAGATTCTAAAAGAAGTTACGGTTACTACATCCAAACATGACCATAGGTGCGCCGTGTGCGTATGCAAAAGTTGACGCATGTACCAAGGTTCATGCGAGGTGAAGGCTTTGCAGCTGCACTGCTCAAAAAGACTTGTACAAACTACAAGTCCCCTCAGAGAAAGAAACAAACAAACGACACGAAATCAAAATCGGTCGTTGGCCCTTCAAATTCATGCGTGGCGGCTGATGGCGCCGATCGATCGATCGAGACAAAACGCATGCGTGGATGCATGGTCATGTCCCTCTCCTCGCATCTTGCCGTTGTCGTCGCACTCACTCTCGCCGCCATATATCGTGGTGTTCGTCGAGTAATCCTGCCAGCATCTGCGTTCGGACTTCAGCAAGAACGTTAATGCTGGTGGTTTTGATTGCTACTCTCATAATCAGATGCTATAATTAATCATAACGACAATTTTCCACTTACCTTTACTAGTATTATAATCGTGGTTTATGAGTCATGATATTACTTCAGCCGATCAGTCAAAAGAATATTCAATTGAATTCTTCTTTTTGGCTTCTGAAATCTGGATAAAGTTATGAAAATAGTAGTGCTACCAAACACAAGTGGCCTTGATGGTTGCTCAAAAGCCAACCTTTCTGAAATTTGAATATACCATACAATCAGATCAGCACGCGAACTTCGTTCAAAACTACTGATAGTTCTTCATCTAATACATGGAGCGACTGACGGATTATTCCCCGGCTAGATCTGTCTTGTTGTTTTCCCAAGATCGTTCAAAATTTTTCAGCTTGATCAATGGAGCCAACAAAAAATTCCTCTCGGCAAGTTGGTACCAGACAACTACAGGCATCATTAGTCTGAGTCATTGCTCTTGTTTTTAGCTAAGCATGCGTTAATTTGATATACCACATGCATGTTTAATTTTCTTCAAAATGATAACAGTGCATTGTGACCGTTAGCACTCTGCATTTAGATTTCAGAATCAACTCGCCTGTTCTGATCATCCTTCCCTAACTCCTAGACCAGCAATTCAGCAAGTAGTTTTTACTTGGAGATCTTGGTCCCAATAACAAGAATGAACAAACAGAAGTATCTATCTATTATAATATAAAAGTAGCTTAAAATAATATATCACGTTTACCTTAGATGCCTAAAAATTATCATGCTAATAGTAGAAAAAATATACACCGTTAAATCATGATAGGCCTAGATTATAACATTGTAGATTATATATATATATAACAATAATGTATGAGATTGAAAAGAAAAATGATAAAGAATCTATGAATTGGAATCCATTTTGTATCCATATATCTATTCAATACTAATCAAACTCTTATATATATATATATATATATATATACGTATTGATTACTTGCCAATCGGATAAGAAAAAAAAGCAAAATCATCAAAAGAAAGACAACAAACGTCATGGGCAGTTCACACCTTGCGTATATGGATTCGATCAAGAAAGGCAGCCGCAGCCGTATGCATGCGTATTATTTCTCGATGACAACGGCCAAATTAAACTGTCAACCGACTTGCTAAGTTGCTAGATTGATCTTCACATCGGCCACCTCAAAGCACGCTACACGATGGCTCAAAAAAAATATCAGCGGATCATCGCTGGCAAAAAGAAAAAAAACAGAGACATTCATGCATAGTGCAGAGGCGAGATGGCTTGGAAAAATAATCAACATATTGCAAGAAAGATTTGACGAGACGATTGGCACGAATAAATTTCCACAGGATGGCATAGATTATAATGCTTGAGGCATATCATGATATCATAATATCATAATAGTATAAATTGGTTGTAATAAAAAAAGATTTTAACTTGAAGTGTTGATCTAACGTGCAAAATTGTAAGTACTGATGTACACCTACAGAATTGTACAATAAATTTGGCTTGACTAGGTATATCCAGTGCTAGAGGAAATGGCACTATGCATAGTTGCTCAGCCGGATCCTAGGCACCTAGTGACAGTGCACTGGTGATCACACGGACCAACACTAAAGATTCGATAGCACGCAAGGGTCAAAAATATCCTCGTCGGGGAAGAGCGCGGCCACAGCACTAGGAGTGCATTGGGGTTTCCTCACTCTCAACAGTCCTTTCTGGCTTTGGCTAGCGTATCCTTTTCGCTACTCGCAGAGGTCCATCGGTTTTGGTGTCCAACGGCTGATGACTTTGATCAAATATGTTGACTAGATAATATTTTTTTCAATTTGACAAATATGTGCATGCATAAAAACCACTACCCCATGAGTGAGTCCCTAGACAGAAACTAACCATAAATTCTTAACTTGATGTTTGCTTTTAAGGCCTATAAATTGCCATAATAATTAGAGAAAAGAAAAAACAATATGTACATTAATTATGGGGGTTTAGATTATAACATTATACATCAAAATTATGAATAGTAGCAAGAGTTGTACATAGAAAAGAAAGAAGAAGAAAACTAGTTTACACTGCTAATGGCAAATAAACCAATCTTGAGTCTAAGCCGACTGGGAAAAGAAAAAAAAGACTTTCCAGTCATTTATATTTTGTGGCCTTTCCAATTGGAAAAACAAAAAGAAAGTACAAATTGCATACAAGAGGTAAGTTATTTGATCTGGACTATGGACTCCCAGTCAAAAACCATTGTTATATTTTCTACAGTTACCTTGGTTTACATCTTTAATACCCCACCAAAAACCCCCGATATCTTTTCCAAGCTTACCTTCTTTTGCCATTCTTCTTCCTTCTCATCGAGCACATCAGCAGGTAAGCTCCAGAGGAAAGGTAACAATATTAGACAAGATCGATAGCGTGGTGGTCATATACAAATTTAAGGGTGTAGTAGCTGTGAAAGTGTCGAGTGGGATTGAGAATGATAGTGACCGCAAACAAACTTGAGGGCCTAACCATTGCGGATGAGCTCCAATGACAAACTCAAGAGTACCATCCAACGGTGATGCTAGATGAGATTGAGGAAAGTCATGACCATGAGAGAGCTCAAGGACGCAATGGTGGCAAGATATTGATAACAGAAAATGAGTTGGAGGAAGTGATGTTTGAAGTAGCGAGCAAGTGCAAGGGATGTAGTGACTATATCTTAGCTCGAAAGCGACAATGGGCAACCATGAAGGTAGAGGTGCCAAGTGAGTTCAAGAGATGATAGTCGGCAAACTCTTGCAGGCAACATATATGTAGGTTTATGTGCCCCGATGTGGAGGAGAAAGAAACGAGATGAGAGGATGGAGGAAGAGGCAAAAGAAAACGTGGTTTAGGTATTTCATGTTGTGATTTGGGAAAGGGAAAATAAAAAAACATATAAAACTAATATGATCTGGATGGAGTGTTATTGATGAGCACTTATGTAACTTTCAATGCTACTAAAATAAATTGAACTTTTAGTTTTATATATCTCAAATTATGATAAATAGATGCTATAAAACCGATAGAATCAATCTCACCAACAGATAAATATTCAATAGAATTATATTGAAATGACAAATGAGAAGTAAAGAACCACATATTTTACAGTTTGAATAACAAAAGCAATAGAAGTGAAAATTAAAAATAAATAAAACAAAAGCAAATGCATGGGCATCCCACTAGTTATATTACTAACATAGCCATAGCCTTGAAAGGAGGCAACACACCCGCTCTAAGAAATTTTCATATTCATCATAGAAAAAGAAATATGAGAGTTTAGATAGGAAAACAGAAATTAAGAAATTTAGAATAAAAATAAGAATTATTAAAAAGAAGAGTCCATATAACACAACACGTGATTAATTAAAATTTAGAATAAAAAATAAATTAAATTATGAAATCAGATTTCAATACGAGTTTAGATAAACTTAAAAAGAACAATAAATTTGAAATAAAAATATAATAAAAACTTACTCTGGATGCTTAGAAATTCCCTCATTATAGACACTAAAATGAAGAGTTTAAGTAGGAATATAACTTAAAAATAACTAAAATTTGGAATAAAAATAAGAATATTGAAATAAGATTCAATCTAGAACACACACAAGATTAATTATAATTTAGAATAAAAAATAAAATAAATTCCGAAATTATATGTTCAATACAATTTCCAAATAAAATTCAAAATATATAACCAAAAATAAAAATAAAAATATAATAAAACAAATTAAATTAATAAATCTACCTACCAAGAAGAGTCTATAGTAAAATACAATCAATAAATATCCAAAAGTAAGATTAATTAAAATTTGAAATAAAAAATAAAATACAATTTGAAATGGATCACCACCTTCCTTCCTACTTTGCCAGCCTTTGTTAGCTTTCGCTTCACCAATCTTTCGATGGCACCTCAGAAAACCACCATGGCCACAACTTGAGGTGCTAATCTCGTCACATTGGGTGACGAGTCAACATCTTTCCTAGGAAAGTCCCTCTTTTAGGATGACGAGATTGGCGAGCTGGTGACGAAGGGATACATCACCGAAGCCCAAGGACATTCACCTATAGATGATGAGGTGCCGAATCCCTATGATGACGAGACTATGGTCTTCACCTCGATGCGGTTTTTTTTTATTTCCTTGTGTTGACTTTCTTTCCTACATCTTGATTAAGTTCTGGGTTGAGCACCCCTAGTTCAGTTTGAGAGCCTTGGTGCGCATTGTGGTGTTCGACTGGATGTGTCAAACCTCAGAATTTGAACCATCTGCTGAGCTCTTTGCCACCATTCATGGTGCGTCCTCGTTTATGAAGATAGTGGCTACTCATGCTAGGCCGAAGAAGACAGTCTTCGGTAACATCAACTTCATGACCCGGTAGAAGTAGATAGACTTGTGGCCAATCCAGGCCTCCATGTCGAAATGAGAGTGCCTCTAGATGAGGCGATGGTTTTACCATAGGATCCCTTTGGCTATTGACTTTGAAGAGTTTGCGGCTCTTCGCTCCAACCATGGTGTTTTCTCCTTCGATGCCAAGATAAGGGTTGTCTTCAACGGCTTGCAAGAATCTAGGGAGATCTCTCTTCGAAAGTTTGCATGTTGATTTAGTGCCCGCGACCTCGTCAAGGATTTTTGCATGCTCGGGATCAACCCCTTGGCTCATTCGTGGGAAATTGAGCTAGATTTGTGGGAGAAGGTTTATAACCTCCCTTGCATCATCCTCCCCACTGATTGTGGCATAGGTAAGCATGCTTGCCATCGTTTCCTTTTTCCATCTTAGCTAGGGCCCTTCGTTTTCAGCTTTCAAATAGTAGTGCTTTGATGCATTGTAGTTCTTTCGCTTGCGGATGCAAAGAGGATGACAAAGAAGCTCCTTAGCGATCTGATTCCTAGGGAATACGAGTTGATCAGAAAGTACTAGATGGATGGGCAGACAAACCACGTTTGTGCATGCCTCAACATAGCCCTGCCCGCTTGCAAAAATCTGATGAAGGATGTGGATGCCGAAGAGCTATCCATAGAGGTGACCAGTAAGACTGCACTAAAGAAGTAGAAACATGACACATCTAAGGCTGATCCTTCCATGAGGGCAAGGTTCATGGTTCTTCTTTAGACCTCCTCCCCCGTTTATGATGTCGACGCTGATGAGGGTGAGGATTTCAAAGGTGAAGAAGCTGATGATGAAGGTGGCAATGAGCAGATGGACACTAATGCCACTGCTCGCATGACCTCTAGTGGTGATTACTCCCCAAGGTATACCCTAGCATGGGGATACTCGTCTAGCCCAAAGGGCAAGTTAGGACCACTCCTTTGATGCTTCGGGTGGTCGACGTAGATGCGACCAAGACGCTTGCTGACGTTGCTACTCGCATAGTCCATGTCTCCAAGCACAGGACCCCCGATGTTGTTAGCGGCATTCACTTGTCCTTTGGCTTCAGCGACAATGAGTCCTCTTCGCTAGCATTGCTTATCTTTGTTGCCCCTACTTTGCTTGTCACTATCGACTCGAAGGTTGGTATGACTTTTGGCATTCCTACCATTACCCCCTTCCATTGAAGAGGGCACTATGGGATCAAAGGCCGATGACAACACGTGGTCAAGCTCGGCTGGTGACACCAGTGTTGGCGAATCAGGCCGCCGTTCCTCATATCAAGAAGTGGTACCTCCACCTACCTAGTAGGATGGGAAACAGGTTATAAGAGAAGCCTTTGTTTTGGAGAGCATCCTCCCCCATCCCAACTTTGTGTTTCGGGATTTTTGGAGCCACGCGGAGCATACCCCCTTCATCGTTGATCTTTCATAGCTTGTTGCATCGTCCTCCATTCATAGGGTTTTCGAGGACAACATCAACATAGACTCAACTAGCCTTTGCATTATAAGCCTTATCACCCATGTGAGTCATATTTTGCCTCTTCCTTTGTCGTATGTGCCTTAGTTTGGTCCACTGGCCATGCTCATTTTACCCTACCATGTTTTGTTTCAGTCTCTTTCTGCTTCTAGGAGTTTTGAGCAAATGGCCCACTCCCGCCTAGATGACTTGCAACATTAGCATCAGGAGGTATAGGGATAGGTTGCGAAGTTGATATAGGAACAATGCATCCTCAAGCAAGCGTTGAAAAATACCGAGGAGGCGACACAATTAAGGGCAAAGACTAAAGAATTAACAACATAACATGATGGGCTCGTGCCATATTATAACATCGGGAAGGCTACCATCAAAGTCGGTGAAGGAGCAGCTCATCTTCCTAGGCTGTTATAATAAGCGAGCGAAGCTATGTGACCCAATCCATAGTAAAGTGGTTGTGAAATAATCCTAATCAAACCTTGGAAGATTTCGACCACAACTAACGCCTGCACAAAGAGGGCATGGTCACCAAGAGCGATGACATGGTATATTTTCCTTGTTTTGAACTCTTGGCGTCAACTTATCATTTGATGCTTGTCTAACTAGCGGTTTCGTTTGTGTTTTTGTTGAACATATCTTTCATCGTCCCTATTTTCAACATTGGCACTAGGTTAAAACTTAGTGCTTGTGTGAGGATGTTATTTTTGCTTTGAGTAATACGCAAGAATGACAATTTTTGCAATCTTGGCATTAGATAGTGCTGCCATGATTGATACGCTTTGCCATTCGATTGGTCACAGATTGTGACTGAGCTGCTACGTCGGGTGAAACATCTTTCATTGTCGGAGTGGTTGGTGAAAGCGTGCAATGCTGCGAACAGGAATTTTGCAAAGTGGTCGCTACCGCCGCCGCTTGTGGCCATATGGCGAACTCTTAACCCTCCGACAGCAGGTGTTGTAAGTTGTGTGTTAGTAAAAAATTATATAATTTTATACAGGTGCTAAGCGTGCAGTTTTTTTTAGAAGGCCTTGCTACTAGGCTTTTAACACATAAACGGACTAAGGCAACGCAGAAACCACGAATTTTCTGGTTAGAAATTAAAGCCGCGTGCAGCACAGGCCTGAACATTTTGCCCAGTTCTTTTTTATTTTTATTAAGATGTAGTTTTTTCTTAGTTTTTTAGTTTATTTTTTAAATTGATAAATAAGTATATTTCGTACGATAACTATATTAAATAAATCTATTTTTAAATTTATAATAATTAAAACTTAATTAATGATGTGCTAATTATGCTAATTGTTGTTGTTTTGCTTCCTTTATCTTCGTCTAACTCAGAAACCACAGCTTTGACAAAGGCAATTTTCCGGATGCTATCTCCGCGCTCTCATGTAATTTTACAGGATACGATAAGGCTACGACTATGTCGGCGTGGCCACAATATCAGAATTCCGATGCAACCGGCAGTAGTAGTTGCCTCTGAATAGTTGACCTGCTTGTACCGTTCAGGCGCATGCATACATGGTACGCCCATCTCAATCCTTGTATCGTTCGTTACCGCCAATCTGGCACCTTTCGTCAACCGCGGACGTGGACTGAAGTCAGTCCATTGACGCAGGATGCGCTCTGTACTCTATACGCATTCTGCAATTGAGATTTCATCACACGTTTGCGTGAAAGAAAGGGAGAAAATCTGCAAGCGAAATAGCGGCTTCGCGCTGCACGCCAGCGCTACCCGTTGTTGCCGTGATGCCGTTTGATTTTGAATCAGATTTTATCTTGCATAATTTTTAAACGGTTAAACGGTATTTTTTTTTATAAAAACTTTTTTAATATAAAAGTTTCTTTTAAAAATAAATAAACTTAGTTTTTTAAAGTTTATAATAATTTATAGTTAATTAATGATACGTCAATGACGCAATAGCATCGCTCGCCGGTGGACGTAAGCCGGTTGACAGGGTAACCCGCTGAACGCTGCCGCGGCGGCCGCTCTCGTATTTCGCGGCGCCGCAACGCGCCACACTGCCGCTGATCGTGGTTGGTCACGAGATTGCCCCGGGTGTTTGGCCGTTCTCTCTCGCGTCGGTAGGGAGGCCTAGCTCGCAATCCCCGATCCCTTGCGGTGCTCAACGAGACGGCTACTCGTGCAAAACAGCACGACTCGAAAACTGTTCCACGTCCACGTGCGCGCGGCGCAAATCGTGGGGACGGCCGTGTCCGTTTCCTCGCACGCGTACATGCATTAAGCAAAGAATTAGCACGTGAACTTGATAATAGAAAACCTTACAAGTAGGGATTTAATAAATCCCCGGGGACCTGATTCTGCCTTGTTCGAATTCGTCTTGTGAACAGTCCAAAATTTTCAGCCTGATGTATTGTCCGAATTTTTTATTCTTCTGTTCTCTCTGTGATCAACTGTTCAAGTACCAAAATGACTTGAAACGCAGTATCAACAATTTTTTTTATCAGTAGTATTCTACTATTCTCCATTCTGCAATCTTTTCTTTCTGACAGATATGCCTTTAAAACGTTCATATGAAAGGCTAAGGTTAATTGGCTTTCTGTGTTGATTAGAAAGGTTCCTTTATCTTTATGGAAGCCAAACTAACATTCCCCCGGCTCCTGGGCAAGTTGGTACGAATCGTACACCAAGAGTCCAACTCATTCTCCTTGTTTACCTAAGCATGCGCTGATCTTAATCCTGAAAGTCCAAAAAGTGTTCGACCTATCTGGCGGCACAATTGATTGCTTAAAAAAAACTACTTTAAACTGGAAGGACAAATTTAGCACGGTGGATTCAGAATCAACAGGTCTACCGTTTTGATCGCCCCTTTTTGAACCAGCAAAGGATTTTACTACGGAATGCCAACCCCGAAGCAACAACGCTTACTGAACAGAACTCTGAAGATTAAACTTTTTTTCGGAGCCAACAGAAACGATGCGTTTGCTTTTTTTTTCCCCAGCTTTTTCTTTAGTTTTTTTACGCACGATTTTAAGCTGTTAAACGATACATTTTTTATAGAAAATTTATATATAAAACTTACTTATCTCATCCTTTTAAAATAGTTTTTATATTTATAATAATTAATTTTATTATTTATAGCTTAAAAATCAAATAAATAATCTTTTATAAACCATGTTACAGCACCTTACAGCCGAAGTCTTCACCAATGTGGTCACACGCAGGAGTGCGACCATGTCGGCACGGCAGCCATATCTGAATTTTACTGCAGCAGTAGTGGTCTCTGGATTCAATGGTTGCATGTACCAGTATCGGTCCGTGTGGTCCTATCTCGTCGTCCTCTCCAAGACGCCAACCTTGTGTCCTACTCCTTCCCGCCACTTTTGGAGTCAAACTGGCCGGTCTCGTTCGCGCGCTGACGAGGATTGCGAGCTCGTTGACTTCACAGTAGATTGCCACCCCGATCCGGAGTTCTTTATATGCACCTGCGATTTGATCCCATGGTTGCATGGAGAGGAATAAATTTGCGAGCGAAATGGCGCAAGATTGTGAGAAGAAGACGAGCAGCAGGTCAGTAACACTGCCTGTTCTTGCCGTCGTCTTAGTGGCGTTGCTGTTCTCGGCGGCGGCGGGGCCTGTCGCCGCCGCAATCTCTGACTCGTCGGTGTCCGTGCAGCTCGAGGCGCTGCTGGAGTTCAAGAAGGGCGTCACAGATGATCCGCTCGGCGCGCTGGCCGGCTGGACGGTGGGGAAGGCGGGTGACGCCGTCCGCGGCGGCGCGCTGCCGCGGCATTGTAACTGGACTGGCGTCGCCTGCGACGGCGCCGGCCAAGTGACGTCCATCCAGCTGCTGGAGTCCAAGCTCCGGGGCACGCTCACGCCATTCCTCGGCAACATCTCGACGCTCCGGATCATCGACCTCACGTCGAACGGATTCGCCGGCGGCATCCCACCGCAGCTCGGCCGCCTCGGCGAGCTCGAACAGCTAGTCTTCTACGACAACAACTTCACCGGCGGCATCCCCTCGGAGCTCGGCGACTTGGTGAGCTTGCAACTGCTGGACCTCTCCAACAACACCCTCTCCGGCGGCATCCCGAGCCGCCTCTGCAACTGCTCCGCGATGTGGGCTCTCGGCTTGGACGTCAACAACCTCACCGGAGCAATCCCTTCTTGCATTGGAGATTTATCCAGCCTAAGGATATTTCAGGCCTCCATAAACAATCTTGATGGCGAGTTGCCGCCGTCCTTTGCTAAGCTCACGGCTCTCGAGACCCTCGTCCTCGGCTCCAACCAGTTGTCCGGCTCGATCCCGCCGGAGATCGGGAACTTCTCGAACCTGCAGATTCTTCAGCTGCTCGAGAACCGGTTCTCCGGCGCCATCCCGAGAGAGTTCGGCCGGTGCAAGAACCTGACGCGGCTCGACCTGTACAGCAACAGGTTCACCGGCGCGATCCCCAGCGAGCTTGGCGAGCTCACGAACCTGCAGGCGCTGCGCCTGTTCGACAACGCGCTCACGTCGGAGATCCCCCGCTCGCTAGGGCGGTGCACGTCTCTGGAGCTTCTCGCGCTGTCAACGAACCAGCTCAGCGGCTCGATCCCGCCGGAGCTCGGCGAGCTCCGGTCGCTTCAGTGGTTGTCGCTCCATGCCAACCGCCTCACCGGGACTGTTCCGGCGACCCTGACGAATCTTGTCAACCTGACTTACCTCTCGTTCAGCAGCAACTCCCTGTCCGGCCCGCTTCCGGCGAGCATCGGGTCCCTCCGGAATCTCCAGAGGTTAGTCATCCAAAACAACTCGCTCTCCGGCCAAATTCCGGCGAGCATCACCAACTGCACCCAGCTGGCAAACGTGAGCATGAGCTTCAACATGTTCTCCGGGCCCTTGCCGGCGGGGTTTGGCCGGCTACAGGACCTTGTGTTCTTGTCGCTCAGCAGCAACTCATTGTCCGGCGACATACCGGATGACCTGTTCGACTGCGGCAACCTCAAGACGCTGAACCTGGCTTTCAACAACTTCACCGGCGGCCTGAGCCTCCGCGTCGGCCGGCTCGGCAACCTCGCGTTGATGCAGCTGCAGGGGAACTCTCTGTCAGGTGAGATACCGGAGGAGGTCGGCAACCTGACGAAGCTCATCAGCCTGGAGCTCCGCATGAATCGGTTCGCCGGATTCGTCCCGGCGAGCATCTCGAACATGTCCTCCCTCCAGTTGCTCGATCTGGGGCATAATCACCTCGACGGCGTCTTGCCCGAAGAGGTGTTCAAGCTACGGCAGCTCAACATCCTCGACGCCGCGTCGAACAGGTTCGCCGGCCCCATCCCCGACTCCGTCGCGAACCTCCAGTCGCTCTCCCTCCTGGACCTGTCGAACAACATGCTCAACGGCACGGTGCCCGCCGCGTTGGGCAGGCTCGACCAGCTACTCACGCTGGACCTCTCGCACAACCGCCTCGCCGGCTCCATCCCCGGCGCGGTGATCGCGAGCATGAGCACCGCGCAGATGTATCTCAACCTGTCGAACAACCTGTTCACGGGCCCGATCCCGCCTGAGGTCGGCGGCCTCGTTATGGTCCAGGCCATCGACCTGTCGAACAACCGGTTGTCCGGCGGTGTCCCGGCGACGCTCGCCGGGTGCAAGAACCTCTACTCGCTCGACCTCTCCAGCAATAACCTCACCGGCGCACTCCCGGCGGCGCTCTTCCCCCAGCTCGACCTTCTGACGAGCCTGAACATCTCCAGCAACGGGCTCGACGGAGAGATCCCCGCCAAAATCGCCGCGCTGAAGCACATACAGACGCTCGACGTGTCGAGGAACGCGTTCGCCGGAGCCATACCGCCGGCGCTGGCGAACCTGACGACCCTGCGGTCTCTCAACCTGTCGTCGAACCACTTCGAGGGCCCCGTGCCGGATGCCGGCGTGTTCAGGAACATGACCATGTCGAGCATCCAAGGGAATGCCGGCCTCTGCGGCGGGAATCTCCTTGCGCCATGCCACGCCACCGGGAAGAAGCGGGTGTTCTCGCGGACAGGGCTCGTGATCCTGATCGTGCTGTTGGTGCTGTCGATGCTGCTCGTCTTCACGGTCTTGATGATTCTGCTTGTCGGCTACCGCCGGTACAAGAGGAAGAGAAGAAGCACCGACATCGCCGGCGATTCCTCGGAGGCCGTCGTCGTGCCGGAGCTGAGGAGGTTCAGCTACCGTCAGCTCGAGGCCGCCACCAACTCGTTCGACCAAGGCAACGTCCTCGGGAGCAGCAACCTGTGCACGGTCTACAAGGGCGTTCTCGCCGAAGCCGACGGCGGCAAGGTCGTCGCCGTGAAGCGGCTCAACCTGGAGCAGTTTCCGGCCAAGTCCGACAAGTGCTTCCTCACCGAGCTCGCCACGCTGAGCCGACTGAGGCACAAGAACCTGGCGCGTGTGGTCGGGTACGCATGGGAGGCCAGCAAGATCAAGGCCCTGGTCCTCGAGTACATGGACAACGGCGACCTGGACGGCGCGATACACCGGCGAGCCGCGGACGGAGCGCCGCCGCGGTGGACGGTCCGGGAGCGACTACGCGTGTGCGTCTCGGTGGCGCACGGGCTGGTGTACCTCCACTCCGGGTACGACTTCCCCGTCGTGCACTGCGACGTCAAGCCGTCGAACGTCCTGCTCGACGGCGACTGGGAGGCGCACGTCAGCGACTTCGGCACGGCGCGCATGCTGGGCGTCCATTTGCCGCCCGACGCGGCGGAGCAGTCGACAGCGTCGTCGTCGGCGTTCCGGGGCACCGTAGGATACTTGGCTCCAGGTAACTAATAATCCACACCTCCTCCATGATTTCATTCCAGTGATCTCTGAACTGAAAACGTCCCACTCTGTATCGAACGAAACATGAAGAGTTCGCGTACATGAGGACGGTGTCGACGAAGGCGGACGTGTTCAGCTTCGGGGTCCTGATGATGGAGCTCTTCACCGGGCGACGGCCGACGGGGACGATCGAGGAGGACGGCGTGCCGCTGACGCTGCAGCAGCTCGTCGACAACGCGGTCTCGAGGGGCCTCGACGGCATCCACGCTGTCCTGGACCCAGACATGAAGGTGACCACCGAGACCGACCTGTCCACGGCGACCGACGTGCTCAGCCTGGCACTGTCCTGCGCCGCGTTCGAGCCGGCCGACCGGCCTGACATGGACGGCGTGCTCTCTGCCTTGCTGAAGATGAGCAAGCTCATCCGTGAAGACTGAACAAAAAAAAAATGCTAAACTCTCACTGCAAATCTCCAATTCTTCAAAATGCAGCAGCGAAAATTTGCAAATTCTTGCAAGATTCAGAATTCAGTTCATACCAAGTGCACGTAGCAAATGCTCTTCGAGTTCTTGCATAGCATAGGGAAACGGATTCTTACATATTAATTATTTAAAACTTGAAAAATATGTTTATTTAATTTTTTTTACAAAAATATAATTAATCATACAATTGTCTCATTTCAGGTGAGTAACTTAATTCAATCTAAACCGGTAGAAAAGTGTATTGTGTGTGTATATTATGAATGTTGTTAAAATTTTTAAGAATTTTTTTATAACTATTTAAATGTTTTTAAAGAAACGATGGGACATTTTTCCCCTAGCGTAGCGAACGTTCTCAATTGATGAGTGTACTGTTACAACTACTGTGAATGGTCAATGTGCCGTTCGTGTGTGTCGCTGAACTGAATTAATGTTAGAACAGTGCAGGTGCAGTGGTAGGAATCAATCTCGCCCATGCTGGCTCAAGGCATGGGTCAGAAGTGGTACCAAAGTTTCTGCCTTTTGACTCTCTCAAAACTTTCAGAGCTGCAACAACCTGTATGTGCCGCCCTGCAGGCGAGAATGGAAGCTGAAAGATTGAAAGATTCGATGGAGCTGAAACAATATATTACTCGAGCTGCATGAGTGCAAACGAAAGTGATGAACTCGTCAAACATGTTAACGTGAATTATGGCTTCTCAGATGTAGATGTGTCTTTTGAATCCCCGGCAATAGCTTGTTGCTGGGCAGAAGAATGTCTCCTGATAACTCTCATCTACCTCTCAAGATTAGGTGCATAATCAATGCCAGTTTTGTCATTACAATTCGTTCATATTACAAGCACATATATCATATTCTGTAACTCCTGCAATGCTCTGGAAAATTGGGTTAAATTAACCATGTTCATTTGCATGTCACAACACATAAGCAGGAGCAGGAAGTAGACTGTCTGCTAATATACGGTACAGACATGAGAATCACAGGAAGTTTCAGATCTTGTATGGACACAACACGACGACGAAGCGTGAGATGCACATAGCTGGCAAGCAAACAAGATCAGGCAGGATCACCACTATTTATTGACGTACAAAATTAACTAGTTAACTACAGTAGATTCATCACTCCATTGAGCACCTTGAAGGTTATATTCAGTTTGGAGTCTAGACTGCTGCTGATCCCTTAGTAACTCATCAGGTGGTCATCATTCCATGAAGTTGTACGATGAATTCCTCTCCGTGATCCAACCACTGTTGTGTCCACTGTTACTAGCTAGACCTCTCCTCTGCTGCTCCTGCATTAGGGATGAACTACTCATCAGCCATGATGATAGCATTGTTCAAGTGAAGAAAGTGTCCTTTCTCTCAATGAGATATAGCACATGTAAAAAAATTTCTGAAGTCTTAATTACTACGTGTCATCTAACAATTACACAACACATATAGACATATATCACCTCATAGTCATGAATATAAAAACTGTACTATTGGTGTTAACGGAGTATGGACAGCGTACCGGCGTGTACAATTGTAATTTTGGTGGCCTGAGGAAGTTCTGAGGTGTCTCTGAAGGGTACAAATTCTGCATCTGGCTCAAGAAATCCGACTCGACGTTAGACTGTCTCTGTGGGATGGCGTGGGTTATCTGAAACGGCCGTGGCTCGGAGGGGCGCAAGGGAGGAATTTGAACAGGATCAGCTGTGATATAGTGCATGTATTGTTGCAGTTCTGGAGGCACTACCGGTGCCATTCCCTTCCCCATGACCAGCATCTGTGTGATTGACATGATCATGATCAGAAATCACATGAAATAAATTGCATCACTTGATCTCTTTCACAGTTTCAGATACAACTTGCATAAAAAGATCAGGTCCTGGTTCTAATAAACCAGATCATATCTTATGTTTGATGCTATTAGTACCTGTAGTTGTAGTTGAAGTGACTTGAGATAGTCGATCGCTTCATCAAGCATCGACACTTTGTCGGTCTGAAGAAACAAGAAGAATAGAAGTTCAGAAATGAATGGCTCTACAAGAGATATGTATGATCAAAGATGCACCACATATATTGCATACCTTGGTGCAATTTGGAAGTAGCTCTTGCAGCGCCTTCAGCTTCTCATTGATCCTATCCCTTCTTCTCTACAGATAGTTCAGATCAAAGATAAGAAACACCAAACCAAGTGCTTATAAATCAGCAATCTGATCGATGTGCATGACAACAACCTACCCTTTCTGAAAAATTATGGAACTCAGCAGATCTGCTTCTCCTGGGGGTAGGCCTTCTTGCTTCCATCAGTTCTTCTCACGAATTTATTCACCTTCCTGAAAACAACAAGATGTGTAACAGATCTAAGAGTTAAAGATCGTAAGAACAAGAACAATGATAAAACTGTCTGAAACATATGAACTGCTCCTAAGATCAGAAGCAGGTAGGATCATGTTCTTCCTTGCCATGCATACCGTTTTGGTGTCTGATATTCTTCTTGGCTGCCTCCTGATTCGCCTCCTCCACCTTATGAACTGATACTAGCTACCAATGGCTAGCTGGTCCAGCCCTAAGCTGGCCTAGAGATGGAGAGTTCTGACATCTTTCTTGGTGACAAGATGGTCTCCTCGACCCACCAACCTTTAGCTCCAGGGATAGTAGTATTTATGGCATCCGAATTCTATAAGCTTTTGCACCATGGCATGCAGGGACTGAGTACTGTAGTTATCCTTATCTTTCACTCCCCGGCCGTGGAATTTCTTGTTTGGATCGATAGCATCTACCATGTTTCTAAGTCTCTGATGGGACTTTGTTTACGATTTTGTATAGCGCCCATAAGGTCAATCATTTCACCTACCTTGCTATAGGTGATGGCTCTAACTTGACTTGCAAAGAAATAGTTCGTCAAGGTACAGTACTATGCACAAATTGTTTCTTCAGAGTAGTGAGCGTTTTCTGCATAAGGGCTCCATAGGAAATCAGGTTCAGAGATCAATCTGAAAAGAGATGTACATTAGTAAATGTTAAGAAAAATCATGACTGATGAATCTGAAACTAGAATGATGTTTGTCCTACTGTAATCTGTAAACCTTACATACATGTGTTATTCAGCAAAATTTCGATTATGATTGAGGATTTGTTAATACTAGGGTATTATCTGAAAATTTGGGCATGATTCTTGAGCTTTGAGAAAAGTATATATGATGCACCTACTAACCACTAGCACTGTTTGCTCATAAAAAGCACTATTTTTTTAGATAATGACATATACTCCCGAAACTAGTGACCAGAAAATTGCAAGTAATAAAATGATAGCCTGGTTCTGGAAAATTAAAAGATCCAATTTTAATTAACACCTGATTGGCTGCTCATGTGCATCCTTTATGAACATATATGACTACTGACGATCACAATTAAAAAGCACTGAGTAGACATGTGCAGTGAGGATGCTGGCATGCTGGTAGTACCTAACATGATGAGCTGTTAGCTAGCAGCCCATGCGTTATTTCTGAACACACACTCGGAACCAGAAGAATGGTATGGTGAAACAATGAAGCAGGAAAGAAACAAACAACACAATCTTCTCCTCGCCCCTAACCCCTACTAGCTTGGTGATCGATTTCAATTTCTCCTTAATTAATTCGGTCGACGTCGATCGAAATCCCCTGTAAACCAAGAGATGTTTACATCCTTACAAATATATTCAGGTGGAGAAGTTTCGCTGAGGATGTGGTGAGGTAGGCAATTAAGGCGAGCTAGCGTCGTCAACGGAAAGGTAGAGTCCAAGAAGCGCCCATGCCGCTGTTGAGAGGGGAGGGAGAGGGGATGAGGTGGAAGACGCAGGAAGGGGACAAAGGAGGCAGTCACCTCCATTATTTTTGTTGCTTTCGTAGCTAGCCCGATCGAATGCACGCAGCAGCTAGAGCCATCCAGAGCAAGAGGCCATCTCCTAGCCCTAGCCCCGTAGCTAGCCCTCTTCCTCTCTCCTCTCCTCTCCTGCTCCTGCAAAGGTAGGCTGCGATAGATGCGACGCGATGCCGCTGGTGACTGCATGCGCGTGCAAGCATGCCTGCCAGGTTCAGGTTCGGTGACCACGCTGACGACCGGCGCGACCATCTCGATCGATCGCCAGATTCCAGCAGCCACCGCGCGTCCGCGCACGCACGCGTGACAACGGCCAGGCCGCGTGCGTGACGGCGATTCGTCGCCGCAGGTGGGCGGTGGCGGCCGCGGCGGTTTTGCAGAGCGTGGTGGTCGACGCTCTCGGCGGCGTTGGGTGGGGGCGCATAGATCCGCACGAGATGGGCCGGACTCGCCGGGAAAATATGGGCCGCAATGGAGACTCATGGGCCAGGGTGGAACTAATAGGCCGAGCTGTCGGTCCGGCGGGTGGGTTAGTTGGGCCGGGGATGGTTCGTCCTCCCGATTCGTGCGGGATGGACTGACGCTGCACGAATCTCAAGGAGGAACCGGATGCCTTCTCCTCTTTCTCCCCTCGGGCTGCTCGACTCAGCGCAGCAATAGCACGCAAGAGGAGTCGTGGGAATCCGTCCGGGAGAGGAAGCGGGGAGGAGGTGGTTGGTCTCCGCCATGGCGAGCTCATCGTCCGACCCCGACAAGCTCATGTCCAAGGCCGACAAACTGCAAGTCCTTCAACCCACTTTCTCGCTGCTATCTCCCCCATCCTGATGAATTCTCTAGATAACGAATTTGGCATATTTTCGGTGACTGGGACCAACAATCCGAGCATATTAAGCTGCGCCTCATCAAATTCATCGTGCCAAACTTGGGGAATGTTAGATTTTGCGTTTTGGATCAAGGACGGGGAACTCGTGGATCTGTCCTTGATCTTAGATGGGGGCGGGGGTACCGTTCCTATTTCCAATTTCGTGGTGTCGATTTGGGATTTTTGAGATCTCCAAGTAAACTAGTAGAGATAAGCTCGGGTGCAGTACGTTTCTCAGGAGAGGAATTGCCTATCAGTTTAGTTTTAGCTTAGTTTGTTTTGTGCAAATTTGGTGTGATTTTATTAAGGTCATGCCGAGATTTTGGGGGAAAGGTCATAGAAGCCAGTGCGGACTCTTTGTGTTGCGGCAATTTTGTTTACATATGTGTGCTGTGTGGGAATTCCCAGTAGACTTTGCGTTTCCTAGATAATATTCGATTTTCTGTTCAAATGTCTTCAGAATACAGAATACAAGTACAATGCTTGTGCTACCTGTATCAATTCAGCAGTGAATGTGCTAGTCTGTGTAACTTCAGAAGTGGAAAATCAGCCACTCGTAGATCATTTACAAGATTGTTCACAATGGATATATGCGGTGCACCATTGTTTAGACATGCAAACTAGAGTTCACTTCCAGCACAAGCACAAAAAGGTTACTTGTCAATGTGTTTGATTGGGCTATCTTGTTTGCTCTCGTTTCCATGTCAGTGTTTTTGAGTTGATTTTGATTTAAATTCTATCATTGTTTTTAAGTACTTGCTAAGTACTCTCTCTGTCTTAAATTGCTCCCTGTTCATCCACTTCAGAGTTAACTATATGCTAAATATGAAAATTACTTTTGCTTTGCAGAACAAAATTGAGCTTCACAAGATGGAATGCCAATTGGAAGAGTGCTACCTCCTTGTATGAGCAATCTGGTCCGTAACTTTTTTGCAATGTTCTATTTTCTTTCTATCAACTTGCTTCCCTGTGGTGTATATGACAGAACTTTCATCTCTACTTTAAAGCTATTGCTTATAGGTTCAGAAAGGACAATGAGAAAGCAAAGGTTGCCTTTGAGAAGGCTTCAAAAGGACAAGAAATGATTTCTTCGTATCCTTCAGAAAACATTTCTATAGCTGTTGTATTTTTACATGATTGAACTATCACTTAATGCACCCTTAGCTAGTTTAATATACCTTGGGATGCTGCTAAGCACATGGAATCTGCTGGTGCTTTAGCGAAAGATCTTGGACGCTGGAATGAAGTTTCAGATTTTTATCGCAGAGCATCAGAATTCTATCGTGAATGTGGAAGAGCACAACCTGCCTCTGATGCTCTTGCAAAGGGTGCCAGGTAATTCAAAAGCAATCTGAAACTTATGTGAACATTGTGAAGGATTATTGTTCTAACATGATGAGACTAGTTTCTTGGAGGATAACACTCCAGAAGAGGCAATAAAAATGTATGATGAGGCCTGTTCAATTCTAGAAGAGGATGGAAAGGAACAGATGGCTTTTGACTTGTATCATGCTGCTGCAAGTTTATATGTCAAGCTCGAGAAGTAAGGATATTCCAACATATTCCAACCCGCTTAATATTTGTTTATTATAATTTCACACCTGCAATGTTTCATCCTTTTACATCCGTATGGTATGTGTTGTATGTTTTGATTTTTCTTTTACTGCTAGTTTTTTTTCTTCTTTCTTGCTGGGTGAGTTGTCATTGTAAAAGGAATTAGTCAATGGCTTACAATTAAACTCAAGTAAACCAAGAATATTTGATCCTATGTTGCACTTCCTTTAATATCCATTATATGTGGACTGTCTCTGTTTTGATATAATCACTTGCCATCTCACGCTTTTCATTAATTACAGGAACTTCTTTTCATTAGACCTAATAGCATATGCACCTTTCTATCTGTGCCGGTCCATTTTTCCTGAATTGTTTAACCATACTACACTGTAACAGTACTTGACAGATTTTGACATTCACCCTTTGAATGATTAGAGCCTATCAACTTGTTTAATTGTTGATGACTTCCAGTCTTACTACAACCTGTCAAACTTGAAGTTATTGGGAATCAATCAATTGTCATTACCATGCATGGTTTTATTTAATTCTGCAACAATACTTGGAGTTTTCACTGTACATCTGTTTGTTATAACTATTGAGGTCTGATGTACTTGGCTTTGATTTGCTGTTTAGGCGTACCCTTTTGCTCTTTGCTTGCACATGTTTTCACACCTTCTTCTATGGTTTTGCTACTGCTAATCTAATTTCTTTGCTCATTTGCATTTATTCCTATCTTTGGCTATCTCTCACAGGTATTCAGATGCTGCAGCAACTTTTCTAAGACTTGGTTCAGCTGCTGATAAGTGCAACGCCATCAACAGCCAGTGCAAGGTAATATTTAAATTGTTTATACCGAGAATGTGCCTGCTTAATTTCATAGGGGTTTGTACTTGATGACCAAAGCTAGCTACTAGCTAGAAATACTATGCATTGCAGTCTGAGAATTTCCTTTTACAGATAATAAGACACTTTCTTGAAATTGTAAATTTGTTTATGAATTCCAAATGGAGTGAAATAAATATTGATTATCCATGTAAGCATTATCAAAATTTGAGCGATAAACTTATCTGATTCTGTAATTGTTACTTTTAATATGCAGGGCTATTTGAGTGCAATCATCATCTACCTTTATGCCCATGATTTTCAACAAGCTCAGAAATGCTACAATGACTGCTCAGAGTAAGTTGTACATTCGTGGTGGTTATTATCACTGTGAAAATTGGTACATGTGCATTGCCATTTATATATTTTATTGCACCAAATCATGAAGCCCAAACATCACTTTCATTGTTATTTCCTTTCTTCTACATTGCAGGGTTCAAGCCTTCCTTAACAGTGACCAGAATCGATGTGCAATGAAACTGCTGTCTGCTTATGAGGAAAGCGATGCTGAAGAAATCAAAAGGGCTGCCCAATTAAGTGCCATCAAACACCTCGACCATGTGGTAATATTTTGAGTTTCTTAGTTACAAGGCCATCCGATAGCTGAACTATACCAGCGGTGTTATTTCAATCTCCTTATATGATTAGACAGATTGGATAGCTAGTATGTATAAAACAGTGTGCTAGGAGCTGAGGCGTTACAGGTTGAACATGTTATTCATGATCTCTTTTTTAGTCAACATTACCTCTTTATACTGTATTGATGCCTGGATCATTTGATTAAGCAGTGATACCTCATCAGTCAGGCCAGACTGATCAGTTATCATCATACCGTAGGACAATTAATAGTTTTATCTGCTAATAAAATATAGTCTATTCCACCTGATAATTTCCGTACTTGTTCGTCCTTCACTTGGATTTATGGTGAATATTACTGCAGGTAATTCGACTTGCAAGAAAACTACCGACTGGTGATCTGCAGAGCATCAAGAAATTGACGGCCGATGACGGCGAGGATTCTTTGGACGAGAATGACCTAACTTAATACCAAACTACTCGTCCTGGAGACGCTGAGAAAGAAAATATTTGAGGTTGACTCACGTTTACCGTTGATGAACATGAGCGATTTGTAAAAAGAAGATATCGATGTACACGGTACAGAGTACAAACTTGTGTGAGGCAGCTTGTATCTTGATATTTATCATGCTCAACTGTGATATCTGATTATATCTACCATTGTTGGTTTGTTATTCTTACTTGTGCAGCTTGATCTATCTGTACGACTGTACCGATGTACTACAAAGGGCAACCGAACCGGCTATTCTGTTGCACTTGTATTCAGATGGCGAAACCCCAGGCAGTTTTGGATTTGGATCATTGCCAATGAAATTACATTTCAGTGCTTGATTAGTGTGGTCTTGTTGAAATGATAAATATAGCGCTGTGATTATTACATTGTAGCCGCTCACTTTAGTGCACTCTGTTGATAATACGCATATAATCATTCAAGTAGGCAACTCGTGATGGAATTTCTCAAACCACGAAATTACTTCATCATTAAAAAAACACGATGGTTTTCACGTTAAACACACGCACGACGATTCTCTCAAGGACTCTCTGCTTCGGCACACTACAGGGTGTTACATCTCAACAAGCTAGCTGCGTTGATCTGCTGCATCTGCATGCAAAAAGACACGATGATGAAGAGTATTGGAGACTTGTTGATGACGGAGTTGCGAGGAGGATTCCCTGGAGCACCGGAGGCACGACGGGCGGCAGCACCGACGCCTTCTCGCCGATTCTGCCGCCACCGCCAGCATCACCGCGGCTTCCCATCAGCAGGCGTCTCCCATCGCAGGGCGCAAGAAGCAGGAGGAGCGCCGCCGCTAGCAGCAGGAGAGCGACGGCGAGATGGTGCTTGGCCATGTGACTGCTTCTCCTGTTCTCCGGACGCTATGTACAGCTGTGGATGTGCTGCTGCATAGCTTGTGTTTGCAACTTTGCATGGGCATTTACGGGCGAGCTGTTGCAGCTTGCGAGGGGTGGGGTGGCGAGCTGGGGATGGAGCAGGTGTCCAGGAGAGGAAAGCGGCGGGTGGCGATCGGTGTGAGAAGTGAAGGCGGCGCGCGTCTGCCAGCTAGCTTGGGGAAGTGCGTGTACGTGCACGCAGTGCAGGCGGCGGAGTGAGGTACGGCGGCATGTGCGCGCGCGGCGCACCGGTGAAGTGGGTTTGTCCGTGGTGAACCACGCGCGGCGGCCGCTTCGCCGGCCGGTGGTCGATCTGCCCGGGTGTTGGACATCGACAGCAGCCACGCACTGTTCTCCACGTCGCGCCCAATTGCCGTTCGACGAGCTAGTTGCCTAGTAGCTTGATGAACAGGACCAAACAGTGGGGGAGGACGGAAAAAAAACGATGTCCAAGTGCTTAAGTGAATACACAAACCCGACGTTCTCTCAATGGCATGTTATTATAGGACAAGGCCCAACGAATCAAAATTCAACGAGACAACAAATACAATCCATTTACATACATGCATAAAAAAGCAAGCATTGAAAAATAATCCTCGACAAATGTCAATTCAGCAATTAATAATACATCACCAATTATATTGCTCGAAAAAATTCTTTCTAAAAGATCATTTTATCCTTTGTGATTGGAAAAGTATGACATGATGATTCAGTCAGTCCGTTAGCGATGAAAGTCATCCGGAGCAAATAGATTAATTGAAATATGAAGCCCTAGTTAAAATAGCTCTTTAAATTTGCACACACAAAAACAAACAAGGCACAAGCAATAAATCTTAATCAATTATCAATTTGGTGCTAACTAGACAAACAAACTAATCAAAATTCCCAACATCTACCTTGTTAAGATGCCTCAAGTGCCTTTCCCTTTCATTTTCCATCCATCTTCTCAAATCTCAAATGAGAAAATCATAGATCACAAAATTCACAATTCACAAGGTAAATTTCATAACCAGTGAGAGCCTTAGCCCCAGTCATTTTAAATTCTTAATGGTAAATCCAACTTTCTATCATGTGTTATGTGGGACACATACTCAAAATTATGTCCATTAATTTTAAGTTATTCTAATCTCATACATACAAAAATTTACAACTATTCATCTACTCTTGGGATTTGGATCTGTTTTAATTGTTACACACTAGGTTTGGGTAAAGGGTACATTCTGTTATCTTATATAGAAAAAACTTTTCTTCTATCCAAAATAAAAGAATTTTGCCTATTTATTTACTGCTGTCCTATTTATGGAATGGTGATACACCATTTAATGGATATTGTTTAGCAGATGCATCCATCTTTTAGCTGAAGAATTTTATGGCATAGAGATATGATATAAGAAAGAGACTATTAAGTACCTCTTAATGAATTGTGGATACTTCTATATCTCATTTTACCTCCTGCTTCCTCCATGTAAGAGTTCTGTGAGAATTACTGTAGTGTTGGCGTGTTGTCTCGTATAGACAAATATTGATCGTCATGCACGACACATCCAGTTGCCAAACTTTCATCACATTGGTCTAAAGACCTTTGAACATTTATATTTGTACAGAGATAGCTGCGTAGTATTTTGATGGTTACATTTTCATTGGTGACAACAGGTGAAAGAAAATTGTAGTGCGAACTTAGTAAATACTGACCTTGGCCCCCTGGACGTGACCTAACTTGAAGTGTAACCCCACATGATATGTGCTAGAAATTTTTACCTCATTTCCTTTCACGGTACACAGCAATCCAATCGTACCAACTCCTAGTGAGTGGCCAGCACGGATGCAACTGCCCTTTTTGGGTTGCCTTGCAGAAGCTTTCCGCAGATTCATCAGAGGCAGAGCTGTAGTTCTGCAAGCACTCGCGGCGAACTGTTTCTGTGCACAGCCCTTTTATCGTTGCTGCAGCAAGGTCAGCACCGAAAACTCGTAAAGACAAAGCAACGACAATCACAGGTTAAATAACATATTAGCAGGACGAACCACAAGACCGACCTTAGCTCAGTTGGTAGAGCGGAGGACTGTAGTGTTTGCAGATTAATCCTTAGGTCGCTGGTTCGAATCCGGCAGGTCGGAGTCCTTCGATTCTTTTTTTTATTTCGTTTTACGTTTTCCCCATGTGGAAACGAAACGGGGGCGCCTCGGCAGCAGAAGCGGCCAATCAGACGAAGCGAGCCCGCGACGCGCCTGGGCCAAGGCGCTATAGCTCTCTCCCGCCTCCGTCTCGCCCACACGAGGCGACGAGAAAGATTGTATCTCAAAGCGCTGAAAGACAGGGATTTTTTTATATCTATTTAATGAAACAGAGGTTTAATTACTGTAAACTTAAAAATCTACATGATGAAATATGATAGGAGGAATTTATTTTTTTTAGTTAAAAAAATACTATTTAATAATTTAGTAAGAGTACGCGAGAAAAACTAGAAAAAACCTGCAGCTCCGTTCAGGGCTGTCGAATGCAGCCAAAGAGCGACGTCAGCGGCGCACGTGGGGGCGGTGGACGCTGACTCTAGCCGAGTAAACTAGAATTCGCATGGGGAACAACGACGACATGGACACTCATGTCGTCTCTCTGACCTCTTGCCTCACCAGGGCCGTCGAGTCGTCGTTGAACTACCGACTGACGACGACACACACATTTGGTAGAGTTTCCGCGGCCCTTCCAATCACCTTCCCGGCTTCCCCGCGACGACGACGGCGCCATCAATCTCACACTATCTATCGATCGATCAGGACGGCGACAGTAGGTCACACCATCGTCTTTGCCAGTGATTTCAGGCTTTCAGACAGGCAGAAGAACCTTGGTACTGAGATGACAAACAAATTAAGCTCGGTTTTTATGAGATTATTTGGATCGGACTGGAAATCAGTGGCGTCAGAATCTGTCACACCCAACTGAAGAGGAAAATTAAGGAGAAATGTCCTGGCCTACGCAAGACTCGTGGCTGCTGCAGCAGCCAGGAAGCTGCAATCATGTGCGAATTACCATATTGACGTGTGTTGCTACTTCCATAGCTTGTCGTCCTTCAAGTATGGAACTGCAAACTCTTGGTTTTCTCTCACCTCAAAAAACTAGTGTTGTCTGCATGCTTTCTCAGAAGTTATCCTACATTCGTGTGTCTGTGTATATATATATATATAGCGGAACTCAAAAGATTTTTCCTCGTTCTACTGTTAACCTCAAGTAGTCGTAGTAGTACAAGCTTAGTCGGAAGACTCTGAAAACTTTAAATCTTTAATTGACCAAATTTCTTTTTTCATGTCAAACACGCAGCCCTTTTTCTGAATAAAGCGTTTGAACATTCCGTCACCTCGTCATATAGCTTCTAGACTTGTTGTTCGTGAACTAAGTCCACTGTGATGTAAACCTCGATGGCAAGCTTGGAACTACTAAATAAAAAGGCACAACGCATGGGAAGTATCCGAGAAGCACTCGCGTGACGCCGAATCGGCAATTATTCAATCTTGATACATTTTCGATGCTAATTCTCTGATTTGAAGTGAAATTTCGGGCTAAATTCCCATGCTCACACCCCCTCTTTCCAGCTTAGTGGCTCACATCTATGTACATACTCCTATATATACTGCTAGTACAAATATAGATGGAGTGTTACAGAACTGACACGTCGTGGACAGATTCGGCTTGCGATTCTCGTAGAGCTCCTTCCATCCCTCGGTGGCCTCACGCCTTCACCTCAGAGCGCGCGCGAACAATGCAGCCTCGGCGCGGTGGGCCTCCGCGCCACCAGCCGCGCGCCGACCTCGTCGGCACGGGGTTCGCCGCCGTGGTCACCGCGGTGTCCATCCTGAACCTCAACACCATCGGCGGCGAAGGGACGACGACGCCGGCAGACCGGTGGCAGCTCGTCCTGGCGTGCGCGCTCCTGGCGGCCGGCCTGCTGCTCATCATGGACGGCGTGCGGCGGCGCGACGCGCCGGCAGGCGCGCGGGCGCGGGCGCTCTTCCCGCTCCTCCGGCGCGCCGTGGACGTGGCGGCGGCAGCGCTCTGGAACGCCGGTGGTCCTGAGCGGGCGCCGCCCCTGCCGGTGATGATCCTGCTTATGTGCCCGCTTCTTGAAGCGTTGTTCGACTTCATCTGACGACGCACAGCGAGGCGCGGAGACAGCCGAGTTCAGAGCGTGCTCGCCGCCGGTGAGTCGACCTCTCGGGAAAAGATTCGGATCTCGCTAGGTAATTAACGTAGAACACCTTCCTTTCTTTGATCTTCTTTTCTTTTCTTAACTACGCAGAACTGCGTATCAGTGCATTATTTGTTCTTCTATTCTGAAGAACTGTGGCTGCAGAATAAAGTTAATGTAATACGGTAAGTCAACCACCTGTACCCTGTATAGTATGTGTCGAATTTTTGCAAGTGAGACCAGGAGTTGTGCACAGCAATGCATTGTATCATATTTCAAAATTTGCTTGGTTACCTTGCTACAGGACAAAAAAATGTTCTGCTTAATATGCCAAAAGTAGTAGTGTAAACTTCCAATAATGAGCATGCATCTACTTATTTATATCCTTTCATTCAACACCATGAAGGTTCATACATAAGAGTTATTTGGTTATTATATAATATATTATGCTTTGATGCGTACAAAAAATAAATAAAAATGTCAAGGAAAAGAAACTATATATATGATCCTAGCCAAGAACAGGTGGGGCATTCGGGCATTCTTCTCTTCCCAGTGCTGCCAAAATAAAAAACAGTAGTACTATTCTGTGCCTGTCACTGTCGCTCTGTGTCTGGTGAAGAACCTGACTTCTGCACATGGGCCTGAGAATCTGTGTAGAACCTCAATAAACCTGAAGTCTGAATCTATTAAACCCTGAATCAGGCCGATCCATACCCATTCGGGTGTTTTTTCTGCCATTTCCATGCTGTCGAAAGGCTTTCCCGAAGGTCAGTGTAACGGGCTATCCAGATCAGCTCGTCATGGATTTTGGATGGGTCACTGTAAACTTCAGCATAGTCTCCTGGTCTCCGGGCAAGGAATTCAACCTTGATGCTAGCTCCTGTTGCCTTCTTACATGCTTCCACAAATTCCTTCACCGATCTACCTGAAAACATGAACAAACCAGTCAGAAGAAACAATGAAATGTATGCAGAGAAAGGAGTGCATAATTCTGCATGTGTTGAGATGATTATTGATATTTTAACAACCATGTCCTGTGCCAACATTGTAGATTCCAACTTTGCCAGGCTGAGCTTTATCAAGAGCTTTGACATGAGCATCAACGAGATCCGTGACATCAATATAGTCCCTTATGCAAGTTCCATCAGCTGTAGGGTAATCAGTTCCTCGAACCTAAAGCAGGAAGAAATTCATATACCATAATATGTTACTATGCCAAAAGTCAAAACGACACATGCTGAAGTGAGCATGTTTTGTACCTTCAAACCTGGAATGACTCCCAGTGCTGCATCAAAGCAAGCACCCGAAATCCGTCCATGCTCACGCAACTCTGGTCGTGGAGCTTCCCCTAACCGCCCCTCTGGGTCTGATCCAATGACGTTGAAGTACCTAATTCAAAACAAAACAAAGTAAGTTTCTCTATGGATTATATTTTAGTATAGGCTATAGGAGAGGCAGACCTTAAGATCATGACAGCCATTTCTGATCTCTTAGAGAAATCTAAAATGATGTCCTCTGCCATTTTTTTTGCTTTTCCATACGGATTGATAGGATTCTGCATTGGTTTAAAGATTTAGAATCAGTGAATTATTGATAATATTCTTTAAACTTTGAGATAAGAAATCCATGCATTGATCAACCAACCTGAGGTGTTGCTTCTGTTATAGGCATTGTGTCAGGTTCACCATATGTTGCGCAAGTACTTGAGTAAATCAGAGTTTTTACATTATGTGTTGCCATTGCCTCAAGCACTGTCAACGTATTTGATGTTATGTTGTGGTAGTACCTGTTATGGCAGCGTTAGCACAAATTATGTAATAGTAAAGCATTTGCAACAGATTATTTCTGAAGGATACATTATTACACAGGGAAGAGTTAGATGAGCAGTTTATACGCAAAAAAAAATATTAACAAATCACATACATTTACATTAGGCAGTCTCTCGTACTGATCTTCACAATTAAATTTGAAAGTGCAAAAAGTATGTTATCAGGGAAAAGCTACCTACAATGAAAAAGATGGAATACCTATATTTTTCATTTTAACTTTTGTTTGCACCTGAATTTAGTAAGCCCCGCAGATAGGATTGGAGAACTGATCGGCTTATAGAAAGAGTTTGATTGATACAGTGAAAGAGCCGATCGAACAGATTGAGAAGGCATTCGATTTAGTCAAAAGACAAAAAGTTATATAGATCAGACCGAGTCTAACAAAGAGCTATAGAAACCACGGCAAGATGCTTTATCTCTATGAAATATATCTTGTAAGATAGATAATTTTAATTAGTTTTGTTAATTTTTTGGAGATAGTTTTCTTTTATATTTAAAAAATAACGTCCGAAGGTTGTTTGTAACATCGTCAGACTTTTTTAACTCCAAGATATAAATATAAATCCCTTTAAACCTTGTAAATCATCCACACAGATCAAATACAATCTCAGCACATTGTCACATTAGTTCATCTAGGTTTTTACCGATGGATTTTGGCTCTCGACGCAAGATTGCATCGGTTAAGTCCGATCTTCGATGAAGAAGTAAGTCCCGCTACTATCTTGTTGTATCTGTTCTGCCTAAATCTGCATCGGTTGAATCCGATCTCTTAGTCCGATCAGGTGTATCACATCACGTTCGCGTGGTTCTATCGGCTTATCGAGCTCCCTCTACTGTCATTGATATCATGCTGTATCAGTTAGGTCTAACCTACTAGACCGCTGATAGTAGATTGAGTCGTAGTTCGATAGTTCTTTATGCAAACGTTTCATCGAAACGGCTAGCCAATGAGTTATTCACACATTAAGCCTCACACCTAGTATATTGGCTTTATACATATATTTTCAGAGAATTTCTCTCATCGGCTTAGTTAGCCGATGAGTTCGCTCGTTCTTTCCGTCTACACATACAATCTAGCCTCTCGTGTATCTTTAGAAGATCGGGTCTCGCTTCTTACTTTTCATCACACATTCTAATCCAAGCGTCATCGGCTTTATAGCCAATGGGTACTTTATCTTATTTCTTACTATCCACATGTCTTCATCGGCTTTCCAGCCAATGAACGAGCGCTAGTCTCTATTGGCAACAAGCCAATAGAAGGATTACACATACTAATCACCTACCACTGTATTTAGATGTGTCAGTTGTTTTATTTCTTGTTATCTGTTTATGCCTTCATTAACTTTCTAGCCGATGAGAGAGTGCTATAACCTCTATCGGCAATCAACCGATAGCAGAAGTCCACATAGTGCATATCGACTAGTTTATTCCGGAGTGCCATCAACTCTATAGCTGATGTATTTTTTTATTCCCTTCGTCGCTATCTGTCTACGCCTTTATCGGTTTTTTAGTTGATGGACGAGTGTTTTAGCCCCTATTAGTAACCAGCCGATAGCAGGAGTTTGTCAGACGCAGCAGATGACTATCTTAACTCTATTGGTGACCAGCTGATAGCAGTAGTTCATATTGGCCCATCGATCGACTGACTCATCGGTTTATTTCCTTGTTAATTATAGGGTCAAATTGACTGACACGTCCGCAACTCTAGCAAACCCGATGGAGGGACCTCGAAGCCAAAGGACCTGTACTGGAGCAAAGTAGATCTCCTAGTCTTTGGTGTGTTCGTGCGCCATCGCATTAGACCTCCATCGGCTCATGCTCACTCGCCCTCTCGCCGCGCCTATACGCCTGGTCTGATCGTCCCACGCGCGAGTTAACATATATTTTGCTACGTCCGGTGGGACCATCGGAAGTACACTCCAACAAGCCGAAGGGGCTATGCTAGAAGTAAGCAGACCTCTTAATTCTCAGCGTGTTCGCGTGCCATCGTATCAAACCTCCATCGGCTCACGCTTGCTTGCCCTCTCGGTACACCTCTCCGCTTGATCCAATCGCCCCCCGCGCGCGTCAATAACTTTATAGTATGTTTTGAACATAGATTGCCATATTTAGCAGTTTTGTTTAATAATAGAGAAAATCAAGAGCAGTTTGCTCCGAAATCATCAAAGGATTGTGCATGAACATATAAATATATAAATAACCACCATCTATGTAACATGATGTAGAGCCTAGCTTTGAAATGAATACAAGAACATTGGCATATGCCTTACCTCAGTGGCTCCATTGTACTCTCACCAACGTAAGCAACAGCAGCAAAGTGCATAACAGCATCGAATGCATTCTCCGAAAATATTTTGTTAACCTGGTTATTGGTTAAGTGCAAAACAGATCACACCAACACAGAAATGTATAGAAGAATGGCTATAGGGATCAAAGTTCACATTGTAGAGACAAAGGATACAGCTTTCGCATCGCCTAAATCAGCATATATAAATTGAAGCCTCCCAGGCTTTGGAAACAGACGTTGAAGGACTCTGACCGCCCCCATGTTCCCTCTAGAAAGGTTATCCTGTAAAGATCACATGCCAGAAATTGCTATAGCATAAAGGCTCTTTTAAGTTAGGAGTAAAAACATGGAGCCGGAATTAGATATTTACCACAATGGTAACTCGGTAGTTGTCCCTAAGTAGACGAAGAGTAGCATGCGAACCAATGTATCCAGCTCCTCCAGTCACCAACACATGAGTCACACCAATTTCATGGCGAGAGAACTACAGAACATGTGAATGTATCATGAAAATGCCTCTAGCTTGAAAGGGCCAAATTGTAAAAGTAAACAAATGTAAACTGCTAGATCAGATGACAATCTGAAATGCTTAAGAAAAACAGCTTTTGCTTCCAATGGAATCATGACTGTGCTTTATACAAAACTAATGAAGGTGCATAGAAAATAACCACTAGCACAGAAGGCGAATAAATGAACAGTGCATTCATCAAACGGAATGAACGTTCAGTGCATTTCTTCCAATTATGTTAAAGGAACCTCTGTCTGTCAGAGCGTTAAAATATGATACTTGACAAAATTAAATCAAGTTTGAACGATAGAACAACGAGAAGTGCGAACTCAACAGCTATCAACAGTGAAGTGGGCTAGTTGCGGAGAGATTCAGCACGTACCACACTTGTACTGCTAAAACCAGGCGACTGTTTCAACACAATTATGCACATGACGGTGAGTGCGGCAGCCACGGTGAACTTCCCAACGACATTAGGCTTGCGTCTAGAATCACCGAAGTCCATGCCTGCGAAAGTGACTTGCAAATTAAAAGTTGTACCGGCAAATTCGGGTGTAAATTCAGAAATTTCTGCCTCCTACTCTGGTACTGAAAGCCGCAAGGTGTACAACATTTACCCATCCTGGGGAATCAATATTGCATTTACACGCAATTATAGGTAAGAAAATTTTGATCGGCCATACACACGGTCGAAGCTAAAATTACATGATAACACACTCCCATTAAAAAAAATAATGTAGGAACAACATTTGACCTGTCGGCACCCAGGTGCGCCCATAATTGGGGCATGGGGATCAAGTTGAACCCCAAATTTTTTTTGTAAACACTTTTTTTGCGGTGAAAACAAACTGGATTAGCACTGCATAACTCATCAAACGAAGGAAATCAAGAGGAAAAATGGATGGGCTAATCGGATTGAAACAAATAAATCCAAGGCTTCCTCTGGAAAGCAGGACTCTCCACGGAATTTCCGTAGCTATCAGAACCGAACAAAAATTCCCGCGTTCCAAAAGTCACCAGTCAGACAACGCGCGGAGAGAGAGAGAGAGAGAGAGAGAGAGCAACGAGTACGAGAGATGCATGAATACCTCCAAGCCGATTCGAACCGAGACGAAGGGCGGTGGAATGAGGCCGAGGCCGGCCTGCTCGCCGGCCGCGCGCGCGCGGAGGCCCCGCGCAGAGTAGAGAGGCTAGTGCGGCGACTGGGAGGAGGGGAGATCAGAGGAGGCCGTCCACGCCGTGCCTCCGGGGGCTCGTTCGCCGCCGCCGCGCGCGCGAGGCGGGAGAGAGAGGTCGCTGTACCTCCGGCTCCGCAGATCGGAGAGAGAGAAGAGAGAAGGGAGGGAGAGAGATGGCGACAGAGCAGAGGAGAGGGAAGAAAGGAGAGAAATAGACGGGAGGGAGGGGACAGACGGTGCGCGACGGTTTGGTCCATTTTCTAGGTTTTTCCTTATTTTGAAATTAACGTCACTGTAAATTACTCCCTTCCAATAGCAATGTAGGGGAATTTTGAAAAAAAAATCAAAATTTTAGATTTTGATTAATAATTACTCTCTCTCTGTTTTCTCCGTTTTAAATTATATAACATCAATAACATAACTGTATGACCATTCGCTTTATTTAAAATTTTAGTTTAAATATGAAAATATAAAGTCATGTTTAAAATACATTTCATAATGTTAAAATAAATAATTCTTATATAGTTTTTTTAATAAGACAAATAATTGGTTTCATAGTTAAAAAGAATATATTTTCTGAGCAACTCATGGTCAAATTTTAACTCTAATGTTGAAGATTTCATATGGAGGTACTCTAATTTTGTCATTTTTGCCATTTAAATGAATAAAGAATGCACCTAGTGTTACTGTTCTTGTGTTTACGTAGGGATTCAATCGAAGAAATGGCTTAATGTATTTCCAAAGGATCTACAGTTTGCTTCCGAGCAATATCTACACAAAAATAGTATTTAGCTTGCCATTGCAGCGATAATAAACTGAGAAAGGCATCAGATTTATGGAAGTCAAAGCTCCACAATTTCTGCCACGCTGCTCCTACGATTGCAAGGTGCCTTACTCCCTTTTTAACTTGCCGACCGATTCATCAGTGCAATTATGTGTGGTGCAGCCTCCAACAAAACAGGTATCTCTGAATTTATTTTTAAAAAAGAAAACATTTACCAGTAAGTACTTCAGCAAAACAAATAAACACCACCAAGAATACGATTCGAATCAGTTCATACTATGATAGTATAATGATTCAAACCAATTAAGAATCAAATGTAGATCCACCGGTGGATCAAATGTCAGTATTTTGTCGGTGAAAAAAACCAAAAAACACGAAGAAAAAAAAAGGACGGTAGAAGCCTACAAGTATAAACAAGCACTGGGTCGATTGATTGATTGTTTCATATTGGCGCGTGCAGAGAGAACTGGTCAACACTTTTGTGCCAAGAGATTGAGATTGTACCTAACAATTCCTACTTAAATAGACGTCAGCTCTTGAATTATTTTCCATCCATTACGTCTGTTTCCTCCTTTTTCTTCTCTATTTATTTCTGGGAATCTTCTGTGCCTGCTCTCTGACTGGGCTTCAGGCTGTGCATGCACTTGCAAGGGTATAGATCGCATCCTGCCTAACTTGCTGTAAATTATTCCTTTTTCATTTAATTTTTGCTGGATCTTTGTGCGTTTGGAGGAACTGCAATTAAGGAGAAATTTTAGTCAGGCTCAACAGTTGCAGTAGCACTCATGGGCAGAACGGCAGATGGCCCACCTCAAAGGCAGTACACGTCTTATGATGGTCTCATTGAAATGATGAAATGTACAATGTTCAGATCAAGAGAATGATTGTTGCATTTAATACTGAAGTTAAGTAGGAGGAAACCCAGCAAGCAGATGATAGCCACGTTTCAGTAGCAGGCAAAACGAATTGAGATGGGCTAAAAATGAAGGCGAAAGCAGCCAAAACCTGAACTTTCCAGCACCAGAGCACCATTCAGTCACCTGTCCGATTCCTGCTGCATGTGCTCGTCTAGATTGCTGCACATTGTGATGGCCTTGTTGTCATGTGCAGTGGCTGACTGGCTGTTCTTGTTGGCATTTGCAAACTGAGAACCAGTTCATCAGCATGGACACATGTCCCAGCTTCTCTGCATACGCCCAGGGCTCTCTGGACATCTGGTAAGGTAGATCTCAGCTTAGATAGAACAATTATATGCAAATAAAGCTTCTTTCCCATGGAGGCTCCTTCACAGCATCCACACCGGCTCCATCATCTCCAGTTTCGTCCATGGCGATGGCGACGATGGGCCCATGGCACGTCGCTATCAGATCCCCTGTTGCTGCCTGCACTTTTGTCAACCCATTAGCATGACATTGCATCTACTAGCTCTAAAACACTGGAGGCATAAACAGAAATCACCTTACCAAAGGATTTATTTTTCAGTTTATTTTTCACTGAGTCAAAAGTTAACGAGATTGGAGAAATTGTAAAACTAAAGTTACTTGTAATAGGCAATAGTTCTGTACTTCTGTACCAGTACTGTACTGCAAGATGCAATTTTTATTCAAGATTTCTGGTGCAGGATAGTTGGCTAATGATAGTTTGCAATGTCAAAGTGTCCAACACAAACTCATGATTATTCTTAGTACGCTGAACGCATTAGTTGCTTTTACTTCGTGCAATCAACTGACCAAGTCATCTCAGACTAGTTCCTGATCAACCGGTAGACAACTGTTGGCCTGTTGGGTAATCCAGAGCTGAAAACTGATCATATAGATATGCATGCCATGACCAGACAATAATTTGCCTTGTGCACAAAAACAAAAGACTGACAATTTCTTGCATCATGCACCCCTATTGATTTCTTGCTCTCCTCTGCCTTTATCTGACTTCTGATTTCTGAACTTCACTTCTATACAACCATGTTGTGCATGAAATTACTTCTTTACTGAACCAGATTCTTTTCCTTGCAGTGCATCCTCAGAAAACTGTAACAAAAAAAAAAAAGCAACCCGGGTCTGCCATGTGATTGAAGATTTTCACCACTTACAGTTCAACAAGACTACAGTGAGGGTCTCACAAATGTCAGTGAAACCAAGGAAGGCAGGAACATAAGCGTACTGGTATAATGGATGCTTCAACAGTCACATAGAGAAGGAAAGAGGCGAAAAACTATTTTGCAAACACTTTTTCCCAGAAAGGAACGGTATAGATGTGAAAAAAGCAATACCATGCTCTGCATTTCAGGATTTAAAAGACAACAAAATACCTCATGGTGTGCATCTTACACACTGCGTGTATAAAAATTAATAACAGGAAGCTCCAGACTCAAGAGATAATGATGTGAAGGCAAGACCGCAGTCCGCAAGAGTGAAGATCAACTGCAATTGTATACATTCTCTTCAGATTTTTCACATTTTCAACCTTACAGTGGACAAAAGATAGTTGTTTTTTTTGTAAATAAATATCTAATCTGACAAACTTACCCCCAGCTTCACACAGTCCAGATCTATCTCAGCTCTGACCATACACAGCACTATTGAACAGGTCTTGGTCATTCTGAGACCCCAAAAGTCCCAAGCTACCATATCAGAAATATACTGTTTGAATATTTAAGTTGTCCCAGAAATCACTGGCATGAGAACACAATCTAGCACATTGATGTAACAAGTTTTGTCCAAGTACCCACCCGAGGAACAAAACCTTGCTCCACCATTTGCTTCAAGACAAGATGTGCATCATCTAAACAGTTAATACTACAAAGTCCATCTATCAATAACTTGTATGATGAGAAACTAGGCCTCATACGTTCGGCCCTCATCATGCTAACAAGGCCCTTTGCCTCTACGAACTTTCCTGAGCTCAAAAGGCCATCAAGAAGTACTTGATATGTCCCTGAATTGGGACAGCACCCTGCAGGCACCATTGCCTTAAATATATTGAATGCCTTTGTTACCCTTTGTTCTCTGCAAAGACCAGAGATCAAAATATTGTAGACGATTGCATCTGCAGCAATATCCTCCTCCTTCATTCTCTCACAAAGTTCAAATGCTTTATCCACCTGACCATGTTGACAGAGGAAATTCATCAATGTAGAGTAGGTCGTCACATTAGGCATGCAACCTTGCTTCGGCATCTCATCTAACAGCGAAATCGCATCATCAAATTTACCAAATTGACACAAGCCCTTGACAAGAATATTGAAGCAGCAGGTGTCCAATGTCACACCCAACCTGGATGCGCTCAAGTAGACCTCATGGACAACTTCATACTGCCTCTTACACACAAGCATGTGAAGAACATAGTTAAACGTCTTCGTCGACGGCCAACAGTTATACCCGGGCATCGCAAAGAGCGTTTCGATGGCTTTCTCGGGATGGTTCGCCACATTGCCGTACATCTTGATCAGCCTATAGAAGAACTCATCAGAAAACCTGAACCTCTCAGCTCTTGCCCTGGCCAGCAACTCCTCCACATCACTGAACTTCCTGCAGGATGCTAGCCTGTCGATCATCAGGCTGTAGAGTGCCTCATTGGGTTTGTAATCTCTTCGACCGCAAGCTCTCTTGAAGGAACTAGCTATGAGGCTAGGATCCCTGATGTTTGCAAAGATCTTGAGCACTTCGTTGGGGGAAAGCCAGTCTTTGTGGTCCAACCTACCAATCCAGTAGCTGTCGTCGCAGACGGTGGAGCGTAGCCTCAAGAACGGCGGCAACGATCGACGCGCCGCGTCTCTCGACATGCTGTTGCAAGGAGACGGCAGGATGGAGAATCAGGTAAAGTGCAGATGACAAGAACAGTGGGTTTGAGAGGCAAGACCATGGCGCAAGACAAACGGGGAGGAGGATAGGAGAGCTGGGGGAGTGAAGGAGGAGTACCTTGGCTGGCAGGAGGTGAACCGGAGTTGGGGGTTGAGGATCCGAGCTACGGCGGCCGGCGGCGGGGGAGGGAGGGGAGAAGAGGAGGCGGCGATGTGGTGGGCCCGAACTGGACCAGGATGATGGGCCTTGGGCTCTTTCTTACCAAAACCCAAGTACGACTTGGTTATGTTATAGTATCATAATATTTTATACCGCAACGTATGCGGGCTGACCGCGTGGCCTAATGGATAAGGCGCTCGCCTCCGGAGCGGGAGATTGTGGGTTCGAGTCCCATCGTGGTCGTTTCTTTCTGAACTATTTTTTCCTTCTTTTTTTTTCCCATCTAATGATGTTTGTTTTTACGTAAATCCCCAACAGCAGGATCAGAACCACATTTTATGCTATCTCGGACAGCAATCTAATCCTATGTATATTATCACCATACATTCAGAAATGAACCTCTCTAGGAATGTGTACGCAGCAATCAGTGCCATATGCTGCTACTAATTATCGACAGATATCTTGAGATTTTTTGCAAAGTAAAACAAGGTTTGAGAATATGGTCTGTGGTGCCCTGGTTCTGAAAATCAACGAGGCAACGACTAATATAAAAACTCACCTAAAAAGCATGGGATTGCAAGCCTTTTCTCCAAAACAAGCATGGGATGGGCGTTTGTGATGAACCGCGATTCAGTGTCGAGATTATCATAGTGAGCCTAGCTCTATAGATGGTTAAATGAACTCTAACAAACTTCTCTTCGTCTTTTTTTTTAAAAAAAATTGCCAAGTCCCACAATAGAATGTATGAGACCTTCCATGGTCGATTTGTGTCCTGGTGTGTTAGCATTGCATAAAAAGAAAGTATCTTCATAAATAACTCAAACCTCTACTGCATAAACACACACAAAGTTGGGGTTTAGGTGCTATGCATATCGCTCTTCCTTTCCAAGATATCTGTGAGAATGTGACCGCTTCTCACTGCACAGCCGCCACACCCATAGATATTGGGCAATTAAAAGTCAAAAACTTGTGCATGATCCAGGATAAGCACTATAAAATGGGCCATGACCTAATAGCATTATATTATGTTGTGATAGTGGCGTCACCATGATCACCCACTACTAGGTACAGGATTATCTGAGGCAGTTCAAAAACCCATCAGAGATGGTTTTGTGAATTAGCTCTGTACATAAATCATTGTAATCCGCCTCAGAACATATTTCAACAAACAAGTCGAGAAATCCGCCTACCTAATCTACTTAAGTAAAAAAATCGTCTTAGGTATATGTCTTATCAATATGATCACAGATGAGGTACCATAATACACTTATATTTTCAGACAACTAGGATTTCTTATTTAAATTCTATAGGGTTTTATGAATCTATTTTATATATTTATAACCAAGACATACCTCAACTCACATACTCTACATGGAGTACCACCTCTGCCATCCTTATAACTAGGTCTCTAGCATTAGTACTCCACCTTAGACCTCCAAGCCACTGGTCTTACTACAAAATCTTTATGTAGACCTGTTTGATTTTGATTTCTGAGTGGATGATTGGCATGAATTATTTACTTGATTATAAAGATGCATTAATATTTTGAAAAATATACTTAATTAATAAATAGCGTAAAACAAGTGACTAAGCAATCCAGTAAAAGATTTTTTAAAAACGTATTTTTAAAGAATAGAGCAAATAATACATTTAAATAATCCTACAAATACATTGTTTGTATGTATTGGACACCGACATTGTTTTTCGTTGAATACAACTTTAATATCCAATTTTTATTGAAAAAAAGGATATTGTATTTGAAAAGATAATGAAATTTGTGAATGTGCTTGTAGCCGACCAAGGTTTCTTAAAAAAATAAGGATCGATCTATATGTCCTTGTGTATGGGATAGGGACCTCAAAACACATGGTAATGACCAATCCATAGTCGATTTGGGATTGGCTTTCGTGCCCTTTCCCTATCCTGATTTCTTCTTATTTAAAATACCTTGGGATGTCTTATTCTTTTGGGCTGAGTTTTTTTTAAGATAACAAAATTTCGATATTTTGAAAGTATTGTTTTTCAATAGAATCATTGTTTTCATGTTTTCAATCTACTCCTATTCAGAAAAGAAGTACTGACAACAATGTTTTACCGCACATAATCCAAAATGACTAAATTTTTGTACTCAATGGAGCATCTTGCTAGATTTTCCAAGCACATTATCGTATATCCATGCATGTACATTCCACAAAAGATACTTGCATATTCCAGGAGTAGTGATGCCATCCGCAGGGACATGGAAATGTCACTTATTCGGACACGTCAGTGAAAAGTAACATTTGTTTAAGAACAGAGATCATATCCGTTAGCAGCGGCAGAGCCTGCGCTACTAATCTGTGGGGTCAACTGCTCTAATGTCTATAAAATTTTGCTACATTTTTAAGTGTATGAACAGTAATCACCGTGTTAAATTCGAAAAACTGTGGAGTTAGCTCACCCACAGTATTAACGTGGCTCCGCCACTGTCCGTTTGTGGAGTTTACAGAAAATTTTCGTTATCTTCCCCAAATTTTCCGCCCATATCGTGCAGGTATTCCACAGACCAAGGATACTATGCATATTTATGCACGTGATTACACTGCATAAACAAACAGTTAGTGGGACTGTAACAAGACAAATTAAATAGGTCTTATGTAAGAATAATAATTAAGATAGACAGCTAGCTCTTATTGTGGTTTAATTGTGGATTCCTACTCAAACTACACATACACACAATAACCAGATTTGGAGTAGTGGCATGCATGCAGTGAATAATCATGCATGTACAGCAGTATGCGAGTAGTCCACCACTTCAGGTTCAGGGTTTGCCTTTACGCCTGTATAAATTGGTACTCTTGCAGTGTAGATACAAGCAGCTCAAACACCAGCTAGCTAGCTCACGAAAACATTAAAATTAACGTAAACTCATCTAGCTTCTCGTGCATTTGCTGCAGTGTTTGCTGCGATAGCTCTTGTAGTTTGTTCTGCCATCTTGCCTCGTGCTCTGGCCTCTGACCCGAGCCCTCTCCAAGACATCTGCGTTGCTGACAAACTCAGTTATGGTATATACACGTTCCATCTGTTGTTACTACGTTTCATTAACAGGGATGTGCCAGGTGCTAAGTCACCGTAATGTTAGTTTGAACGGCTTATTGTATATAGATACTTTTTAAGTGAAAACAGGGTGCTTTATGTTTATAGCAATAAGACCTACAGCAACCTAACCGGTCAGCCCGTTTGGGCCATATTTGTCAACAAATATTGCCATGAATTTGAGAGCAAAAAATATCATCACATTTTTTAGAGGATACAAACATGACGCACACAAACTCACGCCGCTACACATATACACACGCGTCCAAAGCACACCCTTGATAAGATTGGTGGCCGTAAACCTTAGTTTTCACAGGTAACGTGCAGTCCCACTGAACACGCAACAAAAGAGTTTGTCATCTGAGCTATGCTCGACTCTAACACATATAATCAAATTTGTCGGGAAAACATTTGGGATTGTCTATATATTTATATAACGCCATATTTTATCGAAAACCATAAAATTTTGAACACATGGATATGATATTTGTTGAAATTATTTAGGTCTAGCCTATTTAATTCTAATAAATACAAGTCCCACGATTAATATTAGACGGAATTAAAGTTTAGTCGATATGAGAACACTAACAGGAGGATGACATAACTTAAATAGTTTGTAATCGTATGTATCTACTGACAAACCAAGAGTGGTGGATGAAATGCCACACGAGTGCATGCACCGAATCAAGCCTCGCCGCGTTGGGCAATAGTAGTGGTGGAGGCAAGGCAAGAGCAATGTGCATGGAACTTGACTTGGACCTAACCGTTCATCTTCACACTTTTTATAGAACAAAACCAATGAGCTAACGGCGAGTGTTAATTCTGTAACACCTGAAGGCCATCAAGCGCAATTAATTTCGATTAACTCCACCTCCCCGTCTTCCTCACGCTAGCACTAGCATATTCTGTCTCCATCACTTCTTCTTCATCCTCCCTATTAGCGAAAAAATGGAATAATATGTGTTGCTCTCTGCAATCTCCGGTTTAGGTTACCTACGCAAAACGGTTTCTTGGACGAGCAGGCCTTCGAAACACCATCCACCTGAGAACCTATACGGGTAGGTGGGCGATCAAGTTTTTAGGGAGCGCTTAGCGTGACTGCTCCTTTGTTTTCATGTTCACGCATTCAAGGGAGCTACTTCAACAGCTTCCTAGTTCATGTGTGGTGGTGTTGTTCACGCGTTCGTGGGAGGACTTGTACGTGCGACACTGCATCAACCAGATCGAGTACATCAGTAACTACTCATGGAGATTGAGTAGAACAACGGGTCTGGATCCAGTGCTCCTTGCACTAGTGACTTCTCCTTGGAGTATGTGTTCTTTTTTTTGTGTTAAACATGTTACTAGATGCTATAGTTTTTGCTAGCATGTTCATGTTTAACACTAGCAATAAATTACTGACCTACATAGCCATCATGTTTATTATAATTTTTTTTGGATTAAAATATATCAAAATTTGACTATATTTTCATCTATCCAAAAACTTGAAAGGTATTTTTTGGTAGTTAGTTTTGCCGTGTCACTTAAACTACACCGTTTTGATGGTTCTAATTATAAATATGGAAGGCATGTGTGTTACTGTGGTTGATAGCCATGCAATGCTTTCATGTTGCATAAGACAAGCCGACTGAACTGCCTCCTACCCCTAAGGAGGAGAGCAAGTTTGAGACGACTGCCTGCCTGTTTTGAGGTGCACTAATTAGCGTGCTGGCTAAGAATACAATGGATGTGTACATGCATACGCCTATAGGCAAAGAGTTGTGGAATGCACTTAAAGCCAAATTCGAAGTTTCCGACGCTGGCAATGAGTTGTATCTCATAGAGCAGTTTTATGACTACAAGATGGTCGATGATTGTTCTGTAGTAGAATAAGCTCATGAGATTCAGGCGCTGGCAAAAGAACTTGAGAACAACAGCTTTGAATTGCTAGACAAGTTTGTAGCAGGTGGCATTATTGCCAAACTGTCACCTTCTTGGATAGATTTTGTCACTTCTCTGAAACACAAGAGATAAAAGTTTAGTGTTACTGGTCTAATTAGCTCTTTGGGTGTTGAAGAGAAGGCGACGGCAAAAGACGCTCATGACAAGAATGTTGAGGGAGATTCTAGTGCCAATCTGGTGTAGAAGAAGAAGCCTTAAGCCTCCCACAAGAAGAACAACCCTGATTTCAAGTCATTGGGTCAAGACCTATGTAGACCATAAGGATGAGTAGAAGAGGTTCATCAACATGGTTATTAAAAAGACTAGAAGAACATCTAGGTATGATATTTTTTTACCTATAGTTATTTCTATTCTTCGATCACCTAAATGGTAGTTTAATATTGTTACTAATATTCATATTTGTTGTGATATTTCCCTATTTCTTCTTATCAGGTAATCATAGGTCCCTCCTTGTTGATGGGAAATGGATCACATGCTAGTGTTTATGGTGTTGTTACGGTCGATCTGAAGTTTACTTCAGAAAAGACCGTGTAGCTAAAGAATATGTAGCATGTCTCCTCAATAAAAAAGAATATTGTCATCGGCACTCTAATGTGTAGACATAGTTTTAGACTTATATTTGAATCCAATAAATGTGTCATGTCAAAAAAAATATGGTACACTTATTGGTAAAGGTTATGAAAGCGGAGGCTTGCCCCACTTTTCTATAAATGATGCTTGAAATAATGTTGTGAAACCATATGAGCAATGACGATGAATCTAATATTTGGCATTCACGACTCTATCATGTTAATTTTGGATGTATGTGTGCTTAGCTAACAAGAGTTTAATCCTAAAATTTAATTTGATCGAGGGTTCTAAGTGTCATATATGTGTTTAATCAAAACAACCTCTCAAGAATCACAAGGCAACAAAGGCGAGGAATTTGGCACCGTTAGAACTGGTTCATTCTGATTTATGCGAGATTAACTGCATGTTAACCAAAGGAAGAAAGAGGTATTTTATGACACTTATAGATAATTGTACTAGTTTTGCTATGTGTACCTATCAAAAACAAAAGATGATGTATTGTATTATTTTAATATCTAAAGGTTGAGGTAGAAAATCAACTTGAAAGAAAAATCAAACGATTAAAATCAAATCATGGTGGAGAGTATTTTTCAAATGAGTTTACTTTAATTTATGAGGACCTTGACATTATTCATAAGAGGATGCCTCCCTATTCGCTCCAATCAAACATAGTTCCCAAAAGAAAGAAGCGTGCTTTAACAGATTTGGTTAACGCTATGTTAGACACTATGGTACTTTTTAAGGAATGGTAAGGTGAGGTTACACTGATTGCATGTTATGTCATAAATAGAGTTACTACAAAGAACAAAAAAAATAACTCCATTCGAGGAATGGAAAAAGAAAAAGTTGATTCTCTCATACCTATACACTTGGAGATGTTTAGCCAAGGTTAATGTGCTAATAATAAAAAAAATACAAACTTGAAAAAAATCATAGACCATGTTATGCTATCCATAGCATGGGTCATAGGTTCTTAATTGTAAATTTTAGAGTACCTGACATTTATGTTAGTCTAATCATAGAATCTAGAGACACTACATTTTTTGAGAATTAATTTCCTATGAAAGAGGAATCTAGTTCATCTAGTCAAGAACCTATTTTATCTCCTGATTATTTTGTGTTGATAGAACATAATGAACAAACAAATGTGGAATATCTTAGAGAGGATAACACTATAGTTACTCGAAAGAGTAAAAGACAAAGGATTACAAAGCCTTTTGGTGATGAATACATTATATAACATGTGGATAACACACCAAGAACCATATAAGAGTCATATTCATCTCCTGACGCTAACTATTGGAAGAAAGCGGTATAGAGTGAAATGAAAACATGGTAGGTTGTTGATCATCCTTATGGGTGCAAACCTATAGGATGTAAATGGGTTTTCAAGAAAAATCTTAGACCAAATAATATGATTAAAAATTACAAGGCAAGACTTGTGGCCAAAGGTTATACTAAAAAAAGAAGATGATGACTTTTTTGACACTTATTCACTAGCTGCTAGCTTGACCACAATTCGAGTGCTATTTGCTCTAGCAGTCTCTCATGGTCTTCTTGTTCATCAGATGGACGTTAAGATAACTTTTCAAAATAGAGAGCTGGAGGAGGAGATATATATGGATCAACCAAATAGATTTGTAATAGAAGGTCAAAAAGGAATGGTGTGCAAGTCATTGAAGTCTCTTTATGGTCACCTAAGCAATGGCATGAGAAGTTTGACAAAACTCTAACATCTGTTGGTTTTGTTGTGAATGAAGTTAACATATGTGTGTATTATCGCTATAGTGGAGGAGAGGAAGTAATTTTGTGCTTATATGTCGATGACATATCAGTTTTTTGGACCAACCTCAATGTGATTGAGGAGGTCAAGGACTTTCTATCCAAAAGTTTTAAGATGAAAGATTTAAAAGTGGCTAATGTGATTCTTAACATTAAACTACTAAGAGGAAGTGATGGTGGGGTTATCCTCTTGGAATTTCACTATGTGGAAAAGATCTCGAGTCACTTTGGTTATAATGGCTGCCTTCTACTCCTTATAATCCCAGTGTGTTATTGAGGAAAAACTAAAGAATAAGAAGGGATCAATTGCGATACTCCTAGATCATTGGTTCACTAATGTATTTGGATAGTGCTCAAGACCTGACATCTCATTTTTCATGAGCAAGATAAGCCGATTTGTTTTAAATCCGAGAGATGATCATTGGCATACTCTTGAGAGAGTAATGTGTTGTCTAAAAGACACTTTGAGCTACGACATTTACTATACTAGGTACCCTAGGATACTAGAGAGATACAGTGATTCAAATTGGATATCTAATGCTAATGAGTTAAAATCCACAAGTGGATATCTGTTCATATTTGGAGGTGGCGCTATTTCCAAGAAGTCTTGCAAGCAGACCATGTTAACTAGATAAGTAGAACTTATAACATTAGATACTACCACTGTTGATGCTAAGTGGCTTCATGAACTCTTTATGGATTTACCAGTGGTGAAAAAACTAGTACCGGCTATCTTGTTGAAAACTCTAGAGTAATAGTGTTGGAATATGTCTAGATAACTAGCAAACCAATTCATAAAGAGGCTATCACATAATGTGATAGAAAGTGCATCAAGTGAGATAGGCTTGAGACCCATTTGAGTCACACAATAGTGGTAACATGTCCTATGTGATTAGAGCCCATGAAGCATAATGATGAAATAAGCAATTGGGTGGCCGAAAAGAAAGTACTTTAAATGCTCATTCTTTTCTCCTATTCTGTATGGTAGATTAGTTTATACCTAATATGATCTGAGTGGCCTATTTTAAGCAGAGATATTGGCCTACAGAAAATCATAGCTAAGATACTTGTGAATAGGCTTAGAGTATGGCCTATATCCTCCAATCAGAGGAGATGATTTAGGTAGGTAGCCTAGTATCAGTCAAAAAATTGGGTAAATCTTGTCCAAGTAAAACTAATCTATTATTTAATTATAGATAAGTGTAGCCTTCTTCTTAGGTGGAAATTTAATTTAACGGTATTTACCGAAACACTAGTATATCAAATAGCAGCAAAATTGAGAGCATTTTTATGAGCTGAGGATTGTTGAAATTATTTAGACGTAATCCATTTAATTATAATAAATTTTAAAGTCCAAAATTAATGGATGAAATGCCACACACGCATGCGCACGCTGAGTCACACCACGTCAGGCCAGGCCATGGCAGTGGCGGAGGAAAGGTGAGACCGAGAGCGAGAGTGAGTGCGACGTGCACGGGACCTGGACTTACCGTTCGTATTCGTACTTTTTATGGAACGAAACCGATGAGCTAATTGTGAGCGTTTATTCTGTAATGCCTAAAGGCCATCAAGTGTGATTAATTCTGATTAACTCTGCCTCCCCGTATTTCTTGCGCTGGCGATGGTATATATTGTCTTCATCACTTCTTCTTCATTCTTTCTGTTAGCGAAAATACAGAACAACATAACTAGAAAGCTTCTGTTGTGTGCTACTCTCTACAATCTTCGGTCAGGTTACCTGCGCGCACAAGTTTTTTAGACAAGTAGACCTCCGAAACTCCATTCACCTGAGAACTTGCACAGTTAGACATGTGATCAAGTTTTTGGGAGTGCTTAACATGACTGCTCCTTTATCGTCCTGTTCACGCGTTAGAGGGAGCTGCTTCGACTACTTAGTTCGTACGTGATGGTGTTGTTTACGCGCTTGTGGAAGGAGCTATACATGCAACACTGCATCAACGAGATCGACTACATCGGTAACTGCTCACAGCTCGTCGCCGGCGACGTCTTCGTCTTCCCGCAGGGGCTCATCCACTTCCAGCTCAACAACGGCGCCGTCCCGGCCGTCGCCATCGCCGGCCTTAGCAGCCAGAACCCGGGGGTCATCACGATCGCCAACGCCAAGGCTTTCATAATCGACAAGGACCAGGTCGACTGGATCCAGGTCAAGTTCGCCGCGCCACCGGCTTCCTCTGGCGGCGGCGGAGGCGACGGCTTCCCCGGGCGGCGGCGCGCCGTAGGCGGCTTCATGCATGCTCAACGCGCCAAGCATGAATGCTGTTTTGCACGCAAAGATTTGCAAATGCAAATCAACGTACGTCGTCATGCATAATGCATGTTACTATCTACACGATAATTAAAGCCTTAACACGTGTAGGTTATGTGCCTACGTGGCGTGACACGTAGGATACAGTGGTGTGCTTGTGTTGATCGAGGAACAGCATCACGATCGTGTCGAATAATCTGGTGAAATCGCATCAGTGTATTGTGCTAAATGTTATCAATCTTTATGAAATAATAATAAGAAAGTTCAATATTTATGTAAGCACCAGAATCGAAAATATAATTGGAGTCTGGAAGAAATGTAGATGCATATTTATTCCCTTGAATACAGAGGTTCAGCAACCGGACCAATTCTGAACTCATACAGACTGAAATTGAACTACTAGACACGCCATTTGATGGACAACACATATGACAAACTCAAGACAGCATCCAAAATTGCAACAACGGCCAGACATGTTTATTTCGAATGGTAAATGTTACAAGATGAATAGTCTGAGAGCAGTGCTACATTTTTTTTATCTCATTAGCAATGGTTCCATGCTCTGTTATCGCAACCAACGGAGATTCCCAGTGTAAGTAGGAACAGAGGAGCTCTAAGCCTGTAGCTGACACTCCATTTGTTTCCTTTCAATATTGCAATCTACAAATAACAGTAGCATGCCTTTTTCACCCAAAACCTGCGACACTATGACCTTGATAATACACCTTTTGAGCTGCGATCAAGTGAAGAAAGATGTGTCAGTTTTTAGATAAGCATGTCTGAGAGAGACCATATGCTTAGTGGTAACAATGAGGGATGGATGTCAAACAATAGTATCAAAGCTCAAGTAGTTATAGGAAGTGTGTGGTTGGAAATTGTATTTGAAGCATGCATCAACTAGTTGTGCACAATACAGAGTTTCGTGAGTAACATTTGTTAAAGACAAACCTGGGAACAGTGCCACGTCGGCGCAAGTCATATTCTGTTGCTTGCCGAAGGGCCCTAGCAAATGCTTTGAAAGATGCCTCAATAATATGGTGTGAGTTTGTTCCAGCGAGCTTCATAAGAGAAGAAAAGGCAGGATCAGGTGATAATTATATAATACTACTTAACTCGCTTAACTGGGGGTAAAAGAAAAAAATTATTGACTCCTATGTTCAACCAAGGTAGCAATTTATCAGAGCATAAAATCATTGTTGTAAACTTGTAATACTGATCCAACACTTTAGACAGGAATTCAATTTGAATCCAAAGCAATATGTACCTGACGGATGTGAAGCGTCATCCCAGATGTATTCACAAGAGATTGGAAAAAGTGCTCAACTAGCTGGTCACCAAAGTAAGAAAGAATTAAATAACGGTGTCATGTGTGACAATTAAGGCCAAGTTATATAGGATCCAGCATAACAAAAAGAAATACCACAAGTTTTTCCAAAAGAATGATAATAGCTACATAAATTTCAGAAATTACCTGAGTATCGTACGTGCCAACTCTCTCAGTAGGAATACTTAAACCGCAACTCAAATGTGGACGGCCAGATAGATCCTAGATATATGGGGGAATAGTGCATGAAAAAGTAAGACACTATGAATCAACCTCTGTCTGATGACGTGGCAAACATATGGATATCCACATGGACAAAAAAATGTTAAGCTAACATGAACCCAAAATGGCAAATATGACAAGGGCCAGATGACTGCAGTCATCTTGTTGTGATAGATGGGCCTGGTAAAATATAACAAAAACAAAGCCAAAAAGATTACCATTCAGTTTCAGTGCTAGTGCTCTAATGCCAAAAGTGTAGATGGGCCAGCAAATCATAGTAATAGATGATAATGATAATTAAAATAACCAACAAAAACTTCATGACTAATTGCAGGACCAGACTGATGTAACTCATTTATGTGCTTGCACAGCATGAGGATATGGCCACATGAATACAAATGGTACAAATGCAGGGAATTATACATTTGCGGTATGTAAACACAACACTAGGATGACAATATGTACCAGTATAACCTCAACCGCTGCCTCATCAAGTGGCGCTGTAAAATGCCCAAACCGATTAATTCCTTTTCGATCTCCAAGTGCTTGAAGTAGTGCCTACAAGTACCCAAAAAAATGTAATCCTAGTAAATGTTTGACTATCTACAGAGATTGCAGGAATTTACATTACTGATGATTCAGCGTGCAATAAAGAACGTAAATAGTGTGTCAATAACACATTTAATTTTGCACAAACGATGAAGGGGAAAAGAAGTATTAAATTATGGATGTCCTAACCTTCAATTCATAATGATCCCTACAAGTATATCTAGAAGCAGAAATGACAAGGTGAAAGCAACAATCACCGTTCCAATAGACAAAGCAATGTCTTCATTTGAGTGATGGTCATCAATGTATGTGTCACCTGTTGCCTTAACATATACATCAAAGAGCCCATGAGATGCCAGTTGCTGTAAGTTATAGACAGAGTTAATTGCCAGATTTGACTAAAAGAGCATATTTATGCAGCATGTGTTAAGACTGGTACAATAGTAGAAACATTCAAAATGCAGCAAACTGAACAATACAAATACTTCTTTCAAATGAATGGTTGGCACTTTTGTGCACGCAACTGATGTTGATGTTTCTCTTCAAATATTGATTTGACGTGAAAGAACTTGTCACATGAAGTGGTGGTTTATCATTGTTGTGCTCGTGGAATAACCAAAGCCATACATGAGTTAATAGGTGGAAGATAAATTTCCATGTATCACATCATACCAGGAAAACAAAACTAAATAGCATTTCCCAAACAGTGAACTAATTGCTTGATAGAACAGTTCTTAGCAAATGAACAGCTGAAACACATGGAACTTGAAAAGCGGCAGATTTTTTCAAAGTAGGACTTATTCAAGCTTTAATGGCATAACATATCACTTTCTCCCAACAATAATAGGATTGTACCAGTGTCACTCTAAAATGTCTGAAGTGAATGCAACTTAAGAGCGTCTATTCATCCATTTAGTGGATTTGACCTAAGATGTTTTTGTTAGTTTAATAGGTATTGTTTCCCCTTCCACACTAAGCGGTTACTTTTCCTCTTCAAATGGTTGAATGGTATTATTGCTGCAGACAAAAGCCCCTAAGTCAAAAAACCAAACTTTTCTACACTATACAAGCATATGCTATCTACACAGGAACTCCTCATTCACAATTAGAAAACCATACTCACATCGAGCATGTGATCCAGGAACGGTATCCCTGTGCTGCAGTCGGCGACGCCAGTGCCATCCAGGTTGATCCTCACATGCACATTTGTCTCCCTGGTCACCCTCTTGACTTCTCCAAGCCTGGACGACGCTGAGTATTTCGAACACAAACCAGAGGGGGGAAATCAACTTAAATAGGAGTAGATTTCACAAAAAAATAAGAGGAAGAACTCGTTGAAATAGCTAGTGCTAGTGCTAGTAGGGAAGCAGAAAGGCGAACAATAGTGGAGGGGTTAACCATAGCAGGGTAGCAAACCACATGAAGCAGCAAACAGAACAAAAGCCTAATCGGCGACGCAGAAGCTACCTGCGGAGTCCTCCTGCGCGGCGGGAGAGCCGTTCCCGCCGACAGAGGCGGCGACGGCGGCCATAACAGGCGGCCTCAGGTGGAGCGAGAGGCCGTGCGGCCGAGCGGGAAAGGCGACCCCAGCCCTGGGCGACCCCGAGGACCCGGGGACTCGGCAGGCCGGCGCGGGGGATACGCGGGAAAGGGAGGGGGAGACGAACCGCGCGGTGGTCATCGGCGAGAGCTCGCCGCCGGCTCCGCGGCTGACGGCGGGGGAGTGGAGGGGATTCGCGTGTGTACACTGCCTTGCGTTTGTTGGGCCTCCTCCCCCCTGTGTAGTCATTGCTCATCCCGTTATTAGGCTGGGCCAACATTTTAGGTCCATCTAATGATGGGCCAGAAGCCCAGGAGAGATAACTTGTTAAAAAGGAATGAAAATGGTACACGTAAAAACAAATATTACAAACTTTTTACAAACACTGGTACGATACACTGCGATTACCATACCAGCTGATTAAATCAAATGGCTGAGATCTTTGTTTATAAGAGTTTCGTAAGAATATCTTAAGTATGTATAAGGCAGTTCGAATTGTGAGTAAATATTTCCCGATGTGAAGTAGAGACTTGTTAAAAAAATGAAGAAGATATTCTGAGTGTTAAATTTCATGCAAATTTCGGGCTTGTGTTTGCCCATCTGAATCACATTAGTTTAATTAACTGGAAACGCCTAATCCACATTCCAAACTGGGTCTATTAATACAAGCATGTATTTAAAACGAAATAAATACCGGTTAGTGTCATCCTTATGGTAGTTGTATACTACTCCATAATACCACAATAATATACCGGCACGTACCAGGCTAGTATAATTGTCCAGAACTATATATAACTACATCCAACCATATTTAGGAGTGATGATTGCATGCAGCAAATTAATTAACACCCATAATTAATCACCATTCTTAGCATGCCAAATACCCCCTTCATGGCAATGAAATGATGAACAGTCCATCTCCTCCTATTAGTATCTTTCACTATCACAAATGAACAGTGCTAGCTTCTCCTTCCATCTCATTTTTCTTTTTTAGGGTGGAGAGATAGAGATAGCCATTCAAGGTGCATTAATTGGAACAGTTGGAGCAAATTGACATCCACCAGAGAGATAAGCCAAACTCCTCCGTTCTAAAATAAATCAATTTGAAGTCTAAAATTAGTCATAAGACATTGAGAATTAAAAAGTTTTGTATCCTTATCTACCCCATCCATCAATACTATTTTTCTATATTAATAAGAGATATTATAGTTTTTTTTCTTCATCACTATGTGAGAGTGATTTATTTTGGTACATAGGAAAGTAATCCCTCCTCTAACTACAACTGCAGCCAAATGGATTTGGTGGAAGCTTAGATCACCAAGGCTTGATAAATGTTCATGTGTTTTGTTCCTTTGCAAGGATGGGGAGGTGCATTAAATCCATAAAAAAAACGACCTCACCCCACCTCTCTTCTCCTGTGTGTGCATAAATTTTCAACTAGGAACCACTCTGCATTCATGGAACCATTAATTGTGCAGGCTTATTATTCAAGACTTGTACTTTTCCTACCTGCTGCTGCTGCTTTTGTATGGAGTAATGAACTTGTCTTCTGACTCTCCTCTCTCTCTCTCTCTCTCTCTGTGCTAATCCTGAATATCTCCTAACCTTATCCATGCAAATTAAACACAAATTACAAATTTTGGAGATGTTTCTGCCATCAGCATGACGACAGTCGTCAGCTAGCACAGGTGCATGCATGCATGCGTCTAGTCAATCATTCCCCAAGCTTACAAGACACAAGCTTGAAAGAGTTTGCAAAGAACTTCCATTTATAACAAATTTTTAACTTTGTAATAGCTATCTATTCATTTCTATCCTTTAAATATTATCACAAAATCACAATCTAATCATCTAATCAGTCCAAAAGACCTAAGCCTGATCAGTCAAAGGTTCTCCAAACCTACAATTCACGATGCTGAAATAGTTCATACAACTTACAACCCATGAAAATAAATAGCTACCTTCCATGAAGGAGAGAGCGTATCTCAGTTTTCTACGTGTATATTTTCTAAATTAATAAATGATATATTTTTTATTAAAAAAGTATTGACAATTAACTTTAAAATATTTTTAAGGTTAAAATAATTAATACTTAATTAATTATATATTAATAATTTATTTTGTTTTAGGTATGTTATTCTTATCTTTTCTCTCCTCTCCTCCTCTCCTCGTCACAAGCAGCAGCGCTGCTGACTTTGTCTTACCGGGTGACGTGGATCTATCATCAGATAATTAAGGAGTTCGCTTGTAGCTTCAGGTACAGAGATAACTACACATTCAGCAAATGGAGTGGTTCTGGTTCAGTATCACAGTTTTTTCAGACAAAAAATATGGGTGTCAACCAAGTACAGAATTGACATTCTGAACATGATACTGCAGGGTTTGGGCTCTGCACAATTTGATACTCAATAACTGGATACCGCTCAACTACAAGCAACCACTGCTTGCTAATGCATTTTTTCTGTTAACGAGAGCAAGCAACACTGCTCTACGTACTTGCTGCAACAGTAGTAATTAATTTCTTTGGTTTAATTAGCAGCATAGCGAGAGTACGTTCGTCCTGCAGCTCCATATACGACTACTGGCAACGGCAATAATCAATAATGGGTTTTCAGCATTTGGACGCGAAAAGCATGCGTACGCTTAGCTACAATTGTTCTTTGTGTTCATTTATTGATATTACTTTTTTGCTTCTGGTCTCGATCGATATCAATTGGAAGAACGGCGTTGCAAATGTTGCTGCTCGCTAGTTGCAGTTAATTGAATCTGTACCTTGGTTCGGTATAGAGACAGTACTACTGTCCATCCAGTTGTTGATTAACTTGAACTCTGAACAAATCAGCAAATTTGTTTGTTTTAATTGTAAGCAGATAGAAGTATATGTTTTGTACTGCTCATTGATCGCTTAGCTACACCTAAAAAAATATGTATACATGTACTAGTATTATTTAATTGTTATTGTCCATGCAAATTGAGAAATGTGAAGCCATATTCAACTTAATTTTCCTTTTTAAAGTAATGAGAAGCCATGCATTCCACTTGTGAATTTCCTATGCATTTTAGGGGGCGAACAGTCAGCCTTCAGCATGTCATGATTTTTTTTTTCCTTTTGAAACATTGACTATATAACTATATGGAGTTTAAATTTTTCAGAGTCGCATAGTAGGACGAATTTTTGGTTCTCTAGTCAGTTTGATAATGAATTGAACCGGGATAAATTAACAATGAGCCGGTTTGTTTTGAAGCCGAAATTTGTCCTACTAAAATATTGGCACTTTAAACAGTATTTTTAACAATGTTTGGTTTGCTACAAATACTTGCCTGTACTTACACATATGTTGTCAAAATGTTGGCATTGACAAAAACTTTCTCATGATTTGTCCATGCCAACCTTTTTGGTTTGGTATGATAGTAAACCAAACAAACCTAATATGGACCATTTCACATTTCATTCTCTCGATACAGCTGGGCCGTGCATGTATCATATCGATCGTCGCTTGCATCACTGTGCTCGATTGCAAGCTGTGCGTATTGACGGTCAAATTGAGCCGACACGCACCGGCGAATGAAATATATCGCTGATAATCTTGCTTAATTCCACGAAAGTGAGAGATGTACATTAATTATAACTACCACTAGATCTGAATAGATCAATTTTTTTCACCGTCTCAAATCTGAATGTCAATATCTAGTCGAGTGACCTACGGACACGCATAAATTTTATATCATTTTGGAAGAAGCTTTTGTTGAAACTTCATATAGAAGTCTTCACACGACCACTCCCTCCGCTCCTCTTAAACCGACTCCTATTTTTTTTAGACAATTAAATGAAAATGATTTACATAATTCCTGGCTTCTACGGTACGCTACGCAAATTACTAAATATGTGGTGGTATTAACACTCGTAATATACATTAAATGGGATAATGCATTTTCAACACTTAGGCTGGTGATCTGCTCTCTTTTTTCTCCAGCGTGTGCAGTCGACGTCGTCACGTACAAGTACACGAGTTAGGGGTGTCCAGTGTACATGCACTTCCCCTTTACAGTGCACACAAACACGTCGAGAGAATGGGAAAACACTGATTCTGTTGTGTAGTTGTGTGTAGGACTCCTTCCATTAAAATTTAAATCTTACTACTTATAACTATAATGCACATATAAATATACCTTCACTGACAATTTAGTAGGATATTAAGAGAGATACTCGTAGGTATACGAATGTGATGTGTACTTAGTAGTATGCGTCTTTCGTGGAATAAAAAATACACATGAGAGCACATGTCAACTCAGTGAAGCCCCCACAGAGAATCCTGCAATGGCATTGCCTCGCATTAAATGCGAGGATAGCTAAAGGCCCAAACAATCCGTTCCTTAATAAGTGCGGTCCAAGTATCAAGAAGTTGATCGCATTTAATGGGCTGTTTAACTCGTGAGTGTGAAGCCAATCTTATTATAGTAATTAATTTGGTTTGTTGGAGGTCGTTTTACCTGGCCCAACCTCAAGCCAATCTTATTATATTGATTAATGCACCCTAACATACTGCTCCCGAAGATAATCCATCCAACTTAGCAGAAAAAATCAGAGTACTAAACTGTCTACACATAAAAGCAGAAAAGGGAAATGGAGAAGATGATCCTGACCCTGTTCAGAGCATTTTTGTTCAAACCCGAATATGTAACAGAAATAACGAAAGAAAATTTAGCAGACTTTTATACAATCCTATAGCCAAAGCTGAGTTATGAAAGCAATGAAAAACTACAAGTTAATTCTAAAACTGCTTCCTCAAAAATTTCTAACCTTGCAGGTAAAAAAGATGTGTTCAAGCTCTTAATATTCTAAAGCTTTTTTAATGATAAATAGGTTATGTTAAAGTTAAAACTCAAGAGTTCTCGGCCACATCAATAGCTTTTTATTATATCTAACTCTTTTAACTATGGAAATAAATGACTTAATATATATATATATATGTTTTTAACAGTACATTTTAAATATATATATTATTTTAAAAAGTCATATTAATTTATTTTTAAAAATTAAAATAAGTAATACTTGATTAATCTGTCTCAATTTGTTTTATGTATATTCTCCTTTCTCTTTTTTTCTCCACTTAAAAACACTAAGTACAGCTAACTACTCCCTCCCAGCTACTCTAGTACTCCTACTTAATTGATCTGATTCGAAATATCAAAAGTTGCAAACAAGTTTAAAGAGAGACAAATCCAGCGTACTGAATACTGAACAGTGTCTTGCAAATTGCATTGCTTGTCGATTCAAATTTAATGTGATCAAGCGAGAGCTTGATCCAGCTTGCGTGCAAATTATGACCGTCTTCTTCACATGTTGGTTGCCCATTAAAACCTTTCTATTTTCCTGTACTAGTTATGGAAAACAATCTTCGCTTATTTAATTCGTGATTAGACCCGTTGTGATTACAATATTTGTACAGCCTTTATAACAAAAGATACGTGCACGATCCCGTTTCTTTTTTCTCGATCTTAATAATGTCGACCTGCTACAATTGAAATATTGAATCGTTTAGCAGTCTGAAAATCTACAACAATCCTACCTGTTCTTACGTACCTGAGACCTGTCTGAATTTTGAACTACTTCAAAGACATATTGTTTTAATTTTAGAGTGAATTAATGACACTTAATTTGGCCACTGAAATATTAGTGTCATATGCCTTAACTAACTTTGCTACAATATTTGGATCATATCATTATTTAGAAGATTGCACTTCCTCAGTAAGTTATTGGTGTGGGTTGTCACAAATTTGCTCCGTTCGGTCACAACTTTTACGAAAACTAAAATTATAATATTATGAAAGTCATGAAACTAATCAACAATTGGTGTATCTATCTAATTATCTAAAAAATCTATCTATAATATCTATATGCTAATTGGGCACTTTGAGAAAGTTCCCACATTAACAAAATAAAAATCTAATACTGACTGTTGATTCATTGATTAAGTGGATCACATTATCACGACCATATATCGTATGGAGGGTTCATGTGAAATAAAGCATTCCATTATAGACTCTTGAGTTTTTCCAAAATTCAATAATTCAAAATTTTATAACTAATAAATATGAAGTTGTACTTACAATTATGCTCTCAATTTAGTATTTTATTAATTTTGTTATAAAATCCAAATTAATGATTATCATATTGTTACTAATGTGGGCTTCTATTTTTAATCTAAGCATCCGTAATTCTGAAAAATCAACAAGTGTATTGAACATATTGTTTAAATTTTAACATTTATAATATCAATAATTATAGCATGTGCAACATACAGTTTGACGACTGTTATTTACTGCAAAATTCATTGAGATTGTTGTTTTATGAAAGCAAATTTTAAGACAAGTATGCATATTTGAGTTTTATACAGTCAGTCTAAATATTTAAAAAGATATTGACATTTAAAGAATTAAAGGTTTGATTGGAACGTTTTGAAATGATGTGTCTTTACGACTGCCGAAGTATCCAAACCATGTGCCTAAGATATGATTTTTGATAGAGAGATTAATATTAGTTAGCTCCAAGAAATATGATTAACACATTTTAGCTATGTTTGTCGACAAATTACTGTGCTTCATTTTAATAAGATAACTATATTTCTAAAATACAGTTAACGCGTCATGCAGATAAATTAATATACTAGCATGTTCTTTCAGGTAGATGGAACTATAATGAATATCATAATGAACATCTGTTTCTAGATGAACTAATAACTACCCATAAGGAACTGAATAATGCAAATAAATTGAGGATCATTTCTCATTAAAAACATGACACTAAATGAATATATTTACACCATTGCATAAAAATAGCCCTCTCTAAATGAACCATTACAATTTACAGGTGGGCAGGCCAGGGCTTATTTTTTTAATGCCAAATGTGACACCACACCACGGGTATGGAATGCAGAATAAATGCAAACTTTAAACCAAAAATGAATCCAAATCGAAAGCCTTTAAAACTCGACCAGATCAAACCAGAGGCCTCCTCCCCCAGAAATCGGAATTAATTACCATTGAATAATTCCCCCAACCATTTCCCAACAACACCAATAAATTGTGGTAGTTCATTCCTTTACTTATACTCTGTTCATTCCAAAATAAATTTATTTCTTCATTCGAAATAAATTTATTTTTTTGTTAGAAAACTAAAAAGATGAACTTAAGTAATATTCATTGACCCCTTCACGTCGATGACGCGTGGGTCCCATCTTTTGGCCGCGGTGCCGCTCCCTCTATATATATATAGGCAGCAGCGCCGCGCCCACCCCCGCTTCTTCTTCTATTCTTCTTTCCATTCTTCTTCTCCTGCGGCGACGCGGAGGAGAGCACAGGAGGACCAGCAGCAGAGCAGAAGCAGCCACGGGGGAGAGGGGAATGGCGGCGGACGTGAGCTCCGTCGCGAGGCTGCTGCGCGGGGAGACCGGGAAGAGGGGCGCCGCGGCGGGGGAGGTAGTGACGATGGATCTGCTCGGCGGGTGCGGCGGCGGCGGCGGGGAGGACGAGGTGGTCGACCTCGAGGTGAAGGTGCCCGCCGGCTGGGAGAGGCGGCTTGACCTCATGGTGAGTCCTCTCGTTTTGATCCTTAATCTTTTGTGACGTCATGAGCGTTTGTTTGGTGCTTTCAGAGTTTCAGTTTGTGTTTGGGCCTGCTTGTCTAGATGGAATTTGAGACAACTGTTCCATTCGTTAAGTTATTGTTTTTGCTTTGATCAGAAACAAATTTCGCACTGCTTGCAAAGAAAATAGATCGACACATTTGCTGCATGCTGTATTTCGTTGTGTTTCTTAACATTAGGAGATTAAACACTCTGTTCTTCAACTGAACAACCTACAAAAGAAACTTTTCATTCTGATTTTTAGTTCCATGAGGCTCTCGTGTCCTGTTCTTGGTTTGATGTTTACTGATTTTTTTTCTCTATCTTCTTCCAGTCCGGCAAGACGTTTCTGACTCCTCGGCTCCAGGGCGTCCAGATCGGCCACCAAGACCTCAACCTGCCTCCGCCGGCGGCCGCCGCCACAGCCGCGTCGACGTCGGCCGCGGTCTGCACGCTCGACATGGTCCGCTCCGCGCTCGAGCGCGCCACGGCCGGGAGGGCGGCCGCCGCCGCCACCGCTGGTGCCTCCCCAGCCACGTCGTCGTCATCGTCGGCGTCCACCTCCTCGTCCTCTTCCTCCGTGGGCAAGCGCCACCGCTCGCTGCCCGCCGGTGCGGCGACGCCCGCGAGCCCGTCCATGCGGGCGGCCGCCTGCCCGTCCTGCCTCACCTACGTGCTCATCGCCGAGGCGGACCCCCGGTGCCCGCGTTGCGCCGGCAACGTCCCGCCGCTCGCCAGGAAGCCCCGAGACTCCGCCGCCGGCGCCGGCGATGGCAGCGGGAAGAAACCCAAGATTGACCTGAATGCGGCGGCCGACGAAACCGAGTGATCAGAGAAGATATATTTGGAAAGAAGAAAAAAATTGGAAAATGTTTTTTTCAGTTAATTTCTCTTCTTTTTAGTGCTACAGGAACATTCCGATAAGTTTTACTTGAAAAAAACTTATAGATATTATGATCGTAGGATCAAACCAGCTGGGCAAATATATAGAAGCCCAACCTCTGTTAATCTCTTTGTTCCTTATTTGTTGCTTTTTCTCCAAATTGTAGCTGTATAAACTAGTTAGTTGAAACATGTCTTTTATCCACTTTACTCCTTGTTTATCTATTTGTTTTGACGTATTAATCAACTCTTATATTAGTAGGAGAGACGTTAAAAATAGTAGTACTTCATGGTTGTTTCACCTATTATTTCAAACATAGATGCCTAGTTTGAAATAAATTATTGACCAAATTATTATAATGGTTATTTACATGATTATTGACATATGTTAAATACTTTGATAAATAAACTTAATAAATAACATAGAATAATGATCTAAGCAATGCGATATATTTTATTCTAAGAAAACATATGTTTATAGACGTGCAGTAAATAATTCGTGATAATAATTCGATGAAATAGCTAAAAAGAATATGGTTGTAATGCATTAAACATTGTTTTTTCTATACATTGATAAAAATAGTTAGAAATATAATATAACTGCAGAAGTGTTTTTATGATAATCTTATAAATATCATTTGAGACGGATTATTTATAAAATATTTTGAGAGATAACTTAGCAAATAATTTAGAATAGATAGGTTAAATAATGTAATAGATGAAAGTTTTTTTAGAAAACATAATTTTAAAAGCATCTAAAAAGACCGCGTGGTGGGGTGAGAGGGAGAAGAGGGGCCGGGGTGTTAAAACGGCGTCTGTTTGAGAAGGCTATTAGTATTAATAGAAATAAACTTTAATCTTCCTTCACGCAATTTTACACTGGGAGTTCATCTCTAGTTACTGCTTATGTTAACAATGTTAGGATATACTACATGGCGTGAAAAAATCGTTGTCATACATGTCAACAATGCCTGCAGTATATCTCTCTGGCGAGCACCATTCTAGGTACACCAGGAACATTAATAGTTTACTTACGTAACTGTGAATCATGTGTATTTTATTCTATACGCAATAAGCGAGTGTCATTGTCCATAATGTTACTATAAAAATGACTAGTGTCACTCCATGATGTTACGATAAAAATGCGTGGTCTCATCCAAGTAAACCAAAGCTTATCAATCACGCGACAGTGATAGGATATTACTACTGGACAAGACCTCGTCGCAAGATAGTTTTTTTTAGTCTATTAGCTCCCATCATCTCTATTGGCTTCACATCGACAAGTCATCAAATTGAAATAAATATACAATTCAATTGCGTTGATCTGTCCATCAAATTTATTAATTTAATTATGCTGAAGATCTGAAATTGAATTATTCTGATAATTACAAACTCCTATCAATTCAACGGCAGCATTTCCTGTGTTCAAACTCGCATAATTATTTTTTAAAATTTTCTGGATTCACTAATACATATATATAATTAATGCAAACATATTATTTTTCCACTTCATTTATCTTGATCCTCAAATATCTTTATTAATTTCATAGTTACTACTCTTGATTTTTCAAATATAAAGACACTTCTCTTGAGTACATCACTAGTTGTAACCATATGAAATAAAACCAAGTTCCAACTCATCCAATGAAAATAAAACGGAGAACAACATAAACCAAGTACTAGTACATCTGTCTATCGAATTGCTGAAATTTCAGGAACGAAATGGTCATAGCAATTCATGTCAGCTAGCAGCTGCTTGTGGATGAATTTCAATCAATTTGCACGTACAAATTAATTGAAATTGGTCGACGTCCATGTGTACAATGGACGTACACACTCTTTTGTTTTTCAACTGGAACATCTCGACCCAACGAGATATCCTCACATATACGTATCTTAATTACGCAGCATTAATCATCATCAGTGATGAACACGAGCCGATCGATCAATAGGAGTATATTGGAGAGCTAGAGGTAGCTAACCTAGCTACATATACGTGGCAGCAAAGGAAAAGGGATTAATTAATTGAGGCAATTGATTAGCATGGCGATTATCACCGTACTACTAATTAACTGGCGAATGGCGAGTGCAGTGCAAGCAAGGCAGGCGAAGGGGTAGTAGAATGCTGCATGCGTCTACCCATAGCTAGTATCTCAATTAATGCACATTAATCCATGCAGATGCGATCCAATGGGGTTATGGTTAATTAGTGCAATTAATTACGATGATCAATGACGACGACGATTTCTTTCTTTTCATATCTGTAGCCGATCAAATTAATTAATACTCCTCTTCCAGGCTAGTTAGCTTGCTTAATTGGAGTCCTTTCCATTGGCCATGCAAGTAAAGTCTTCTCAATCAATTGAACAACTAATTAATATGGCACGTGTGGGTATTTACTCCCGATAGCTGCGTCCACCTAATTTAGTCATTTATTTTGTTTGGGTTTTTGTTTTTCGGTCAATTTAATTAATTAAATACCTTGGACTTGCGGCCGTGGGTGCTAATCCGGTGAGGTTGTGTCACGGAGAAGCTTTTTTAAAAAAAAATTCGCCTGCAGCTTGCTGGTGGTGGTGGATTAACAGCCTTGATACATCACTAGCTGGAGCAATTAATCGCAGCTGACACGTCCATGGTTTCATTTATACTGAGATTTGCAAAGGTGTAATCCCTCCGGTTGCATATATTTGTTAGAGCTTATTCGGCTTGAAGAAATTTTAACCTATAAAAATAAAAAAATAAATGAATAGGAATACATGCACACGTGACATTTTCTATGTTTTTTCTTTACAATTTATAGGAAAGAATTTTTTTTTCCTATACTTCATTCCTATTGGTACTTATTAGAACTAATTTTTCGTTTTTCTTTCAAACCGAACAAACTTTTATTAACGTTTTAGATAAAATTGACGTCAAATAATTAGAATTTTGACTAGTAATACCTTTTAAAATATTTAGTTTAAAGACACTTGAACATGATTTAAAAAGTACTTCAATAGAATAAAACATTTACTTTTATATATTATAATAGAAAATTATAGTAAAAAAATATGGTTTGAAGACTATTGTTTAAAATGTTAAGAATGATGAAAGAGTAGTATGTTTCATATTTTCATTTCGCCGTGGAGAAGAAAGGGAAAGAGATTAATGCCTGAAATTTCACTACTTGCTGGCTGGCATAGATTGAGAAGTGAGTTAAGACGATCTAATCTAATTAATTGAACCTAACCTAGTCGGATAGTAGGCAAATCCAATCAGCTTCACGAAGTCGGTGTAGCTCGGATTTGACCTAAATAATCTATTATACTACTACATTATCAGGAGAGGACTAAATTAAAACGAGCCTTCTGGTTTGTTCTAAAGGCCTAAAAACAATACTATTAAATAGAGGGAAAATTTCACTGCATATGGTTGGACTAGATTAAACGGTCAAGCATCTGCGATATAATGGGAGAGTCGTAGATGCTAGGGTTTAAATCTGTTACCATGAATATTTTTAATATAATTTTATTAATGCTAGGGTTTGTTGGTGGTCTCTATCTTCCTGCTTCCTGGTTGTATGCTTTGGGGCATATATTGATAGCTGTGAATGTATGACAAATCCAATTGTATTGTGTAAATATAGGAAATGGTGATAGAGGTGTATAACAAATACGATTCTACTTCAAATAACCCGCATGAGTTGCAGGTGAAATTCAAATGGTTATTGCTCCATTAAGTCATCATAACATCTCCATCTAAACTTAGTAAAAAAATATATGTATATTTATAATGATATATTCAAAACTCTAATTCCAAATCCTTGTTTTAACTAGCACACTAAAACAACATAAATGACATATATATAGAGCTTTCTTTACTTTACTTTTTTTTGGCATGGACAGTTCGCGGTTGGACATCATAATAGCATATTTTAATTAATAATACAGCGTGAAACAGCTTACCTAATTAAATATTTCAGTTGGGTTGATTTGGTTTGAAACGATGGAAAACTGTCATACTGCGGTCAACATTTTTATGGAAATTGACCGAAATAACCAATTAACCACCCTTGTCTAACATGACCGCTTGGTTTATCTTTTTGTAGATTTTCAGTTTTTAATTCAAAATTAGAGTGTTAAACATATATGATTTAAAGAAGAGACATAACAATTGTACCTTGCAAAACATACCTGCTTGCGTTAATGGGCCTAGAGGACTGGACTTGGTGTATTTACAATCCTTATAACATCAAGGCATGCATCAACGAATAGATTTAGCCATTTATAGGGGTTATTTTGACTGAAAATTAAGATGGCCTTGATTTTTTAAATAATGTTTTACTATTTTTCTTATTAAAAACAGTACCAAGTAAGTATCACTTATTTTATTATGAGTTACTTCATTAAAGACATTTTAAGTATGACTTTTTTCATATTTATACTAATTTTCTAGATATGGAAAATGATTAAAAATTTAAAATCAATATTATCATATATTTAAAAACTTAAAAATGAAGTGAGTATATTATAGTCCAAATATCTTAAAACACCTACACTGATCTGATCAAGCAGATATATGTTCACTTCCAATACAATAAGAAAAAGAATTGAGCTATATAAGATATCTCATAAACATATGCCTATTTTAATACAAGTATGTATACCAATTCTATAAAAAACTATATATATAGTTAAAGTCTTGACCAAATAGTAAAAGAGTTTTAGATAAGTTACGAAGATTATTCAAAGAGTATATATTTGTTAATTTTACTTTGACAAGGGAGTTAATTTTGAAGAAGCCTGATAATACCCTGATAACCATTCTATACGTGCATATAGTTACACTAGATAACGAATTTTTTAATTATAAGAGATTGATATAATAAAAATATTAGATAGGAGTAGGAGTAAGACCATTGAGTTTCGTTTACATTCTTACAACATTTAAATATACTTATATATATATTGTGATTAAATTACCTGATCGCTTCACCGGATCATGATCGGTATAAACGATACGGGGAAGGTGAGAAGAGATGGATGGTCGTCCTCGTCGTCTCCTTTGCTCGCTCGAAGTCTCTCAGCACTATCCATCCCCGTTCAGTTCAGGTCGGACGACGACAGCGAGGAGGAAAACATTTATGGCCGGGCGATGTGTGCAGCGAAACTGAGATCGGTCGATCAATCCGCTGGGGTCGCCTTGCAATTTATTGCAAAGCGCTAGCTCGCTCACCTACGTACGTCCTCCTGCCGCCGCCGCCGCCGCCGTCTTGGATCGATCGCCGTAGATAGAGTAACCATAGGTAGGTAGGCGGCTGGAGCTAGCTGGTGAGATCGGCCATGGCCATGGACTAGCTGTACAAGTCAGTGGCAGTGACTGCAGCAGATAGCTAGATGATCTGACGTAACGTGGTACGAGTGCAGAGTACTAACTCCTTTGGATGATCGGTGGTGATGACGATGCACTACGAGTTCTCGAAGATAGGATTCTTATATAAGAATATAAAAAACATACAAATAATATTTCACGCTTCATAGAATCCTATATAATTCTATAACAAAAGAATAATTAGGCTAAGTTTTAAGCAATTAATCGGAACAGTTTTCATCGTACGTTGTGAACACACCTTCTAAATTACTAAATACTATTTTTTAATAATTTTTTTCTATATAAAAGTTTTTTAAAAATTAAATAAATCTATTTTAATTTTATAATAGTTAATACTTAATTTAATAACTTATCTCGTTATCTCGTTTTATATGTAGTTAATAAGCTTAGCTAATTCTTACATTCGAAAGTAGCCTTATATTTACTGCCTTTGGATGATTCACAGGAATTAAACACAGAAATTTCAAAGGAACTTAAGAGAGAAAGTAAAGAGAGATAGGAAGACAATGTATTGGACTTCTCAAAATAAAAACAAAAACATGAGGTTGGAGCTCATGTCCATTTTACTATGCGAATTAGGAACATATGGGGCAATTCATAGGAATTTTTGCATTCCATTCCCTTGTTTCAAATGGTCTCGTAGGAAAAAAAACATGAGGTTGAAGCTCATGTCTATTTTCCTATGCGAATTGGGTGCATAGGGCAATCCATAGGAATTTTAGCATTCCATTCCCTTGTTCCAAATAGTCTCATACGAATTTTTTCCAAGGATTTGAATCCTTAAAAATCCCCATGAAAATCCTTCAATCCAAATCAAAGTAGCATGAGGCTTAGTTTGAATCAACCGTTGGCTTAAGATTTTTGGTGGCGCGTAAAACGAGGAGAGTCATAATTAATATTATCTATTATAAACTTTTAAAAAATAGATTTATTTATTTCTTTAAAAAACTATTACATAAAATTTAACGATTCGTAAAAGGTGCTCATCTAACAGTAAACGAGGAAATAACCAAGCTCAAAAGCTTATAAGAACTCACCCTGAGTTTGTGCACGGCTGAAGAATGATGGGCAGTGGGTGATCCACCTGATCAGTGTCTGCCCACCGATGTATTACTGTTTAGATACCTGCAGATTGTTTCAGACTTTCAGGCTCGAGTCTGCGCTACGTGAAAGGCGAAATCGGGAAGAAATATCGGCGATTTGTCCCGTCCAACAAATCAAGCAGATACGTACGGAGTAGTACTCCTTTTATCGCTATTTGCCCAAAGAAGTCCTAATTAAGCCTGGGCTACTCAAACAGTACCGCCGTAAAGCTACTCCCACCATTTTATATCAAAGTACGTTTTATTTTTTTTAATTTAAACTTCTTTAATTTTAACCAAGCTATAAAAAATTTTAGTAACATCTATAACATCATCAAATTAGTTTTGTGAAATCTAATATTAAATATATTTTAGTAATATATTTGTTTTGTATTAAAAATTTTATTATATTTTTCTATAAATTTAGTCAAATTAGAAAAGTTTGACTTAAAAACTCAAAACAACTTATAACGTAAAACATAGCGAGTAAGTAATCAGGGAGTTCAGGTACAAATTTAGCGTACGACACGTGGTGCAATTACAGTAAACCGTTCAAGCATTCGCTCGTCTACCAAACTACGGCGAAAGTTGTTTTAGACGTTCGTGGCGAACAATGTACTATTTCAGAGTAGTTTTCAGACTATTTCATCCCCTAATTAAGGCGATGACATCCTTGCGCAACCTGTGCAGCTAATCATTCAAACGCTGGTAGTAAAACCGCGTCGCTCTGGGAGAAGGATTAGGCAGGCAAGCATTGAACATTTGAACACGATATATGCATGATATGATCGGCGTACGTGAGCACGCGCTCACGTAGTAAATAAACTAGTAGTGGTCGTACGTGCGTATGCCGTGCAACCGAGACGACGTGGCTTCTCAGATGCGAACATGGGCTGTGCAGGCAGCGCGAATTGTATCATTTGGCTGGGCCGAATCTTATCTTCTGGCTGACCTAATGTACATGGGCTCCCTCATTCCAATAATAATTTTTTTTAGCTTTGTTCAAAACTTCAAGCAGTAAATTACAGTTTTCAGTTTTTAATTTTTGTGCTAATAGTGCTTGTCTGCTTGATTAAGATTACATTTTTCTCCAGAAAGCTGCTTCACACGTATATTCAGTCTGACGACCATGTTCGTCGTATTGCGCAGGGTCGATGTTATCTGCCTTTCTCTGTGTGTAATCAGTCGCAGATAAAAGAGAACTGATGGCCCAAAAATAATTTGCATGAAATCGAGATTTGCAAACTGTAACCAAATCTGAATTCTAAGCTATCCCGATGAAATCGGTTTGGCATCAATTCGTTAGCTCTGCGGCTTTCCTCTCGTGATGCCCAGACTTCAAAATTTCTCCTTTTAAATTGTCCGGTAGTTGATTTCAACTAAGGTTGTTTACTGGCTTCTCTCCTCTTCTTCCTCGCGTGGACTCTCCTCTTCTCTCTCCCCTCGATCGCGCGCCGGTCGCAGCTAGCCATGGTGCAGAGGCGGCAGCAGAGGAAGCCGCTGGTGCTGGCCTCCTCGCAGGCGCGCTGCTCGACTCGCTCCCGGGGGACCGCCGCGGGTCGGCCCCTCAGCCGCCGCCGCCCGAGCCGGGGTGCTCCGCTTCCCCACCTCCTCCTCGTCTTCCGCAGGCGGAGGCGAGTTCGGTGAGGTCGCCTCCTTCGTCGCCCTTCCCGCGTCAGCGCTCCGCCGGCTCACCGTCGTCACCGGCACGCCGGCAAGTGGTCCCCTTCCGCGCTTCTCGGATCAAAAATCCCATTGTCTCGTCTCGATTGAATTGTTATTATGCCAGAGTAATTCGACTGCTTAGGAGGAAAATCTGGTCAGTGAATTGGATTTACTCGACTTTGGATGGTCACAGATGGGTGTGCCTGTACACTATTCTGATTAGTTGGATGGAAATTGGTGATTAGTTTAGCCAAACTTGGCTGTAATAAGTACAATGGCAGTGATTCCTAGAGCAATGATGCTACAAAAATTACCTTTATGAGCATATGGTTGTGTTTATGTATACTTGATTCAGGCAATCTAAATGATGAAACGAGTGTGCTTTTGTATAGCATAAAATTGGGCAGCATAGAGGAATTTCTTGTGCTGAAAGTATAAGCAAATTTTTATCTGCAGGTGCTTGTGAAGAATGCTGACAATAATGTCGGAAGGATTGCCAAAGCAGTAGTACTTGATCAACCATGCCTTGATGATTCCCTAACAGAACATACTGAGCATGTGGATGTGGCCGTAGCCTCTCTCTCAGATAATGCCATGGGCATCTTACCCTGTCGCTCTTTTCCAACAAATGGCTTTCCGCCATTGGATGAAGAGGTCGCTTATGTTAGCCCACTTCTGGCATTCAACCTGGGAGTCCATGTCTCTTGTCTCAAGCTTCTTGTTCAAAAAGGAAACAAACCTTTCAAGTTTTGTTCTAAAGTTGAAGAGAGTGATCTGGTTGCTGGTGGAGGAAGTAATCTTATTCTTCACTTAGAGATTCTTCCATCCCCTCAAGTGCTGAAACATGCTTTGCATTTGCGGGTTTCTGCTGTGAGGATTCCTGAATGTGGTGTGCTTGCTTCTCTAAAGGCAAATTCAGCTATTGGAGGAAGTGACTACCAAGATACGATTGATCAAGCTTTGAACGAGCACTTTAAGTTCGATAGGTTTCTAGCAAGAGGGGATGTTTTTTGCATACGGAACAATTGGAATTGTGGTGCAACCTCCTGCCTTGCATGCAACAGGGAGGACAATCGACTCCATGCTCGTGATATGATTTACTTCAAGGTAAATTACCTATCTGTCATCCTCCATACATGTTTTAATTAATATGCTGGATAAAGGTGATCTAACACTTAGCTTATGTTTGGCTTCATGCAATCATTCGTAAGCTTGATATGTTAACATTTTAACTACCGCACTGGGTGACTGGCTTGGAACCATCGGCTCAACCTGTTCTTCGCGTCAACTGTAATCAAACAACCCTTGTTCTTGGGGGAGGTGCTTCTGCTCCAATACCCCCTTACAGCTTGTTTGCTTCTCCTGGTGCTTCAGTTCCTTTGCACAGTGAAATAGTGGAGCATTTAGCATCTATCATTGCGCCCGCACTATGCCCTTCAAACATTTTACCAAAAGTCAACTTTTCCACTTTCTTATATGGCCCTTCAGGTTATTTCACTTCATCTGTAATTTATAGAAATTATTTTCAGTGTTTACTACTTAGCTTGAACTGAACCATTACTAATGAAAATGGTGAAAGTGCAGGATGTGGAAAGCGGACAGCAGTCAAGCATGCCGCCAACCATTTCGGTTTGCATGTGGTTGAGTGTTCCTGTCATGATCTAATGACTTCATCAGAAAGTGGGGCACCAGCTGCACTAGTCGTTGCCTTCAAAGAAGCTCAGAAGTACTCATTTTCTTGTGTCCTATTACCTTATTACTCTCTACTGTTGAAATTTATTCATGTTGTAGTCATCAAAAACATTTTCTGTAGTTTGTTTGTTTTTTTCAGGTACTGATATCTACTTTGTTCACATAATTAAGCTGAATAAATTTTCATGAAGGTATTCACCATGTATAATACTTCTTCGTCACTTTGATGCTATTGGGAATACATCCTCCAATGAAGGGACACAGTCTGCGCAAAATGGCACTGCAGCAAACATTGAATCTGTCATCAAGCAGTACATTGGACAGCATTGGGTTGCTATGGAATCACCGCCAGCAAGAGATATAAATGGAAATCCAGTAAGTATTTCTTCCACCTTCCTTTAGGTTAGCCCTCATTTTGTGGTATAAGACCATTTGTGTCATGTTCCTTATTGTCAAACCTCCCTTTATTTCAGTATCTAGTGGAACCTGAATGTGTAAGCTCGCTTCAAGTTATACTAGTTGCAACTGCAGATTGTGCTGAAGGAATGCAATAATCAATTAGGCAATGTTTCCGCCATGAGATAAACATGAAAACTATAAATGAAGAACAGAGGAGGAACTTGATATCTGAAACACTCCATTCTGTTTCAATGGCTGCTGATGAGGTATAATTTCTCGCTACTGATCCAAAAATGAAGTTTTGTGTTTTTACGTTACATTTGATGCTTTTTTATTTCAATTTCAGTGTATCAATGACAAGTTTGTAAAAGATTTAGCAGTACAAACGTCAGGTTTCATTCCCAGAGATATACTTGCATTGGTTGCAGACGCTGGCATATCTTTTGCACATAAAGTTGAAACAGATAAAAATAATAGCGAAGGTGATAAGCTTGAAGGCATCCTTCCTACAAGCTCTTCTACCACTCAGAATGAAGAAAAACATTTTTCCAAAGAGGATATTTTGTCTTCTTTAGAACGGGCCAAGAAAAGGAATCGTGCTGCATTGGGTACACCCAAAGTAAGATATTTCAACATCCTGTATTTCGATATCTTATGTTCTTCTAGCTTTCTGACCCATTAGCAGACAGCTCTGGCCCTGTGTATATGTAATTTAACTTGCTTTCATCAAGTACTTGATTTGGAATTTTGTGCGCTATAGGTTCCTAATGTCAAATGGGAGGACGTTGGTGGTCTTGAGGATGTGAAAAAGGTTATTCTAGATACTATTCAGGTAAAATTTTCTTATGTTCATCAATGTTTATTGTAACTTGAGCATGTGAAGCTGCTTTAGTAAGTTTGTGAATAGTAACTTGCCTCTTTTTTATGCTATATAGTTACCACTGTTGTACAAGCACCTTTTTTCTTCTAAATTGCGGAAGCGATCAGGTGTCCTATTGTATGGACCTCCTGGCACAGGGAAGGCAGGTTTACAGTGTTGTCTGTTTTATACTTTGTTCTTTTATTAAGCTTTACCTTTTCATTTATTCCCATCTGTTCAAAGAAGAGAGGTACATACAAAGCAACGTGATACATGCTCATTATTATTATGTTTCAATTTGCAGACATTATTGGTGAAAGCCGTAGCAACAGAGTTCTCTTTAAACTTTCTTAGTGTAAAAGGTCCAGAATTGATTAACATGTATGTTGGGGAATCGGAAAAAAATGTTAGGGACATTTTTGAGAAGATAAATTGTACACAACCATACAAGTGCCATAAGATGTGCATATATGCTTACGGTTGCAACTTTTCTCTCAACCTTAGGCAAGATCTGCACTGCCATGCGTAATTTTCTTTGATGAGCTTGATTCCCTTGCTCCTGCACGAGGATCCTCCCCAGATTCTGCGGGTGTGATGGAGAGAGTAGTTTCACAGGTATGGTTGTCTTCATCACTGAGGTGGTGCCACAATTTTTTTCATTATCTCCACTGTTCAAATATTGGACTTTGTGGTCTCAGTTTCCCCTTTCCTCTCTGACTCTTTGTTAGTTGCTTGTGGAGATTGATGGGTTGAGAGATAACAGTCAGGTTATTTCCTTGCCTATACCAATTTTTTTACTAGTTTTTTCCTGAGATGCTTTGACATGAAGGGGAAACATTTTCCCAATTCTTTTCTAGGATCTTTTCATAATTGGAGCTACAAATAGGCCTGACCTTCTTGATTCTGCACTTCTCCGTCCTGGCCGCTTTGATAAGCTTCTCTATGTTGGTGTAAATTCAGATGCATCATATAGAGAAAGGTTTCCATCTGTATTTGTTCATCAACTTTTAGATTTTATTGCAAGATTGCACCTTTGATTAAGTGTAATTGATGTGCAGGATTCTGAAAGCACAGACACGCAAGTATAAGCTCCATGAGAATGTTTCTCTCTTGTCAATTTCTCAGCAATGCCCTCCAAACTTTACTGGTGCTGATATTTACGCGTTATGGGCAGACGCATGGTATCATGCTGCTAAGTGCTTGGTGAGTAGTAGCAGTTCCTTCCCACTTCACTGACCTTTTCTTGTCTTTGCTCTGTTGGACTTACACCTGGTATTTCAAGGCCAAAACACTTGAGGCCGACCCTTCAAGAAACAGCGAAGCCAATGCTGCTGACGTCATTGTTGATATTAATGATTTCATGACAGTAAGACTCCATATCATTTTGGGCATGGCAATAAGTATGATTTGTTCATATCAACTAATTTCATTGCTGTTCAGGTGTTAAGGGATATTGCACCATCGTTATCTATAGAGGAGTTACAAAACTATGAACAGTTGAGGATGAAGATTGAGGGATCATCTAGATGACGTCAGTTAAGCCTTCGTTGTGTGCTACCAGAGCAACCTAAGGTCCATATTCGTTTTTCTGACTTAAAATGTTTAGATTGTTGCCTCCCAAGGTTTCATGAAATTCCACGTCCGAATGATTTCATTCTTCAGTTTCAGTGTACTTGACACATGGTGGCCATGACGAAAGCATTGGCTAGTGATGAATCTCGCACCATTTTTCCTTCCACCATGCCAGATCTTCCGGGCTTCAGTTAAATTTTGACTTCAACACGAGCTAACTGAGCATATCTGTAGAGGCATTATTATCTAGAATCTAGACAGTTTCTGGTTCTGCAGTAGTTATGGTTCAACGGATTGACTCAAGATTTTAGCAAACGCTGCATACCGTTCATATATAGAAAGTGAATATACTTAACATCTCAACCATGTATCCTCCATCCTTCAGAGGACAATACTGCTACGTTTTGTTGGGCAATCTTTTTCTTTGCCAACTAGATAATCTGCGCCTTCAGTAAACTAAACCTAGCATTTTCTTTGGCAAAGCCACTTTAAGGGTGCGTTTTCTGTTGCTTACGGATTATCGATTATCAATGTCACTCTTCTCAAACTTCTAAACGGTACGATTTTTGTTAGACTTTCAAAAACCAACTTATCAAGTTTCTAATATTTGATTCATTCAATTGTGGCCTTGAATAATTGTTAACTCCATTATACATCGAGAACACACCCTGCACAAAAGTTATCTTGGTTGTGTGCCTAATAGCAAAGGCTGGAAATATAAACCATCTCTATTACCTTAAACAAAAATGTCTACAAAAGTTACCAATATTTGTTCAGCAGTCCGCTCTCACCACACGTATTACACGTCTGGTGTGGTCGCTTCACCACGGCGTCCAGATTGTTTTCGAGTGTTAACCAGTGGCGAGTACAGTAGGCCTGATGGGCTGGGGTCCCGGAGATCGACGCGGCGACGTGAGGTACATGCGTGGTGTACTAGCGTTTGGACCTTGGAGTACTACGCAGTAGAGCAGCTGGTGGTGGTGGTATTGCGCATGCAGATATGTACGTGACAGATACAGCCGCTGGCACGCGCGAGTGCCCACCGCGACGACGAAGACTGCACTGCACGTATGGCTGGGCGCGGCTCGATCGGCAGAAAGGGATTCTAGAGCTGATGCGATCAGCTGGCGCAGCGAAGCGGCCACACCTGTCGTTCTCGTGCAAACAGGGGAGATCGACTGACTGATTCGTCGGCGCACGGCAGGTCGGCACGCTCGGCAGCGCTGTCGCAGATTCGCGTATCCGACGGAGTCAATTGATATAACCGGCTTTCACTTGACAGGCACGTTTTCTGGATGTACAAGGACCGACTGACTGCACGGTGCATGCATCTGCGGGTTCTACTGAAAGCCTGACGGTACAAACTTCAAGTGGAGTGTGCTAGCTAACCTGCTGGAGATTTCAGATTAAGGAAAGAAGGCACCAAATTATCTTGGTTTTATAATAATTACCGTTTTAAATAAGAATACGATTTTTTTTAAAAAAAAATAACTTTCACCACTATTTTCTATTATAATATAACAAATATACGATTTTATTAGATTATCTTTTAGAATTAATCAGGTGCTAGCTAGCCTGATAGGGGGTTTAGACTAACGCTCAGCTGTTAAGAAGGAAAGAAGGCACCAAATTTGGGAGTTCACACTCGAGATCCAGTAGCCCACTGTACTGAAGGGGCAACCACAAACTTGAACTTTCTATCGCCGAGGCATTGGAGGGGGTGAGCCGGCGCGCGACGAGATAACACCGAGGCAAAATTACGCCGAAAACACGCGACGAATTGAAACCCCCGGAGGTCAGCGTGCACGCCTGAATCATCCATGCCGCATGCGTGCGTGCAGCATCGTGTCGAGAAATCGATTTGGCCGGCACGAAGAGGCGCAACTAATCAAACCAGGACAAAAATGGAACCTGCGAGTAGAGGGGTGTGCTTGATTTGGAGTAACCCGCTTTTGATTCTCCATGTATTCATCTCAAACCATCCCCAATATGAACACCTGCAGACGATCATCATCTAAAGATCGTGCGTGCTCTAGACTTCTAGGTTCTAGTCTGCGCTCTATGCAAGTTGAAGAGTATGTACGCCAACCCTACACGCACGAAGGCACGAAGCACCCTGTACATAGCATAAACACGCACGTCGTGCACGTACACACGGCTAGACAGGGTCACCGCCGGCGGCGGCGGCGCCGTCCGCCGTGAGAGCTTGTCGGAACTCGTCGGCGGAGCAGGGGACACGCAGCACGCCCTTCTGGTCGTACCCGAACTCCCGCGCCGCCTTCTCAAGCAGCGCCCCCACCCGCGGCCGCTCCAGCGCGCGCAGCTCCACCACCACCCGCTCGCCGCCGCCGTTCCCGACCAGTAACAGCGCCACGCACCCTCTCGGCACGGCCGACGCCTTCTCGCCGCCGCCGCAGCCGGGAACCAACCACTCGCACCCCTGATCTTCGCCGGCGACCACCCTGCTCCTCCTCCAGCTCATCACCATGGCGTTCGCGGTTTCGCCGGTGGCGAGACTGCTATAAAATTTGTAGGTGAAACCACAATGATTTGCTAATCATGGAGCAGTACGTGTGGATGCTCGAAGAGCTGGTGCATTTATATGCGAGGCGAGCGAGCGCGAGTGTAGTGGTCAACGTGTAAGAAACTAGGAATGTCACGCGATGACGCTAGCGTTGTCGTCGTCCAATTCTTTACCGATCTTTCATCCGTTGCCAAAACAAACGTGTCTCTGACCGGGCCTAAACCGAATATTTTGTAGTATAACTCACCAACTCGCAGACAGATCGAGCCCAACTGACGCAGAAAACGTTGACATGGGTCATGTACCTGACAGAATTCAGACAGCCTTTTATTTGCTGAACAAAAAAAAAACTTTTCTTTTCTGACTTGGTCCAGATTACGTGTTGCTATCTGAGATTGACAGGGAACAGAGACTGTCAGGAAATCAAAAGGAGTATATCCTTAAACAAATTAAGCCCATCTTATTTTACCGAAGTTGCATATGTTTATACATTCTCTTCTTGCGATGAACACCTCTACTAAAATGGCACGTGCAGATGTAACACCACAAAGCGTGATTCAGGCACGTAACGTAAACGTTGAAAATGACCTCAGGAGGAAAACCTCGATCTCGAGTATGAGGAGAATTACCTTCTGTTCGTAAAGGCAAAACAAGAACGGAATTGCTATATTACTTGCGACAGCTTTTCTCCTCCAAAATTTTCAAATTTGCGACCATCCAATTGCATCGAGATTCATGCTCACGGAGGGAGGGGAAAAAACCAACGTGCGTGTGCAAAGATGAGGAATCGAAGTTGCAACCTCCCCCGCAAGAGCACAGGCTTCTAGCCACCATGCACGTGATTTTTGAATTGTTTTGTATTTATAATATTGTTACACTTTAATTATATTATATAGTTATGTTTGAAAGTTTTTCACCTATAATTAATAAATTAAAGGCATCACTTGATCCGATTAAAAAACAAAGTCTACCGAGAAAAAACATGTGACTTCAAAAAAAAAACAAGCAACAATTACTCCCTTCAGTCTCATAATACCGATTGTTTCAAAGAATGACACGGTTTAAAAAATAATCCTGACCACTATTTTCTATTAAATATTAATAAATATATGATTTTATTAAAAATATCTTTTGAAATTAATCTACATATTATGTAAATATTTTAAAATTTATTTATAGTCAAGCTTAACCTTATTATCTATAAAACGATAAATATCGTAAACCGGGAGTACTAATCAACTAAGTGGACGGTTGGAGTAGATACAGTGTGCGCCGCAAGCCTGCATTTAGTTAGCTTAATTAAGCAACTTTAGCGTTTGAGAAATTGAACACAAAGTGTCAAAACGCCGTAATCAGCAGCGTTGAAATTAGCGGTCAGGGCAGCCAAATTAAACGCATCCTCGACCCCACTGGCTTAGCTTAGCTAGTCCTACATGAGAACGTACGACTTCAAGCTGGCAATGAAGAAGCAAAGAACCAAAGGAATCCTTGGTTCAAGGATAGCAGCGTAATTAATGGAGATGGATTATTAATTGGAGCCCAATCATGCACATCCATCCCTTTGAAATCGTTGTCAGCACAAATATTTGACTTGGACTTCATGCGGGAGATAAGCTAGCTCCTCTGCAAGGGTTGACCCCACGTACGACCTCTGTAAAATGTATGACCAGGATGTCACGAAGAGCTAACTAAAGAGGTTTGTGCCAGGAGTAGCAACCAGATTTTAAGCAAATTGGCAAAGTCGGTGGCGGATGCATGGAACATCTGAGATTCTGGACTCGGTTTGCCCAACTCGATCGGCTTTGGTTGATGAAATTAATCCGATCCGGCCGAAGAAAGCCGGAGAGACAGAGAGAGAGGCAGGCGATGGCGGCGGGCGCCACGCTCGGTGGCTGCACGCGTTCCTCTTGCAGATGCGGCGCGCGGCATGGTGTTCCGTGAGATCTAGTGAAACAACCTAGCGTTGCAACCCTGCAAGGGTGCAAAACACACGTGTAGTACTGGAGTACTACTTACGATCCTCATTTGTGTTTGTCGTTGCACGTACTACGCGTGTTCATACATATATGCCATTTCCCACACAAAAGAAATGATGCAAAACTGTGCATACGGCCAAGTAAAAAAGTACTAGAAAACTAGAAAGGGAAAGTAATTTTATCCATTAAGTGGATATCCCTCGTTTTTACATCATGAAAAATATAAATTTTTTTGATAAGATAGAAAGTTTATATTCGGCACATATAAACTATAATAAAAAAAATGCATGTGATTAGTATGCATATTCAGAGTTATATTTGTATTTGTTCTCTGAAGACGACGGGGAGCAGCGGGGGAGTGAGGATGTAGATATGAAGAGCCCAAATATGTTGTTACTTATGTCTTTCTAGAAATTTTCAGATAGGTTAGCACTCAATACAAATAACCATAGTACCCTTATTTATTTTTGTCTCTAATGATTGAACATTACTTCTAATCCACCATGTATGCAGATTAAAAGAAAAGTTCAACCAACTAGTCTACCTGATTAGCATTATCAAATTAATTAGTTAGTCCCACCTTGCTAGAAACATTTTTTTAAAAAAAATGGTAGAAACACATTTTTTTAATGGAGGTAGTAATTAATTAGATGACCTATATAAAAAAAAATATCCCCTTATCTCTGCTTGTGGCCACGAGGGTTGAGAGACAAGTACGATAGTGGCATCTCCGGTGGCGAGGTAGCCACCGGAGAAGAAGAAGACAGCTGCACTTCACAGGTGCATAGCTTAAAGAGGAGAAGCAGGGATGCTGGCGATGCCCGGGGACAGCACATGGAAGTGGGGAGGACGGCGTGCCGGTGAGTTCCGTCTGCTCGAGGAGAGGATAAGTTTATTCTTCACGAACAACCTTGATAGAATTTTAGCCATTAAAAAAGATTGAAATAAGATGAGGGTTTTCTATCAAATGGGTTACAGATAGTCTCATTTTTGAAACCCTTGTACCGAGGAGTTGAAACAGGATTTTAAGCAACTCGCTAAAGTCGGTTTGATGGGTGCAACATTTGGATCGACGCCGTCTGGTGGATGAAATAGCGACAACCCGTCGGCCGATTCAACCGAAGATAGTGGGAGAGAGGTAGGCGATGGCGATGGCCAGGCAAGCGACCCATCCTGCGCGCGTGCGTGCGTAGTAAACAGGGCAAGCGACCCATCCTGCGCGCGCGCGTGCGTAGTAAACAGGGCAAGCGAAAAGCGTACGACTACGGTCCCAAGGCTGGCTCGGAAGGCCTTGGGGGAGGTGGGAGACAGAGGAAGCTCTAAGCGAGGAGCCGCGTGGGTATTCCGCGCGCGCGCGGTGCATGCGTATGTGCGCCCCACCGTGATCGATCGGGCACACGTATGCGTAGCATGTATTACAATGGACCTCTTTAATGGAGTCATTATTGTAAGTTTGTTGTTTGCACAATAGTCTGAATCTTACACAGTCGCGAAACTAATCACTAACACTTGTTTTCTGAAAGAATGAATACATGTATGTCCTATCCGATTTACCGTCAAATGCCACATGCACGTAAGTACATGGCCAGGCCGGGCGGGCGCACCTGCGCGTACGTACGTCACCGCCCGCGCCGTGCCCCGGCGGCGGCGTCGGCCGCGAGGGCTTGTCGGAACTCGTCGCCGGAGCAGGGGACGCGCAGCACGCCCTCCTGGTCGTACCCGAACTCCCCCGCCGCCTTCTCCAGCAGCGCCCCCATCCGCGGCTGCCCCAACGCCCGCACCTCCACCACCACCCTCTCCTCTCCTCCTCCTCCGCCGCCGCCGCCGTCCCCGACCAGCAGCAGCGCCACGCACCCCCTCGGCACGGCCGCCGCCTTCTCCACGCCGTCGTTCCTCCTCCAGCCCATGACGTGCAGCGACGACCGGGCGAGAGTGTAGCTACTGCCTAGGTAGAGCAAGCTTGGAGTCGGAGCACGATGGATAATGGATCGATCGAGGTCGGTGCAACCGTGCAACTATGTCAGTGCAAGCTTGAAGAGGTTGATGCATCTATATAGCCGTAGGTGGCGAGGCGACGGAGTGCGTGTGTGCAGTGGTCAACGTGTGGGGCTGTGCCATTCCCGGCGAAAGGAATGTCACACACATTGTCACCCGATCGTGACGGGCGCACTTGTGTCGCCCGATCGTTAACGCGTTATTTCGTAGCAAAACGAGCGTCCCTCTGACCGGCCGGGGGCCAAACCCGTCCGGACCGAGCCGGACACTGTAGCTGCCACTGACGCACAAAAGGAGTTTGTGCCAGGCAGCTGCTAGCCATGTAGTAACGTGTTGCAGTGTACGTGACAGGATGCAGAAACATCGGTTTCTGACTAGACGCAACCGGGTCCAGATTTGCTCACGCCGCTATCTGTCTGAAAGGCAAGTCACGATTCCGTGAGACCGTGACGAACAATTGCTACCGAGACCAGGGAAACAGCAAGTGATCAGATCCTTAATTAGCCCATCATATTTTACCTACATGCAAAAGTTGCGTACATTCTCTTCCCGGATGATTAAGATTAGAACACGAAAGTTTCACGTGCAGAGTGATACCCGCGCGCGGCGAAACTTCAGTCCCCAAATCCTGGGTGCTATATGTATAAGTCGTTCCATCAGATTTGGATTCCTGAATTCCTCACCTGTGCTTAATTCTTCTTTTCAACGTCGCTGCAAGCAGGATTCTGCTGCAGAATTAACACAAGATCCAGAGCACGTAAACATTGAAACGACGACGGACGAGAAAGCTGACTAGCATAGCATCATGACCATGGCCAGGAAAAATCACCGGTCGTTTCCTAAAGGCAAAATAAGATTGAATTGATCCTGTTCATCAAAAGGCATGCATCACTTGGACAAAAGGACGGAACGAACAAGAAATTGATACAAATGCATGTGCCTCAGAAAATGAACAAATTATGAACAAATAAAACCACGGTATATACAGATATCAGTGTGCGCGCCCAGGACCTGGGTCGAATTTTGTTTTGGGGAGATTGAACCAAATGTCATGTCGGAGCAAGCTGCAGAAGAAAATAACAGGCGTTCTGCAGCCAACTAGCTAGCCAAAGTCTTTTTCCTCTTCTTCTTTTGCTAACCACAAGTCTCGATCACTAGCTACGTAGACGGAACGAGTACGATCGAGAGAGATTAATTTTGATCTCGTAATCATCCCCTTCCAGATCGTTGCCATCCCCAGACAATTCACGATCAAATAATCTTAATCAACCAATGCATTTTGGAAGCAGAAAAAGGGAAAAAATATCAAGGACCACTTCCTTGTGCATGCTTAGCAATTAGTAACAGTTCCTGGAGATAATTTGCCCTTATCTTCTTTGCTTTGTAGTACTGTAGATTATAGCCGTCTCATCAGACACTCAGATAAGTTTAACTGTCTCGAGTGCTTCTTTTCTTTTCTTTTTTTTTTTTGAGAGAGGAAAGTGCTTGTTTTCTGGGACCAAATTCTGACGGCCCTGATTGGATTTGGACACACCATGAAGCAGATTGGGCTGGGCTGGGCTGGGCCTCACTGCCTGGTGGCCTGCCAGCTAGGACAACGTCTCTGATCTCTTTTCCATTTTCCCTTCTCGTCCTGCAGCTCGTGTACATGTGTGTGCCCCACAAGTCAGTCAGCATACGATTTAACATCCCTTTTCACTAACCTGAACTGAGTTTTTGTCAACTCCTACATCAGTTTTCAGTCATTACACACCACACAGGCTCACAGAGCATTTGTCCATCCTTCAGTCATTTCCCCTACCAAAGCCCCGGTTAAGACACTCTTTCAGTCTCTCGTTAGGAAAAAAGAAAGCGATTGCTCGATGAACTGAACATGACAGTACAACGGAAGTGCGAAGTGGGGCCCACACCGATCAAACACAAGTGGAAGAAAGAGAAAGAAACGGAGCACTCATACCACCCACTGGCTGCCGATCTTAATGAAATGAAAACGAGCACCAAACGCTATCGAAACATGCCAGACCGACCGTACGGCAGCAGTTGGTACGGAGTCGTACGGTACGGCCCAGCGAGAGAGGCTAACCTAACCTCCCTCGTTTCGTTTTTTTTTTCTTGAGAGAAAAAAAACCATTTCGACCGCATGCACGCGTGGTGACATGGCACCCTCCCCGGTTTGATGGGTCACAACCTTTGCGTTGCATCGCCGGCAAGGGCAAGCCTACTGTTTGTCTTGCGTGCCGTCTCATCTAGGAGGAAAAAAAACATTGAACTATTTGTACCTTCATGGCTGCATCAGCTGGCAGATCGATCGGCTTCATTATTCCGTGTAGGCACCGGAAAGTTTCAGATCGATTAGCAAGCTGTTTATGTCAGGTGGTAACTCAAGAGAGGTTGCGTCGGTCGAGCTAGCTAGCTCATCGATCGTCTCTGGTTATAGAAGTATTGTTCGACAGTTATTAGTACAACACAAACATCATTTTCTACAATAAAGGTTGTTGCTGTAGTAATTAATTGCTCCATCAAACAGAGTAATTAACACCTACTAGTAGTTAGTGTGATTATGGTCAGAGGACCGAAGGTTCTCAACCTCTGCCTTCTCTCCCCCATACAGAGACTACAGTACCGTCAATACTGATCAAGAATTATCACAATACATGTGTTTTTCTCCCGTCCATGCACAAACTAAAGCACCGTCAATTACTCTCATCCTGATCAACACCTTGTGAATATCAATATAAGCGTGTGCTTCAGTCCTATATTTCGGAGAAAAAAAAAAGAACTAGTCGGACTGATTGGAAACCGATTAACTGAAGGATCTGATTTTTTTTTAATTTGCATCTAGAAGCGGGCGAGGCGTGTGGTACGGCGCATTCAGCGCGGAAGAGACAGGTGCTACATGAGATGTCGGCAGCGGATTCCACGCGCCGTGCCTGTACTCGCAGTGCGGCATGGAGCAGCGCCCCACCCCCCCTCCGTTCCGCTCGCGCTTTCTCCGCGCGTTGCAGCCGCATCAGATGGTGATGGGAGCCCGATCCATCGATCGGTCGGTTTCAGCGGTAGCGGACGGAGCGCGACAGGTAACCGTACGGAGGCGGGGCCCACCTGCACCGGCACCCTCCTTCCGTGCCGTGCCTACGGAACCGTACGGCGGTGGCGGTACGGAAGCTCCCCCCCCCCCCGGGGGCCGTGGCGCACGTGCCGTCGCCCCTCCCCCGGTCAGATTCCGGACTCCTCGCCGCCTCTGCTCGCTCGCTGTTGCCTGAGTCATCACCAGCGTGCTACGGCGACACGTGTACGTGTTTGATCCCAGGGTAAAATGGAGTGTAACGGCGCAACACGTGAGACTGCATCTGGGCCCCACTTTCCAGGGGAGTAGTAACTTACGGTCACGCGCGCTGTGCGGTGTTCCACGGGGGCCACACGAGATCCGGCTCCTATCCCACTCAAACCGGAGCGCAAGTACGGCCCCCGTGGTCCGCTTCGTACCCGCACCCGGAGCTTACCCACGGCCATGTGGGGGCAGTGCGTACTCCGGGCCCACCTGTACGTGCTGGCAACCTCACCGCGGCCTAACACCCACGCGGGTATATAGCGACGTGCTCCCCTCCTCGCCCCCCCCCCCTCTCTCTCTCTCTGCGTTGTGCTCGCTGCACTGAGCTGCCTGCCTCGCTTCTTACTCCATTATTACTCCACCTCTCGGTAGCTGAACCAGCACGGTTGAGAGCTCGGGGTGTGTGTGTGTGTGAGTGAAAGAGAGAGAGAGTGTGTGTTCTGGGCTATGACGATGAGGGGGTTGATGCGGTGCGCGTCGACGGGGGCGTGCAAGGTGGCCTCGGGAGCCGTGGCGGCGAAGGCGTCGGTGGGAGGAGGAGGGAAGGTGCCGGCGGGGCACGTTCCGGTGGAGGTGGGGGCGGAGGGGGAGGAGACGGAGCGGTTCGTGGTGCCGGCCGAGCTGCTGGGCCGCCCGCCCATCGCCGAGCTGCTCCGCCGCGCCGCGCAGGAGTACGGCTACGCGCGGCGCGGCCCGCTGCGCATCCCCTGCCCCGCGGTCGCCTTCCGCCGCCTCCTCGGCTCGCTCACCGGCGCCGGCGCCGGCGAAGGAGGCCTCACGCTCGCCTACTTCAGCGTGGTGGTCTGAATCTGATCGAGCTAGCTAGCCGAGGCGCCCCCATGTAGCGTAGCGTTGATCCGTTCCGGCTCCTTGATGAGGCGTGTAGCTGTGCAGGCGTGCGTTGTGTCGTGTACTCGTGTGGCTGCCGTTCTTGCTTTCTTCCTTGCTTCCCGCAGTCTCTCTTAGCTTTGATTCCATTTGTTTCTTGGCTCCTTCGACTACTTCTTTTTCCTCTTTTGTGTAATAATATGCATGTCAATTTTGTAAATCCAGATCGATGAGATGTAATAGCTGTAGATTATTAGAGCAGATCTGAGACCTTTTTACCTGGCTGGTTAATTTTTTGGGTTAGTTTGATCACCTCTAAAGTAGATTCACATCCTGGTGTGATCCCGATGACAACCACGCAAGATCGGCTGCATTTTTATACTTCCTTGTTTCCTGCTACTACTAGATGCTTCAGATTGGTTCTAGCGCCAGTTGGTAAAAAAAAATTGCCGACCCAATCTTATCAACATTACAGAGAGGAAGACGCTTGATTAGTCATCCATTTGGCATGACCAAAGCAAGTATTAGCTCATTTTAGCTGTAATTTTGTCCCATGTCTGTCTCATTGTTAGTATGTCGTCCTTTGCATAAACAAGCATAGCGGGTCATTTTATATGGCATTTAACCAAATAGATTCTTAAACACAATCTTTTCAGTTAAACAATACGTTTGCTTTCGTAGGATATTTACTTCTTTCTGTTTAGTTGTTTTTCAAAATATTTTCTTCCCATCCCTTGCATTTGTATCTCTAATTGATCTTAAAGAAGTTTGTACTAATCCTAAGGACAAAGTAAAGTAGCGCAGAATCAGTGTGCACTCAGCTCTTTTTATTAGTCAAAAAATACCTCTTCTTTATTTTGCTGATACGAGAAAATTCGATGCTCCCACAAAGGAGCTTAATTTAAACCACAGAACATAACAGAATAGAATTTGCAGATGGTCCAACGATTTTTTGTAAATAAAAACATTCCAAAAAGTTCGCGCGGAATAACCAATTAAAGGAGGAGCTTGTGGAGGTGATAGGATTGGAATGGAATCACATATAAAACAGAAAATGGTATACTAAGCTAAGTTGCTGTCCGTGATTAGTAAGGTAGCAAGAAGCAAGTGTACTTTGCCTCAACACTTCAGGTACGTAAAATATGATCTAATCTAACTGATGAGGCAAAATGCTGTCTATCGATCGGAGGACCATCCAAAGTGGAACTCATTAGTGGCTACTAATTTGATCATCAGCGTGGAGCTCTGGAAGCTTATCAGTTAACAGAACGGCTTTAATTTCTGGAGCACCTGTAGCAAGTTAATTTACAGATGATCTTAATGCGGTTTTACTGAAACCGGCGTTGGAGTGGTTGTCTATTTTCATTTGGGAATTTCGGATGCTCAATTTGATCCCCTTCTCTTTCTCTTCTTATTTCACCCACTGGATAGGCTGTGCATTGGTGTCTAGGTTGGACTAGACGCAGAAGAAAAGGAAAGAAGCTAACTGTTATGTGCAATTGAGCGCGGCCAAAATAAAACACAAGCTAGTCCATTAGTTGCATTGTCCCAGATGGACAGACCGCAATATACCATACTCAGCCCAAAGGCCAAAAGCCCAACTCCTGCTCCAACGTTCTGCGCGAGCGCGAGCACGAGTTCTATTCTCTGGATTGCCCCCCGCGTGGCACGGTTCCGCGGCCTCATCACCCACCTCTGCCTATACCCGCTTCCGCAACACCTGCAACGCGTGGAGTAGTCAAATGACTAGTCTTTCTTCAAAAGTTACCGCGTCCACGTCATAAAAAATTTATGGGCCGTCCGATTTCTATATCAAATGTTGCGAGCCGTTAGATCTCCTGATGGGTAAAATATCTTCTTTACCCTTCAAAAAACTTCTTTTATGTCAAGCACTTCCACATCCCTCCACTAAAAAAATTCTTTCAAGTACTTTAAAAATTATTTAATAAATCATTTCTAAAATCTATTTTAAAATGTCAAACATTTAACAAGTGAAATTAATATGGAAAATATTTTTTCTTCTACAAAATATTTTTCTACTATTCCATGCCCTAAAATACTCTATAGAATTTTCAAAGCTCAAGATCCAATTTTAATAGCACAAAGTTTATTTTAATAATTATTTAAATTGAAAAACAAACTAAAATTCCCTTCTTGGTCTGGGTTGTTTTCACCCCAAGCCTCCCTACCTCTCTCCCTTTTTCCCACTGGTCACTTCCTCCTTCCTTTCTCTCTTATACTAGTATCTCTATCCTCCTCTTCCTGCATGCCACGCTGGCTCGCATCTCTCCTCCTTCCCATGGGTCGGCTTGCTCGGCTTGTCGCCGATTTGAGGTGTGGCCTAGCTTATCCTCTAGCTTGCCTTGTCCTGATTCCCCTCACACCTGTGGTGGCCTAGTAAGGCTAACCCATCTCCCGTGGCTATCACTGCCTGCTCTAGTCGATAGGTAGGGCCAAGGCCTACTTGCCAGATCTATCTTCAACCTATATTGTTCAATCTCACGCCCACGTCTCTCATTCAAACTCGTGTGGACTCCCACGTCCTGAGCTTGCTTCCCCACTTCCTCACAAAAATAGCATCGACTCGAGCTGACCGTTGACTGTTGCTCTACCTTCGAGTGGACTGCTTCCTTGCTCCTCGTTATTTGAAGAGTGCAAGATGGAGTGCCGAAGATCAAGACGATGGTATAATTAATTTAGGACTAATATAGTTAATGAGATGTAGTTGAATAGTCTCGATAATAAAATGGAGTTGACGTTGGCAACTCTCGAGATAAAGAAAGAAAATGACATAAAGCTGTTCATAGTAGTATAGCTTTTTTATTTGATTTTGAGTATATGAATGCCTTACTATTAAGAGAGATGTAATATTGATGTGTTTATTTATTTCTCGGTGCTCAAAGTGAATATTCAAACCACTTCCTTGAGAGAAACCTAGGCATGTTCTCTATGTGGTTTTAGAGTTTGTTCTTCGTTAGATTCGGTAGCCCTCTTAATAAACTTTCCATAGAGCCCAACATTGTCAAAAATAGACTTCGAAGCAAAAGGTTATGACCTTTTTTATGGGGTGCTATGAGAAAGTAGTGGATACTTCGAACATTTTGACCGGATACTCCAGACTGATTTTGTTGGTCAAACAGAGAAGCTTCTTTGGAGTCTCTAGAGGTTTTGGACGAATACTTTGGAATTTGAATCTAGGAGTAATGGCTAGTTTTTGGGAGCTCGGGTATTTAAACCCCTCCACCTCTCCATCTTTGGTTGCGATTTTTAAGGCTGTGTTTTGGCAAAGAGTAGACCTATTCAAAGCTAAATAGTCCCTCCCAAAATCCCTACTTTGGTGGTAGCTCTTTGTGAGAGTGATTGGAGGAGAAAAATAGTTGAGTTGAGAGATTAAGAGGTTGACGAAAAGTGAGTTTCACTTTATTCTTTAAGCACTTGAGTTCATATTAAGAAAATCTTTAATTGCGTTTGTTACTCTTGGATATCAAGATCTTCTAGATGACTAGAAGTTGCCAGTGAACTTTCAAGGTTGTAGTGAGTCACTGAAAGCTTGTGAAGTTTGATCCTCAACTCTGCAAGAGAAGAGGTAATTGAGTGAGAACCAAGCTTATACTTGGTAGAGCAAGTTTTATTAGAGGTAGTAGCTCATTGTTCAAGTGTGTGAATCTCGATTGTTATATGGGAATGAAGTTTTGCCTTGGTGTTTCTTTGGAGGCCAAAATTTCATCCTTGGTATTTGTTTGGTGATGCTTGGAATCGAGAGAGATCCGGCATATTGGATTCCCTCAACGGAGACGTAGTATCATTGGGATTTGAACTTCGAGAAATAATTTTTTTTATCTTCGTCTATCACTTGTGTACTTTACTTTCTTACATCATTTTACTGTTTATTTAAATCGCCTCTTTTCTCCCCTACCTTAAAGAGTGTATCTTTCAATTATCCTTTTGAACGCAGTAAAAACGAACTGAAATATTTGGACTTACTATCTAGAGACTTTGGAGTCTCGTCTAGATATTTCGACCATTTTAACTAAATACTTAGGAGGAACTTCGTATGGATACTTTGGCTCTTTGATTCAGATGCTCCGGAGGAGAATTTTATTCTGCTACGAGTGTTTTTTAGGAACGTTTATTCACCCTCCTCTATATGACATTAATGTCCTTTTTGGGGATGTGCGTATCTCTTGTTTGAGAGGTTTCCTATGTGATTAAGATTATTTGTTCTAGTTGGTTTCGTGGCTATGGGCAGTCACGTTTATAGATATAAATAGATAAGGGGTTAAGGCTTAAAGTAAGGCGACTTTTATGAGAGAAATGTTAGAGTTTGCTTTGAGGCTTCAATTGTAGTTCGTGAGTTAAGAGAGAAGTGCTTTGGATGTAGTTTATTAATATATCTTGATATAATAAAGTTGATTTTCTTTCAAGAATTTTGTCCTATTTTTTTATCCCGATGGTTAGACCGACAATAGTTGAACAGATAGACTGACGGATGGTCCAACCGGTGACAGGTGGGCGATCTAACCGACGATAAGAAAGTGGTCCAATCGGAGGTAGAGCGGCTATTAGACTGGCTCACTAACTGCAATCAGATTGGTATATTAACGACGGTTAGACCATATCTCCATTAAATCAGAGGTAACCTTTTATTTAGTGAAAAGTTTTGTTTTTAGCAATTCTATCATTCACCTTTTTATTGATAGGCTTAGTTTTGTATTCTTCTGCCAAAGTTTACACGTTCTAGTTTCGTTCTAGTTTTGCTATTCCTGTCATATTTCTTTTCAGCGCTTTTAGAGAATTGTTATTCAATCGGCAGTTTAGTGCTTACCATCTATCATCTGCTACAGTGACTAAGGAACTACTGTTTATTGTAGCGTTCTTTACATTTAGTTACAGCAGTTTAGTTCCACTGAAAATTTAATCATGGAGTGAATAAAAACATCTCCTTCTAACGTTCAACAAAACAGACATTTACCATATTTGATTTTATATTGTTTCAGGAAATTAGCACAATTTTTTTGACTGGGCCTATTCCATCATTCATAGGGAGTTGACAGCTGTGCAGTACATGTGATATTTATAGCTCAAAACATTGTTTCGTTAAATACTTTTGTTTCAAATAATCTGACATTTTCTCCCTTGGACACAAGGACTTTTGGCATCAATGCATTGTCTGGACCTATTCCAAAGTATAGAAAGTGTACAGTGACTATGAATCCCCTAAGCATATACGAGGGGTCGGGTCTATATATATACAGCCAGACCAGTGGTCTGTCTATGTAAGGGGAGGTTAGTGGTGGATATAGGCAGAGAGGAGTCACCGCGGCATTGGACAGGAAGAGAGTGACCATTGCCGATGGTGACAAAAGGGGAGGAAGAGGGGTGACAGGAGCGAAGTATATCAGCCGATGACGCCATGTGTGAAGACGCCCCAGAGTCCAGCACCCAATGGTGCTGTGGTTGGAGCGTCATCTGGTTGAGGGCAGCGACGAGGCCAGCCTGGTTTCAGGAGGGAACCGACTGGGTGGTTGGGGTCGGTAGCATCGGCTAAGGCGGCAGAACGGGAGTCGATGACAAGTGAGCCTGGGGATGGGCGCCGAGAACTCCGGGTTGCCAGCCGATGAGGCTGCGTGGCTGGGGCTGGGATGCCCAGGGGTTGTAGCAGAGCCACGGACCCGTGGGATCAGCAGGGTGGGTAGGGACCGAGGTAGGTCGTGGTGGCGTCGGACCCTGCCAGGTCCTGCCTTTGCCTTTGCCCTTGCCTTTTCCGGTGCGGGCTGTGTTGCTGTGGCCGGAGCCATGGCCACCAGGACCGCGAGAGGAAGGGGCAGCGCAAGAAGCTCGACTGCCATTATTGGTTGCGGCAAGAAGAGCGGTGTGGGCCACTGTCTTCTCATCATTGGTCAGACGGAGTTCTTTAAGAACTAGCATGTCATGAGCCCGGGCGAACGATGGAAGAGGTGTGGTGTTGGCGATGTTATCGGCGGTGTTGGAGAAGCGGGGATTGAGGCCTCGCAGAAGGACGAGGACGAGTTGAGAGTCGGCCACAGGGTGGCTGATGTCCCGGAGAGCAGTAGCCTTAACTTTGAGGCGCTGACAGTACGAGGAGACAAAGGAGTCGCCTTGTACCATGGAGTGGAACTCGTTGAGGAGAAAGATGGCGCGAGGCTGCTTGTTGGCCAGGAAGATCTGCTCGATGGCCACCCAGAGGTCCCGGGCGATGGGGTCGGTATCGTCCATGGCGAGGTCGAGGACAGAATCGTCGATCGAGCCGAGCAGCCAGCTACGCACGCAGCACTCGGCGATGTCCCACTGAGGATCATCGGGACGAGGTGGAGCGGATCCATCAATATGGGACCGGAGGCCAAATTTTCCACAGAGGGATTTGAAGAAGAAAACTCACTTAAAATAATTGGCGTTAAGGTCAAGGGAGATAGAAACGTGAGATTTCACGTTCACAGTAGCGTAGGGAGGAGAGAAGATCGGCGAGGTGGTGCCCGAGGTGTGGTTTGTGGCACCGAGGGCTGGAGCAGATTTGGTGACTGGAAGAGTGCCGGAGCTGAGGACGGACTCGGTGGCCATGACAGGAGAACGGGAGCAAAGAGCCGATGGAAGAAAGAAGCCGATGGGAAGGGGAAGCCGATGAGAGAACGGATCGGCCGATCAAGGATGTGAGAAGCCGATGGGAAGTGGGCAGCAGAGTAGGTGAGGAGTGGCCAGTCGATGAGGAGCGGTTGGCCGATGGAGTGGCCAGTCGATGAGGAGCGGTTGGCCGATGAGGAGTAGGCAGCGGAGTAGGTGAGGAGTGGCCAGCCGATGAGGAGTAGGCAGCGGAGTAGGTGAGGACAGAGTGGGTGGGTCAGAGAGTGGTTGGGTCACGGACGTGCGAGGATTCACGTCCGTGAAGAGAAGATTCACGTCCGTGGACTCGTGGAGGCCAAGGAGTGGGGCGGACGCGAAAAAGGCAGGGAGTGGCCGAACGCGAAGAGAATATGTTCGCGTCCAGGAGGCAGGGATTCGTGTCCGTGAACACGTTGGACTGGCTCGGACGTGAGGGGAGAAGGTTCGCGTCCGAGAGCCGTTAAGCGTGTCGGAAAGGGCAAGAACCGAGGGAGGTTTCCAGCCGATGGAGACGACAAGAGCGGAGGTGCGCCGACGTCAGAGAAGGAGAGATGCACGAAACAAGAGAAAGAGCGGAGACGGGTGCGAGGAGGGACGAGGAGGCGGATCGAGACCGTCGCCTGGTCGCGCAGAGGCGGGACGGAGAAAAGGTGACTGCGAGAGAGACGGGGAGAAGAAGAAATGGAGACGAGAGAGCGAGGGGAGTACCGGGAAGAGAGTCGGCGACGGGAAGAAGACGTTGATGAGGAGGAGGAAAGGGTCGGCTTGCCGGAGGGAGAAACTAGCGCGCCGGGATGTCTAGACTCGCTCTGATACCATGTAGAAAGTATACAGTAACTATGAATCTCCCAATCGTATACGAGGGGATCGGGTCTATATATATACAGTGCAGGCCAGTGGTCTGTTTAACACAAAGGAGCTTGGTAACCTTAAGAATATCATAATATTGTAAGAACTATGTTTATATTATTTCATGGCTTTGTTTCATCATACAAATGTACTAGATTTCAAGTCATGAAAAAACAATAATACATATCTATCTTTTGTACTCTCACACTGAATATATTTAAGTTTTACTCTTAAAAATCATGAGATGAAGCATCATATAAAAATTTAATACATATGTCAATTTCCTCATGTTTACACTATTCGATGAATGGTTTCCAAAATCCTGAGTTGAAGTTGAAAGGACATATTCATTTATTGCCATATTCTTTTATTTGAGTATTGAAGTTAAACTCAGTTAGAAGAACAACTATCCTGATAGCGTCCATTCTTTCTAGAATATAAATTCAAACAGACAATTTTATGTGCTTGACATGGAGTTTTTTTGGGTGTATATTTGCAGGGGTTTTGGCTCAAACAATTTTAGTGGCCCCCTTCCTTCAGAACTGGGGAACCTGGCCATAATTGAGGAATTGTACGTTTAATCAGGACTTCATCTTTTGTTTTACCAAAACGTTCTATTTTCTTGGACTGCTCAGCTCAATTTCACTGCTATTTGTATCCCTCAATTGTAGGTACATTGACAGTGCTGGCTTAAGTGGTCTGCTACCATCACCATTTTCCAAGCTTACAAGAATGAAAAAATTGTAGGCCTCTAAAAGACGTATACTACAAGAATGAAAAAATTGTAGGCCTCTAAAAGACGTATACTTATTGAAATTAATGTTCCATACCATAAATCTTATGTGTTGTATATCCTTTTCTTTGTTTAGGTGGGCATCAGATAATAATTTTACTGGGCACAGATTATATCGGGAGCTGGAGTTTAACAGACCTGTAAGATTTTTCTCGAACATGCAGGAACATACCTTTAAGATTGCTATTAGTCACCATTCATTCTACAGTGATCATTTGTAACATAAAATGGTGAAGATAATAGGGACGTTGTTACATTTCTCATATTGTTTCAAATAATATGGTCATACTGTTTTCTATAACTACCTTCATGTCAGGCTTTGAACTGAGTTAATTTTGAAGTAGGTGTGAACGTGAGATGCATTTTGAAGCCTACTTGGCTCAGTGTGAGTTTTAAAAGGGAGATTTTTTTTTTGTTTCTAGAGTAGCTTTTTAATTGAATGTGCTGAGTCACCTTCTAAGGGTCCTTTATTTAAGTTTAGATGACAATGCATCTTTCTTCTCTTGCTATTCATGAAAATATGGGTTCTAGTTTTTGAAAAGGTACTAATACATAGGATGCCTTCTTTTGTAGAGGCTGGCAACCTCTCTCCTAGCACGGAAATTAAGATAGCTCATTAGTATATAATTAATTAATTAATAGTAAAAAATTAAAAATAGATTAATATGGTTTAAAAATATATTTTAATAATTTTTTAAATAAAAATATACCATTTAATATTTTCAAAAGCGTGCGTGTGAAAAACGAGAGAGAAAAAGTTTAAAAACCGTCTAAACAGTTAGTCAGCACTGAATCTCTTTTACAGTATTCCTTTTTTCAGCATAAAAGAAGTTGTACTTTAGCTTCATGAGTTTATTTTCTTTTGTTTTTTTTAGCCAGAGAGTTTATATCTTCCTTCTATCACTACTACTTAGTTTAAAGTATCAGTAAAGAAATTTTTATATGAATGACTAATTACAGCTATGAATTTATAGGCGATTTCATGGCAATTCTTTTCAAGGTCCAATTCCAGCTACTCTTTCTAAACTTGTCTTGTAAGTGCCTACTTATGCCAATAAATGTGGTACATCATTCTTAAAATACAATGTATTTTTAGGGGAATAATCAGTTTATATGGTGCAGATGAATTGGTGATACTGAAAATGGAAGCTCTTCTTCAATGGCATTCATCAGTAACATGACATTTTTTAGCACCCTGTATGCATAACTTTTCATGACCTAAACTACAGCGCAGAATATCAGTAATTCAAACAAAGTTGTTAGACCTTACAACGCATAGCATCTTTGTTTGCAGGGTTTTGAGGAACTGTAGAATATCTGATAATCTTGCATCGATAGACTTTTTGAAGTTTGCAAGTTTAAACTTACTGTAAGCATTTTGTTTCTACAATAAACTTATTCAAGCGCCATTTGTGCAAGACATTTTAAATGTATTGCTATGGACCATACATTGACTAATGACCTCTTTCTCATCTCTTTTATTTTTTTACTATTACAGGGATTTGAGTTATAACAATATCACTGGTCAAGTACCAGAAGCCCTGTTGGGTCAGAATTCGCTCAACTTCTTGTATGGCTTATCTTGCCTTCAAAAGCCCATTTCTTAGAACCAAAGACTGATTTATGTGTCTTGCTAATGTTTTGCAAGAGTAATAAACTATTTCCTTTTTCTTTGTGTGGCAATGATTTACATGGTTTACATCACTTACTCCTAATTCTGTTTTCACTTGGGCTCAGAAATTTCATGAATATTTTTGTAGTGGTGAAACTGAGGTTAGACTTTTAGATTTGGATTTGGTTAAGCAGGAATCTAATGAATATGTTTATGAGTATATTAGGAGGTTCACAGATGTAAAAAAGGGGGTGCTTTAACTTTGACCATAGCCCAAAAAGACTTGCCTGATCTTACTTTTTCAGGCTTGTTTGCTTATGTTAGAGATAGATTAGAAGGTCAGGAATTTTCAGATGTTAACCCGGTTTTGCAGAAGGTTTTAGTGCAAGAAATGCGTGCTAAGGAAGCTAAACAATAAAAAAAATCTAAATGGAAAGAAAGGTAAATAAAGAGGCCGACCTTTTGCCGTCCGCGCCACCCCCTCCTGCCTGATCCAGGCTTACATGCTTTGCATCGCTGCCGGTTGAGCATCTCAAGATGGCCTCACTGTCCTTGACGAACAGGCATGGCCTTCCAATTAACCATAGAAGTAATCGGCTAATTTATATCTACAGTAGATGAACAATGAACCAATACAGTGACTAATACCCGAGAATATAAAGGGGGGTCGGGTCTATATATATACAGCCTAGGTCAGTGGTCTATTTAACATCCCTCGTAGTCGCAGCGGGAGGGAAACGGACGCAGAGACTGGACCGAACACTGGTGAACAAAGACATGGGCAGACCTTTGGTCATTATATCGGCAAACTGATGTGCCGATGGTATATGGAGCACCTGAACCTATCCTAATGCGACTTTGTTACGGACAAAATAGATATCGATCTCGATGTGCTTGGTGTGTCGGTGATGGACTGGGTTGGCGGTCATGTAGATGGCACTGATATTGTCGCAGTAGACGATAGTCGCGGTGGAGAGGGGTGCACGCAGCTCCTGGAGAAGCTAGCGAAGCCAACAGTACTCGGCGACGGCATGGGCGACGGCGCGGTACTCGGCTTCGGCGCTGGACCGGGACACTATAGTCTGGCGTTTTAAGGACCAGAATACAAGAGTGTCACCGAGGTAAACGCAGTAGCCGTACGTAGAGCGTCAAGAGTCGGGGTAGCCTGCCCAGTTCGCGTCAGAGTACGCGGTGAGAGAGTCGATAGGGCTGGAGCTGAGATGCAGCCCGCTGGAGAGGGTGTCATTCACGTAGCATAGGATGCGCTTGAGCAGCGTGAGTTAAGGTTCGCGTGGAGTGTGCATGAAGAGACATACTTGCTGGACAACGTACGTGAGGTCGGGTCGGGTGAGTGTGAGGTATTGGAGAGCCCCGACAAGACTCTGATAGTGAGAGGGATCGGCAACGAGGGTGTCATCGGCAGCGAAGAGTTTGGCTTGAGTGTCGACCGGGGTGGCCGTGGGGTGACAATCGGCCATGCCCGCACACTAGAGGAGGTCGATGGCGTGCTGGCGTTGGGAAAGAAAGAGTCCGTAGGTGGAACGGGTTATGGAGATGCCAAGAAAATGGTGGAGAGGACCAAGATCGGTTATGGCGAACTTAGAGTGGAGTCGGGCCATGATCTAGTCGAGAAGAGATGTCAAAAACGCTATGAGGACAATGTCATCGACATAGAGAAGTAGATAAGCAGTGGTAGAGCTGATATGGAAAGTGAACAGGGAACTATCGGACGTAGAGGCCACAAAGCCGATGTGTCGAAGATAGGCAGTAAAGCGCTGGTACCAGGCACGAGGGGCTTGTTTGAGGCTGTAGAGAGAGCGTTGAAGGAGACAGACGTTGTCGGGACGAGAAGGGTCGACGAAGCCTGGGAGCTGTTGGCAGTAGACTGTTTCCGTCAGGTGGCCGTGAAGAAAGGCGTTCTTCACGTCTAGTTGATGGATCGGCCAGGAGCGAGAGGCATCCAAGGTCGAGGACAAAGTCGTCGACAGAGCCGAGTAGCCAGCTGCGCACGCAGCACTCGGCGATGTCCCACTGAGGATTATCGGGGCGAGGTGGAGCGGAGCCATCAATATGGGATAATTGACGTTAAGGTCAAGGGAGATAGGAACGTGAGATTTCACGTTCACAGCAGCGTAGGGAGGGGAGAAGATCGGCGAGGTGATGCCCGAGGTGTGGTCTGTGGCATCGAGGGCCGGAGCAGACTCGGCGACTGGGAGAGTGCCGGAGCTGAGAGCGGACTCGGTGGCCATGACGGGAGAACGGGAGCAAAGAGCCAATGGGAGAAAGAAGCCGATGAGAGGACGGATCGGCCGATCAAGGATGTGAGAAGCCGATGGGAAGTGGGCCGGCCAGCTGATGAGGAGTGGTTGGCCGATAGGGAGTAGGCAGCGGAGTAGGTAAGGAAAAAGTGGTGACAGAGTGGGTGGGTCAAAGAGTAGGTGGGTCACGGACGTGCGAAGATTCACGTCTGTGGACTCGTGAAGGCCAAGGAGTAGGGCGGACGCGAAAAAGGCGGGGAGTGGCCGGACGCGAAGAGAATATGTTCGCGTCTGGGAGGCAGGGATTCGTGTCCGTGGACACGTGGACACATTGGACTGGCTCGGACGTGAGGGGAGAAGGTTCACATCCGAGAGCCGTTGAGTGTGTCGGAAAAGGCGAGAACCGATGGAGGGTTACAGCCGATGGGAGGGCGGATGAGTTCAACCGATGGAGACGACGAACGTGAAGGTGAGCCGGCGTCAGAGAAGGAGAGATGCACGAAGCAAGAAGAAGAGCGGAGACGGGTGCGAGGCGAGACGAGGCGGATTGAGACCGTCGCCTGGTCGCGCGAAGGTGGGACGGATAAAAGAAGGTGACTGCAGGAGAGACGGGGAGAAGAAGAAACGGAGACGAGAGAGCGAGGAGAGTATCAGAAAGAGGGTCGACGACGGGAAGAAGACGTCGACGAGGAAGAGGAAAGGATTGGCTCGCCGGAGGAAGAAGCTAGCGCATCAAGGATATCTGACTCGCTCTGATACCATGTAGAATGTGTACAGTGGCTAATACCTCAAGAATATATAAGAGGATCGGTCTATATACAGCAAGTCAATGCCCTGTCTAAAAATATCCATTATTCATCCAAGTGCTCAATTAAAAATTAAAATCAACCGGCCAACCTGAATTACACCAATTATATAACTCCACTATAGCTTGTCAATTCTGGCCAATCAACCAGGTGCTCGCAGAGGTAGGTGGCGACTGACGACGTCGTCGCCGGAGTGGCCGTCGAACACAGCGAAGAGGCCGACCTCGTTGCCGTCCGCGCTGTCCTTCTCCAGCTCGCCTGAGGGGCTTTGCCAGGTCCATGGAGAGCAGGTGAGAAGAGGGGTCTTTGGGGATGATTCCATCGATTTTTTTATTTTTTATTTAAATGATTTACATAGATCACACCTATTTTTAAAAATATTTTTTAAGTGTCACGTCCTATAAAAGTTGATGTTAAAAGTGATGCAATTATTATTAAAACTATTCAAGAAGTAAATCGATATGCTTTTAACCGTTGAGAGAGTCATATAACAGGTCTGGGATTGAAGGATAGGAATCAAATTCATATGCTACTGGACTTTACCAAAATATATATCGAAATACGCATATTCGGTATAGCTCTTCTTTTATTAAGAACAAGCTGAATGGCCACACATGCTTTAGCTCTTCTGTTCACTTTTTTATTTTTGTTCCGGTGACTCATCCTATCATCCATTACGTGTTAACAAATACCGACATACGTATATTTAATTACTCCGCTTAGATTTAGGGACTAGGCGTCACATTTTTTAATAAAAGACATGCAGTTAAACTTTTTGTTACACTCTAAATTACATGTATTTGCACTGTAATTATATTTTAAGTTTAAAAACTTATATTATGATTACAATGTATTTTTGAGCAAAACTGTATAACTTAGAGCTTAATTTATCTTCCTAATAGTACGGCACCAACGATGAAAGGAAACAAATCAAAAGAAGAGGCCAGGAACTGGATCATCGCTAAAAGGAAAGCTGCGGACCAACTGGCCATGGAATCGAGCGCGTATCAATTATCAAACGTAGGCACGTTTAAAGGTAGAACCTAGTGTAGACATTTAATAATACATGTGTATTTAGGGATTACGTCTTTATAGCAGTTAAGATAATAAGGGCTCTAACCTTTAACCCAAAAATAATTATTTTATTACAATTCTTTTCTTTTTTTTCACCGTATACAGCCAATTTTCTATTTTAGAGGGATTAAGAGTTATTGTTTAGCTATTGTTAATCGTAGCAACATGTTTTATCTATCATTATTCTCTTTCTTCCACATCAGTAAATATTTTTAATTAGCAAGGCTAAGAGCCTCTTATTGATGAATTGTATATGTCCTAACGGCTGAAAATCTGACTGTATTTAGCGAGAAAAAAACTAATATTAGGAATTTTCTTTGCTCCAGAACTTGTCGACCACAACTCCACAAGTTGCAAGTTACAAGACCATTTCCCATGCAGAGAACAAGTTTCGAAAAGCTGCACTACTTATCCACGACCATGACTCCACGGGCACGCACGCGCACGAGCCACCTTTTGCCGCCGCAAGAACCCCTCGTTTTCAACGGGCGCAAGCCCCAACCCGCATGTGTTGTGGACTGAGAGAACCCTGACCCCTCCCGCTCCAAAAAATGATTATAGATTAATACTGCAACGTCCGCGCTTCGCGCACATGTTTAGCCGCCGACCGGAAGCCCCCCGCCCTCGTCGTTGGGCGTGCGTTTGCATCTGGGACAAGTTGCTTCTCGCTTGCTGCAGTTTTTGCCAATTTTTTTGTTGCTGACTGTGTATGTGTATAAATCGTCTCCAGTAGTGGTCGCAGCGCGCGTCCCTTTCTAGGCCCGAGGATATCTTCCATCTCACCTGTCGTCACCGACTCGCGGCTCACCGCTTCTCCCACAAGGGGAGAGAGGAGAGGGGAGGACTCAAGGAGCGAGATGAGGGGGAGCCAGCTCCCCCATGGCTCTGTGTTCCTCATCCTGCTGCTTCTTGCAGCAGCGGTTGTTCAGGCTCAGCGGGTAGCAACGAAGACTGATCCGACTGAAGGTGAGCAGAGCACGCATGCCTGCTTCGGTTCTGATTTTCTGAATGAAGCGAAAGGCCTTTTGTTTTCAGAGCTAGCTGTTCATCCTGATGAAACTAGTATGAAAATTTCTGTGAGGAACCGTCTTGAAATTCGACCGGACAATCCGTTTTTTCCGGAGCCCTTGCCTTGAAATTCTGTTTTTTTTTGTGGGGGCGGGGGGGAGGGGGGGGGGGGATTTTTTTGCTATCGCCTGTCGGAATGAATAATCGCTTGATGACTAGGTTTGATTTATGCTGAAAATTTTCCATTGTTGAGTTGCTGCTTACCACGAGAACACCTGCAACCTTTTGAAGACTGCAACTCTGCAAGGCTGCAAGCATGATGATCTGTTCTTCAGTTGTACTGTTCCAGTCAACTCTGGACGCTTCACGATTACTCACCCACCCACCCAATCTGTTCCAAGTTCGCTATCTTTCTCCTTCGAAAAAAATTCAGTTCACACGCCGTCATCACCGATCGACATGATTTTTTTTAAAAAAATTTTTGGCTGTTGACCTTCGTTTTAAGTCTGAAACCATGTGTGCGGTGCGTGGTTGTTCATTGTTGGTTAAGCCGAGACATTTCGGCGTGTTGACCGATTCCTGGCCGTCCCATCGTCTCGGCCTAGGCCATCGGACGGTGGAGGAGTTTAGAAGGATGTGCTGATAGCGTGGTTGGTGACTTGGTGTGGTGTTCGCATTGCAGCGGCGGCGCTGAACGCGGTGTTCGCCAAGCTCGGGCAGAAGGCGACGTCGTCATGGAACATCAGCGGCGACCCCTGCACCGGCGCCGCGACGGACGGCACCCCCATCGACGACAATCCCAACTTCAACCCGGCCATCAAGTGCGACTGCACCTTCCAGAACAACACCGTCTGCCGCATCACCAAGCTGTAAGTTTTCCAACCCCCCCCCCCCCCCCCCACCCCCCGGTCTATTGGGCGCGCGCGCGCGCGAGGTGTTCGACAAATTGACTGCCTGAGCATCTGAGGCACGCAATGCGCTAAACGGGATGTTTGCTGATGCAGGAAGTTATATTCCTTAGAAGTATCTGGTACGATACCGGAAGAGCTGCGGAACCTCACGCGTTTGACCCATCTGTATGAATGAACTCTCTTAACTTCCTTATGTCGGATAGTCTTTGATCCAAACTACTGCATTTTATAGATGCGATGGCAAGTTTGCCATTTGCCGTCCCACTATGCCATCGCCTTCCATTATTTCCATTGTCATCACCGTACCTCTTTTGCATTACTATAGAGTTTGGTCAGTCACTTATCATTATCTGACATAGTGGCTACTATTTCTTATAAGCTGTACTGTAGTAGTAAGTTAAAAAGGTACTACTATTATTTACTTCTCTAAAAAAGGCTACCTTTTACAACAGTCCAACTACACACTTAGTTCAGTTATGGAATGAATATAATTGGAAATAAATCTCTTTTTAGTACTCCACGATATTAATGTTGCTGATGTCTGATGTGATCTTATTTCAGGAATTTAGGACAAAATATATTAACAGGGCCTTTGCCATCATTCATTGGGGAGTTGGCTAATATGCAGAACATGTGAGATTTAGAACTCACAAGCATCATTTCACTAAATGCTTTGTTTTGCATTGAATCTCACCTTTTCTCTCTTGAACACACAAGGACATTTCGCATCAATTCATTGTCTGGACCTATTCCAAAGGAGCTCGGTAACCTTACAAATCTTTTATCACTGTAAGAACTATATTCCATGATTTCGTGACCCTATTTATTCATACAACTCTACCAAACTTTTAATCGTGAGAACTGAGAAATAATAGATCTATTTATATTTTGCACTTGCACCTTGAATTAATCAACTGTATAAAAATCATGAGATGAAGCACCCTTTAAATTGAGAACATACGGTAACATCCTCAAGATTGCACTGTTCAATGAAGGGCTCCAAATTGTGATGAATGCATAAATGGCATCTTCATTTGTTATTTTATTCTTGGGTACTACTAAGACTTGGATTTAAACTCAATTGGAAGGGCAACTTTTTTACTGATAGTGTTCGTGTTTCCTATATCATAAATTGAAATTGACAATTTTTATGTGGCTAACGTCGTTTTTTGGGTTGAATTTTCAGGGGTTTAGGCTCAAACAAGTTTAGTGGTTCCCTTCCTTCAGAACTGGGGAACCTGGACAAACTTCAGGAATTGTACGTTTCTATATGGGACTCCTTTTTTTGGGGGGCGGGGGGGGGGGGGGGGTTATACCAAACCATTCTGTTTCTTGGACTACTCAGCTCAATGTTTGCTGCTATTTTTATCTCTCAATTGTAGGTACATTGATAGTGCTGGCTTAAGTGGTCCACTACCATCATCATTTTCCAAGCTTACAAGAATGCAAACATTGTAGGACTACAAAAGGATGTGTTCTTGTTGACATTAATCTTCCGTGCCATTAAACATTGTTTCTTATATATATCCTCTTTTTTGTTCAGGTGGGCATCAGATAATGATTTTACTGGACAGATTCCAGATTATATCGGGAGCTGGAATTTGACAGACCTGTAAGATTCCTATATCCTCCGTTCATTATGCAGTAATCATTTTTAGCAGATAATTATTTAGATAATAGGGATGCTGTGTTTTCATATTGTTTCAACTAATATGGTCATATGGGTACAGTTTTCAATAACTATCTTAAGTCAGGCTTTAATTTGAGGAAAACTGTATGTGTGAACATGAGATGCATTCTAAAGCTACTTGACTCGTGTTATTTGTGGAAAAGAGATTGTTTTCTCGTTTGTAGACAATCTTTTTACTTGACTGCGCTGAATCACTTTTAGGGTTCTCTTTATTTAAGTTTGGATGATGGTTGAGCATTGGTAAATGATGCATCTTTCTTCTGTCTCTATTCATGATGGGATGGGTTCCAATTTTGAAAAGCATTATTCAGCTTTGAATATCTTTTACAATATTATGTACACCATGAAAGGAGTTGTACTTTAGCTTCATTAGTTCAGTTTCCTTTTTTAATCAAAGATTTGCTATCTTCCTGCTATCACGGCTAGTTTAATGTATCAGCAAAGAAAAATAACGATTTGAATGACTAATTAAAGCTATGATCTGTAGGCGGTTTCAAGGCAATTCTTTTCAAGGTCCAATTCCTGCTACTCTTTCTAATCTTGTCCAGTTATCAAGCTTGTAAGTGCCTTGCGATGCCAATAAATATGGTATTCTTAGTACAAAGAATGTAGAAGGGGAAAATTGAATAATCGGTTTATATGGTGCAGACGAATCGGTGATATTGAAAATGGAAGTTCTTCTTCGCTGGCATTCGTCGGTAACATGACATCATTGAGCATCCTGTATGCATAAATTTTAATTCACTTAATTACTCATACGGCCATACTACTGCTCAGAATATTAATGTAATTCAAACCAAGTTGTTAGATCTTATAATGCATAACATATTTCTTTGCAGGATTTTGAGGAACTGTAAGATATTTGATAATCTTGCATCAATAGACTTTTCAAAGTTTGCAAGTTTAAAATTACTGTAAGCATTTTATTTCTACAATAAACTGTAGTCAAGAGCCTTTTGTGAAAGATATTTTAAATGTATTTCTATGGACCATACAATGTCTGATGACCTCTTTGCCATCCTTTTTTTTTACTATTACAGGGATTTGAGTTTTAACAATATCACTGGTCAAGTACCAGCTACCCTGTTGGGTCTGAGCTTGCTGAACTCCTTGTATGGATTAGCTTGACTTCAAAAGCCTATTTGTTGGAGCCAAAGACCTATTCACGTGTCTTGCTAATGTTTACAAGTTTTGCATGTCCAGATTTCTTGGGAATAATAGTCTTTCAGGAATACTACCAAGCTCAAAAGGACCTTTGCTTACAACTCTGTATGTTCATATGATCCAATTTTGTTTAAACAGCATAACGAAGAAGTGTTTAATTTATTTCTGATGATGATTTGGCATTTCCTGTTTGCAGAGATTTTTCTTACAACCTACTCTCCGGAAATTTTCCTCCTTGGGCTAGTGATAAAAATTTACAATTGTAAGTACCAACTTCTGAAGCACTCATTAACTAGCTCCAGCCAAACTAAGGGTATATTTCATTCCCTAAAAAACAAGTGCATGCTTGACCTTGTTAGGCTTGTGTTCCTGCATAGTGTATAAGTATAAACATATGATGAGCTAGCGCATTTGGTAAATCTGAAAGCTGTATTTGATGCATGAGCTAGCGCATTCGGTAAATCTGAAAGTGTATTTGATGCATGTAGCCTGTAAGTCTTAACAAAATTTTGGACCTAATATCTGTAGCCCATTTATGATTCAGATTCTTTGTGTAAGTGATACTTAACCTTACAAACTTAGGACAAAAACGAGTATTTTTATAGCTTTTTTCCCCCAGGCTAGACCAAACAAACTCTAGATATGCTATGGAAGTATGAAGTATGGAAAGCCTTTTAATTTTAACGATGTTCATTCTACTTAGGAATTTGGTGGCAAACAATTTCGTGATCGATATCTCCAATAACAGGTGTGTCCATATTTCTAATTTCTCCTCACAAACTTGAGCATAGTTACTAGGTTCTCTCATCTTCTAATTGGATTCAAAATGTTGGTGTTTTGCATCTGCAGTGTCTTACCTTCAGGACTGGCATGCCTCCAAAGAAACACACCCTGTTTTCTTGGTTCTCCACAGTGTGAGCCTTTCACCCTTTGCAATACCATCAATGTGCTTAGTTGAGAAACACTAAATCTGCAACCGCCGATTTACTTAGTCAATTCTAAACTAACTGATCTAAATTGTTTGCAGCTTCTTCCTTTGCTGTGAACTGTGGTAGCAATAGACTCATATCAGGTTCAGATAATTTGAAGTATCAAACTGATGATGCCAGCCTTGGAGCTGCATCGTATTCTGTTACAGGAACACAAACATGGGGTGTTAGCAACGTTGGGAAGTTCATGGATGCACCAAATGGAAGTTACATAATCTACAGCTCACGCCAGTTTCAGAACACCCTAGATTCAGAACTGTTCCAAACTTCGAGGATGTCACCATCATCTTTAAGATACTATGGTATTGGACTTGAGAATGGAAACTATACAGTCACTCTTCAATTTGCAGAGTTTGGGATTGAAGACACACAGTCTTGGAAGAGCCTAGGGAGAAGGGTTTTTGATATATATCTCCAGGTTGGTTCTTGTCTAGCTTATAGACTATTTATTTATTTATTTATCTTACAATCAATTCAAGGTTTTCTTTTCCTGCTTTTTTTTGGTAGGGTGAACGTAAGGAGAAGAACTTTGACATCAGGAAGGCAGCAGGCGATAAATCTTATACTGTTGTTAAGAAGCCGTACAAAGTTCCTGTGACCAAAAACTTCCTTGAGATTCATCTCTTCTGGGCTGGCAAGGGCACTTGCTGTGTTCCTAGTCAAGGCTACTATGGGCCCACTATCTCGGCTCTGAGTATAACCCCTGGTACTCCCCTTAACTATAGATCGTGGTTCCAATATGGAAATGATGTATTTTCAAGGGTCAGTTGTAGCATTCCATTGTAAGATCACATTTTTTCTAACAAGTGGACTTCTCAGATTTCACTCCTACGGTGGGTAACGTGGAAGAACAAAACAAGAGTGCTAATAAAACAGGTGTAATTGTTGGAGTTGTAGTTGGTGTGGCAGTTTTAGGTTTGGTAGCACTTGTTGGAATTTTTATGTGGAGACAGAAAAGGAGAAAACTATCACTGGAGCAACAAGGTACATGGCACACTAGGCTCACAATGTATCCTTGGCCAGGCAAACAAGAAGTTAATAAATTGATGTTCCTTTTTATGTTCGCAGAGATATACAGTATCGTTGGAAGACCTAATGTATTCAGTTATAGTGAACTAAGGTATGCAACTGAAAATTTTAGTTCCAGCAACCATCTTGGTGAAGGAGGATATGGGGCAGTTTATAAGGTTAGTTCATCTGTTACTTTTACCTGTGAATTAACTTATTAACATCTAGACAAGTAGTGATTGTATGATTTCTTTTCTGTTATGGATAATTGGCTACACTCTTTGTGCTTTCTATTTTTTGAACATGAATGATACATATAAATAAACCAAAAAAAAATGCCAATGCATCCATTACAAAAGATGTTCGGCATTGCAATACCTGAAACTTGCATTTTGGTGAATTCCACCTTGCAGGGTCAGTTAAATGATGGAAGGGTAGTGGCAGTGAAGCAGCTATCTCAAACATCTCATCAAGGGAAAAAGCAATTCGCAACAGAAATAGAAACTATATCCCGAGTGCAACACCGTAATCTCGTGAAGTTGTATGGTTGCTGCCTTGAAGGCAATAATCCACTACTGGTTTATGAGTACATGGAAAACGGAAGCCTTGATAAAGCACTATTTGGTACAAATTCAGTTTGATGGAATTGGGATTTTATAATTCAGGTTTATTGTAGTCTGTAACCTAAAATCTAAACCCTTCATTTGCAGGAACTGAGAAATTGAACATAGATTGGCCAGCACGTTTTGACATATGCTTAGGCATTGCAAGAGGTCTGACTTATCTTCATGAAGAATCCAGCATCCGTATTGTGCACAGAGACATCAAGGCCAGCAATGTCTTACTTGACGCCAATCTCAATCCTAAGATCTCAGATTTCGGGCTAGCCAAACTTTATGATGATAAGAAGACACATGTCAGCACGAAAGTTGCTGGTACATTGTAAGTACATTCCATCTGTCCCACCTTTATGTTTACAATTTTTCATATTTAAGTTAATGGTATTTTTGGCTATCCTTTGTTCAGTGGTTATCTTGCACCTGAGTACGCCATGAGAGGTCATATGAGTGAGAAAGTTGACGTCTTTGCATTTGGCGTGGTCTTGTTGGAGACTTTAGCTGGACGGCCGAACTACGATGATACACTTGAGGAAGATAAGATTTATATTTTCGAATGGGTAAGCTCAGTAGCTCACTGATGAACTCCTAACCCAAGGAAATAAAAATTATAATTGGTCGTATTATTGGCAGAATATACTCCGAAAATTCTACTAATGTCTGATAATATTAAACACACATGGCATCATATGCTTTACAGAATTACAGTTAGACCCTCTAATTTACCTTTTTTAATCAAAACAAGCAAAATTTATCTGATTTTACCCCTATCATCTGAATGCTTCCATCTCAAATTCTCAATACCTTCAGGCCTGGGAGCTGTACGAGAACAACAACCCTCTGGGCATTGTAGACCCAAGGCTCACAGAATTCAACAGGGCGGAAGTGCTCCGGGCCATCCACGTCGCCCTCCTCTGCACCCAAGGCTCACCTCACCAGCGGCCGCCCATGTCGAGGGTCGTGTCGATGCTCGCCGGCGACACCGAGGTCACCGATGTGTTGATGAAGCCGAGCTACATCACGGAGTGGCAGATCAAGGGCGGCAACACCAGCTTCGCCAACAGCGCCGCCGTCGGGCAACCGAGCTCAGTGCTGGGACAGACCTCGCAGCAAGCCTCGTCGGTGTTCTTGAACTCTGTCATCCAGGAAGGCAGGTGATTTCGTGCCGTTTCCTCAAGCGACAGATGATAATCTCGTCTTCTGAAGTCGTGATTGCGAATACACGTTGCAAAGTGCAAATGGTGTCAAGACTGTCAGTTTTGCAGTGCAGGTTGTCGTCGTCGTCGTCTCTCTCTCTCTCTCTCTCTCTTGCTTTTTTACAGTTTGCTGGTTGACTATTATTGTTATTGTTATCGTTATTGTTATTAAGTTTGATTCATACCTGTACAGTATAAGTTTGGGTATATATATATTTGATCAAATAGAAGCGGTGCTTTGCCTGATTTGGATGTGAATAAGATTTGGGCTTTCTTCTGAGGTGTATCGAGTTTGATCCTGAAATTTTACCTGCAGAAATACTCCGTCCTCTCTCATCCCTCCAATTTATTTTTTAAATTTTGAAATCATTTACCCTAAATTTATACGAAGGATGCATCCAAAGATATATATACAGTGGATAGATGAAATCGATATTTCCTGGATTCCTGGATACGGTCTAGTGTTGCTCCATTGACTCTTAACGCATTGTTCAGAGCTAAATCTCAACACGTAAGCATCAGTGATTCAAAGTTGCTGACGTCTGCCATTGAAATGATTACGCCGTTTTTTTTTCCTTTTTTACATACATACAACTCATCCATGGAAAGATATTTCACTGTTCCTAAAAAAATAGATATTTCACCGTGGAGTCATGATCAAAGATTTGAACAAGACATTGATCTACATTACGAAGTTCTTAATTTGCTCGCAGTAATTCGATTTAATGCAGTTCAGGAATTTTTTCATAGTCAAAGGTGCTATACTTCTGTACCATGTGAAATAGTTCTATTCTCGCAAAAGTACGATAAGCTTATCCATTTCATCAAACAAGTTTGAGATCTAAAATATACTAATCGCCATACCGACAAGAGCAAACCATTTTCGCAACTTTGGCTGCATAATCTGAAAAAAAAATTTCATGCATGAGATAGTTATGTGTGTGCCGTTTTAATTATTATTTGTTAAGTACACGGCCTAATGCATGAACAAGCATCTTGGCATATGTGAAATGTGCTGAAAATGCAACTGCCGGGGACGACTTTTCAATTCGTTCATGGAATTTGGGCAGGATGTTGGGACAGATGTCTGCATCAGCTTTCATAAAACTATTAATTGGACAAAAGTTGTTTCTTCTTTCCTATCATGTGGCAAATTAGTTATTCGCAACTCGCATTTAATATTATTGGATAATTTGGAGGGCAGCATCTACCTAAGCTATCATGTAGCTAGGAGACCTATTTTGAATAAAAAAAATAATAAATAAAAACCAAATTGTAATATGCATAGTCTCGTTGACGTGTCAAGATTTTAAGTTTGATATTTATGTAGCTAATGACATTGCTTTCTCTGTCTTGATTCTTGGAGGTAATTGTTCGTCGCAAACAAACAAACAAGCAAACAAACCATGCGACGTTGAAGTCCAAGTTGGCACACTCCAACAGTACAACCCAGAGGGGACCAACGTCACAAAACCACATCATACCAATTAAGCGACATCCTTAATAATTTAATCTTGTAAACTCCCAAGCTCTTAATACAAAGATACGTAAGGCTTTTACGTATTTGCAGAAAAAACAATAATCTAAGATACAACTAAATGCAAATGTACACAACAATTTAGAATTTCCACTGTCTTCAGAGAGAAATGTAAAAAAAAGAGAGAACAGTTCACCAATCACCATACCTGGTCGGATTTGCCTCTTCAGATATTAATCCTTAATTACGTTCGTCCATACTTGTAGTACTGTTGTACAGTGTAGTTGACTCATGAAATGGAAATCCTGGGACATTAATTGGGTTCGCATCTAAACACTAGACGAAGAAATTCTGCTGGCTTCATCACAACACAATCTTGTGATCTTGTCATTCCTAGCTCCCGGTCCAACCAAGTCATTTGCTGAATTATTGCATTATGCGTACTATGTGAATTGTGATGGCAACAACACAGAGCATGCTTAGTTTGCTTATCACAGTCTGCATTGTCAGATCATGAGAGCAGTTGTTGCCAGTATAGCCAGCTAGGACTGCCATTTTGGTGCTCCTATAAACAAATTAACGTGGCGCTACCCAGCATCAACCAATTCATGATTGCATCCTTGTCTCCATATGCTTAACTAAGTATAGGTAATATATATTGTCTGTCCACTCTCTGTCAGCCACTCTGAATCTCTGATCCATCACATATTCACATTCTTCAGAGTTCAGAGAAAGCGATTCAAGCAGACGGAGAGAGATGAAGCCTAGGTTGCTGAGCTGTTGCTTCCTCCATGGCTGTGTCTGTGTTCTGCTGCTGAGCTCTTGGAAAGCAGGTGTTCAGGCTCAGTGCAGAAATGTATATTGAGACTAAGACTTCAGATCTATATAACAGGTTGAATATATATATATACAGTCTAGTAATAAAAAACGAACGTAGAGACTGAAGCGAAAACTGGTGAACAAAAGCACGGGTAGGCCTTTGATGACAATATCGGCGAACTAGTGCGCCGACGGTACATAAAGCATCTGAACCTGTCCTATCACGATCTTATCACGTACGAAGTGAATATCTATCTCTATATACTTTGTGCGTTTATGATGAATCGGGTTAGCGGTCATATAGACGGCGTTGACGTTATCGTAGTAGACGATGGTCGTAGAGAGGATAGGTGCACGGAGCTCCTGGAGAAGCTAGCGAAGCCAGCAATACTCGGCGACGGCGTGGGCAACGGCGTGATACTCGGCTTCGGCGCTGGATCGAGATACTGTAATCTGGCGCTTTGAGAACCAAGAGACTAGAGTGTCGCTAAAGAAGACATAGTAGCCGGATGTGGAGCGTCGAGAGTCGAGACAGCTGGCCCAGTCCACGTCGAAGTACGCGGTGAGAGAGTCGATGGGGCTAGAGCTAAGATGTAATCCAATGGAGAGTGTGCCCTTCACGTAGCGAAGAATATGTTTGAGCAGCATGAGGTGAGGTTCACGTGGAGCATACATGAAGAGACACACTTGTTGGACGGCGTAGGTGAGATCAGGGCATGTTAGTGTGAGATACTGGAGAGCACCAGCAAGACTCCGGTATTGAGAGGGATCAGCTACGAGAAAGCCATCGGTTGCGGAAAGCTTGGCGTGAGTATCGACGGGGGTGGCCATGGGGTGACATTCAGCCATGCCGGCTTGTTGGAGGAGATCGATGGCATACTGACGCTGGGAGAGAAAGAGCCCGTGAGAAGAGCGGGTGACAAAGATGCCAAGGAAGTGATGGAAAGGACCGAGATTGACCATGTCAAACTTGGAGTGGAGTTGGACCATGATCTAGTGTAGGAGAGACGACGAGAACGCTGTAAGAACAAAGTTGTCGATGTAGAGGAGAAGATAGGCGGTGGTGTTGCCGATGTGAATGATGAAGAGGGAGGTATCGGAGACAGAGGCTATAAAGCCGATGTACCGAAGATAGGCAGTAAAACATTGGTACTAGGGGCAAGGGCCTGTTTAAGGCTGTAGAGAGAGCGCTGAAGGAGGCAGATGTTGTCGGGACGAGATGGATCGACGAAGCCTGGAGGCTGCTGACAGTAGATCGTTTCCGTCAGATGACCGTGAAGAAAGACGTTCTTCACGTCGAGCTGGTGGATCGGCCAAGAGTGCGAGGCAGCGAGAATGATAACAACCTGAATGGTAGCGGGTTTGACGACGGGACTGAAGGTCTCGTCGTAGTTAATGCCGGGACGTTGGGAGAAACCCCAAACTACCCAGCGTGCCTTGTGACGAGCAAGCGATCCATCGACGTGAAATTTGTATTTAAATATCTACTTATCGGTCACAACATTGACACCGGGAGGATAAGGGACGAGGCGTCAGGTCTCGTTATCCATAAGGGCCTTGTACTCGTCGACCATAGTCACACGCTATTAAGAATCGGCCAAGGCTGAACGAGGAGTCACCAGGATGGGCAAAATAGTACAATGGACTGTTGAGAACCCATAGCGCTTGGTAGGGCGGAGGGACCCGATTTATGATCGGGTGATCATATGATAGGTGGAGGAGACAGGAGGATTCGTAGGAGCCGATGGGAGCGTGAGAGGTGGGGTGGGGATTGGTTGGTGAAGAGCGTCACTGGCTCAGGATCGACGATTGTATGTTCGGAAAAATGGCTGAACGAGGTCGGCCTGAGCCGATGAAGGTGGGTAAGCCAATGGAGGTTGATGGGTCGATGGGTTTGGACGATCCGATGAAGGTAGAGCAGTCAATAGGGAGGGGCGAGCCAATGGAGACGGAGGGGCCAATAGGTAAGGACGAGCCGATGGAGACTGAGGAGCTGATGGAGTTGATGTGTCCGATGGGAGGGAGATAATATCAGCCGGAGAGGGTGGTGGAGGAGGAGAAAACCGTTTGCGGAGGAAATGGGGAGGAGAGAGCTGAGATGAGAAGGCAGAGGAGAAATATCGGGAAAAAAAGTCTACGACGGAAAGGAAGCATCGACTTACCGATAAAAACATACTAACACGTCAGAGATGTCTAGAACTGCTCTAATACTAGACTAGTGAACTAATACTCAACAACCACCACCACAGAAGGTACGATGTACGCATGCGATCTTGGCGATTGATTGGCGAGGCCAGGAGAGGTGAGGCTGCGCTAGTTTCTTGTTCGGTTTTGGGTGGCGTCGTGCAGCGTGCAGCGACGGCGCTGAACGCGATGATGGCGAAGCAGGGTCTGAGCGCGCCGCCGTCGTGGAACATCATCGGCGACCCGTGCAGCGGCGCCGTGACGGACGACACGCCGCTGGACGACAACCCGAGCTTCAACCCGGCCATCAAGTGCGACTGCTCCGACCAGAACAACACCGTGTGCCACATCACGAGACTGTATGAATTGAAAGATCATCTACCAAATTTCTTCTCTCTTTTTTCCATGATTTTTTTCAAATATGTTCATCAGGTTGGATTGTCTCGTTTGTTTGTTTGATGGAGCAGGAAAATCAACACGCTGGATGTGGTCGGTCCCATCCCAGAAGAGCTCGTTAACCTCACTCACCTCATCAAGCTATAAGCCTGTTAACTTATTTCAGCTGAGCGAAATTTGCAATTTGTTTTTGCTTAGTTTGAGCCTATCTAGATTTTATTTTGTTCAGTTTGACCATTGTGCATAATGTGGTCTTGTGCTCATGCAACCCATTTTTATTCCATTTTTTGTTCAAAATAAATTATGACGGCTTTTTTAGACGAGAATTTATGATGGATTTTTCAAGTTAGAAATATGTTAGGAATTCTTTTCGTAAATATCTTCTGTTGGCTAGGATGAGTCGGCCCGGAATTAGCTGGGCTTTTTTCGGCCCACATAAAGAGCCCATTTGAGCGCTCTCCCCGTTCCCACACCTGCGCTCCGCTTCCACGCCGCCCCACCGCCGGAAATGCCGGAGAGATGGCCGGCCATCGTCGCCGGGCGCATGCCGGTTCTCCTGGAGGAGACCGTTGCTGGCGTTGCGGAGTTCGAGCCCAATGGCGCCTCGGCGTCAGTGGTGTACTGTGACGTTTAGGGGCGTCGAGATCGCGGAGGTGATGGTGCCCGATCTTATTCCCAATCCAAGCCCATCGTGAGATCGTAGCAGGAGCAACTTAGGTAGTGATCGTTGTTGTGATTGCTATGTTTACTCATGTGACCGCCACATTCTCCGATTCCTCGATTTTTTGGGGTCTGATGGTTGGTTCGTCAGTTTATTAGGTCAGCATCGATTTCTGACGTCATGTTCGTCAATTGATTAGGTCGGCGTCGAGTTCTAGTTGGGGATGAACACTCGATATCAGTAGCTAGCTGAGTTGTCGAACAGCTTATCAAAACCAAAGCTTAGGATGCATAGATGTGACTGGTGTGTAACTAACGTCGTTGGTATCTGGTATTGTGATTTCAGGGACTTCAGAAAGAATTATTTCTCCGGGGCCGTTGCCCGTGTTCATTGGAGAAATGACAGCTCTCAGGTACATGTGAGAGTTACTGTTCACTGCATAATTATTTACTCTTTACATTTCAATTTTCATGTCTTGCTTCCAACACCAATCTTACATTCTTTTTCCTCGAAAATTACAAGTATTGTGGGCATTAATGTGTTGTCCAGACCTATCCCCAAGGATCTCGGCAATCTTACAAATCTTGTATCGCTGTAAGCTCCAATCTTGCTGTTCTGATAAGCAATAAGTTTTTTAATATAGGGTAAGCTCCAATCTTGCTGTTCTGATAAGCAGTAAGTTTTTTAATATAGGGTAACACCAACATTGTTGGCAAATATAGTAATGAATTTAATTTTTTTTGTCTTCCCATTCATGGAAAATTGAAAACTATATTGTGGAAGAGGAGCCTTACACAATAGTGTGCCTTCCTCATCAAATATTAACCAGCATTTAGATTTTTTGAAAAGAAACCAGCACTTCAGCAGCACTTTCTTGTGAATATTTTCCTGGAGCTAACCTAGTTTATCTTATACTCTCAGGGCATTGGGCTCAAATAATTTTAATGGATCACTTCCTGATGAGCTGGGTAAATTGACAAAACTTCAACAACTGTAAGTTATCTGTTTGGTCTTTGTTTTCATTTTATTTTATATGATCATCAGTTTTTCTTTGCTGTTCAGAGGTGATAATCATCTGCTTGAATGAAGTTACATGTCTGAATTGTAGGTACATTAATAGTAACGACTGCAGTGGCCGTCTACCAACAACTTTATCACAACTTATGAATCTGTCCACCTTGTAATTTCGCAAAAAAGTGTTTGAGATTTCAACAAATAATTATGAACACTATTGTCATTGTGCATCCAGTTGGGCATCGGATAATAAGTTCACTGGGCAAATACCTGATTATCTTGGGAGTTTGACCAACTTAACCCAACTGTTAGATTATTCTTTGGCCAATACCGACATTTAACCCTTTTTCTAACTGTTCTCTTGGCACAAATAGCAAGGAAATGTTGTGCATGTTTTGCTTGCATGAAATGTTTGTGTGAAATGCAACTTCTTTCTCACAAAGAGCTAGAATAGTTTGCGTTACTTATTTATAACCAAACATATGTCTATTTTTAGGAGGCTCCAAGGGAATTCTTTTCAAGGTCCTATTCCCTGAAGCTTTTATAATCTTGTCAAGTGAAAAGCTTGTAAGTTCCTAGTGTTTCAGTGACAATGACTGTTTTTCATTGCAAACATAAACTTATGGCAGTGATGGAAACATTGATTGTCTCAATTTAACAGAAGAATAGGGGATATAGTAAATGGAAGCTCTTCACTGGCGTTCATTGGAAACATGACATCTTTGGGTGATCTGTATGGTTCACACCTAACTTCCAGTAACAGTTTAAGATCCTAAGTATTTAACTTTTCGACTGGCAGTGTCTTGAGAAACAGCAGGATTCCTAATTCACTTGCATCGGTGAACTTCTCCAAGTTTGGAAGTTTAAATCTACCATAAGAATTTTCATTTATCATAAAATCACAAACAAAAATAATAAAAAGAGACTTAAAATATTAAAATATTTTGAAAGTTTTGTTCTTGAATAGAAGTGCATAAAAAACAACTATTTTCGTACCTAAACCTTAATATATAGTTTCTGTTGGGTTTTATTTCTAGCTTACTTAATTTACTTTGGATTGAAAGGTTTTGATATTAATATTAATGTTAATAAAATTACAAACAAGTGTGCCATGTCGTTGTCTAATACTCATTATTGTTGGTTCAGGGATTTGAGTTTTCACAATATCACAGGTCAAATTCCTCCGTCAATCTTGAATCTTCCTTCTCTTACTTTTCTGTAAGTGTTATATTCTGACCTTGTTTTTGCAACAATATTTTTCTTTTTCCTGTATGCTGATGTTTGCAAATATCTTATTCCAAAACATGTTTGAATCAGATTTCTTGGGAATAATAGCCTTTCAGGAAGTCTGCCAACCATGAGGAGTCCTGTGCTTACCAATTTGTATGTTCATATGTTCTATTTATGTTCCCATTTTGTCTCAATGATCGAAATATTTATCGATCTAATTTCTAAAATATCCCATGTTACTCTGTAGAGATTTGTCATGCAACCACCTCTCAGGAAGCTTTCCTTCTTGGGCTGCCCAGAAAGATTTACAACTGCATGTTTCATAAGTATATACCTTTTTACTGATTTTTGACTTAACTTAATTTAATACAGTTTTTCAGTCCCAAGCTTGTTAAGGTAGGTTAGAGTTGAAACTCAACAAAAATATCTAAATCACGGTTCAGACACGTCAATAAGTATTTTTCAAGTTTTTCTATTTAAATATAGATCTTTAGATATATCCCATTTTTTAAAGTTTTTTTATTATTTCTCTCTATATTAATTTTGGTATTTCTTTATCTTTTTTCATATTATTATTTTGATTTAGAATTTCACAATATACTGACGTCTCTGTGGTTTTTCTTTAGACATAGTCAAACCAGCTCAACCGATATTAGACAAGCTTTTATTCAATTGGTACTACCTCTAGTTAATCATGTATATTCTTATTCTGGATTTGATCCATTTTTATATGACCATAAATCTAACGTAGCATACGTATTTCTGCAATACTCAACTATTGAATATGACGTCTTTTTTAGACTAATATTTTACTCCATATATCATAGTAAGTCTAATCGCTGTTCTATAAAACTTGTTTTTTAGCTTTTGCGGTACTCTTTTATTATAAAGGATGTAGATAACTTTTTAATGATTGAATATATAAATTACAAAGACAGAAACATTCAACGTAAAAGTGATATCTGTTGTGCATTTTTTAAGGAATTTGGTGGCAAATGACTTTGTGCTTGATGGCACTGATATGAGGTAATTGCCAGTTGTTACATTTTTTTTATTAAGACCATTAGCTCCTTAAGTAAAACACTATATTTATTTCAGCTTGTAAGTTGTAATTAGAATTTAAAATAGTGATGTATTCTATCTGTAGTGGTTTGCCATGGGGATTGAATTGTCTTCAGCGGAATGCCCCCTGTTTTCTCGGTTCACTGAAGTGTAAACCTTCATCTCTGCAACTTTGTGCATATGCCTACTTCAGAGAATTGTACAGACTTTTGATTTAATATTTTTCCTCCAGCTGCCTCCTTTGCGGTGGACTGTGGTGGTGGTAGAACCATATCGGGCTCAGATAATGCCATGTATCAGGCTGATAACGCCAATCTTGGTGCTGCATCATACTATGTGGCTGGCGCACCTACGTGGGGTGATAGCACCACTGAAAGATTCATGGATCCACCCAATGTAAGTTACATAATCTACAGTTCACTCCAGTTCGATAATACACTAGATTCTGAACTGTTCCAAAGAGCAAGGATGTCACCATCATCTTTGAGATACTATGGTATTGGACTTGAGAATGGAAACTACACTGTAACACTTCAATTTGAGGAGCAGAGGGAGGAGATACTATGCCAAGGTGGACTTCCCTGATGTGCAGTCTTGGAGGAGCAGAGGGAGGAGGATTTTTGACATCTATGTTCAGGTGGCCTGCAAACTTACAACTTCACTGGTACTTGATGCATTTAGCTCATTAACTCTTATCAAGAATCTTTTTCTTGATTTTTGTATCTTGTATAGGGGAGCATAAGGAGAATTTTGACATAAGAAAGGCAGCAGGAGGGAAATCTTTCACTGTTGTTAAGAAGCAGTATATTGTCCCTGTGACAAAAAATTTCCTTGAGATTCATCTCTTCTGGGCTGGAAAGGGTACTTGCTGCTTTCCTCATCAAGGTTACTATGGGCCTGCAATATCAGCTTTGTTAAGAAGCAGTATGTACTGATCTGAACTAGATTTTTTTTTCCGTTCTATATTTTTGTTATACTAACTGTTACAATGCCATTTGGGACTGGGAATCATCTAAGATATACCAGTATACGGTATACCTCTTCTGGTTGGAAAAAAAACATCACTGTGACATGTTGATGCATGCTTTGACATTTTTTTAAAAATTTTGGCCAATGATATATTTAACATCCAGAAAGAACAGGAAAATTTGGTGCTAGAGGTACTTCCATCATGTTTTAAAGATTTAACTGAATATACAATCATAAGTGAATGATCAGAAGTCTGTAATGAAGTTAGCAGTCTGTGCCAGCAAAATATTGGCTATAAGGCCAATATATAAATATCCCTGATAAATTTATGGATGAATTAAGTTGAATGTATATGTTTCAAACGAATATAAATATCAAAACACATATGATCAATGTTTTACAATTGTTCATATTATCTCAATTAAGTTTTAATTGAACTTTTCATGTTCTGACTTAGCTTTCTCCAGATTTTATCCCGATGGTGCGTAGCCCTGCAGACAACAAGAGCAGGAGCAAAATTACTGTGATTATTGTAGTTGTGGTTGGTGTTGCAGTTTTTGCATTGGCTGCACTTGCTGGACTCTTTATATGGAGACAGAAGAGGAGAAAGATATTATTGGAGCTAGAAGGTATTTCATACACCAGTATCACTTTGTGTTCTTCGACTTTACGTGCAAATTATGCTAACAAGTTTTGTTGTGATTTAATCTGCAGAATTGTACAACATAGTTGGAAGACCAAATGTCTTACAGTTATAATGAGCTAAGGTCAGCTATGGAAAATTTTAGTTCTAGTAACCTACTTGGTGAAGGAGGATATGGATCTGGATTTGCATGCCATGTTTAAATTTGGTAATACCATTTGGTAATACCTAAATCTAGTTCCTGATAATTTAAATATTAGTACACAGGAATGTCAAAACTCAAGAGATATGCCTTTTATTGTGAACTGGTGCCTTTTCAAGTGCATTCATCGGCATGAATTGTTTAACTCCCTGAGGTTATGAAATGCCTTGCATTGTTGAGAAGTGCAACTTTCTTGCAGGGTAGATTAAGTGATGGAAGGGCGGTGGCAGTGAAGCAGCTCTCGGAGTCATCTAATCAGGGGAAAAGCGATTTGCTATAGAAATTGAAACTACATCTCGAGTGCAACACCGTAACCTTGTGACGCTGTATGGTTGCTGTCTTGAGAGCAATATTTCGCTGTTGGTTTATGAGTATCTGGAGAATGGAGGCCTTGACCAAGCACTGTTTGGTATAAGTTTATTTGGTTTTACATGACTTGGAAATTTACTTGAATGTCAAATTTTTTAAAGCATCAATCTTTATCTTCAGGAAATGGAAGCTTAAACCTAGATTGGCCAACATGATTTGAGATATGCTTAGGCATAGCAAGAGGTATAGCTTATCTTCACGAGGATTCTAGCATCAGTATCGTGCACAGAGACATAAAGGCCAGTAATGTCTTGCTAGATGCTGATCTCAATCCTAAGATCTCGGATTTTGGGCTTGCCAAGCTCTATGATAACAAGAAAACTCACGTCAACACAAAAGTTGCTGGCACATTGTAAGTGATCTCTCACCTCACTGCTCTATGTTACCGTGCTATTGTCAGATACGTTCTAACTGCAATTGGTCGACTTCACTTCAGCCAGTGGTTACCTTGCAGCTGAGTATGCCATGAGAGGTCGTATGACTGAAAAGGTTGATATGTTTGCATTCGGCGTGGTCGCGTTGGAGACTGTTGCTGGTGAATCAAACTACCAGAATTCACTCGAGGAAGACAGAACTTACATAGTTGAAAGAGTAAGGCCAGCAATGCTTATAAGCTTAATTGCAAATCTTTTGAATAGTTCAGTATCTTTAGAATGCCTTATATTCATCTTTTCTTTATATATACTGCAAGACATAACAATCGATAAGCTGTAATGTAATAACTCAAATTCTCAATGTTTTCAGGTCTGGGAGCTGTACGAAAACGGCCGTCCACTCGACTTCGTGGACCCAAAACTCTCCGAATTCAACAGCGAAGAGGTGATCAGAGTCATCCGTGTCTCGCTCCTCTGCACCCAGGGCTCCCCCCACAAGCGGCCGTCAATGTCAAGGGTGGTCTCCATGAATACCGGAGACGCCGACGTAACCGAGGAAGCCACAAAGCCGAGCTACATCACGGAGCGGCAGATCAAGGTCGGGAGCTGCCACCACACAAGCAGCAGCCAGGTCGGCTCGCCATCGACGAGGGCAGGTGACATCTGACAAGCTGTGTAACGAAGGCTTGGAGCTGAAATCCCGGGTCATACAAAGAAGGCAGCAGCTAACTGAACGTTCAAGGCGTCTAGAAGCTCTGGTCTGCCCGTGCATCACGCACGGCATCACATGGTACAGGTGTTTGGCATCGCTTCCTCGCTGGAAATTGATCGAGCAGGAGCCGTGTTGTTGGGTTGACCTTTCCCATGATGAGTAGTTCATGAGCGTGGCTCGTGCCCTTTGCTCAATTTCCTTTGTTTTTTGGTTTCCCTTTTCTCATCCAATGGCAGCGGTGTGCTTTTTCGCGGTACGCAGCCTTCCAATTGCTTTTGTGTAAATATTCTTTTGTTAATACCAAGCGCTAGGACTGATACTGTTAACTAAGCTAACATCATTCAAATAGTTAGTCTTTTTTTAAAAAAATTAACAACATTATGATATGTATATACCACTTAAAAATCAAGTTTATCCTCAACTCACATATTGATAAATAAAAAAAATTAGCAATTTGATTTTTGATGGAGTGGTACATGTCATTATACTTTCCATTGTTAATTTTTTAAAATTTTTTTCATAACTATTTGTATTAAATTTTAGAGAAAAAGGTATAAAAGAATTTCTCTTGAGAAATTAGAATTCACATCCGCGATGTTACTGTTTAGGTGTTATGTTTGGTGAGATAATGACTTTTTAAGAGCACTCCACCCGTTTTAAAGAATTCCACAAGACTGAGATACAAGTAATGCCTTGCACACTGCTACATGACACGTCATCCCTGCACGAAAGAAGCTTTGGAAGTATCGAGGTTTCGAGAAGGGGTAAATTCGTCAATTCACAGGAGGAGTAAACGAGAGCAACGATAAACCCGCGTTCGTCGCGGGCAGAAACCCGACAACCCGCCCGCTTACTATCCAATTCCAATCCATGAATCCATCCGTCCGGTCCACATTCAAATCTCCCCACCGCTCCTCATCCGAATTTCCATAATTCCATTCCAATCCAATCCTCCTCGTAATCTCCCCCAAATCCGCGATTTTCTCCTAATCCTCCTCTTCCCCACCCCCCCGAATCATCTTCGATTCGGCCCAGAGCTTCCGCGCCGGCGGCGATGGCGGGTGCGGGGGCGGCGGCGGTGGAGCAGGCGCACGAGCTCTACCGGGGAGGCCGACACCGGGAGGCGCTCGAGCTGTACACGGCGGCGCTGGCCGCGGCGCGGGGACCCGCCCAGCGCATCGCGCTGCACAGCAACCGCGCCGCGTGCTACCTCAAGCTCCACGACTTCCACAAGGTATTATTTGGCGTTGTTTGGTTACTTTGACTTTGGTAGATTTGGGCGCCCCTTGCTGCTTCGAAGTTTTGTTTAGGGTAGTGGCTTGATATTTTAGTCCTCGGGGTGTAAGCTATCTGGTCGTGGTTTCCAGTTCAGCAGCGGGCTTGTGGTTTTCAGGGCGGCTTGATTGTGTTTACTTGTGCAAACTCTGGTTTGGGAGGTGTGTAAGCAGATTCAAGCATCTGTTCTATAGCCAAGACATACTCTTAACGTTTATCAATTGTGGCTTGTTTGCTGTGGCGGTGTGTATTTCTTAGCTCAAATCCTGTTAAATTTAGTTCTGTAGGACGCTTTCTAATCCATATACTGTTGTACTGTTCTGACTGAATTTGAGAAGTTACTGGGACTAATGCTTTGCTAGGTGACTTTGTGTTTCCATCCCAAAAATAGTAGTTCAAATTGATCTGGTACGGATCGATTTAGATGTAGTGAACACTTGGCGAATGATTAGACTACTGAGTATTTGGACCTTCTAGTGCTTTACAAAGTTTTGGACTGATAAACCTGGTAGGCTAGGTTTCAATAATCTGTGGAATGCATGATTTCTGAGTTAATGCAGCATCCAAAATTTCATAGGATAATTAAACCTCTGTTTTGATGGTCAACTATGTACATGGGCAAAATCATGCCTCCTTGAGAAACCAGCATTAATTAATGGGACACAATTACGGACATTTCATCTGTAATACTTGTGGGGTAGTTGATGATCTGGCGCAAACTGCAGTGGGTTGTGTGTGCTTCTCTGGAATAAGTTGACATCTGACATCATTTATTGTTATTTTTCTATGTTATCATCACTGTTACCAAAAAACGTTTTCTTTCTGGAAATGCTGTAGGCTGCAGAAGAGTGCACATCTGTCCTTGAGTTGGATAGGGAGCATGCTGGAGCTCTGATGTTACGTGCACAGACTCTTGTCACTCTGAAGGATTACCAGTCAGCTCTATTTGATGTGAACAGGCTTATTGAGATAAATCCGTCATCTGAAGTATATCAGAACCTTCATGCGCGACTGAAGACACAGCTAGTAAGTTTTTCCCTCTTCCTTCTGCTAGTTAATTCACTTTGCTTTAGCTTCTTACACCTGCATTATACCTATTGCAATATCATCCGATATAACTAAAATATATCCTTACATAATTCAAATATATAACAAAGATGCTATACTTTATTTGGTACAAACATAAACCTTTCTAGTTGCTATCAGCAGATAACTTCTCCCCTTTATTTATAAATATTTTCTAAATGACTGAAATAAACTATAGCTGTTCAATTGCTTGTTTACTTACTGTCCAGTTATTACTGCTTGTTAACCTGTTATCTGTGTTATTTTAATCTCTGTAGGCACTAGCTCCCATTCTAGAGTCTGAAGAGGAGTCCTTATATCTTGAAGAAGATAAAGAAGAGTTGCCTCCAAAGGGAAGTAGAAAGATCGAGATTTCTATCACTAAGTGTGATCAACCTGCTACTGAACTGATTCTCGAAAAGAAACCTGCAACTGAACCTATTCTTGATAAGAAACCTGCAGCAGAACTGATTCTCGAAAAGAAACCAGCAAGGGAACCTCCAAAGGTTGAGGTGCCTCCCAGTCTGCCTCCAAAACCACAGGGTTGGGAGACCATTGCAAAACCAAAGGGACATTCAGGACTTGATTACTCAAAATGGGACAAAGTTGAAGATGACTCGAGTGAAGAAGAGGATGAAGAAGAAGAAGAGCTTCCTCAGTATAAATTCAAAGTCAGAACTGTCGGTGTGCGGTCTGTGAAGTAAACAGGTTTACAAATAAAACTATGGTCTGTGGATAATGGTTTGACAGCTTGGTTACTAACTGAGGTCTCACTTGCTTATTCACATCTTGGACTACTGTGATGATACCTGCGGGTTCGTGTTTAGCCGGGACTCAGTAAAGCATCACTGATAATACAATATAATTCACTGCTCTCATCTTGTGAACAGGTAATTTCCATAAAGTTATAACTAAAGTTTGTGTTGCAGTTCACTTGTTTGCTCACAATTGTTCATATTGTCTTGCAGGTTTCAGGATTTGAAACCTTTGCTGATAACTTCCCAAGTCTGAGCTGAGCATATTCAAGACTTTAAACGCAATGTGGGAAGGATTATAGTAGGGAACTGATGTACAAAAATCCTTAGAATTGAACTAACACACTGGTGCAGTGTATGGTTTGTAGAATCGAGTGTGATCTCTCTTGCCACCTGTGCGCCTGTTGCACTTCAGTGATATACTTTCTCCGTTCTAAATAAAATATAAGAATTTCAATTATTTTTCAATTATTTTTTTATCTTATCCCATCTGTCCAACCATCTTTATTTATTTTATATTTATTGAATAATTTTCTTTATTAAATAATTTAGAAATGATTATATTTTAAAACTGATGCAGCATGAATTTTCCTCTTTTCATGTCAGTTAGCTGTCAACTTTGTGTTGTCCTAGGACATCGATTCATGTGTTCATGCTATGAACCTGACGTGAACCAGCCATTTTGATGCTCCGCGTTCATTTTGGCGAGGAACCTGTAGAATATGTATAGTGACTATAAATCCTTCCGAGCGTATACAAGGGATCGGATCTATATATATATAACCTAGGCAAGTGGTCTGTCTAACACCCTCCCGTAGTCGTAGCGGGAGAAGAACGAACGCAGAGACTGGATCGAAAACTGGTGAACAAAGACGTGGGCAGTCCTTTGATCATTATATCGGCAAACCGATATACCGATGGTACATGGAGCACCCGAACCTGTCCTAATGTAACCTTGTCACGGACAAAATGGATATCGATCTCGATGTGCTTGGTGCGTCAGTGATGGACTGGGTTGACGGTCATGTAGACGGCACTGACATTATCGCAGTCGACGACGGTCGCGGTGAAGAGGGGTGCACGGAGCTCCTGGAGAAGCTGGCGAAGCCAGCAGCACTCGGCGACGACGTGGGCGACGGCGCGGTACTCGGCTTCAGCGCTAGAGCGGGACACTATAGTCTGGCGTTTTGAGGATCAGGATACAAGAGTGTCACCGAGGTAAACGCAGTAGCCGGACGTAGAGTGTCGAGAGTTAGGGCAGCCTGCCCAGTTCACGTCGAAGTACGCGATGAGAGAGTCGATGGGGCTGGAGCTGAGATGGAGCCCCCCGCTGGAGAGGGTGCCCTTCACGTAGCATAGGATGCGCTTGAGCAGCGCGAGGTGAGGTTTGCGCGGAGCGTGCATGAAGAGGCACACTTGCTGGACAGCGTACGTGAGGTCGGGTCGGGTGAGTGTGAGGTATTGGAGAGCCCCGACAAGACTCTGATAGTGAGAGGGATCGGCAACGAGGGCAGCATCAGCGGCGGAGAATTTGGCGCGAGTGTCGACTGGGGTGGCCGTAGGGTGACAGTCGGCCATGCTCGCACGCTGGAGGAGGTCGATGGCGTACTGGCGTTGGAAAAGGAAGAGCCCGTGGATAGAACGGGTTACGGAGATGCCAAGGAAATGGTGGAGAGGACCAAGATCGGTCATGGCAAACTCAGAGTGGAGTCGGACCATGATCTGATCGAGAAGAGATGTCGAAGACGCTGTGAGGACAATGTCATCGACATAGAGAAGTAGATAGGCAGTGGCGGAACGGGAGCCGATGCCAGGTGAGTCTGGGGATGGGCGCCGAGAACTCCGGGTTGCCAGCCGATGGGGCTGCGTGACTGGGGCTGGGGCGCCTAGGGGTTGTAGGGACCGGCAGGGTGGGTAGGGACCAAGGTAGGTTGTGGTGGCGTCGGACCCTGTCAGGTCCTGCCTTTGCCTTTGCCCTTGCCTTTTCCGGTGCGGGCTATGTTGCTGTGGCCGGAGCCATGGCCACCAGGACCGCGGGAGGAAGGGGCAGCGCAAGAAGCTCAGCAGCCATTATCGGCTACGACAAGAAGAGCGGTGTGGGCCACTGTCTTCTCATCATTGGCCAGACGGAGTTCTTTAAAAACTAGCATGTCATGAGCCCGGGTGAACGATGAAAGAGGTGTGGCGTTGGCGATGTCATCGGCGGTGTTGGAGAAGCGGGGATTGAGGCCTCGCAGAAGGGCGAGGATGAGTTGAGAGTCGTCCACAGGGTGGCCGACGTCCCGGAGAGCAATAGCCTTGACTTTGAGACGCTGACAGTACAAGGAGACAGAGGAGTCGCCTTGTACCATAGAGTGGAACTCGTTGAGGAGGAAGATGGCGCGAGGCTGCTTGTTGGCCAGGAAGATCTGCTCGATGGCCACCCAGAGGTCCCGGGTGGTAGGGTCGGTATCGTCCATGGCGAGGTCGAGGACAGAGTCGTTGACCAAGCCGAGCAGCACTCGGCGATGTCCCACTGAGGATCATCGGGGCGAGGTGGAGCGAAGCCATCAATATGGGACCGGAGGCCGAATTTTCCACAGAGAGATTTGAAGAAGAAAACCCACTTGGAATAATTGGCGTTAAGGTCAAGGGAGATAGGAACGTGAGATTTCACGTTCACAGCAGCGTAGGGAGGGGAGAAGATCGGCGAGGTGGTGCCCGAGGTGTGGTCTGAGGCACCAAGGGCCGGAGCAGATTCGGCGACTGGGAGAGTGCCGGAGCTGAGAGCGGACTCGGTGGCCATGACGGGAGAACGGGAGCAAAGAGTCGATGGGAGAAAGAAGTCGATGGGAGGACGAATCGGCCGATCAAGGATGTGAGAAGCCGATGGGAAGTGGGCCGGCCAGCCGATGAGGAGTGGTTGGCCGATGGGGAGTAGGCAGCGGAGTAGGTGAGGAGTGGCCAGCCGATAAGGAGTGGTTGGCCGATGGGGAGTAGGCAGCGGAGTAGGTGAGGACAGAGTAGGTGGGTCAGAGAGTGGTTGGGTCACGGACGTGCGAGGATTCACGTCCGTGGACTCGTGGAGGCCAAGGAGTGGGGCGAACGCGAAAAAGGCAGGGAGTGGCCGGACGCGAAAAGAATATGTTCGCGTTTGGGAGGCAGGGATTCGTGTCCGTGGACACGTGGATACGTTGGACTGGCTCGGATGTGAGGGGAGAAGGTTCGCGTTCGAGAGCCGTTGAGCGTGTCGAAAAGGGCGAGAACCGAGGGAGGTTTCCAACCGATGCAGGGCTGGACAAGTCCAGCCGATGGAGACGACGAGCGCGGAGGTGCGCCAGCGTCAGAGAAGGAGAGATGCACGAAACAGGAGAAAGAGCGGAGATGGGTGCGAGGCGGGACGAGGAGGCAGATCGAGACCGTCGCCTGATCGCGCGGAGGTAGGACGGAGAAAAGAAGGTGACTGCGGGAGAGACGGGGAGAAGAAGAAAAGGAAACGCGAGAACGAGGAGAGTACCGGGAAGAGAGTCGGCGACGGGAAGAAGACATCGACGACGAGGAGGAAAGGGTCGGCTTACCGGAGGGAGAAGCTAGTACGCCGGAATGTCTAGACTTGCTCTGATACCATGTAGAATATGTACAGTGACTATGAATTCCTCAAGCGTATGAAGAGGATCGGGTCTATATATATAGCTCAGGGCAGTGGTCTGTCTAACAGAACAATGGACTTAAAAGATATGCTAAATTGAGTAGCAATGGAATGAGTGACTGATTTTTCAGAACCGTTATAAGTTGAATCGTGAGAGCTGCAGAATTCCCTCGTACATTTCCACCGAGCAAAGGCAACCTACGATGCTGAACATCCAAAATAAAGCAAAGGAACGAAGCATTGAAAGCATAAGAATGATTGGTTCTCTTCAACATGAAAACATAACAACAATCTTCTCCTTTTGAATCGCCTTCAAACTTGAAAAAAATCCCACGCAAAAAAGGAAGAAAAATTCAACATTTAGCTTCCCAAAGGAAGGAGAATAGCATGAAAAACAGAGACAAATTTCATTGTGGTGGCTATTTGCAGAATAATCCACTACAAAACTTATCGTACGCTGTTATTTGCAGGAAGAACATAGCACTGTGTTGCCCTCATTAAGAAGAATACCACACACCTTTTGAACGAAAAACATTTTAACATACAGCATTGTGGGACCCTCCTAAAGGAGAATACCCTTCAAATATTGGCGTATGCTGCTATTTGCTGCGCGCACACGGTATTCTTTAGTAAAAGGCGAAAGAATAGTTCGCTTTGTGCTCACCGCGCAGCTGCCTGCTTCTAGAATGCCGCCCTCCCCCTCATTTTATAGCCAGCCCTCGCCTCCCATTCGACCAAAACCAGCGAGGTGGTACTAACACTCCCAACACCTCGAGCACTCACTCTGCCGCACCAGGCCGAATGTGTTAGTCCCAGTAGAGTGCTCCCCATCAACCATACTGAGCCAGGCCCAGAAATGTGGTTTGTCCAAGAGAAATGGTGTAGCCCATTCTTCTCTCTTTCCTTTTTACACATTTTCCAGTCAGATCACCTCTGTTTCTACCTCCTGGAAAAAAAAACGGCATAATACCAAATCATGTATGAAAAGGAAAAATATTCTGGTATTCTCGTAAGCATTTCCTTTTAAAACGTAGAAATATTTTATAAGAGTGTTATGGGGGCTCTTACTATTGCACATGACAAGGGCCATTAAAGCATATACTCTGTACTGTATTTTCTTGTATATTTTTTATGCAGGTCATTCCTACCAACATTCCAACTATCACATTGATGGACAAAAAAATAGAATTAAGATTAGAAAATGGAGAATAAATAAGAGGAAATGAAGAGCATGTGTGAGAAAATGACTTGGAACTCCCAACTCAACACCCCCCGCAGTATACAGGTATACAGCCAGCCAATCCCCATCAAATCCCCAAAAAAGGAATTAAAAATCAGAAAAAAAAACACTTTAATTTCCAGTCTTGCTCTTCGCCGACTCCGGCGACCACCGCAACCGCCGCCGCCGCCGCCGCCGCCGCCGCCGCCGAGGAACTCATCGACCTGCTCTGTCTCGGGGGGCGCGGTGGCGATGGCGAGGCACGAGGCGGCGCCTGGGGTGGATTTCCACCTGCCGGACGAGATCCTGGCCGTGATCCCCACCGACCCGTACGAGCAGCTCGACGTGGCGCGGAAGATCACCTCCATGGCCGTCGCCTCCCGCGTCTCCCGCCTCGAGGCCGACGTGGCGCGCCTCCGCCGTGACCTCGCCGACCGCGACCGCGCCGAGGCCGACCTCCGCGCCCGCCTCCTCGCCGCCCTCGACGAGAACGTAAGCCCTTTCGCGTCGCTGAAATGCTTTTGACTGCAGAATTGAGATGCGTACTTAGATGGTCGTGTTCGATTCGTGGTGTGCAGGCGAAGCTGGCGAAGGAGAGGGACTCGCTCGCCTCGACGGCCAAGAAGATGGCGAGAAACTTGGCGAAGGTGCGGCTTTGGACTCAATTAACAATTATCCCAATTTTAGTGAGAATTCTATGATTTCTGAACATATTGTTCGGTTTCAACTTTCAATTTCTGCTTATCCCTTGGAGCCGGTGGATTTTTATCAATGCTCTGATTGATAGCTCGCCTGTTCATTTCGTGCAAAACTTGTTGGAACAATTTCTCAAACCATGTACTTTCAATGTTAGTTTACTACCTTGTTAGAGATGTGATTTTCTTTCAGGTGTTCCTAGAATCATTGTAGTGGGCAGTTTGCAAAGGTTGGTCAAACACACACCAAAAATTCATGGGATCAGATGGAATATCTTTAATTGCTAGTTGTAGATTTATAGCGAGTCTGGAATTTTGTTCAAATGTATAATCTTTGTTGTGCATTACAATGGAATAGCAGCTGACGAGCTATATTGTAGAAATGTCCGGACGTGAAGAGAATATGTTCGCGTCCGGGAGGCAGGGATTCGTGTCCGTGGACACATGGACACGTTTGACTGGCTCGGACGTGAGGGAAGAAGGTTCGCGTCCGAGAGCCGTTGAGCGTGTCAGAAAAGGCGAGAACCAAGGGAGGGTTCCAGCCGATGGAGGGCGGACGAGTTTAACCGATGGAGACAATGAACGCGGAGGTGCGCCGGCGTCAGATAAGGAGAGATGCACGAAGCAAGAAGAAGAACGGAGACTGGTGTAAGGCGAGACGAGGAGGCGGATTGAGACCGTCGCCTGGTCGCGCGGAGGTGGGACGGAGAAAAGAGGGTGACTGCGGGAGAGACGGGGAGAAGAAGAAACGGAGGCGAGAGAGCGAGGAGAGTGCCAGGAGGAGAATACCGGGAAGAGGGTCGACGACGGGAAGAAGACGTCGACGACGAGAAGGAAAGGGTCGGCTCGTCGGAGAGAGAAGCTAGCGCGTTGGGGATGTCTAGAATCGCTCTGATATCATGTAGAAATATGTACAGTGACTAAAACCCCGAGAGTATAAAGAGGGGATCGAGTCTATATATATACAACCCAGACCAGTGGTCTGTCTAACATATATAAGCCTGTTAAGTGTTAAATAGTCCACAATTATGAAAATTAATTTTCTAGAAGGTCACTTTATTGGCCAGATATTGTACTAAGTGATTCAAAATAAACAAGAACTGGATAAAGACTAGCTAATGCTTTGTTGTCACTGACTTAAATATGAAAACTGATGCCTCACTGGCTCACTGTGGTGTGGAAGCTAGAACTGCTAAGTTTATCCACCCTTTGTGACTTTCAAATTATTCTTGAATTCTTGCCTTAAATGGCCATATTGGTTGGTATGATCTTGTCAGAATGCTAATCGACATGAAGTTTGCCAAGTATTTATCAGCATGAAAAATGTGCCTATGCTAGTTCACTGCTTGTTGAAGATCATTCTTTCTATGCAGTTGGAAGCATTTAAGAAGCAGTTGATGAAGTCATTGAGTGAAGACAATTTATTAGTGAGTATTACTTATGAAAATGCTTCTACATGTTGAATATTTCATGCTGGATTTTTTTGAAGTTACTGATGTGCGTAAAAAATTGTATCTGCATAATTTTGCAGCAATTGTCAGAAATAGGTGATGACCGTGATTTCGATACAAACAACAATTTGACTGCTCAAGTTCCCTCTTGGAAAGGTGTTCAACCTCCTTGGAAATTCCATAATATTGTCTTTTCTTCAAGTAATAGCCAGAATTACATGCATCTTCCTCGGTTTCACTATTTTTTTACTTGGCAGATGAAGTTTCAAGTAGTCGCACTTCTGCAGATAGTTCCAGCAGATCCACAATGACTGAATCAACCCAAGGTGGTTGTAACTTACTCTTATCAAACACCTGAATATTACCAACTTATCACATCTTATATCAGCATACTTACTATGAAACATTTACAGGACATCAGTTCTCAATCACACCATACACAGCTTCTAAATTAACTCCTGGTTCAACACCTATCATTTCATCCTCTAGTGGTTCCCCCCCAGCATCATCTCCTAAGTTCTTATCTGGTCCAACATCACCTACAAGGTCTCTGTCAAAAGTCCACCCAACATTTTCATCATGGCATGGATCATCAAGCCATCAGTATTCAGCACCCACCTCTCCTCCTCAGCGTCGCTCGTTCACAGGTCTGGGAGTTGTTGAATCTTATTTTCATTTGGGAGATTTGTTGAACATGCATGTTCTGATAATACAAAGTCTTTTATGTTTGCAGGGCGACCCTGTATAGATGGAAAGGAATTTTTCCGGCAAGCACGGTTGGTTATTATGCTGTTCACTTTATGTGAAAATTAACATTTCGATATCATCCTAACACTTGTGTACACAAATCCTAGGACAAGACTTTCGTATGGGCAATTTGGAGCATTTTTAGCTAATATCAAGGAGTTCAATGCTCAGAAACAATCGCGAGAGGTAGCATATTGCCAGTTTATAATTTTTGACTTTTCAGTTGGTTATTTTCCGCAAAATATGTAAACATGACTTTCTTGTTGTACCTGGTGAATTTACACAGGACACTCTGTCAAAGGCAGAAGAGATTTTTGGAACAGAACACAAAGATTTGTACATTTCTTTCCAGAATATGCTTAACCGCAACCATTCTTGAATGTTAGTCACAGGCTTCAGTCTATTTTTGTCTCTTAAACAAGCAGGCTATTTTACTCCCGAATCCTGATCTCTCTGTTAATAAGGCATTCATGTTTTGATGGACTAGCAATGTCATTTTCAGGAAGTATGTAACTGTTGGAAGACAGTCCTGTTCTTTCATAGGCGTAAACATCAAATTGCCAGAGATTTGTACACCAACGTCAAATTTCCAGAGATTTGTACATCAACATCAAATTGCCAGAGATTTGTACATAGATCATTATAATTTAAGCTGGCCATCCTCAATAACATGATGTAAATGGACCCAATCATGCATCCCAAAACAGGGACCTGAAAACTGAAATAAGTATGGCAAATTTTGGTCTGTGTAGTTAAGCATACATTCACATTCCTTTGTACCACTTCCTGTGTTCCTGCAAATTTCTTGAGGTGTCCTCCAAGCAGAAAGTTGTATAGTACTCGAAAACTGCTCTTTTATATCTGTGCAAACATGTATTGCCTTCAAAAGAGTTCAGGCAATGACAGAATATGTATTGCTTGTTCTCTTTGTCCGATGAACAAAGTAATCGCTAGAATTGCACTGATCGCAGTTGTGATTTTTGTTTTTTTTATAAATGATCATATTGAGATAGATTATTATCATGGATTATTGATTTTATTATAGGGATAAATTATTTTTTTAAAAAATAAATTTAACAAATAATTTAGAACAGGTGGTCTAACTAACATCGTAAAAGAAAGATTTTTGAGAAAACATGCTTTTAGAGGAGTTAACCAAATATTATGTGGTAATAATTTGGTAAAGCAGCTGAAAAGAACTTCCCCTCTCCTATAGATCGAAAATTGACGAAAGTTGAAGATTTATTGTTAGACAGACCATTGGTCTGGGCTGTATATATATAGACCCGATCCCATTGTATACGTTAGGGGGATTCATAGTCATTGTATACATTCTATATGGTATCAGAGCGAGTCTAGACATCTCGGTGCGCTAGCTTCTCTCTTCGGCGAGCTAATTCTTTTCTTCTCGTCGTCGACGTTTTTTTTCCGTCACCGACCTTCTTCCCGGTACTCTCCTCGCTCTCTTGCCTCTATTTCTTCTTCTCCCCGTCTCTCCTGCAGTCACCTTCTTTTCTCCGTCCCACCTCCGCGCGATCAGGTGACGATCTCGATCTGCCTTCTCGTCTCGCCTCACACCCGTCTCCGCTCTTCCTCTTGTTTCGTGCATCTCTCCTTCTCTGACGCCGGCGCACCTCCGCGCTCGTCGTCTTCATCGGCTGGACTTGTCCAGCCCTCCATCGGTTCTCGCCCTTTTCGACACGCTCAACCGCTCTCGGACGCGAACCTTCTCCCCTCACGTCCGAGCCAGTCCATGTGTCCACGGACACGAATCCCTGCCTCCCGGACGCGAACATATTCTCTTCGCGTCCGGCCACTCCCTGCCTTTTTTGCGTCCGCCCTACTCCTTGGCCTCCACGAATCCACGGACGTGAATCTTCTCTTTACGGACGTAAATCCTCGCACGTCCGTGACCCAACTACTCTCTGACCTACCTACTCTGTCCTTACCTACTCCGCTGCCTATTCCCCATCAGCTAACTACTCCTCATCGGCTAGCCGGCCTACTTCTCATCGGCTTCTCACATCCTTGATCGGCCGATCCGTCCTCTCATCGGCTTCCCCCTCCCATCGGCTTCTTTCTCCCACTGGCTCTTTGCTCCCGTTCTCCCGTCATGGCCACCGAGTCCGCTCTCAGCTCCGGCACTCTCCCAGTCGCCGAATCTGCTTTGGCCCTCGGTGCCTCAGACCACACCTCGGGCACCATCTCACCGATCTTCTCCCCTTCCTACGCTGCTGTGAACGTGAAATCTCACGTTCCTATCTCCCTTGACCTTAACGCCAATTATTCCAAGTGTGTTTTCTTCTTCAAATCCCTCTGTGGAAAATTCGGCCTCCGGTCCCATATTGATGGCTCCGCTCCACCTCGCCCCGATGATCCTCAATGGGACATCACCGAGTGCTGCGTGCGCAGCTGGCTGCTCGGCTCGGTCAACGACTCTGTCCTCGACCACGCCATGGACGATACCGACTCCACCGTCCGAGACCTCTGGGTGGCAATCGAGCGGATTTTCCTAGCCAACAAGTAGCCTTGCGCCATCTTCCTCCTCAACGAGTTCCACTCCATGGTACAAGGCGACTCCTTTGTCTCCTCGTACTATCAGCGCCTCAAAGTCAAGGCTGCTGCTCTTCGAGACGTCGGCCACCCTGTGGACGACTCTCAACTCGTCCTCGCCCTTCTGCGAGGCCTCAATCCCCGCTTCTCCAGCACCGCCGATGACATCGCCAACGCCACACCTCTTCCATCGTTCGCTCGGGCTCATGACATGCTAGTTCTTAAATAACTCTGTCTGGCCAATGATGAGAAAACAGTGGCCCACATCACTCTTCTTGCCGCAGCCGATAATGGCTGTCGAGCTTCTTGCGCTGCCCCTTTCTCTCGCGGTCCTGGTGGCCATGGCTCCGGCCACAGCAACACAGCCCGCACCGGGAAAGGCAAGGGTAAAGGCAAAGGCAGGACCTGACAGGGTCCGACGCCACCACGACCTACCTCGGTCCCTATGCCCTTCTCTAACGCACGGCGCCTGACTACTCCCACCTTCGCGTTTTTGGGTGCCTTTGCTACCCAAATCTCACCGCCACAGCTTCCCACAAACTCGCTCCCCGCTCCACCGCCTGTATTCTCCTCGGCTATCCCACCTCTCACAAGGGATACCGATGCCTCGACCTTTTCACCCGACGCGTCCTCGTCTCTCGTCACATCATTTTTAACGATACATGTTTTTCCTTCGGTCTCCTTCATTCGAGATCCTCCTCTAGTGATCTCGACTTCCTCCTCACCAACACCGTGCCGACCAGGTCTCCTCCACTGCCCTCTCCATCGGCCCCCTCATCGGCCGCTGCTGAGGATTTACCCATCACATATCCCACCACTACTCGGTCCGATGTCCCCACCATCGGACCCCCATCAGACCCACCTCCATCGGCCGATACCGATCCTATTTATCCTTCAGCCGATACCGTTCCCTCTCCATAGGACACCCCACTTCCATCGGCTCCCCCACCCTATCGGCTGGTCCATCTCTATCGGACCGATCGGAATACTCGGCCCATCCGACCTCATCGGCTCAGTCCGATCTAATTCCTCCTTTTCCTCTTGTCTACAGTCGCCGACTTGGAGCCGATGACGCCCCCACCTGACCAATTCTTTCCATTACTCCCACACCCCTATCGGCTCCAGTTCCCTCCACCTCTCACATGGTCACCTGCTCCCAGACTGGGTCTTTCCACCCCACTCAGCGCTACGGTCTCTTCGCCGTCCACAACTCTATCTCGCCCATCCCGGTGACTTCTCGCTCAGCCCTAGCCGACCGTCAGTGGCGCGCGGCCATGGCCGACGAGTACAAGGCCCTAATGGACAACGAGACCTGGCGCCTCGTTCCCCGACCTCCCGGCGCCAACATTGTGACCGGTAAGTGGATTTTCAAACACAAATTCCACGCCGATGGCTCCCTTGCCCGTCACAAGGCTCGCTGGGTAGTCCAGAGTTTCTCCCAAAGACCCAGTGTCGACTACGACGAGACCTTCAGTCCCGTTGTCAAACCCACCACCATCCGAGTCATCCTCACCTTGGCTGCCTCTCGATCCTGGCTGATCCATCAACTCGACGTGAAGAACGCCTTTCTTCATGGCCACTTGATGGAAACAGTCTACTGCCAGCAGCCCCTAGGCTTCGTTGACCCTTCTCGTCCCGATGACGCCTGTCTCCTTCAACGCTCTCTCTACAGCCTCAAACAAGTCCCTCGTACCTAGTACCAGCACTTTGCTGCCTATCTTCGGCACATCGGCTTCGTGGCCTCTGCGTCCGATAGTTCCCTGTTCACTTTCCATATCGGCTCCGCCACTGCCTATCTACTTCTCTATGTCGATGACATTGTCCTCACAGCGTCTTCGACATCTCTCCTCGACCAGATCATGGCCCGACTCCACTCTGAGTTCGTCATGACCGATCTTGGTCCTCTCCATTTTCTTAGCATCTCCGTAACCCGTTCCATCCACGGGCTCTTTCTTTCCCAACACCAGTACACCATCGACCTCCTTCAGCGTACGGGCATGGCCGACTGTCACCCCACGGCCACCCCAGTCGACACTCGAGCCAAACTCTCCGCTACCGATGGCGCCCTCGTTACCGATCCTTCTCACTATCGGAGTATTGCCGGGGCTCTCCAATACCTCACACTCACCCGACCCGACCTCACATACGCTGTCCAGCAAGTGTGCCTCTTCATGCAGGCTCCGCGCGAACCTCACCTCGTGCTGCTCAAGCGCATCCTACGCTATGTGAAGGGCACCTTCTCCAGCGGGCTGCATCTCAGCTCTAGCCCCATCGACTCCCTCACAGCGTACTCCGATGGGGACTGGGCAGGCTGCCCCGACTCTCGACGCTCTATGTCCGACTACTGCGTTTACCTCAGTGACACTCTCGTATTCTGATCCTTAAAACGCCAAACTATAGTGTCCCGGTCCAGCGCTGAAGCCAAGTACCGCACCGTCGCCCACGCCGTCGCCAAGTGCTACTGGCTTCGCCAGCTTCTCTAGGAGCTCCGTGCACCCCTCTCCATCGTGACCGTCGTCTACTGCGACAATGTCAGTGCCGTCTACATGACCACCAACCCGGTCCATCACCGACGCACCAAGCACATCGAGATCGATATCCATTTTATCCGTGACAAGGTTGCATTAGGACAGGTTCGGGTGCTCCATGTACAATCAGCACATCAGTTTGCCGATATAATGATCAAAGGCCTTCCCATGCCTTTGTTCACCAGTTTTCGGTCCAGCCTCTGCGTTCGTTCCCCTCCCACTGCGACTGCGGGGGTGTTAGACAGACCACTGCCCTGGGCTGTATATATATAGACCTGACCCTCTTGTATACGCCAGGGGTTCATTGTTACTGTACACATTCTATATTTATCCTCTCGTGCGAAGGATCATTCATCAGTATGTCTATGAGGGAAATATAAATAAATAAAAAGAGTAAATTGTATAAACAGTAAACCAAAAGATGGATGCGATCAACTTTGTAAAATACATGTTCCAGTACATGAATTTTGTTTAATGAGTGTGAACCAAGAAAAAATACACCATGACTAATCTTGCTTAGATTTGATATAGATTATGATGCTATATAGGTCCACTCTTATGTATGATGAAAGTGGTTTCATGTAAGAGAACCTAATGTTGTAGAAGTATTTTGCAAATCCTAATCCCCAAGGGAGTTGCTAATGCACACATGTGAATGAAAAACAAAGTCGCACACACCCTATTCCAAATGCCCCACTTAAGGACAGATCTACTCATTGGAAAGGGTGGGTCAACCAGCCTAGCTATGGCATGTGTCCCCCAACACCCCCTTGCCACCTTTCCAGTAGTATTGGACCTTTTAAATTAGGTACAACAAGTCACAAATAGGTTAGCCCATCATGCATCAACATCGCTGGTCAATGGTCATCACACACTTACGTTGCATTCAATGATCGAGCGATGCTTCGTCTTTAGCAATCGAGTATCACTAGTTCGACTTCGACCCGCACGATTGATGGAGATCTATGGCCAAGATTTCTCACATCTTGATTATTCTAATATAAGTGATCAGACATTCATTCTACATGTGTGACGTATTGATTTTACTGCTTGTCATGATCTTAGTAGTTTGGCCTTGAAGATAGTTGAAACGCAAAAGTATATTGTTTTTCCATTGGTCTATTAGCTTATAGAGTTACCATTGATTTTCCAAAGCCTCCTAGAGTCCCTAGAAAGGCTTAGTGATTTATTAGCGGTACATCTTCTCATATATTAATGAATTTTTAAAGATATTTGATTAGCTATCACGCATGTTTTATAAATTGACTTATTTTGCAAATTGATAGGTTTACTATTATTTTTGATGTATCATGAATTATACATGGTACAAAGATTATCGCTTCATTTTAAAATGAAAGGTGCCATCTTAGATGTTCTTTTCTGTTAAATTTATTGATTTTTCATTAATTTATTGATTGTACTATATTTTTAATACGATTGCAATATAAATACAGTATGTGTTATGTTTAGTTGTCCTTATCGAGTGAACATCCCTGCCCCCATCTACATTATAAAGCTATATCAATGTGGGGACACCTGGTTTGAGTTTTGTGTCCCAAATATCCACTCGTGATCATTTAGGATTCCGATCACATATAGATTAATATACATAATAGCTTTCGAATATTTCAATTAAGTTTACATAAAACTAACTATTACAACTTTCAAAGGTTCAAAGATCCAAACTAGCACAACCTTATTTAAGATACTAGGAAGATCTAAGGTTACTGAATTGCACAGGCGTAAAGTATAGACTTAGCCTAGAAAAGTTGGTCACTCTTGAAGATCTCGCTACCTTTGGGTTCTTCATAACATGGTTCTTCCATATGCCAAATTATACAAAAGTGAGTACTTACAAACCCAACAAGACACTTTATAAACATGTGTATAAAAGGTATAAATGAAATTACCTTAAAGATGCAAGAAATCTTATATCATGATCATCATTTCATGCATAAAACAATGAAATAATAATAATAAAACAAAATATAACAATATATTACTATTATTCTTACCCATTTATGTTTAAAACTAATTATACCCAGGGAAAAGGAATCACCCATGACATAACTCTAAAACTAGGAGTACGACATATTGAAATGATTTAAATTTCACCTCTACAAAGACTGCCCAGTTTTACCCACATGATACCAATAGCTAGCTAAGCTAAAAACTAACAATTCAAGAGTCGTTACTGCATAGTGAGGTATGAACCCATCATAGTATTTGAACTTTTGTTAGGCCTAGACAAGGTTAGCTTTATAATCATACTTTCATGAGTCCCACTGTTGTGAAAACATACCAAGCATACTCCATACACATGTTTACCCCCAAACTGCTTCTAGCGAGCCAACCAACAATCTTTCGTATAATGGAAAAATTATACTAGGCTAAGTCCAATTATTTGGCTGTGGATGGGTTCAAATTATATCATTTTATATGGTATAAGGGAGATATTATAATTCATTTAAACCACCAAAACCATCACATAATCATATATTCATACTTCACATATTCGCAAACTTCAACATTCACAATCTCCAACTCAAAATGTCCAATTTTAACTGGATTCCTAAACTTGTAAAGATATTTGAAAAAAAAATAAAGCACATAAAGTTATATTTCATGTATCTTTCTATGTTCTCATGTGATGATGAGTAAAAGTAATAAAGTGTCAATCTAAACCACTACAATGTTATTCCAAAGTATAAAAATCTACACATGAGATGCTAAAAGAATAAATAACAATATAGTAAATAAATTACTAATAGAGCATAAAAATAATTAAATTATGCATAAATTAAATATTAAAGTTTTGTATTATTTTATGTGGTCAAAATTTTAGTTGTGTCTTGCATTGCCCCTCGAAACTTTCAGTAGCTTCAACGTAGTTGGCTGGATCCATGTCAATTCCTGTATTTTCAACAGGATATTTTGTATTATCTAATATATGCATCTAAAAGGATAATAAATAAAGCCTATAAAGAAAAAAATACTACAAATAAATGATAAAATAAATAAAATTGGAGCAAAGAGGAAGAAAAAATAAATAGGTCTAAGGAAAATTTGAATTCGGAGTGAAAGAGGTATTGGTTTATAGATTTTGCAATTTGAATAAATTATGGAAGAAAAATAGAGTTATATGAGGTCTACTAGTCAGATATATTTTATAGCCATTGTTAGAATTAACTAGCACAGTGGTTAGATATTTGCTCTTTTAGTTGATGCAACATAGCGATTAAAAGATTAGGAAGTTTGTGTTGGTTTGTGGGATGGAACAGTGTTACTGTATAGTTGTGGGTGGCAACAGAGTGACTAGGATCACACAAAACCTAAAAGCTAGTGTGTGCCATACCATGGAGGCTAAGAAAAAAAGTGAAGCTCTGACCATTGTACGTATCAAGGCATGGGGTGCGAGGAGCAACAATTTGGCCTTATGAGGGTTATGCTAGGCTCTACAATCCTCGGTTCGGCGTCAAGGCATTAACCACAAACGTCCCCATGGAGGAGCTAGAGTTCTTACAATGGCTATACAGTGGCTAAGGGGTATAGAAATAATTTTGTAACTGAAAAGAATTGAAAACCAAAAAGGAAAAATTATTAAAGGTGAAAAAATAGAGGCAAACCATAGAAGGGATTGACCAGATCAGTTTTCTTTGGGCTCAGCCGATTTAGGGGAAAGGGTTGGGCTAAACCAACTAGGAACAATGCCTCATGCTAGGTGGAGAAGAAGGGTAGAGGAAGGGGCGTGGCTCTGGCAGCTAGGCAACCTCGGTGGCAACTGTTGGAGGCAGCACTGGGAATGAATGACGGCTGACGATGGGTGGCTAAAGAGAAGGCCAGTGGCCTGGTGGCGGTGTATGGGATTGGAAGAGAGAGAGATAAAGAAGAGCTTGAAAGCTTGATGGAGAGATAAGGAGGAGGACCTCATCGGCTTCTATAGGTCGGGGAGGTTGGTTGCTGGGGATTGATAGAGGAGGACGATGACGATGCCACGATAGCTCGAATAAGGATAGAGGAAGGGTGGCATCGAGTGTCCTCTTCAAATTGGCTAGCAATGGTGATTGAAATGGTGGTGGTGAGGTACGAGAGATGCGTGGCTTGCTGATGATGACCTGATTGCATTAGCGAGATGATGAAGGTGACGATGTGGCTAGCTTGAAGGCAATGACAAGTAGTGGTGGTGGAAATGGTAATGACAGTGGTGACCTTGTGTCAAGACCTGAATTTAAGATTTGAATAACTAAACTAAAAATTGTATCAAGCTCTGGAACAGTAAGTTGATACAGGCACAACCAAGTCAGTTCTTCATTGCATATATTTGAATATAATTTAAGACGAAAAGTGTTTTACAAGATTGTGGCTAATTATTGTAGCAAAAGCTATTAAATGAACCAACTCTATTGTTTTTGTTATAAGATTAAACCTTTTAGCTATCCTAGACTTGAGAATTGATTTTGAATGAGACTAACTTGTACGATTGAACCCCTAGCTTCAGCAAGAAGCTCAAATTGATTTTGAAAAGATTAAAGCAAGTATGAGTACAACATACTCTGTAAGTTACTATATCAAATAATGAATATATGAAATAACACTATTTAAAGTAGGGATATGGTTACTTGTAGAATGCTGATATTGAAGATGTATTAAACCTAGTATGTTTGAAGCACAATAGAATTCGATAAAATATTTAATAAACAATTATATTTCTAACCAAGAGACAATAGTAAGTCTCGATGCTCATATTACCACGAGCACAACTATTCGAATAGATTAAAATACTTATACTGTAGTAGATGTACGCTTTATCCGTAATCTATGACATGCCAAAGTCTTGTCATGGCCCAACCTTTCGGCTCTCTAATATTGGTGGTACTTGTTCCATGAACTCTAGCCCTCAAGCGCTCCGAACGTGCGTTGTCAGCGGTGAAAGAAGTTCTAGCATTCTTGAGGTCGAAGGAAAACTAATTGTATGACACCCTATCATTACAACTAGGGTTTCACAAAATCATATAGCCAAGAAGTATAGTCCCTTGGACTATCAATATAAATATTTGCTTGCGCATAGTAAATCACATTTGCCCTCAGTAATATTTCTTAGCAATGCTTTAGTTTCTAATGAACCACTATATAGAGGTACTACCTTTGTTAGATTACCTAATTAGTTAGGTCTATACCTATTTAAGAATTGATGTCGTACTCAATTCATTCTTCACATATCCTTGGAATAAACCTTATGTCAATTAAGACAGTATTAGCCAACTCAGAACAACCATTTCATGCGTACTTCCTTAACCTAAATTCATTATATTTTATGTAGTTTAACTAAGTAGGGCTAAGAAAAACTAGCATATCTTTGGTTTTCTATGTTCAGGTTATGCATGAAATATAATATATTTAAAATCATGTATGTCTAGTGTATAAAATGGTAGGGACATAGAGATATAGGATCAATATGATTAAAGGGGAGAAATAATAACTTGTATTGCTCCAACACATAGAAATCCAAGATAGGCAACCTGATTACCCATCCTTTGGAATACCATAGGTTGCCTCCAAAATATATAAACTCTACTAAAGAAGAATAACCAAATTCAATAAAATCATAAAATAACAAGAAGATGATGAATGGCCAGAATGGCTAGGGTTTAGGGTATAATCTACCTTCTTTTATAAAGTATAGATATTGCTAGGGTTATATTTTATGTATAGGCTCTGAATTGTTGAAGGCTAAGGTAAAAAGGAGATTAACCAACTAGTGTTGCTTACATTTTATGTATCGGTTTTGGTTGCTTAGAGGATAAGGAGTATATTCGATAAATCAAAGTGGTCGAGCGGGCATGTGACTATTGTATTAGGTGGTGTTAGGTTTAGGTAGTATGATGGCTAGGGCTTGATTATTTTCGAGCCGATATTAAGGTAGGGCAGCATGTCGGCTAGGATTTAGTTATTTGCTAGCTAGTGCCAAGGTTGGGCAACATAACAGCTAAAGGAGTATAAGGTTTGTGTGGGTTTTATAGGATGAATGTGTTACTCCGAAAACCATGGGTGACGGTGGAGCGGCTAGTATCACGTAGAGCCAAAGGGCTAAGTGTATGGTGTGTTCTAAGGGTTGAGAGAGTAGTGAAGCTCTGACCACTATACGCGTTGAGGCATGGGGTGTGAGGAGCAACAATTCGACCTTAGGTTTGGTTATATCAAGCTCCATAGCCAATAGTTCGATGATGGGGCTCATAGACCGTGCGAGCATCCCCATGAAAGGTGTAAAATTTCAACCGGTAGCTTTTTATTGGATAAAAGGTATTTTGGAACAAAGGGTAACATTTGAAAAGCCAAATATAAGTTTAAACTAAAATTCAAGTATAAATTCAAATGGTATTTAAATAAATAAGAAAATTCAAATAAAATTTTGAAATAGTAAAATTGGTATCAAAATATAGAGTTTGAATTTATATAAATTTAGGTCTAAGTTTCATTGGATTTGGATCTAGGATGAGGGAGATATGGCTTCCTAAAGTTTGAATTTGAATTAAATGGAGAAAATGAGAAAGTGCGCTGCACAGGGGCCCACTTGTCAGTCACTATTTTCTTTCCCTTTTATTTTTCTTTCCTTCTCCTCTTCTTTTCTCTTCCTCTACTCCTCCTATAGGCAGCAGAGAGTGGTGCCGTCGCTCCGACAGCCGGGAGCCCTTGGCGGTAGCGGCAAGGGTGTTCCCGGGCATGGCGCATCCGGGAAAGACAGCGGCAGCATCATGTCCAGCGGCGGTGATGGAGTTGTGATGGTGGCGGGATGGGGTGGCCAAAGGAGAGGAAAAATTAGGGGAATGGATTCTCCGGAAGGAGTTAGTGGTGGCGGCGAAGGGGTTTGGCTGGCGGGGCTACAGTGTGGAAGATCAACCGGCGGCCGGGTGGTGGCTAGACATGAGAGAGAGAGAGAGAGAGAGAGAGAAAGAGCTCAGAGGATCTTGATGTGGGGATGAAGGGCGACCTCGTCGTCTTTTATAGGCGATGAGAGGCAGTGGCTTGAGGCAGTTCGAAGGAGAGGTTGTCGGCGGCGGGATGGCAGCTCTAGGCGGCGAAGGAAAATGGTGGCGCTGGCATGGTGTCCCGATTGGCTGGTGGAGGTGGTTCGGGCGGCGGCAGTGGCTTGCGAGCTAGGTGTCGGTAGCGGAGTGGAAGGGCGGTGGCAATTGCTTGGCGGCGACGGCAGCGGCCGTGGGCGGCGGTGGAAGCAATGGGCGGCAACAGCGGCGGCAGCCCAGGCAGTGGGCGGCGGCGGCGGTGCATGCAGCGTGGCAGCAGCGGCGATATTGGGCGGTGGAGAGAGGCATCACGGCAAGACGGCGGCGTTCGTCTCGGCGAAACCGATGGGCCATTGTACCATGGTGAAAATTTCAAGTCAGATCACAAAAATTTTAATTTAAAATAAGAAACTTTCAACTAAAAATCATGAAACTTTTAGATTCAAATAAAACTTTCATAATATTTGAAACTGTCAACTCGAATTGGAAAACTTTTAATTCAAAACCTAAAACTTTCAACTAAAAATCACAAAAAAAACATTGCAATTCGACACTTGAAACTCTCTCACTAAAACTATCAACATAAATTACAAAACTTTTAATTCAGATACTAAAACTTTCGTACTAAAACCCCTAAACTTTCAAACTATTTTTTCCAATCTTGAAAATTTCAACATAGAAGTTCAAAACTACATACCTATGACTTTAATTCTCTATTCAAATCCATAAAAAATTTGTAGCATTAGGGCTTATTAGGGCTTGTCAATGAGGAGAGTAGGGAGAAGTTGATGCCTCATTAGGGACGAGAAGCCTCACCAAGGAGGACAAAGAAGAGGAAGCCGATGTCTCGAGCTCGTCAGCTTCTTGTCGGGGTTGTGAGGAGGAAAAAGGCTAAGTTGATGTCCTGAGCTCATCGGCATCTTATCTAAGGCGAAGGACCGGTTGGTGGAGCAGCACATTGAGAAGGGGAAATGTGATCCTAAGCTTGTCCGTACCTTGGGGGAAGAAGAAGATAGGAATAGGAGGAGCAATGGACTTGTTGGCATAGTCGAGGTTGGATGGAGCCAGGAGGAGTGGTGGCGTACCAGATATGGGAGTGTCAGGAGGAAGTGGTGAGTGGGGGATCGATCTATTCAAGAGGATAGCGTGTGGTGAAAAAAAAAGGAAATCGAGGGATGGGTGACCGGATGTGGTGCCTGCTAGGCTTGAAGTGGTCATTGGTAGCAAAGCTACGCTAAATAGGATTGCTAGATCCCATTACAAATAATGAAGTAATTCTCAACCAAAAAAGAAATCTCTACACCAGGAAGCATGAACAGATTTTAAACATTTGAGCCTAAACTCTCACCAATGCGTGCCTGCTTGGCATCCTAATCATGTGTCATCAAGTACCAGTTTACCCTTGATGCCATCTTATTAAAAAATCAAGTACCAATTTTGCCTTGATGCCATCTAAGTCTAAATAAAATGAAATAGGGAGTAAGAGATCACGAATTAATGGCTAACATGCCAGTCCCACGTAATTTGCAGGAGGTGCACTGAAGTTGAGATCCCACATGCTATATACCTGCCATTTTTCACTTACCTGAGAGAAATTTCACTATTTATCATCTAATTCGTAACACTTTTAGAATTTGTCACTTAATTCGTAGTACTTTAGGATTTTGCCACTATGAGTACAAAATTCTTCATTATGTGCCACTCCCGTCATCTAAGTCAATAATCCGTTCGTTAGCCCCATCATCCATGAGTTCATCTGCCACACTACCGGCAAGGGTCATGATTTCTTAGCCGACCTCATCGTTGAACTAAGCTTGATTAGAGTGCACCGTAGTTCTCATCATTTTCCCTTCCTCCTCTTTCCCCAAGAAGATGTTGAGCTCAAAAGCTCACTTCTCCCCTCCAGACAACACTAAGGTCACCAATCAATCCATCGTCGTCGGCTCCCACCTACCGCTCTACAGTGCCACTAGAAGGTTTTTTCCTATCTTCCCTCTCCCCTCCACTACTGTAGCTTTCATCCACAGAGTCGCTACTGTCAACTTGCACTCCAACTCTATCATCAACAAGATGAAGGAAAACAAACTAGCTATGATACCCTAACACGCCCGGATATAGATACGAATCGGATGTACTCCAATATGTACCCGGACATATCCCTAATTACCACGGTTTTCAAATAAAGAAAACAATTGAGGATCGTTCTACGCGCCGATACGTTTTCCGATACGTCTCCTCAGGTATCCATCCGGGAATGTAGCCGACGGACGCAGAGCCTCGACCCGCTCCCAGTGTGTCGCGCGCCACCAGGCGTTTCTGCTGCCGGACACCAGGAGCAGCCGCACTGGGCCTCTGTCGGGCGCCGTAGCGTCGCCGCCGGCACCTCCGCTAGCCACCGAGAGCTGTAGGGCCGCCACCGCAGTGCCTCCGGCAGCCCCCAAGCGTCGCAGCGCCGCCGCCGGGCACAACGCCAGCAAGGCGAGGCACCTGGTTCGTTCATTCCCCTCTGTTGATTGGACTTCGGTGAGATGATGCAAATCTACAAGCCCCAGGCCATAATGGAGATCTAGTGTTACTGCTCGATGTGTGCAGCTGTAATTATAAGCATAATGTATCTATTTGTACTCTAGTTACATAAACATATTTGCACTGATTTTTCTTTAATTATTGGCATTTGGCAATGGACACCATTTAACAATATATATTTGACAAAAAAGCATTTGAGAATATTGCCCTATAAAAGACGTATATCATTAAATTTATGTATTAATTAATATATATATATGTATGTATGTATGTATGTATGTATGTAGATGTATCTCCGTATCGGTGTTTTTTTCCAAAATGCCGTATCCTGGTATCCGAGTAACATACTCTGGAGTTGGCTGAGAAGGACTCGAGCAGGTCAAGGGGGCACCGGTAGCTCGCGAGAGAGACGGTTGTCGAACAGCTGGAGGACGGACCCGGACAACGGGACTCTCAGTGAAAATATAGAAGTGGTACAAGTTGAGTGGCAAAACCTAAAATGCTACGAATTGGATGTCAAATATTGAAGTTTCTCCTCCGATGAGTGCCAGGTTGCTCCATTTCCCCCTTCCGCCGGCCGATCCCACCACCATGGCCACCGCCCCCACCTCCGGCGACCCCGCCGCCGCCGGCGGAGAGCCCACCCCGTCCTCATCAGCATCCGCGCAGCCACTCCAGCTCACGTCCCGCATATCCCACATCGTGCGCACCTACCTCGACCTCTCCTCCAACCCCAAGAAGCGCCGCGCCGCTCCCAAGAGCCAGCCCAAGCCCGGCGCCGGCGGCCAAGGAGCCCCCGCCGCCGGAGACGGGAAGGACGCTGGCAAGGCGGCGGTGACCCCGTCGGCAGCGCAGTCCACTCGCCTGCTTCGCGAGCTGGGCGTCCGGGTCTCCCGCTACACGCACGAGGAGCGCCGCGACATCATCCTCCGCTACATGCAGAAGCGGAGCGGCCGCCAGGGCGTCAAGCGCGCGACCGCCAAGGTGAGCTCCTCCATATTATCGCAAGAACTCGCACTTGAGTTTAGATTAGAGATGGGTGGCGATTTGATTTTTGCTGGCGCCATTGTTGGCTGCAGGTCCCGTCGAGGCAGGCTCTCGCGGAGCGGCGGCGGCGGGGTGCCAGAGGACAATTCCTTGGCAAGGAGGGCGTCAAGGTACAGTCCGGGGATCCAGGGTTTATGAATTCTCCAGAATGGTTTGAGAGATTATGTGCGTTTCGTGTGGCGCATTTTGGGGTTGCATATTGCAAGTAGGCTAATGTTGATGCACATCTGAGTTCAGAATGTGTATATTGGATTTAGGTAGCATTGGTGCACTATTATTTTGGTCAATTTTTGACATTTGTGCTCGAATGTCTAGAGTATGTTTCTATATGGATCGCATAACTGAGGTACTAGGTAGCAGACCGGTAGATATGGGAAGTGGATATTGATCTATTTTTTTGTATTAGGGTTGCAATGATCCCAACATAGAGTTCTGCAGAAGCAGAATACCAGAAGGGAAGAAACATTTTTAGTACAAATGATGAAAAACTCGTTGATATTGTGATAGACATACGGTGTTATGTGCTTTTCTGCACTTATGTTCTAGCTCTCGTTTTTTTTCCCAGACTGCAGACAAACCAGAAGAAAAGGCAGAAGATCCAGAAGTACCACCAGAAGTTGTTGCAAATGCTGGAGGAGTGCCCATAGTTGGAATGGTTTTCGAGAATGAAGAGAAAGCATATGAGTATTATGCTAGTTATGCTGGAAATGTAGGATTCAGTGTTCGAAGGAGGGCTTTTGCTCAAACAGTGAAAAATGTCACTAGATCAAGGATGTTTGTATGCTCTAAGGAGGGCTTTCGCTCAAAGAATGAGGTCAAAAGACCACGCCCAGAGACTAGGACGGGTTGTCCTGCACGAATAGCTATCAAATTGGTATCCAATGGCAAGTACCAGGTGACAGAATTTGTGGAAGATCACAATCACCAGCTTGCTGCACCGTTTGACATAGAGATGCTGAAGTCAGAGAGAGTGTTAACCAAGGTTCAACCTGCAAACCGAAATGCTAGTAACATTCCTCCAGGATGCAAGAATTACATTCGGACCAAGTCTACAAAACATATAAATTCAGATGATCTTGGAGCTCTAATGGATTATTTTCGAAGAATGAAGAGTGATAACCCGTCTTTTTACTATGCCATTCAGGTGAATGAAAATGATAAAGCAACAAATGTCTTCTGGGCTGATGCAAAATCAATAGTAGACTACCATTATTTCTGTGATGTGATCTGCTTTGACACAACATACAAAGTAAATGACTGCAGAAAGCCCTTAGTTTTGTTTTTGGGTATGAACCATCATAGGCAAACGGTCATATTTGGTTCTGCTTTTCTGTATGATGAAACTGTTGAATCTTGCAAGTGGCTTCTCGAGACCTTTAAGAGTGCTATGTGTGGGAAACAGCCAAAGACAATATTGACAGATCGATCTGCTGCTTTGAAGGAAGCCCTGAGTCTCACTTGGCCTGGTACAATTCACCGTTCTTGCATGTGGCAAATATACCAGAATGCTGTTAAGTCCTTAGAACATGTTTTTAATACTTTTGAGCAATTCACACTTGATTTTTGCCACTGCATATTTGATATCGAGGATGACCAGGAGTTTGATGAGACATGGAATGTGATAATCGAGAATTACAAACTCAAAGAAGAGGAATGGTTAAAAAAGCTGTATGAAGATCGGGAAAATTGGGCCTTGCCATATAACCGGCAAATATTCCTCGGGGACATTAAAGGCATGTTACAAGCAGAAACTTCTTGCATTAGGCTCAGAGAGTTCTTGGATTGCGAGAAAGATCTCTCTAAATTTTTGAAATTCTTTGAAAGTTCAATGGAGAAGAGGAGGCAAAAAGAGATACAAGCTGATTACCAAGCCAGCCAAGGGGCACCAAGACTATCTCTGCCACTGCTATGGCAGGCTGCAAGAGTGTATACACCAATCATCTTTGAGTTATTTAGAAAGGAATATGAACTGTGTATGGACTGTATGGCTTATAGTTGCGGGGTGTTTGGCTCTCTTTCTGAGTACATGATCACTGTTAAGAACAAAACTAAAGATCAGCTTGTGCGGTTTGACTCATCAGATGGTACAGTTGCATGTACGTGCAAAAAATTTGAAAATGCTGGAATATTATGCAGCCATATATTAAAGGTATATGAGCTCAGGAGTGTTAAAGAGATTATACCACAGTATTTTCTTAAGAGATGGAGAAAAGATGCAAAGTTGTGGACTGTTGATGAAATTAATGGATTTAATTTTGATAGTGACACAAAATCTTCTGTTCTAGGACGTTATGCAGCTCTATGCCGCTCGTTCTATAAGATAGCTGCTAAGGCTGCAGAGAACATAGAGACATTTGCACTGATGGCAAGGCAATCAGATCAACTTATTGAAGAAGTAGAACGGATTTTGCAATCAGCAGTGGCGAACCAGTCATCTGTTGGCCCTTCCACTAAGAACCAGTTAACTAGTATGATTCAGAATGACTATCTCCTTGATAGTAGCAATGATGTTGAGAAATCTACTGGAAAGAAGACGAGTAAAAATGCTCTGGTAGCTAATAAAAATCAGAAAACAAGAAAAGGTGGGACTACATTTTTTTGGTGGATTTCAAGTTCTCAACTGTTTATGGTTGCACAATTAAATTTGTAAATTTTCTTTTGTTGTTAGACATAAGGCACCCTGATGAAGTGACCGCTGGACCAAGAGATGGAGAACTGAATATGACACCAGACAACAGGCAGTCAGAACCAAGGAATTCTCCAAATCAGTTCCAATTAATGCAGGTTAATTTTTCTTGAGGACAGTGTTCTTTTTTCAATGTACCTTTCATCATTCTCTGTAAATATGCAACAGTTATTTATTACAGGTGTTGCTTTCCTTGTTCAGGGGCATTATGTACTTGGTCACAGCTATGGGCTTGGTACCTCAGAGAATCTTCATAACAATTTGAATCAGTTTGGTCAGGTATGTGATCATTTATTACTTTTAAAAAAATTATCTCATTCTAATAAAGTATCAAATTCCTCAGCTTCTTGTGGCTTACAGGCTTCCTCAGTTCCAACCCTGCAACAGCAGGAATTTCCTGGAAATAATCAATTAACTCAAGTGAGTTATATGCTCTTGACATCGTCGAGATACCCTTACGCTTTTCTTTTTTCATCATTTGACATTCTTGTTCAGTAATGAAGTAATAGCCTAAGGTCAAAGTTTAGAGTGCAACTATGCTGCAGATTCAATGTGGCCATGTTTGATGAACTGTTTCTACACACTCTTGCAGGGCTACCCAAGTGATATGCATGCATTACAATTTGTAGGGACAAATCCCCAAATGGAGAATCAGAACGGTGATCAGGGGCAGTCATCAATCCCAGTGTGGGATTTCCTCTGATGCATGGCTATCACAAGCATGCAGCAGCACAGATAGATAATCGGTGATGGCAGCCCTTCATTTGTCATGGAAGAGGCAGCTAGCTGGTGATGTAGGTTGAGAGAACAAAGGACTGCTAGAATCCTAATTGGGGGTCTCTGCCATCCATTTTGACAACTACGAGCTCGTTTTGTATAGATAAGTGTCATAGTGAAATGCAGTGTACAAATTATCAGTTGGTCGTTCCAAACTTGGGAGCTTTTGTATATACTACTAGTTGGCTTGCTTGTGCATTATGTTGCTCCCGGGAACACAACACATTGTGACAGAACTTGTTACTTGCTCTACATTTCGACGCCTTTAGCGCTGGCGGCATGAAATGATCACAGGTGACAAGTGTAACAACTAAAAGATCCAGAAAAAAAAATTGGTGTACTGGACCGGAGCTGAGCAACTTTGGCAATAGACCTTATTTTTTACTACTGCACAACGATATAATGAAGATGGCAAAAATTACCTTTATTGCGCAACCATGCAGCCCGACAGTATGTATAAGACTGCAAAAAGATATGTGACACGGATAAAAATGTACTATGGATAAACCATGAGACTCCAGGCGGTAAGAACAGAGACCGGGACAGGTCTCACAACCAGAAAGTTAAACGCAAGTTTGAACCATACGAAGCAGAGAGTCTACCTGGCAACGAGACCACGCGACGAAAAGCTGTCGTCGGATGAAGAGCATGTTGTTCACCAGATCCTAGTGCATCGGAGGCAACTTCCTGAAGTCGGCAGCTCCCGCGGAGGAGGATGCCGCTGACGACGACGGCGGCGGGGGCGCCGACGCCTGGGGCTGCGACGGCATCAAGGCCTCGGAGGCGGATGCCGCTGCCGCCGCCGCCTGGGGCTGCGCCGGCATCATGCCCTGGGCCTCGTAGTAGAGCCTGCCGCGGTAGGCGGCGAGATCGGCGTAATAGACGGGCGTCGCCAGCGACGCCGGCTTGGTGCAGCGGGCGAAGACGAAGCAGAGGTTGTAGACCAGCTTCTGCAGGTCGTCGGACGCGAACCAATGCTCGTCCAGCAGGCTGTAGTAGTGGGTCGGCCGGCTCGTCCCGATCAGCCCGTTGTGGCCGCACAGGTAGAAGTCGTACGCCGCCGGGCCGACCACGCCGGTGTCCACCACCGTGCCGAGGAGCACATTGCCGTTCTTGGTCTGCTGCTGGTTCATGTCCTTGGGGAACAGCCGGGTGTGGTGCCGCTTCTTGGCCACGATCACGGTGATCGTCGGCGAGTAGCCCTTCGTCTTGATCGCCTTCTCCATGTCAGCTAGCCCCTCGTTCAGCACCATGCCGAACTGCCCGTCGCCGACGCCGTCGCGGAAGTAGATGATCCTCTGGGGGCTTCACGCGGTTCCGCTTCTCAAGCACTCCGATCAGCTCCTGGCACATGTCGCCGAGGTGCTGGATCACCTCGCAGCGGTGAGGCTGAGCGCGGATTCTTGGCACGTACTTGCTGGCGCCTTGATCCACCGAGGCCACCACTGCTGCAATCGACGGGCTCTCCACGTTCCCCGGCGATGGGTGGTTCACATCGGCGCCGATGAACATGTACGGCGCGCCGTAGACCCGCGGGATCGATTCCCCAAACAGCTAGATGTTGCTGCCCCCGATCTTGCCGTTGATCTTCAGAGCAAGGTCCTGTCCCTGTGGCTTGTTCGCGAGGGTGCTCAAGAAGCACTGGGTCTGGATCCCCAGCTGTGTCTCGCAGATAAGCTTTAGCGTCTTGTACCCAGGATGCTGCTCAGACATTGGGCAGAAGAGGAGCTGCAGCTTATGTTTCGTACTGGCTGCGGTCTGCTTTGCTTTGTTAAGCTCCTCGAAGAGTTCATGGGGATCGGATAGCACCGCCATATCTGACGGATGCAGATAGCATGGGTTACGGTTCATCTGTATGCCAAGGTCGCAGCACTTCCTGACAATCTTGTCAAGAAACATTTTCCCATTCAGGGCATGCTGCCCAGAATTTGCACTGAAGTCCACGATGCCCCAGCACTGAAGCACCCGGCCCTCTGCTAGTCTTTTCGTCATAAGGTTCCACTGGCAGTTAGGCTGATCAATACTGAATTTGCAGTGCTGGCCATTGGAGGTGCCAAGTTTTAGGCTGGGGGGAGGAAGAGTCCTACCAGTGACTACCATCATTTGTACATCCAAAGAAATCCCGAACTGCTGAGCTATTTCATCCCTGGAATTAAAATAGTAATTAGTATCTGATAGGATACATCAGTTATCTCTAGTTCTTTAGTTGAAGTTAAAAAGATCAAGAGCAGTTCATTAATCTTCTCCAAAACCGAATGATGTAGATCGGTTAAGTTTATGTTCTCCCTTAGCCAAAGAAAAATGAGTAATAACAGTTAAATATCAGTAAGACAAATGTGATAAGGAGACCAATGTTAACCATTCGATCCGTACAATTTTTGAGGTAGTTACAGTCTCTTGTTCTTTCGCACACATATATTAGCCCAAGTTTTGTAGGTCGTCTATGCAGAGAACTTTTTCCATTGAATCCACGAATCTACAGCTGTACTACTACCACCAATTAATCATAGCAACATGTTAAGTTTCAAGATTAATTAGGCGTTTGCAAACAGTGGAAAGTGTAGGAACTCATAACAGCTACCTGCAAGGCCCATCTTCAGCATTCACCAACTCAAGAATCTCCTGCTTCCGCCTTGAGGCAGGGATTAAAGCCATGTCTTTCGGTGCTTTATCAGAATTCCTATTTAAGCTTGCTTTTGGATACCTCTTCTCTTCAAGAAGATCACACAATTCAATCGGCACACAATTTTGCTTGTCCTTACTCTAGCTCAAACCCAAGCAGGGAAGCATTGGATACCTAATAAACTTGTGATACTGTTGTGAATAGCAATCGATAAACCTCTTGGTCTGTCCTGATTCAGAATCTACAAAAGTTATCTGGCTGGCAGGTTTATCTGTCAAACCTTAAACAGTGTATTTCTGCTTAGTCCTCCTATGATTTACAGTAACACGCTGGCCTTTGAGTTCATTCTTCAAACTTTCCAATTGGTGTTTGTTTAGTGTTATCCTGTAGTCAAGGTATCTCACAAACTTCTGAACAAGATCCAACACAGGTCCAGCTTTGCGGTCCACACGAAGGATCTGTCCTTTTTGAGTTCTTTTAATGGTCTGTTGGGCTCCTTTGAGAGCTACAACATCCTGCCCAATGGACACACTGCGGCCCTGCGAGTAAAATCCCTGACCAATGATAATCTTGCGCCAGCTAGAGGCCTCACGCACAATGACATCAAGCCCCTTCAAGACCTCTCTAGGCACAGGCAAGAGTTGGCTCAAAGGAAGCTGCTTCTTGAACTCCACAGATACAATGTAAGTCCGTGAACGGACATTCACACGGAACAAACCGTCTGGTAGTTCAGCACGAGTAAATAAATCTCACTTGCCATCATAAGCAACACCTGATGAAAGCCGCCGAAAGCTCTCATCCCTGTAGAGCTCGTCCTTGATTGTAAGCAAATCTCCCTTGGAGAGCTCCTTGTCTGAATCCCTGGAGGAACTTGTATCAAGCTTGATGTCTATGTCATAGTGAAAACGGTTGATGCCTCTTGATACTGACTATAAAATGGTTCAGACAGAACACTGGCCTGGGCTATATATATATAGACCCGATCCGCTCGTATACTCTCGGAGGATTCATAGTCACTGTACACTTTCTACATGGTATCAGAGCAAGTCTAGACATCCCGGCGCGCTAGCTTCTCCCTCCGGCGAGCCGACCGTTTTCTCCTCGTCGTCGACGTCTTCTTCCCGTCGCCGACTCTCTTCCCGGTACTTTCCTCGCTCTCTCGTCTCCATTTCTTCTTCTCCCCGTCTCTCCCGTAGTCACCTTCTCTCCGCCCCACCTCCACGCGACCAGGCGACGGTCTCGATCTGCCTCCTCGTCCGTCCTTGCACCCGTCCCCGCTCTTCCTCTTGTTTCGTGCATCTCTCCCTCTCTGACGTCGGCGTACCTCCGCGCTCGTCGTCTCCATCGGCTGGAAACCTTCCTCAGTTCTCGCCCTTTCCGACACGCTCAACGGCTCTCGGACGCGAACCTTCTCCCCTCACGTCCGAGCCAGCCCAACGTGTCCACGGACACGAATCCCTGCCTCCCGGACACGAACATATTCTCTTCGCGTTCGGCCACTCCCTGCCTTTTTCGCGTCCGTCCCACTCCTTGGCCTCTATGAGTCCACGGACGTGAATCTTCTCTTCACGGACGTGAATCCTCGCACGTCCGTGACCCAACCACTCTCTGACCCACCCACTCTGTCCTCACCTACTCCGCTGCCTACTCCCCATCGGCCAACCACTCCTCATCGGCTAGCCACTCCTCACCTACTCCGTTGCCCACTTCCCATCGGCTTCTCACATCCCTGATCGGCCGATCCGTCCTCTCATCGGCTTCCCCCTCCCATCGGCTCTTTGCTCCCGTTCTCCCGTCATGGCCACCGAGTCTGCCCTCAGCTCCGGCACTCTCCCAGTCGCCGAATCTGCTCCGGCCCTCGGTGTCTCAGACCACACCTCGGGCACCACCTCACCGATCTTCTCCCCTCCCTACGCTGCTGTGAACGTGAAATCTCATGTTCCTATCTTCCTTGACCTTAACGTCAATTATTCCAAGTGGGTTTTCTTCTTTAAATCTCTCTGTAAAAAATTCGGCCTCCGGTCCCATATTGATGGCTCCGCTCCACCTCGCCCCGATGATCCTCAGTGGGACATCGTCGAGTGCTGCGTGCGCAGCTGGCTGCTCGGCTCAGTTGACGACTCTATCCTCGACCTCGCCATGGACGATACCGACCCCACCGCTCGGGACCTCTGGGTGGCCATCGAGCGGATCTTCCTGGCCAACAAGCAGCCTCGCGCCATCTAACTCCTCAATGAGTTTCACTCCATGGTACAAGGCGACTCCTCTGTCTCCTCGTACTGTCAGCGCCTCAAAGTTAAGACTACTGCTCTCAACTCGTCCTCGCCCTTCTGCGAGGCCTCAATCCCCACTTCTCCAACACCGCCGATGACATCGCCAACGCCACACCTCTTCCATCGTTCACCCGGGCTCATGACATGCTAGTTCTTAAAGAACTCCGTCTGGCCAATGATGAGAAGACAGTGGCCCACACCGCTCTTCTTGCCGTATCCGATAATGGCTGCCGAGCTTCTTGCGCTGCCCCTTTCTCCCGCGGTCCTGATGGCCATGGCTCCGGCCACAGCAACACAGCCCGCACCGGAAAAGGCAAGGGCAAAGGCAAAGGCAGGACCTGGTAGGGTCCGACGCCACCACGACCTACCTCGGTCCCTACCCACCCTGCCGGTCCCACGGGTCCGTGGCTCTGCTACAACCCCTGGGCGCCCCAGCCCTAGCCACGCAGCCCCATCGGCTGGCAACCCGGAGTTCTCGGCGCCCATCCCCAGGCTCACCTGGCATCGGCTCCCGTTCTGTCGCCTCAGCCGATGCTACCGACCCCAACCACCCAATCGGTTCCCTCCTGGAACCAGGCTAGCCTCGTCGCTGCCCTCAACCAGATGACGCTCCAACCACAGCACCCTTGGGTGCTAGACTCTGGGGCGTCTTCACACATGGCGTCATCGGCCGGTATACTTCGCTCCTGTCACCCCTCTTCCTCCCCTTTTGTCACCATCGGCAATGGTCACTCTCTTCCTGTCCAATGCCGCGGTGACTCCTCTCTGTCTACATCCACCACTAACCTCCCCTTACGCAATGTTCTTATCGTCCCTTCTCTCATTCACAATCTTATATCTGTTCGCCAATTCACACGAGACAACCACTGCTCCATTGAATTTGACGCGTCTGTTTTCTCTGTGAAGGATATCCCAACCCGGCGACAGATCCTTCGCTACAATAGTGGCGGCGACCTCTACACCATTCCCGCTGCACCGTCCACCCCACACTCCAGCGTCACCCTCTCCACCAACCTCTGGCACCTTCGCCTCGGCCACCCCGGCCCCGACGCTGTCGCCACCCTCCATCGCAGCGCCTCTATCCGATGTACTCACAGCAGCTCCACAGTTTGCCACTCATGTTAACTTGGCAAACATATGCGTCTGCCCTTTTCTAGTTCTCTCTCCTGTACCTCGCGTCCATTTGAACTTATACATTGTGATGTATGGACGTCCCCAGTTAAAAGTGTCTCCGGTAATCAGTATTATCTCGCTATACTTGACGATTACACACACTATTGCTGGACCTTCCCACTCATCCACAAATCCGAGGTAGCCTCTCACCTCACTTACTTCGTCACGTACGTATCCACTCAGTTCAACCTCCCCATCAAGGCTTTACAAGCCGATAACGGTACGGAATTCGTCAACCATACCGTTACAAACCTCCTCACCTCGCAGGGCATTCATCTCCGGCTCTCCTGCCCCTACACCTCTCCTCAGAACGGCAAAGCCGAGCACCTCCTTCGCACCCTCAACAACATTAGTCGCACCATGCTACTTCACGCCCACCTACCCGCCACTTATTAGGCCGAAGCTCTGGCTACTGCGACGTACCTTCTCAATCGGCGCCCATGCTCCTCCGTTCATAAAAATGTTCCCTATGCCCTCCTCTACCGCATGGCGCCCGACTACTCCCACCTTCGCGTTTTCGGGTGCCTCTGCTACCCAAATCTCACCGCCACAGCTTCCCACAAACTCGCTCCCCGCTCCACCGCCTGTATTCTCCTCGGCTATTCTACCACTCACAAGGGATACCGATGCCTCGACCTTTCCACCCGACGGGTCCTCGTCTCTCGTCATGTCATTTTTGACGAGACATGTTTTCCCTTCGGTCTCCTTCATCCGAGATTCTCCTCTAGTGATCTCGACTTCCTCCTCACCAACACCGTGCCGACCAGGTCTCCCCCACTGCCCTCTCCATCGGGCCCCCTCATCGGCCGCTGCTAAGGATTTACCCGTCACATATCCCACCACTGCTCGGTCCGATGTCCCTACCATCGGACCCACCTTTATCGGCCGATACCGATCCTATTTATCCTTCAGCCGATACCGTTCCCTCTCTATCGGACACCCCACTTCCATCGGCTCCTCACTTTCCATCGGCTCCCCCTACCCTATCGGCTGATCCATCTCTATCGGACCGATCGGAATACTCGGCCCACCCGACCTCATTAGCTTAGGCCGATCTAATTCCTCCTTTTCCTCTTATGTACAGTCGCCGACTCAGAGTCAATGACGCCCCCACCCGACCAGTTCTTCCCATTAGTCCCGCACCCCCATCGGCTCCAGTTCCCTCCACCTCTCACATGGTCACCTGCTCCCAGACCGGGTCTTTCCGACCCACTCCGCGCTACGGTCTCTCCGCCGTCCACCGCTCTATCTTGCCCATCCCGGCGACTTCTCGCTCAGCCTTGGCCAACCCTCATGACCGACGAGTACAAGGCCCTAATGGACAACGAGACCTGGCACCTCGTTCCCGGACCTCCTGGCTACAACATTGTGACCGGTAAGTGGATTTTCAAACACAAATTCCACGCTGATGGCTCCCTTGCCCGTCACAAGGCTCGCTGGGTAGTTCGGGGTTTCTCCTAACGACCCGGTGTCGACTACGATGAGACCTTCAGTCCCATTGTCAAACCCGCCACCATCCGAGTCGTCCTCACCTTGGCTGCCTCTCGCTCCTGGCCGATCCATCAACTAGACGTGAAGAACGTCTTTCTTTACGGCCACCTGACGGAAACAGTCTACTGCCAGCAGCCCCCAGGCTTTGTCGACCCTTCTCGGCTCGACGACGTCTGTCTCCTTCAACGCTCTCTCTACGGCCTCAAACAAGCCCCTCGTGCCTGGTACCAGCGCTTTGCTGCCTATCTTCAGCACATCGGCTTCGTGGCCTCTGCGTCCGATAGTTCCCTATTCACTTTCCATATCGGCTCCGCCACTGCCTATCTACTTCTCTATGTCGATGACATTGTCCTCATAGCGTCTTCGATATCTCTCCTCGACCAGATTATGGCCCGACTCCACTCTAAGTTCGCCATGACCGATCTTGATCCTCTCCACCATTTTCTTGACATCCCCGTAACCCGTCCATCCACGGGCTCTTCCTTTCCCAACGCCAGTATGCCATCGACATCCTCCAGCGTGCGGGCATGGCCGACTGTCACCCCACGGCCACCCCAGTCGACACTCGAGCCAAACTCTCCGCCGCCGATGGCGTCCTCGTTGCCGATCCCTCTTACTATCGGAGTCTTGCCGGGGCTCTCCAATACCTCACACTCACCCGATCCGACCTCACGTACGCTGTCCAGCAAGTGTGCCTCTTCATACACGCTCCACGCGAATCTCACCTCGCGCTGCTCAAGCGCATCCTACGCTACGTGAAGGGCACCCTCTCCAGCGGGCTGTATCTCAGCTCCAGCCCCATCGACTCCCTCACCGCGTACTCCGACGCGAACTGGGCAGGCTGCCCCGACTCTCGACGCTCTACGTCCGGCTACTGCGTCTACCTCGGTGACACTCTCGTATCCTGGTCCTCAAAACGTCAGACTACAGTGTCCCGCTCCAGCGCTGAAGCCGAGTACCGCGCCGTCGCCGAGTGCTGCTGGCTTCGCCAGCTTCTCCAGGAGCTCCGTGCACCCCTCTCCACCACGACCATCGTCTACCGCGACAATGTCAATGCCGTCTACATGACCGCCAACCCGGTCCATCACCGACGCACCAAGCACATCGAGATCGATATTCATTTTGTCCATGACAAGATTGCATTAGAACAGGTTTGGGTGCTCCATGTACCATCGGCACATCAGTTTGCCGATATAATGACCAAAGGCCTGCCCACGCCTTTGTTCACCTGTTTTCGGTCCAGTCTCTGCGTCCGTTCCCCTCCCGCTGCGACTACGGGGGTGTTAGACAGACCACTGGTATATATAGACCCGACCTCCTCGTATACTCTCGGGGATTCATAGTCACTGTACACTTTCTACACTAACAATTTGACCTTGGCTTTAGATACTGAACGTCCACCATCAGGCCTTAGCATTGGAACACACGTGCCACTAGGACACAGCAACTGGGGGTGCAGGTCGTTGTACTCTTTCAACCTCACTGGAAGCAATGCGTTCTGAAGGAAAATGAAGAGCCATTAGAAACAAAAACAGGTCAAATTTACATAGGAGTAAACAAAATCAGCAACTTAATAAACAGTTAGAACAAAATGGATCACCAAGTTTTAGTTTCCCCCTAGAAATTTTGCTTTTGCACAACGCCTTCCCAGATGAAATGACAGACTAAATGTTGCATATGATGCAATTTCAAGTAAGAAACTGAACGTCCTAGGAATTCTAAATTCTAGATGATTCCCTGGAGTTTTTCGTGACATAACAAAAATTGTGATCATACATTCAGAAGCACACACTCTAGAGCAAAAATCAGCAGCATCTCCTCTGCTTCTACTCTATCATCGGATCATATAGCGGAAAACACAGACCAGATCACTAGAATAAATAGGCGTAATGAAAGTGTGTGTAGACTAATAGTACTCTCTCCTCCATGTTAAAAAAAATTGTCGGTTTAGATAAGACCACGGTCACCAAAAAATAAATTTAATTATTAATTTCTATTATATATATATATATATATGCGCGCGCGCACGCATTTGATCTTTATATTTCTAAAACAAATATTTTAAAAAATATTTATAGCTAAAATTTTTAAAGTTTAACGTTAGCCTTTCCAAACGATACCTATTTTAAACCTAAGGAAGGGAGTGGTATAGTGGAGTATCACGAAACCTCGGACCGCTTGATCGAATGTTAGTTTGGAACATTGCTAATGCAAAGGAACAAAGTGAAAATGACAAACCGTACAAAGCACTAATTATATCAGGTGAGGCGCTTACCAACAGAACCCGACGATCTCGCAGCCCCCCTCTGCTGGTGCTGGTGCTGGCGCCGGCGCCGGGGCGGGGGTGGGCCCTCCTCCGCGCCCTCTTCCCGGTTGTTCCCACACGTTCCCGCCACGGCCACCGCCGGACTCGTACCCACCGCCGCCGCCGCCGCCATACCCACGTCCACCGCCGGACTCGTACCCGCGTCCACCACCGCCGCCGGGCTCGTACTCTCGTCCACCACCACCAGGAGGCCCACGCCCACCGCGCCCGCCACTACCACCATAACCACCTCCGCCACCATCACCGCCTCCCTGAGACCCGTAGCCGCCGCCACCGCCACCACGCCCACCACCGCGGCCCCTCCCTCAGCTGCCACCGTGCTCGTACTCCATATCCGCCGTGAACTCGAACGGCCGATCGATCAGAATGACGTTTGTATTTTCAAGCAATTTTTTTTGTCGGATTTCGCTAAGGCAGAAGCGGAGTGGGGATCGCAGAGAGAAGTGGGGAGTGAGGATTAGTGATAAATACTATTTTGCCCCTATTGGATAGGTAAATAGTGTGCGGTTCAGTCTCAATTTGGATGTGAAGGAAGGGGTGAAATGGGAAATGTGGAGTCCATGCAGGCTGGGCTCGTGGGTCTCGGTCGTGCCCATTCTGTCGCGGGGGGTTTGGCCTTTTTGCTGTTCGATCCATGCGTTAATTCGAAATTAGGAATGTAAGAAGAATAAATGAAGGGACTGCGCACATTTGATACAAAACCCATAAATATCTTACGAATTTTAAACAGTGATTTGAGATTCGTGCAAACATCCAAACCCTAATCTTCCACCTCTTCTTCCTTCATGGCCACCACCACCCCAAAACTACTTTATATTTGAAAAAAAAACAAAATATCTTGAGAATTTTCGTTAAATGAGATTCGTGCAAACACCCAAACCCTAGTCTCTTTCTCTTCATCCCTCCACCGTCGCCCCAGCACCTAACTTTTGGAGCTCAATCTTACCTCCTCCACCACCATCGCCCCAGCACATGCCAACTAGCCTTATCGATGTTGAAAGACACCAACAGCACTGGTGAGGCCCACCAAAACCCTTGCCTCTCTCCTCCTCAATGCATGTGATAAACAATTTTGATAAAATAGATGTTAATAAACTAATGAAGTGTTTGAATAAGTAATAAGCAATTTAAAGATGTAACACTATTTTAATTGATTATTGTGCATTTCTTATTATGTGCTGCATTTCTCTTGATGATACACAAAATTAAGCTAGAGACACACAACTTAAATATACTGTATTTATAATTGAAGATGTTTTTATTTTTGTTTTACCACAATAGATTAGTATAGGACTAAGGAGGCCGACTAGAGATGAGTATTTAGCATAATTCAAAATCTAAATCAATTAGTCTCAATTAAGTGCACAAAAAAGTTAGCCTATGTTCAGTTTTATAAGCCTAGAGTGATATTAATACAAATAAATTTTAGCATACAAACTTGCTCAAAGGCAAGTTCCTGATCCAACTGGGGCCTCTCGCGTCGAGACAAAAACATCTTTGTAAAACTTTGATCTGACCAACCCGGTGGCCAAGTCTAATCGGTGTGCCTGCCCTATAGCCAAAATGGTTATGTAAACATCTGATCTGACCGACACTAGGGCCCAGTCTGACCGGAGCGCCTGTTGGGCAACTAAAACGGTTCTATAAGAACCCAATTTGACTGGCACTAAGGCCCAATCCAACCAGCCTTCACGAGAGCGAAAGATCAACCTAATTAAACATAAGTGCACCCTTATTTTTTATAAAGACTGCCTATCACTAAAATGATGATATATCATAACTCAGGTGTCAAAATTCAACGATTTTGGACTCTATGAAAAACTTATCCAAAAGGTTATCCACCCCACAAAAAATCTATCCAATAGTTATAACTTTTGTCAAAAACAAAGGGCTCAAATTCTAAAGAACACTTGAGTGGACATTACCGATTACTCATTCCTATTGAATATGCTCATCTCTTTCTTTGTATGGGACTTGAGAAAATGCTTATTATACTTGGTTAGATACTCTCACTACATGTAAGTGAACTAATATGGTACAAGATTATTTACGTGCTTACTTTATAGACTTTTCTTGATAGTACGACGATGTCTATATAGCAATCCGATCTTTTCACCAAACAACAATAACGGTAAAAAACTAAGGAAAGCATTCTTAACTTCATTATATATTTGGCTTGCGCCATCATATTAGGATCGATACTTGATCTAATATCAACATTTATGACTATCCGATTAAATCATATTTATGCCAAGTTTTGATTAACCTTTGTCAAGAGTTACTTCTTATCATAAACTTGGCTTTATCAATATTAACATAATAAGTTCTTGGCTTGATAATCATTAAACTATGGTGACATTCATTAGCCTCATCATGGTAGGATATATTTCTTTGCATAACTCAAAAGAAAATATTAATCCTAACAAATCAGTTGCCATCCACCAATTGGTTGCATATAAAGAATATGAAATAAAATGTTGAGTATCTATTAACACCAATTGTCATATACTCACATATATACTCAATTTTAAAGATCCAATATCAAAGAGAAAATGAATAACATGATCTAGAATATGCATAATAATGTATAGGATTTTCTCCTCCTAAATATATATATATAAGACATCTAACATTAATATAAATAAATATAGATGCACACCTTTATAATCTCTATGTTATTAATGTAAAGAAGACTAAATAAGATAAGACTCAAGTAAATATTAGCCTCACAAGCATATATATATATATATCAATAATATAAAAATAACATATGTGAAAAATAGGAGATAAGAAGTGATATATATCGCTTGGTCTCCATATATTTTATCCTTATTGTGATTAAGATTCGTCACCAAAGAATACATAATAAATAAAATATAAAATGTGTTACTCTCAAGATATATAGACATATGAATATAAAAGAACACATATACACAGTTTATCTTATATTTTCGATTATATGTGAAGCTTATAAAAACATACAACTCATCATTTTTATTTTTATATCCAAATAAGAATAGTTAAATAAAAACTCACAAAAATATAAATCTTATATAATTAGAATCTATCTCTTTTTGTTATGACAGAGGACATTCGGTGAAGCCGTGATGAAGGACCAGGTTGGACATGAAAAAAAAATAACTTGGCACATTGGCAATGTCCTTGCAATTTTCTTGATTTGACCTTGGTAGGCAAAGAAAAGCATCGCTTCAGCCGTTTTCTTGCCCTCCAACCCTCAATCTCGCCAAGGGATGGAATAGTAAAAATGGCTTGATAAAAAGGAGCGTAATGTGAATTTTTTTTTTCAATGAGATCTTTTTGTTTCCGCTTTCGGCTTTCCTAGCAGTAGCGACCCTATGGTGGGCCTGTCTTGGAGTACTCGTGTAGTGTTCCAGAAAGTTCTTTCTTCCATGGGATAAGCTTGCGTGGTACACTACTGTACTGTACGAACCATGCCTAATCCGCTAACCACCATTATTCTAGCCATTGGTTTTGTGGCGGTGATGGCGTGTAGGGCGTGCTCGATTGGGCTATTTAAGATGGATGGATAGAGATGAATCAGGTGGAAATTGTCTGCAGCCATTGTGAAATTGGAAAGAGACAAGAGGGAAGTCACACGTGCACACGTGCACGCTCTCTCGCCTCACTTCGTCAGGCCGAGGCCGTGAGCGTGAGTAGCTGACCAAGACATGGTTTTGCCGTTTACTCTACACGGCATGTGTTGGCGTAAACAAACTGCTTACGTTACAATGAGGTTTACATTGCGCAACTAATGATGACGTAAACGGAAATGGCACTTGCCCTTCCGTCGCACAACTATTGCTGACGTAAATGGAAATGACCCTTGCCCTTATGTGTTGGGGTAAACAAACCGCTTACGTTACAATGAGGTTTTACATTACGCAATTATTGTTAACAGAAAGGGAAGCGACCCTTGCACTTCACCTTCGCGGGAGTAAATGGATGGTTGCCGCACGAGATTAAATGGATGGCTGCTACACGAGTAATCAATTGTCCAGGGCTCTCTCTCTCCAGCATTCTCTCTTCATTTTCTCAATCAATGCTATAAAACGAGCATGTACTGATATGTTTCATGACCGTATGTATAGTGGCTATGATCCTAAGCATATAAAGAGGGTCGGTATATATATATACAGCATAGAACAGTGGTCTGTCTAACAGCTCTCGCAGTCGTAGCATGAGGGGAACGGACGTAGAGACTAGACCGAAAACTGGTGAACAAAGACGTGGACAGGCCTTTGATCATTATATCGGTAAATTGATGTGTTGATGGTATATAGAGCATCCGAACATGTCCTAATGTGACCTTGTCACAAACAAAATGGATATCGATCTCGATGTGCTTGGTGCGTCGGTGATGGACTGGGTTGGCGGTCATGTAGATGGCACTGACATTGTCACAGTAGACGACGGTCGCGGTGGAGAGAGGTACACGAAGCTCCTGGAGAAGCTGGCGAAGCCACCAGCACTCGGCGACGGCGTGGACGACGGTGCGGTACTCGGCTTCGGCGTTGGACCGGGGCACTATAGTTTGGCGTTTTGAGGACCAGGATACGAGAGTGTCACCGAGGTAAATGCAATAGCCGAACGTAGAGCGTCGAGAGTTAAGGCAGCCTGCCCAGTCCGCGTCGGAGTACGTGGTGAGTGAGTCGATGGGGCTGGAGCTGAGATGCAGCCCGCTGGAGAGGGTGTTCTTCACGTAGCGTAGGATGTGCTTGAGCAGCGCGAGGTGAGGTTCGCGCGGAGCGTGCATGAAGAGGCACACTTGCTGGACAGCGTACGTGAGGTCGGGTCGGGTGAGTGTGAGGTATTGGAGAGCCCCGGCAAGACTCCGATAGTAAGAGGGATCGGCAATGAGGGCGCCATCGGCAGTGGAGAGTTTGGCTCGAGTGTCGACCGGGGTGGCCATGAAGTGACAGTCGGCCATGCCCGCACGCTGGAGGAGATCGATGAAGTACTAGCGTTGGGAAAGAAAGAGCCCGTGGATGGAACGGGTTACGGAGATGCCAAGGAAATGGTGGAGAAGACCAAGATCAGTCATGGCGAACTCAGAGTAGAGTCGGGCCATGATCTAGTCGAGGAGAGATGTCGAAGACGCTGTGAGGACAATGTCATCGACATAGAGAAGTAGATAGGCAGTGGCGGAGCCGATATGGAAAGCGAACAGGGAACTATCGGACGCAGAGGCCACAAAGCCGATGTACCGAAGATAGGCAGCAAAGTGTTGGTACCAGGCACGAGGGGCTTGTTTGAGGCCGTAGAGAGAGCGTTAAAGAAGACAGACATCGTCGGGACGAGAAGGGTCGACGAAGCCTGAGGGCTGCTGGCAGTAGACTGTTTCCGTCAGGTGGCCGTGAAGAAAGGCGTTCTTCATGTCTAGTTGATGGATCGATCAGGAGCGAGAGATAGCCAAGGTGAGGACGACTCGAATGGTGGCGGGTTTGACAATGAGACTGAAGGTCTTGTCGTAGTCGACACCGGGTCGTTGGGAGAAATCCCGCACTACCCAGCGAGCCTTGTGACGGGCAAGGGAGCCATCGGCGTGGAATTTGTGTTTAAAAATTTACTTACCGGTCACAATGTTGGCGCCGGGAGGTCGGGAAACAAGGTGCCAGGTCTCGTTGTCCATTAGGACCTTGTACTCGTCGGCCATGGCCGCGTGCCACTGAGGGTCGGCCAGGGCTGAGCGAGAAGTCGTCGGGATGGACGAGATAGAGCTGTGGACAGCGGAGAGACTGTAGCGCTGAGTGGAGCGGAGAGACCCGGTCTAGGAGCGGGTGACCATGTGAGAGGTGGAGGGAACTGGATCCGATGGGGGTGCGGGAGTAATGAGCCGATGGGAGAAAGAAGCTGATAGGAGGAGAAAGCCGATGAGAGGACGGATCGGACGATCAAGGATGTGAGAAGCCGATGAGAAGTAGGCCGGCCAGCCGTTGAGGATTGGTTGGCCGATGGGGAGTAGGCAGCAGAGTAGGTGAGAAAAAAAATGGTGATAGTGGGTGGGTCAGAGAGTAGTTGGGTCACGGACATGCGAAGATTCACGTCCGTGGACTCGTGGAGGCCAAGGAGTGGGGTAGACACGAAAAAGATAGGGAGTGGCTGGACGCGAAGAGAATATGTTCGCGTCTGAGAGACAGGGATTCGTGTACATGAACACGTGGACACGTTGGATTGGATCGGACGTGAGGGGAGAAGGTTCACGTCCGAGAGCCGTTGAGCGTGTCGGAAAAGGCGAGAACAGAGGGAGGTTTCCAGCCGATGGAAACGATGAGCGCGGAGGTGTGCCGGCGTCAGAGAAGGAGAGATGTATGAAGCAAGAAGAAGAGCGGAGATGGGTGCAAAGCGAAACGAGGAGGCGAATTGAGACCGTTGTCTGGTCGCGCGGAGGTGGGACGGAGAAAAGAAGATGACTGCGGGAGAGACAGGAAGAAAAAGAAATGGAGGCGAGAGAGCGAGGAGAGTACCGGAAAGAGGGTCCGCGACGGGAAGAAGACGTCGACGACGAGGAGGAAAGGGTCGGCTCACCGAAAGAAGAAGCTAGTGTGTCGGGATGTCTAGACTCGCTCTAATACCATATAGAATATGTATAGTGACTATGACCCCTAAGCGTATAAAGGAAAATCGGGTGTGTATATATATACAGCCTCATATAACTTCATTCACTTCCGTCGCTACTTCGGTGATCCCATCCCAGCGAGTACGTGTACACATGCCGAGAGAGCAGGCCTCCAGAATCCTGTGCTCTCTAATTTTGCATCGAGAGGAGGAGGCAAATTAAGTTTTTTTTAGAGCGTATCTCACGATAGTTTTTGGTTCCTATGAACGACTACATCAACTATATTCTCTTTATCATGGCTGAAGACGAGAACAATGGCAACACCGATGACGAGAAAGGCAATGATCCTGCTTCTACTGCCATCGCAACTACCGGGGCAACACCGTATGTCATTCTTGGCTTATGTTCCTTTCTGATGATTCACTTTTGATGCGTAAATGAGTTAGATATGCTTGCATTTCTAGTTGCGTATTTTTATTGTTGAGAGTAACATAGTTTTTTTTATAAGAAATTGGTTCTATTACCGCAAAAATCTCTTGAAAAAAAAATCTTCCATTCGGAAGGAGTGCCGAACCTGGAAACGAAACAACGTAGACTGAATTTAAACGTTTATTCATTCAGCTATACAATCGCATTACCAGTACAATTCTGGGAACATGCCATGCAATTTCATATCCGAAAATTCCATGCTCTGATTTGAATGTTTTTTTAGTAACAAGACCCAGCTTCTTTTGGATCGAATTCGACGCAGAGATGCAGTCACCCCTTGACTTCCTCCTTCATGTCTGTTATCTTGATTTTAAATTACCCGAACTAATCAATTCCTCCCCTCAGTAGAGTAGAGCACCAGGACAATGTAAATTCAGAAAACCGCGCACTAGCTAGCTTAGGTGTGTACCAACGTACGTGCGGTCCCGTTGTTGCCGCCCCACGCTTTATTCCGGTCATTGCAACAGCAAATCAACGGGTCAATTGAATCATTCGTGCGAGCGAAAGATCATCGAATTTGCAGTGCAGCGCAGCTAGCTCATGGCCAGTTTCAGTGGAGGAATCCGAGCTAGTACAAGCTAGGGTGAGCCAACAGAGAGAATTCGGCAAAAGCAGCGCGGCAGCCGCGGCGGCGGGCTACCTACCTCTGATCCCCCCCGCCAACTCTGAGCCGCGAATAAATAAAAGCCTCGGCGAGGGAGGGCGCGCACGGGAGGAGGCATCATATATTCGGCCATCTTTTTCCGCTGGGCATTCGTTCGTCGCCGGCCGTTCGTCCTTGCTGTCCTCGATCGCATGCACGAATCGGGGCACAGAAGACCGGGACGCCAGCAGCAGTGACGGAATCGTGCAACAGCCGGCTTTCTGCTTGGTTCGTTCGCTGCTTGGTTGGTTGGTTGGTTGATGGAGACGCGCTCCTTTTTTCTTCCGTTGATATCTCATGATTCTCTGCTTTTCTCTTCTTTTTGCGTGGAGGGAGGGAAGAAGAAAGAAGAAGAAGATGTCAGACGGTCGAATTCGAATCGATGGCGCCAAATGCATTGCGGCGTGAGTTAGTCGCTAGCTAGAGAGATAGAGCTGGAATAATTGAAGAAACGAATGGTGGTTCTTGATTTCTTGGCGATCGGTTGTACATGTGTAATGCGTGGACGATGCGTGGCGGAGGAGCTAGCATCTGTCTCCCGCCGTCCACGGAGGTTAGTGCGCGTTTCGTTTCACATGACGTGGCAGCCGACGGTGTTGTCCTCGTTGAAGAAGTCCTCGTCGAAGCGGGACGGCTGCGGCCGGAGCTGGGGAGGACGATGGAGCATTGCCGGCATCGGCATCGAGTAGTATCCTCCCGCGTAGTACGGCGTCGCGTTCGCGGCGTAGTACGGGAGGTGAACCGGGACCACCATGGCGGGCTCCGGCCGGTTGTGGTGGTGGTGGTACTGGTACTCCACCACCGCCACCGCCGACGACGCGTGGTCGGGAGCAGAGGATTTGTCTCCGTCGACGTCGCTGGTGCTCTTGGCGGCAGCGTCCTTGGACGACGCCGTCTTCCCTCCGGCGCGGCCATCCTCGTCGGCGGCGCGTGCGGCGGCTTCCTTCCCCGCCGTGCACTTGCTGCATTCCTGCTTGCACGCCGCCGCCACCTTCGGCTTGTCGCCTTTGCCGTCCTTGCCTTCGTCCTTGCGCACGCTCTTCTCGTCTGCCGGGGAGGCCGGCTTGTCGGCGTCATTGCCGCCGCCGCCGCCACCGCTTGCGTCGATCTTCTTGCCTTCTTCCGATGACCCCGCCGGTGGTGGCGGAGGCCCCATCACCTCGGCGATCTTGCCGACCTTTGAAAGCTTCTTGACGAGCACCCTGCTTGCCACGTCGCCGACGACGGTCACCTTCTCGAGCGACGGGTGGATCTCTGTCCTCAGCACGCCTGCACATCCATGCACACAAACACAAATTCAGCATCTCTGAAGAACAAGAACACAGGAAGTAAATGATCTCGATACCTTTCAGGCTAATGGCTTTCATCACCTTCCTCCTGCATCCCTCGCAGCAGCTCACGTTCACCTTCAGATCAACTCTCTGCACATGAACAAAATGCAAACAATTTCTCACTTAGCAACATGGATCAATGGATCACTGAAATATAAAATTCAGCAAGATTAGATTGGTTTTGTTACCTTGAGCTCTTCTTCCCTAGCCATGGTGATGATGACTACGGTGCAGGAGCTCCGGAGAGAGTGATTCAATTTTGATTTTGAGCTGAATGCTGAGGCAGCTCGGCTGTTGCTGTCTGGTATTTATACACGGCCTTGGCTACCTATGAAGCTTTTGCAACTGAGAAAAAAATTCAGATACCAGGCCATACGTCCAGCGTCCATTGATTTGATTCCTAGCTGTATTTACCTGTGTTATTTTAATCACCCTAGCTCATGGGAGAGGAGGTATATACCGCGAAAACTCAATCATGTGTACTTGCATCAGTTGCATTGCATCACAGCCGCTCCTCTCCTTTTTCTCCTCATTTCTGTGTGCTTGCGCCAGCATCAGAGATTACCATGTGCTGCTGACATCTTGTGCCAGCATCAAGGTGTTTGCAACAGAAGGTTATTCTTTCACGATGCCTATTTGCTCTTATAGTTTTTAAGTTGGGAGCAAACCTAGTTGGGCAGTTGGCATACTGGTTTACACAAGATGTGATTGCAAATGCTTTACACAAGGCTCATGCAATTTACTTCTACGAGGAACATGGAAGCAGTAATTAGCTTATTGAGAAAAAAATATATGTTATTCAGGGATAAATCTTTTGCATCGCTTCTTCACCATCCATTTGACACATGTAGCTCAACATTGCATGAACATGACTCAGCCTCATTCTTTAAAGCTTATTCATCAGATCATTGTCATGGATTGTTTATTCCATACTTCTAACAATTCGATTTAAGTTATCTCTATAATAACAGTCCATGACAATAATTCAATAAACAATATGTTTCAAACTGAGTAGCAACAGTACAACTGTACGAGTAGCTCCTGACTTAATGTTTTTACATAGTAGGGTACATAGCAACACATTAAACTGATAATCTGATGTACTCCTACATACAGACTGTAGCCATACCCCTGAGTGATCTGGGGATGGGCTCAAGTGCGTAGCTTTTATTCCATGATTAATTACAGCCAGGCGCACAAATACCCGAACAAATCGCCGTTATTAGTTTAATCCATGGAATCAGCTGACAGTTAAGCATAGTACCAGCAGACAAAGGGGAGGCCATCTGTATGGCTAAGTATGGAGCCATTGGAAGTGCCTCACAGTCTAGCATAGGCGAAGAATAAAGCAGCAGCAGCCATTAAACAAAATGGGTATGTACATCGTACATGTTGCATTGGCCATCCTTTCTCACTTTCAGCATTGCCATCGCGTGTCCTCGGTTCATGCGTTTAACCTGCACAGCGACGAACCAATGGTTCATAAGAAATATATGATTGAACAGTATCGCCGAAAAGGCAGACAAAAGACAGGATATTCGAGGATCACCTTTTGGTGATTATTTTACCACATATACGAATCTATATGCAACTGGTTGATCATGGTTTAGTCATACCATTATATTATACAGCCATTTGGTTGGAATCTGGACTCTGAGAAGCTGAAGAGGTGCAGGGTAGAATACTGTAGTCATGCAGCCAACCTAGCTTCTTCTGAGTCTGGGATGACGACATCAGCTCTCATCATCGGCCGGTACTCTTCAGGTATTTCAGCCCCAGCCTGCACGCACAACTCAACAACGGCTGGAGCTTTGCCATAGAAACTCCTTAGAGAGGATCGGAGAGGAGGATCAGTGGGGTCACGAACATGCCACACATAATTTGGTGGGATGACATCGTCCACCACTGCATCCTGCCATCCATGCTTGCCATCCCGCCACTGATGCTTGAAAGCCCCACAGAGTTTCACATTGTGCCCCCATGGACCAACGTGAACCTCAGAGCAATACCCACATGTTTTTACTGTATATTTCCTCATCAACTGCGTAACACCTCGCCGGACATTTAAGTATGCTTTCAGTGTTTTCTCGGCAAGCTCTTTCACATTTGATGGCATTGATGACTGGCCTTGTTGGTTGCTGAATGTGTCAAGTTCAGAAAGCAGAGATATGAAGTCTTCTGAACGGTGTGGCTTAGGCCCATCAACAAACCCACCACGATCGATCACTTTCTTGCCTATCATCCGGACAGGCGCATTTCGTCGCCTTGAGGGATATTGTGGCAAGTCAACACCAGCTTGAATGCATAGCTCAACTATGGCTGGAATCCTGTCATAGTCAAACCTGGTTTCATGCTTGACTCTCCACCCAAATGGGTCAAATTGATGATAAGATTCGATCGGGATGAGAACATCGTTGATGGATCCTCTGACCCAAGAGTGATGACTATTCCGACGTTGGCTTCCTGTTCCATAGCAATCTTGGATCTGGTGGCCAACTGGACCAACATGGACTTGGGGGCATTTTCTACAAAATCACCAGCCAGATGATAGAAGTTCAGGATACTTGGCAAAATATGCCACACTACAGTGAAATTAAAGCAGGCTTATGTAGAAGAGAATACAAATATTATTGCACATACAAACAGCTTATGGAATAGAGCAACATTACTTAATTACCTGCAACCATAAACTGTAACAGCATTCAACAGTTGAGAGAGACCTCTGATGAGCACTTTCCAGTTATCAAGGACCTCATAAGCTACAGGAATAAGCTCTGGTACGAGCAAACCATTCTTTGGGGGATCAAGAGGCTTCTCTACTCGCATTTGTGCAAGCTTTTTATCTTGTCGAGAAGCTTGCAACATCTTTTTAATTGGGACAGGAAATGGCTTCTTTTTCTTCTTTGGGTGCAATTCTGGGAGATCAACATTTTGTGGTTGCCTTTGATACCTCTCATGCCTCTTGCTGGCAGTACCAGGAGAGTGCTCACAGCATATTGTTGACGTTCCCCAGGCAACTCGTTGAGATTGTGGTCCTGCCTGCAACAAGGAAACAAAGGATCAATGCAAACTGATCGCAGCATTTGAAATAAAGAGAATAAGCATAAACATTTTTGCTTGCAATAGTGCTTCACTACAAACAAGTCTGAGAAAGAATAATGAACAACTGCTAGGAATTGGTCCATTATGTGATATTCAGTATCAAATGCCACCATAGTTGAGCATTCTAATTAATTATCTGACATAGTAATAGGATTGTTTATGAGAATACTAAATTCTTGAACATAGTTTCAATTAGTTTCGTGAGATTATCTGCCATAATATAATAAAACAGTTAACAATAATGTGCAGGCCCAACTGCCTGAGACATCAGCAATGGAAAATGACAAGGACCAAGTGATTACTTTTTGGATCATTTATCTTCATATTTGGGTGGATATTGGACATAGAGCTTTCAGTTAAAAAAAACACGTCGTAACTGATGCTACACTAGTATGTGTCTGTAATTTGCACCATTTCATTAGGTCAATCGAGATCCTTGATTCTTCAGCAGACATATCAATAATGAGATATCTAACATGTGCATGATTTTTATTTTTATTTTGTGAGATTGCTAAGTAAGAATATGCCATTTTTGGAAATATATAGATGTTATGCACTCATCAATAAATATGGTAGATGAAGATGTATGCTACAGGTGCTCACTGCACTTCTGATGGTTACCATCCATACGATCAGTAATGCAAAACAAACTTCCTTTAAATATTTCCTTCACAAAGTGGAGGATACTTAAGAACTTTAATATGGATTACCTACACATGATTTCAGAATTGTTTTCAAGCCACAGTACCACCCTATTGTACCTGAATGAAAATTAACTGTAAAGCTAGAGCATAGAATCAGTACCTTCACTAACTTGTTTGTTTTGGTTCTGTTGATGTGTATCAAGCTAAAGCAAAAACCTGAATTAAGGATCCAAAGGTAAATATAAGAAACCAGCTATACAGACGAAATTTACGGAGTAGCCGAGGTTATTTGACACAATAATGAACATACCCTTACTGTTAAGCATCTCCATATATCTCTGTCCACCAAACTACCAAATCATCTATTATCCTCGGGGGCAATGTGTACGGACAGTTAGAGCTATCTGTTTTCAGAAGAAATAAAGGTTACATGTTCATTTTCAGAGAGAGAGAGAGAGAGAGAACTGGTAAAAATGCACAAAAATCATCGAACAAGTCGCACATGCATGCATATACGCCGAAACAAAAATAAAATCTGTTCGGACAGGTATGGGCGGCGCATTGGTGGCTCCCAGCTCCCGCATCTGAGCGATACTGCAATTCTCTCAAGGAGGCTATCAATCCCAGCAGGATTCTACTCAAAATCCTTTGAGGCAAACCACGAGCAGTTCACACGCGCACATAACCATACCACGGACTCAGCCTGCCACCTCCCCACTCCCTGGCTTCCTCCGACTGTCTCCCTACTAAGTACAAAGAAGCCCCGAAGGAAGTGGATCTCCTCACCCAGGTAGGTCTGGAAGCCACCGTCGGCGGCGACGACGAGAGGCGGCGGGCGAGCGGGCGCGGCTAGGAGAGACGGAGACGACGCGCTCGGCTGGAGGAGGGGATAACCAGTATGAGAGGTGGGAAGATATTTTTTTTTGTCACGGCCCAAAATCCCAAATAGATCAGCCATGTTTTCTACGGCCCAAACAGAAGCCATGTTTTCTACGGCCCAAACAGAAGCCATGTTTAACGGAACAGTTGCAAAACACCCCTGTTTCGGATCGAATTTTTTACAGTAACACCCCTGTCTAGCATCGCTAGTTCGCTACCATTGGTAGCGATCAGGACTTTTACAATAGCACCCTTTCTTTCTTTGATCGCTACCAATTTTTTATAAACAGGTCCCTACGTTTTTACAAGGGGTTCTCCCGTAGGTGCCAGATCGTGGAGACGTTTGGCCGAATGTTTGTCGCTCTCGAGTCATCCCGCCGCCGCCGGCCTTCAACGCATGAGGCGGCGGAAGAAGCCATGGACCATTACCAGCATTGTTGGACGGATTGGGGTAGAGTGAGGCCGAATGGTCGGTAGGGCCTCGATCGGCTGAGGCAGAGCGGAGCCTCCGATGGGCAGCGGGCTCACGGCGACGGCAACGCCGGCGTACACGAAGCATCACCGTCTATTCGTCTCCGACTCCGGCGGCAACTACATATGCTCCTCCTCCATTGAATGGGAAAGTGGGACAACATGTGCGTGGGCCCATTTAACATCATTTTTTGGGACCATCCGTTCAAAAAAATTTGGCCCATCCCGAACTCACTTGGTACACTACTACACGATCCATGTACAGTATTGCGCATGAGCAGTCAGAAAATTCAGGATAAAATGAGGGGCAATCATCTTCTCAAAAATATTTTTATAGAAAAAAATAGAAAAGAAAGATGAGACAATCTGAATAGCTACATGCCTGCCAACTAAAACAACTATCCTTTGTCAGAAAATTTAATACCACTTTTTATATTTAACAATTATCCAAATAGCTTTTTTAGTTTTACACTTATAAATTTGCTAATAGAGAGAAGTTTTTCTAATTATTTGCCACTTTTAATACTCTTGAGCGTCACATATGCATACCAACATGATAAGAAGTGCAAAATGAACACTATCCCTACCTAAAAATTTCTAAATTAATCATTATATTCTCTCTCATCCCCTCATTCTCCATCATTGCCATCGACGGACGGACTCGACGATATGTTCATGCTACTGCCCTATGCCATCCTCTATTTCTTTCACCTCTTCCATTGAATTTGACGCTGCCTCCACATCTATCAGCCATTGTCTCGTTCTCCATTGTCATCGGATCGATGGGCTAACATCAACGTTATGCTCACATCCGCTAACTCTGTGGCCTGCTATCGACACCACGTGGTCACCCATCAACCCTATGCCCTACCATCAGCATAGCATTGTGGCCTAGCAACCCATGCCCTTAGCCATGACGCTTGAGCATCATTGCATCAATGCCATCACATCATCTCTTGTCAATCTCATGCCTCCTATCTCTTAGGTATTCTCGCATCGCCCATGCCGCATCTATCTCCCTTGATCCACCTGTAGCTCATTCATCACCCTTACATCCTTTCTCCCCCCAATGCCCTATCCCTATACCTTTATCTTTTTAGAGCTAGGCTATTAGGTGTAAAATGATTATTTCAAATCTTGTTCATGCTGGAATGCACATGTGGCTTTCCATAGTGCCAAAAGTGACATAATTAGAAAAGCTTCTCTCTCCAATAGCAAATTTACAGGTGTAAAATTAAGAAGGATATTTAGATAATTATCAAATGTAAAAGTGACGAATAATTAAATTTTCCTGTTTTTTATCGGGTAGATTTTTTTTTCTCTATTCACCACATTTATCTTTCAAGCTCAACTAAAAAATAAATACTATATTTCAATCTGATATCAGCTTGCCTATGGCATATGGTTTATCTGTTGGTGAAGAAGCACTGAAGCTTACGAATACCAACGGTATGATTATGACATGCACAGGCTGTCAACTTTGACCAGGAAAGGAGAGAGACACCCGGACATGCTGAAGGAAACCAGCGAGAATTATTGGTGCTACATGCCTTAAGGATTTTCTACATAATACTCCGACATTTTGGGGGCATAATAGTATGTTAACCATGACTACAAAATTGATATCATATAAAAATATATTCATATATAAATCTAATCATGCAGCTTTTAAGTTAAATTATTAGTCAAAATTTTTAATTGTTGACTTTGCAGAAAACATGGGTTTTTTATATTACTAGAAAGAGAAAGAAGGGAGTATAAAACTACATAAATATACTGATAAGTACATATAAAAATTTATTTTTCTTCGCAATACGCCCAAAATACCATTCTAGCTGCTAACTGCTCATCTGATAAGGTTAGTGAAACCTATCCACCAAAATTAATCTTTCAGTAATAAACTGCGTACCATCAACAAAGGAAGCGTATATGATGATTTTTTTCAATCTCAAAATATATCGAGTCTTACACGCACATAGGAATAAATGTGTGCGGATGTATATAAGTATATGTATTGTGTTTTGAAAAAAAAATAGCTGTAACTCATCTAAAAATACTGTATCTTTCAGCTTGATATATACCAGCTGGCCTAAAACCAATGTCTATGGTTGGTGAAGCACACACAAGCTTATGAATACCAACGACATGATTCACAGGAGATCAACTTTGACCAGGAAAGATGGACAAAGCTGAAGGAAACCAGCAAGAATTATTGGCGTTAGCTAGCTGCATGCCAAAAGGATTAATTTTCTACATATAAAACGGCACATAAAAACAATATATCGATCAAAATCTTCACCTAACCGAGAACCTGATTCGTTTGGATGTTCTCTCAACTGTGGAATTAACCTGATCATAGTGGAGCAGTTCGAACGGTGATGAACTCGAAGCAGACTCTCAGCCATAATCATCCAAATAGAAGCTGACGAACGGACTATTTCCCAGGTCCTAAACCAGCTAGAGCAGTGGGAACGAACTACTACTAATTGCATGCATATTTTGGAATAATGGAAGCTTAGAAGTTAAGTTAGCTAGCTCTGCATTGCCTCCTCGCAGAAGAAGAATCTGTCAAATTGACTAACAAGCCTTCATCAGCTCTCCGCCATCTTTGATCGACATTTGAAAACTGAAAAGCCAGTACATAGTGCATGTTCAAACAATCTGAAAACGACGCCTTTTCGATTTGAAAACTGAAAAGGCACGTACAAGAGATCGAGAACCCGATGCCATAACAAATCTAAATAAATGTAGCGTAAACGACGTAAACGACGCGTTTTTCAGAGAGGAACGAGAGAAGCTAAGCTAAGCAGCAGCCATGCGGCGGCACTTTTTCTTCTTAGCATTAATTATTTATTAACGCGCTTAAGGAAATATACTAGCACTAAATATTATGTAGGAGTAGTATATATAGCTAGGAGATAGGGAGTCCGGCGTTATATAAACTGAGCTCGGATTTCTTATCTCCATTATCTTACATTCTTATTCTTGCTCTTTGGAGGAGTACTACTATTGAGTAGTGACCATGAGCTACCAAGCTCCTCCTCCCGGCACCGCAGGTATCTCTTTGATTTCTTGACCTGATTGGAGAACTCCCTGGTTTGTGATTTAGCACTGAAAAAAACGAGTAATTGCAAGAGTTGTGTATCAAGTCTTTTTTTTTGTTTTGTTTTCCTAGTAATTATTCTGAGTTTATTTCGATCGATATGGACAAGTTCATCAGCTGATGCATGAATCATGATGATCTGCTGTGCAGCGTACCCTCCGCCAGGGACGGCGTACCCACAGCCGGCGTACGGCGCGCCGCCCCCTGTCGCCGCCGACTACGGCTCGTATCAGCAGCAGCAGCAGCAGCAGCCGCCGGACACGCAGAGCCGCGGCGACGGCTTCTGGAAAGGATGGTAAGAAGAACCAGGCACCAAGAGAAGATCAGAAACATCATCCATTTTATCAGGATAATTAGTGTTCTTCTTGCCTCTTAAAGCCTTTGTCTCTGTCGATGTGATTTGCAGTTGTGCTGCTCTCTGCTGCTGCTGCCTGCTCGACATGTGCTTCTGATGATGAGGAGATTGTGTCAGCGAGACAACCATGATATAGCTAGATCAGTATGTTCGTGATCGTCATCATTTGTGCTGTGTTATGATCGAGGTTTTAAATACCTGGTGTGATGCGCATCTCGATCTAGTTCGTAGTTACTGTTCTTGGATTATTTGGAGTTCATGTGTTCTTATAAATTTAAAAGTGGAGCCATTTTGTATCATTGTAATCTGGGCCACTTCTGTTATCAATGATTTGGATTTGTAGTTCTGTACTATATGAAATAGCCTAAATTTTGTTTGTACTCCACTATATGAACCGCCCTATTTTTTATTGATCAGATTTATTCTACGATGGCCAATGGAAATTGTAATCTCATAAATCAATGCACGGCACGGACAAGGATGCCAAATGTCAGGACACATTCCAGTCCATTGGAAAAAAACAGCGAAGTACTGCATATTGTTTGCAACAAATTTGACCATTTTGCTAAAGGGATGACGACTGCAGCAAGGAACGGCAATGCCCAAACAAAGATTTGACATAATCAACAAGCCTAAGATGAATAAAATAAGGACTAAAAAGATGAATAAGACAATGATAATGCTCAGGTCTCATCGCTTGATCAACTGAGTCAGGCTGATCAGATTTCAGTAACATTTCAAGCACCTGACAGAATTTTTACATATCAAGGTGATCCCTTTCTTTCTCCTTTTCATTCGTATCATCATCCAGTGGCCGTATATTTCAGTTCTGGTATTTACAAAGCAGCAAATTTACACGTAGTTTATACCTAGGGACATCTTATATTTACACTGTCCACTTTGCTTTGGAGTATGCTACGGTGTAGCTAGTTGATTGTTTCGTATGACTGACTTGACTAGCCGTCATGGGTGACTCCAACAGCCCTAACTTCCACATGCTGCCTTCCCTTGCTCTCCGGATGAACAAAGATGGTAGCCTGCGCCTCTTCCAACGAGCCGTATTTACCCTCGCAGGACGCTGACAGCGTGTTGAACATAGGAGGAAGCTCAGCTGGCCTCTTGCTTTCGTTGTTGCAGTGGGAGATGATCTCCCAGTCCTCTCTAACCGATGTGATATCCCTGCGTTTCTCATAGTGCTTCTCAATCTCAAAGGCTGTTGGGAGTATGACATAGTCGTTGAGGGGGTCGTAGAATGGGTCAGGTTCACCGGCATGGAGCCAGTGCTGAATTATCCGGAACACATGGCGATCACAAACGATTCCTCGGTGGTCAGCAGCAACCCCAACTCTTGCTACTGCATCAAGGCCATCTGCCTGCAAAGAAGTTGATGGTTGCGCTCAATTTTCTCAGTTCAAACTTTTCTCCCATTTCTTTGTTTTGAAAGAAAATTTCAACCAAAACACCAATAATACCATACCTTTGCTGATTCTACAGGGACAGATCCATCACCATCAACACAGATGTAGTTGCCCTGAATGAAGTGACACATAGTTCAGGCACAAAATCAGTGGGATTATTTTGTACTCCAGAGCCACAAATTTGGTATTCACAGAACACAGAATTTACCAAATGAACCAACCTGAGTATACAAGAGGTCACTGAGATTTGAAATCGGATGGTGTTCACTCCCGTAGCTGTGGAAGGGATGGGTATTAGTACAGTACTAAACTTTTGACACATACAGTACTAAACTTTTAGTTATGTGAGCACCCTGCAGAGATGGTGTTATCATGCCTTTGGGGGATAATCCTATTAACATAAAAATCTTTAGTTTAACTTCACTGCATATTTCCTTTCTACATTTTCTAAGATAGTTTTTTGCTGCATATAAAAGGGAACACATTGCTGCATATAAAAAGGAACACATTGCTGCATATAAAAGGGAGCACATCTTTACAAGCATATCATATTTTGCACAATGGGAAGAGAGAGAAGCATTCAATTGCATTGCAACAAACAGTTTTGAACTTGAGTTAAGCACTACTAACATGATGAAAGCATGAATTTCCATTTGTTCCTATTTATTGAGCCATTTATGAACATAAAAATCAATTCATGATCCCATCTAATTAAGCCGAACCAATATCAGATTCTGATTGGTCTGGGAGCAAAACATAAACTAAAATTACAGGTACCCAGATAGAAAAATTACCAAACAGTATGAGCAGTGTCATAATCAATTCCGTAAATATTGTAGAACTTCACTGATTCTGGAAGCTTTGCCTTGCATAAAATATCCTGTGTTTCCTTTGCCCATCTCAATACATCCATATCAAGGGGCAATGGAATGTGCATACCATCAGAAATAATCTGCAATATATCAATATCATATTTCTCAGAGAAAAACGTTTTATATTGGATGAATTATATTGCAACGTAAACATAAAAATGACTTGCCTCATGCTTGGAAAGAGCTTGTCTAATCATCTTTATTGCTTCATCTGGCTCATATGACTCTAACATGGCCCTTTTCTTGCCATTACTATCCAATTTCTCTCTCCAGATCTGTAGATATGGAGTATCTTCCCATTGGAAGGTCGAGTTAGCCAACAACTCGTAAATTGATGGACATTCGATCAACTGAAGGACAGACAAAAAAAACAGTTCAGTATTTGTTTTAAAGACAAAGTAATGGCATCAACATGAACACATTTTGAGGACAGGATGAATGAATAGGCTATAAAACATACCAATTGCTGCATACTCCACTTGGAAATAAAGAAATTTGACTCCCATCCTTCGACAAAAGACATACCATTCAGCAGACTAGTAGTTATGTACCCAGGTGCACCTATCATGGAGTAACAAGTTGTTTGCCATGTAAAGTTGCTCCCATACATGATTGAAGGTAATAGATTGTCATGTATAATGATCATGCAATACTCAAACACAAAATTATGTGATAGGCTCTTTATCTCCCTCTCTTTCTTTCTGAATCAAGATAATCTTTAAAAATTAAGGGCTCCAAGGGGCTAGTACCTTGAAATGGTGCAGCAATTGCAATCCAACTCTTTATGTATTTCTCGAAGACCTAAGAAAGGGAATAACATTATAGTTTTGCAGGTAGCGAAGATGCTGAGCACGACAAATTTCAGGCAACGATCCAAAAACATATGGAGAAATACTCACATCACTATGGAGGGACATGAAGCATTTGACAAGCAACCCTCCCATTGAATGAGTAATGAGATTGATCTTTTTTCCTCCAGAAGCTGTGTATACTGACTCCAACTTTCTAGAAAATCTATCAAGCGTTTCTGAAAGCCTGAGCAAGAGGGGAATTAAAAAGAGAACCGTTAACTCACTTCAACCACCAGAAAGAACAAGCAACTTCACAAGTGTGATTATAAATAATTATAATAGCACGGTTTAGTAAACACTAATGAATTGTAAAGTATAAACAGTACCATATGTGCAAAACAGGAATAGAAGTGCACAAGTCACCTGTTACTCTGGCGGAAATCATAACCAAATCCAAATAATGTTTTCCCTTCTTGGTATCCCCATTTGATCATTTCCACTATCATGTCATGATAGTAGCAAACACTATCATCGCAAATGATCTGCTAATTCAAATTGTAATATAAGTGATGCAGATCAGGCATGCAAGTGGAGTATATGAATTTGCCTTTGTTGAGCTGTGAAGGTCCAGGTTCACAATAAATTGACTTTAAAGAATTTAAGCGCTTGCAAGTTATTGTTCAGCCATCGGAAGACAATAGACCAAATCATCACTAGTTGCTATTTTAACAAGAACAGGATGGTCTGTGAATGTTTCAGGCAAGGAAGCACAAAATAGAAAAATATTGATATAGCAGTCACAGAGTGGAAGGTAAGAGACAGAAGTTAAAAGTCATTGAATATAAGTGATGATTCAATAGAAACCTTTGGAAATTAATAACAGTAAAAGGTAGAGCTTTAGCCAAATATATGAAATAATGTTTTACCATGTCTGGGTCCAGAGTGTCGATAGCGTATAGTCCATATCTATCCTCAGGGACAACAATATTTGTTTTGTCATCAACAGAAACAGTTTTTCCTGCTCCATGAGAATAATTTGGAATCACATGACACAGAGAGAGAAATAATATACCGGACATTACAATATATAAGAAGGAATGAAGGTGGTAAATCAGCAGGTTGTCTGTGAAGGCCAACGAGCAGTTTTTTAAGACCTAAATCAAAGGCAACAGAATCAGATGGAGTTCTCTAATTGTCTATTCAAAAGAGATACATAACTCTCTAGATAATTGTTCTCTAATCACCATATATTTTCAGCTTCTACGTCTCAGTGAAAGATCCTGCAATATATCAAAGTATACCAGCCATTTATAGCATTCCAATTTTCATTCTTTAGTCCACTTGGTATTTTTTAACAAATCATGTAAAAGAGCAAAGTGTACACTAATCATAAGTCAGAACAGTGGCATCACATATATCAGTTTTTTTTTCAATACCAGTGGAGACATCAAACTTGGACCAGAGTTTTGCTCGAAACTCATGATCTGCAGCGAGGATGCGCACCCACACCCTCTCCTTCTTCCCGGCCTCATCAACAGCTTCAAGAATCGAGCCGCCTATGCCAGGGACAAGCAGAACCGGGTCAAGGGTGGGATCCACCAAGGGTACCTGCTCCTTCGCAATCTGCAGCCAGAGCTCAATTGCCCGGATCAAATCCTCCAGCACAGCCATGGGCAGCGAAAAGAGCAACTTTTTTTCTTCAGATTTCTATACAAATCTACGCCCCTGGACTGGCTCCAATTGGTGAAACGATAGCTCAAGAACGAGCAGCAATGACTCGAAAGAGTGAGAGCCCCTTCACTCAACAGGACAAATCAAACTAGCTAACGATGATACTTTTCATCCAGAAAGACAACAGATTTCAGCAAACGGGAAGAATGGGCGCTAGATAAGTTACGATTATACCAAACTGGAGCAGTCCAGATTGGCTGCAGCGAGAAATCTTTCCCCCCAATCCCTCCGATTCAACAACCGACGGCGCGAGCGCGAGCGAGTTCAGGCCTAATCAGCCGCGATCGCGGGCGCCCGCAAGGTTGGAAGCAAATCGGGAGTGGCGCCTAGGGTTTCTTTGGTCGCTTGGACGACGGGCGGCCAGGCCGAATCTTCCCGTGTTTTTATCCTTTCCTGGACCCGGTGGGATTTGGATTCCGGATGCGTGGGGGGTTCGCAATCCCGTTCCGTATTCCAGTCGCCAAACCGGACGGAGGAAACACCATGCGAGCGATGGCTACGCGGCTCTCTACTTACCGCTCTTCTTCTGTGTGACTGACAGGTGTGTCCCAAACCTTCGGGTCCCACGTTATCAGTGAATGATGGTAGTTTTCTCGCTCGTAACAACGATTCGGATGTGATCTAGTTCAATACGGTTGAATCTGTGGAGGCTCGCGCGGGGCATGGCCCCACATGTCAGTGACGGAGCTTCTGAAGCGTGGGCAACAGATCAGCTCGAAGATGGAGTGGATCAGATAAAGACGCCACACCAGCAAAAGCAGAAGATTTACTCCTCCTTGACAAGATGCAAATGCTTCCAGACTGGTTGATAATTGAAATCTGATCACTGGTAAATAATAGGGAAAATAGATCAAAGATCATCATTATCATAATTCCCTGCACATTGTTCTTCTACAAGAGGAAGGATCCAGCAATGTTGTATATCAAATCTCATGATCATGAGCACAGCAAAACTGCAGGACTAGCACCTAACATCCTACAAGGGGCTGTTGTAATAATACATCATGTTACATGATATGCTTGCCAAGCCAATTAAGCTCACTGAAGCTTACTACAGGTTTCAAATTTCTGAACTGAATATGAGGTCTTTTGATCTACTTCTTTTGGCTGTCCACATGACAATAATTCTGAAACACCAGAATCAGAATGAGCATTTCATTTCTCCAGGTCAAGGCTTGATCCGGAGTCCGAACGAAGCCGCTTGGGCTCCCGGTCACCCAGATAGAGCGACGTGGCGAGTTCTTCCTCCGAGGGGTTATTCAGGTTGGTGATGTTCCTCGGAGCGTCTTGGTCACTGCGCACGGGCGACATACCGACGAAGTTTGAGATGAACTGGTGCTCTTCCACATTGACCACCGTTTTGGATGCTTCCTCCCCGTCAGTTCCAGAGGCCGCCACGTCGTGGCGAGGCAGCTGCTGAATTTGGATCCCCCATGGCTCGAAGATCTCTTCGACCTTCTCTTCTGGGATGGCAACAGGCGCCCCAGAAGACTCCCCAACAGCTGAGTTAACGGCGGCCACCAAAGCAAATCGTTGCTGCTGCACAGCATCTTTATAGCAGGCAAATTCTGTCAGCTTTGTAATGGAACAAAAGTGTACAGATTTAATATAAAAATGAAAAATATCAAGTGATTTGGATGGTACAATGTAATTCCGGAATATCTGAAGTCTGAGATTAATGCAAATGAATAGAACACAGTTATGACTGAAATGGAGGAAAAGAGTCAACCTTGGAGTGATTCGTTGGTAATGATAAGATCAAGTTCCAGACGGTCAAGTAGACGGCCAAGATCAACTCCGCTAGTCCAGTTTTCAGGGCCATGGTCACTTGTAAGCTTCAGCCTCCCACGATTTGCTGTGCCACCCCATATTATTCCAATAGGACGCGGTTTCTCACCATCTTGGCTAGTCAGGATAATAAGGCTTCCGCTATCACCTTCCAAATCAAATGTTTGGCGGTTCTCACCAACAACAAGGATGTCTGTGAAGAAGCATATTCCTTTCTCATCATTATACTCAAGGGCATAGGCCATCACAGTCCCAGTTGTGTGACCAGAGCTTCTGCCAACTTTGCATACTTGCCTCCCTATGAGGCTATTGAGCGGACACTGCAGATCTATAACCTTTACATCCCCAATGTCACCGACTCCCCTAACTACAGTCGTGACGGTGGAAATGTCAAAGTCATCAGCAAATGGGATAAAAGCACCGTCTGCTCGTACAAATGTCTCTGCAAGTCCATTATGGAGAAGCATATATGTTTGGGAATTAGACTGGTATATACATCATTTGGAATAATCAATAAAATGGTAAATGCGTTAAATGACTAGAAAAGCACAAACATAGTATGTTTTTTTACAATCAAAACAAAATGTTGCTTTGTTCCTAACTTATAAAAAATGCAACCTGGCATTAATTTGAATGGCAGGAACTGGGAAGCAGGAACCTAATTTTTTATTTATACAGTGAGTTGAAGTGTTTTTTAATGTTACTTACGATATTGTTTTTAAATAGACAAAAAAATGTAGATAAAGCCCTAGCCAGCTAATTTGTAGCTGCTCTACCTGGGTTTGTTCCAGCATAAATTCCATACCAAACGTCATCTGCGATGAAAGAAGTTGCTCTTTCAACAGCTCCAAGATAAACACCAGGCCCAAGATTGGATGGTAATGGGTGAAACATCTTCTGATTAGGATAGTCCAAGTCAACTGCAACATGACGATTAGTGAGGAAACCAACCTGCTTGTTGCCAGTGCGCCGTTTCACAATTGCACCCAAAGTACCAAAAGTTTCCTGGCTTGCAACCTGAAACAATGAAACAGAACTATAAGGAAGAACGCTTCAGAAGCATGTGCTTTTGAATAATCCAATCATGGGAAACACTGTCTGCTACTCTGCTGCAACTTCTAGAGTATGTAGTTTGAGTGCATGTCACAAAATATTACTTTAATGTTACTCAGTTGAAAATTTACAAAAGGAGCACAGCAGCATGTTAAAGGTCTGACAGGTAAACATTAGGACAGTCAGGATTGTGTAAAATCCCGAAAGCTTTAAGCTGCACAAGAACCAACATACAGTATGCAGTATCTCAAATGACATGATATGCTGTAGAAGGAGAAACTACTTCCAATCTCTGATTAGAACATCTGCTTGGATGTAATGAACATTGGTAGCACTCAAAGTAGCTGTGGTAACCAGTCAACCAGTCAACTTAGATGTTAGGACTAACCAACAAACCAACTGCCAGTCTTTGGCATAATCTTAAGAATGCCATGAAAATTTATCCACTTTGTACTAGCAAAATCTTGCGGTGAATCTTGACAAATTTGAACGGTCCCCTTACAACATGAATGGTACAATTGCTAGTACAAGGTTTTGTCCTGTACAATTATTGTGCAGATGGTAACATGCTGTGCTTAACGCACATGATATTTTTGCAAAAATAAACCCACACAGGAAAAGAGCATGAGTACCTGAGAGCCTGAACCGATACACTCGTCACTGCCACATAACCTATCAACAAGCTCGCTGAACGTTTGCTCTTTCGGTGTTTGAGCTGGCGCACCATAGTACGAAAACTCAACAACATCAACATCACACCAAACACCTCCGGGACCCTGTTAATGATCCAACTAAGTTAAAGATATTTAGACCACAACAAGACTAATTCAAACTACAAAAACATAAATATTTAGACCGTAGAGACTAATTCAAACTACAAAAATGGAGATTAAGTTTCCGTACCTCAAGAATAGCAGGAAGACATTGCGCTGGATTAAGCCACTTCTTGTGAACCTTGCGAGCAACAAACACAAGAATTGCAGGGATATCTGTTAGAGCCCCTTTCCTGATGCGGAAGCCCACTGCTGTCCCAAGGCTAAAACGCCGCAATATCTTGCTATGGAAAGCTCTTATAGTCATCAAATCAAGCAAGCTATTTGCTTGCTGACCTTTGGGCAATCGACCAGGGTGCCTCGGCAACAGTCCTTTCTGAAGGTTTCCAAAGTAGTTTGCACGTCCCTCAGCTGCACAATGCTGTAGGTTCGATGTCGGCCATAAGAAGTAAGCTGCGCTGTTTTCTGTGTGTGTGCACCCAGAAGCAACCGGTTGGATTGATGGAGAACAAGGAAATGACTGGTGATCCACATCAAGTGACGATTCTTCTGATTGCGCCAAACCTGAGAGCTGCGCCCTATCGTCTGAAGGCTCCATTGTGCTGAACAGTTTGCGAACCTATTATAGATAGGAGAAGCTGAAGTTACGGCCCTAAGAATGAGAACAAGCGAGTCAGAAAACTTGATCTTGAAGGCTAATAGTCAGGTAGAAAACGAATGCCAAAAGCGATTGGAAAACCAGCAATCATGCAAATGCGTTTCCAATCTTTGGAGTTATGTGGGAAGGAGCAATCAATGATCGAAATAGTCAGCGCTTGCGGCTGGCTGGCGCGAAAGATGGAATCGGTAGAATAAACAAGATATTCTTGGGGAATAGGTTCCGCAAGAACTGCCAAGGAGAGCCACGCAAACAAAAGCAATCTGAATTTTGGGTTCTCCACAGATGACAGATAGAGCATACTCCAATTCAGTTGTACGAAGAATATGATCCATCTGTATCATTGTATGGCGCAACTGCCATAGATGAAAAACAGATAAGAGGAATCTGCAAAAGCCACGGTTAGTGTCTCCACCCCCCCTTGTTCTCCAAAGGCAACAGTTACAGCCACCTCAAGAAATTACGTCCATGAATGTTAAGGCAGAGCACATATTCTCTCTTTAATCGCAGCAAATGGGCGCAAATCCACATGACAACTACTCGCGATGATAGTCTAATACCGCGGCAAAAAGGGTAGGACCTACGCAAATTTAGTAATCGGCACTGAAAATGAAGGTGGGCAAAGGCATCGTGTACTTTCTCAAAAGAGAAAAAAAAAAGCAGACACAAAAGGCAAAAATCACAAGCCGGGAAGAAAATGGTGGCTGAAACAACAAGCACATCGCTGTTCTCTAGCCAAGGACCCGTGTGCCAGCGTCGAATCCACAGAGGAGCAATGCCTGCTTCAGTGGCATTCGGGTTTTACTGAATCGATAGAGCCAGTTCTTGAAGGCAGCGATCAAAGTTTCATTTAACAAGGGCAAAGAGCTCGCTTTCCATGACATTTGGCACCTAAAAGGGGATTAACTAGAACCACCAACAATTACCAATGGTACGGTCGAAATCTCAAAAGGGATAAGAAAGTGAAGATAAGCGCAAAAAGGATAGGAACCCTACCCACGCATTAATGATCGGGAGCAGGGGTTGTACCTTCTCGTCGGCACGTAAAACGGGATAGCGTACAATTAATTACGTACCAACTAAAAACTTTAAAATAGATTAATTATTTTTTTAAAAAAATATCATTTATCAGTTGAGAAACCGTGCGTATAAAAAAATGATAACCGGTGCTGCCGAACACAGCCAATCAAATCAAGACCAAACTAACCGATCAACACAGCCATCACAGCAACCAGCAAAAAAACCTGCAAATGCAATCACGAATCAAGCAAAAAAAAGAACGCGAGAAACTTTAAAAAAGAAACCCAAGAACTCGAGAAAGGCGGCGCAAGATCCCGCCTGCCTTTCTTCTTCCATCCCCAGGCCGAGAGGAGTCATCAAAGGATCCGATCTTGGCAAGATTTAGGGGGTGGAAGCTTGAGCCGCTCACCTCACCCGGAGCAATGGCGAGAGCAAGTGGCTCGCCTGCCTCTTCCACTTCCTCTTCAGTCCTCCTGCGCCTGCGCTATCCTCCTCCTCGCCTCGCCCCTACCGCGCCCCGGCCGCCCATAATTGGGAAATGGATGCGGGAATCTCCACTGTTTGGGGTGAGGCAGGGCGCAGCAGCAGGCGCCAGCTTTGCAGGCCTCTCTGCCTCCCTCCGCGCGTGCGTACGCGTGCGCGCGCCGACAACCCAGGACGATGCCCCCTAGAGCAAGAGAAGGGAGGGGTCTAGTAGACTCTAGAGAGAGAGAGAGAGAGAGAGAGAGAGAGTGCTGGGAATCTGGAGGGAGCGGGAGCTAGGTGGTGGTGGCGACGATCATGCCGCCTCCTCCTCCTGCTGCTGCTGCTGCTGCCATAGCGCAGGTGCGCTGACCACCAGCTACACTGTTGAACCCGTGTGATGTGTCGCTGCTGGTGTTGGTTCGGAGGTCGGAGCTGTGGCTGCATAGTCGTCCATGTCTCCCCGGGAAATGGACGGCACGGATTGCGCCTACCCAGCCCGTCACTCCCCTTGATCCCTTGGGTTCGTTAGGGTTCAAGTTCATCCTCGGTCCTCCCCAAGGCCGCTGTGGTGGAAATTTCTTTGGATTTTTCGCATGAAACAAATTCTGCAAACATTACTAGTCCAGTATTATGACTCCTCGCAAAAAAGAAAAAAAATCAGGCACAAATGAAACGGATAACAAATTATAATACCCTACGCTTCGTTGGATGAAACTTTAAAATGATTAAAACAAAGTAAACTGTTCTATTTCAATCGTGCCTCTGGATTTCATTTCGTAAATCATGCAGAATGTTAGAAACAATCTATATCTACTTCTCTGGAAGAAAGATGGAAGGTCTTTAATTAGTCTACTGGGTCTTAGACTAGAGAGTAGTTCATTTTTTTTTTAGAACACTAGATTATTTACCACGACAATTTGGATTGGACTCAGTTAAAAAAATACAGATAGATAAAAAGTTCAAATTAAAATGAGTTTAAATATTTGATTGCACGGTTCTAGAACTTTCCAATGTGTATGTAAAACGTGATACCCTCGTATAAAGGTGTTGCTTTCGTATTCAGCAATAGGATTGCAGTCAGTGTTAATGAGATGTTGACGGCAACTTAATAAGTTGCTTTTGATAAGTTTCTTATTTCACGATTTTTATGTGTGCTATGAGTCATATAATACTTATACTTTGGATGGGATACAATAACATGGAACTTTTCATTCTTTCCTCCTAATTTGTTTATTATACAAGAGGTGCACATGTAAACCACACGTCAGTGTGACACGTTTTAACACACGCTCGAGCCAACAGTCACGAACGAGTCTCATTAAATTTATAGAAAAACACACCCCGTGTTTAGGTAACTATAACTGGATTTAACTTCTTTCGGTAGAGCCGTACATCCGCAAACTCGATCACCGTATATACCGAAGGTAACTACCCTTTCCCCTGGATTTTTATCTTTTAATAAAGTAACCAACTACACGAAAGAGGTCAACCTCTGAGAACTACAAACCTTAACTAGCTACTCCGAGATGTAGCAATACGGGGTAAGAAAAGTTGCTATGGTTGCAATTCATTATTGGTGTCGTAGCACTGATATGTCCCTGTCATCTGATCTGATTCACCCTAATGGTCCTAACCCCGCACCCATCGCTTGGCCAGAAAGAACGACACATATTAATTGCCAAATTTAACCACGGCGTACAACGCGGAATTAATCAGGCCACACAAAAGCATGGTACACATTTGCAGTGCCACTGCAGAGTCCTCAGCTTTTTTTCCCCCTCTCTGAATTCCCTTATGATCTATACGACCATCTGGTGTAAGTTCAGGAGCAATTTTCATACGGCTGTTCCCTAATAATTTTGTTACTAGCAGACCATCTTCTTCTTCCCAGGTTTCCGTCCAAACCAAACTCCAAAGGCCATGGCTTCCGGTAGACAACGATGGCCGGGGTTATTGTCGCCTTGGCGGTCACTATGAGGCCACGTAACTTTCTTTAGCATCAATAATCGCTACGAACAGTTACTGACAAGGAGACCCAACCAACGACGTTAATTGAATATGCTACACTCCCTCATATCACAAATAAATGCATCTTAGGTAGTGACACGGTCACCAATGCACTTGTTTTATTACTAATTGCTCACATAAACCTTATAAAAAATATAGTGAAGTTATAATATTTTTAAACTATTTTTTGGTGACGATTTTAACTATATGACTCTCAAGTGTTGAATTGAAATAAAATTGATGATAAATGTTTAAATAAGTTGGCTACAAGTATAACAAACCGCATATTGGAGGGAGTATTTCACACTTAATCTTTTAATTGGCTGGACTATAATTGATAAGCTCTACAAATATAAACAAAACAATATCCGTATTATTCACGGTTTAAAAGTCAATACCAAAACATGCTAAACTACGTACGATAAGGAGAAAAAAAAAGTTAGCATAAACTCTAATATTAAGTTTTAAATAAACCAGTAGACAGATAAGAGAGAGGCAATTTGTGGGTAATGAATATCGTGGGCTACCTACCATTTTCCTATCGTCACCTGCAGCAGTATCTCGCTGCTCCTCACGTGGAGGGATTCCTGTAAAGAAAAGGATTCAGAGGGATGTATGGTGCTGCAGCCCTCTGCGGTGGCACCGGCCCTGGCATGCTACTTTGCTTGCTCGCACTGCGACGAGCAGGGGTCGGGTTGCCGCAGCAGGCATACGTGCTATCGCTTCCCCCTCCCTTAGTTTGACCGCATGGATACCCCCTCGTCATGTCACGGCGCGGCAGCCAGGCCACCGGTTGGCGCCATGCGAGGAGGAGGGCATCATCTACAGTGCGCGCGTGCAATTTTCATATATTTTTTTTGAAATGTATTTATATATATGTGTGTGTGTGTGTGTGTATATGACGTTTGACAATTCGTATAGAGGAAAAACGATCTCTTTACTTTTGCCACGTGCGTAGATAAGAGAATGATTATATTTTGGAAGGAAGCGGGCGCTCAGCCAGCTCAGTCCTTCCTGTAACCTTGACGATCTGGCACGTCTGTCCCCGGTCCGCCGCCGGCGGACGTCGTTGTCCTCGGCGGCCGGTTCTGGGGTACGCGGCGGGACTATACATGGGTATACCACCTACTCCGGCTGGGAGGGAGTGAAGTTCATTGCGTACAAATATTTATCACTGCTCAACTGTACTACGGACTGTACTCGACGTCATGGTCGTTGTCGACTATCGCTGTCTCCATTCTTGTGTACTATGCGAGAATTGATGTTGGATGGTTTCTATAACGCGAAATTTTCTTTTACATGTATTGGATATCATCTTTGACCTGTAAAGATCCGGTATTTCTCAATAATCTATTTAGTTGGCACACTCAATTTCCTAAGCCCGTCACAATTTTTTTTTTCTAACACGCAAAGATAGAACCACGCTTTTGCTAAAGGAAGTTAACTTCGTCGTACTTTTCTGTGTTCTCAATGCACGAGACCAATGTGATGGCAAATATTGTTTATTTCCTCTTAGGTTGGTCTCGCTATGTCAACGTATATACACTACATATTTCAACTGCACATTCAAATGTATAATTTCTAAGTAGTACATATAGTCTAGCAATGCAGAATGCTTTAGTCCAGTACCTAGTACAATATTTTTTAATAATGGATAACACAGTTACGGCATCAAAGATGCACAAAACCTAATGTCACATTATTTACAAGCAAAGCAACAAGTTCTAACCAACACCAAATTTCAGTTTGCGCGGTTATTGTTATTAGCCCAAAGTAACCTTGTGCAAATTGTGGCTTGCTGCAATAGCCACCAAATGTTGGTTCTCCTGTTGCAATAATAATAAAGACCAAAGTTGCATCCTGGAAGAGCTCATGAAAAAAATCACATGACATATGTATTTCTTGTCAAAACAATATTATTTCTATTTAACCATAATACACAGAAGAGTCACAAACCAAAAATTGTTTTCGTATACCTAAGTCGATCCTCATCAACCAATTCCCAAACAAATATGGGGTATTATTAGGGGATTCAAACCAAAAGTTATATATGAATCACTTGCCGTACAAACGAGCCCGTGAGCAATTAAAAAAAAAAGGTGTTGCATGATCTCATCGCTGTTACAAAAACTGCAACTTGTTCCCCTGCGGTTCCTTTTTCTTTAGTAAGAATTACCCCACCCATTAGGTATCATAAAAAACCTTCACTCTACACAGAATCTTAAGAAACCAAAATGTTTTATTCATGGGCGGTATAGATAAAGTTGTATACATTGATTAGACTAAGAAATACCCACATTGACACAAGTACCGTTGAAGGTATCCTAATCTTATAAAAGATGCACATCTATCAATTATCATAATTAGATACTAACAGAATATGCACGGTCCGAATATTATTATCCAGTTATTATTTTTAATGAAATAGAATATAAATACAAACACATATATATATATATATACACACATGTATATTTATCTGTATTAACGCATACACGTATCACACATCATATTCCACTAAGAGACTGAGTTAACGAAGTAGAATAGGAGCTACACCATCATTCCCTAAAAAAAATTCTCTATAGATACAACTAACCATGTTAAGTCAAGCCATAGGATGGATAGGTTTTAACACAGTAAACCTGACCAAATGAGATTTCTTCGTTCAATCGTGATATGCTGAATGCAAGATAGAGTTTGGGAGGTTTGTGCCTTTCTTTCAAGGACAAACTGGAGGTTTGTGCTCTATACTATGCCATCTGCGAATCTAATTGAAGTGAAATTGTCACATCTCGCATAGGGGTGGCATGCTATGTCTTCACCTCATTGGTAGGCTTTAACATGACATATATCCTTGCCTTTAGAATCTTTCACCTTTCCTTTTTTTTTCTGCTAGAAAGCTCACTTTGGGATATTGTGAATGAGCATTTATTATGTAGGTGACACAAGTGGCCATAGCATATGAGTATTTTGTTTGGCGGGAAATTCTTGTTTTATAGCATTGGTCCACTTGAAAGTTGTAGTTTAATGTGCTCTTTGAGGCTGTTTGCTCCTGTCAAATCATTCCCCTACCCAAATTGGATGGATTTCTTTGGACTTAGTGTCCATTAACAAAAGAAAATGGTGATTAGTAATACCTAAATGATGGCTGTCACAACACTAGCCATTCATTTGATCCGTGCATGAATGCCAGGAGACTATGCATTGCAGTGCAAAGGCTGCAATATCAGACAAAAACACTGTTTGCAAGGCAGCACAGATTAATAATTAATCTGTGGTTTTGACCCCATAATGTTCCCCATCAGAATGCGGATAGAAAAGTTAATGAGCTTTATTATGACACTAATGAGTGTATGTCACATGGTTGTGACCAGAGTCTCTGAAGATTTTTCAGACATGGGGATTCGTAGCCTGATGCTGTGGATGCCAACCCTTATTAACAGTGTCCACACAGTGTAGCGTCTTTAACTATCATCATCAACCTCACCAACACTGGAACCCTATTAAAAGGCACTAGTAGTCTCCAACAGTAACAGGAAAAGTAGCTTGAGCAAATAGTTCTACTAGCTAGAGACTGCAAGAGCACAAAAGCCGACTGAAAGCCCAATGACTGATCGATGGGACGCTTGGATAAACTGTGTGGCGCATTCTTGGCCGTCTGATCTAATGCAAGCAATTGCAAAGGAATTTCAGAATTGATAGCAGCCGTCAGATGCTTGTGCTGTCCAAACCACACCTGCCATGAAGACTTTTTCCTTTTCTTATGATCTTATCTGAACCAAAATATCCAAATTGTGCTGTCATGACATCAGGTGGAATCTTTTTAATTTTTCAGCACAACTACTGGAGACTGTACACACAAAAAATTCTCATGCATCATCCTAGCTGTGTTATCTTGGAATTCAGAGTTTCAAACTGTTCATCTTCTGATTTGCTACAAGTGGTACTGTTAGTTAAAGGAGGGAGAAGTGTTGTAAATTGAAGCTTCTGATGAGTGATGATCTCGTTCAGAATCATGGTTACCCTTTACCGAGAATAATGATGCATGTACCTGCAAAGTAGTGCATCACATGACCACCAAAGAAAGTAGCATTGCCAAGTGAAAGTGGATGAAATCCAGAAGTATATCAGTTGATCATTGTGTGCAAGAATTATAGCTGAAAAAGTTTCGTAGTGCTGAAAACCTGGTCTTGGATAAGGGCCTTTTCTTTCCAACCAGCAAATGCAGATTATTTTGTAAGATAATGGAGGTAACTTTCGACCTACCCTGAAGATGTAAATGGAAACACTGCAGTTTGTACAGGAAATACGAACAAATTTTCATAGGCATATATTTCTTGTCCCTGAACCGATGTTTCCTTTACATAGAGATGTAAATACAAGCTGCTGACAGCAAAACCAATTGCATGCAGCAGATGGCCTTCTGCATGCAAAAGGGTAGGAATGAAACAAAAATCATATTCCTGGCCACCCAAACCAAAAAAGAAACTAAAGGGAATTACTCAACAAGAGGAGAACAAAAAAGCTTCCAATATTTCTGACTTCTTCCTGGAAGTCATGAATCTGTTCCAGTGAAGGCCACCAAAATCTTTCAAACTTTTGCAGAATATGCACAGTTCAGCTAAGACAATAGGATTTCCCATGGGCTAGTAGACATTCAGTCATTCACAAAGGCAGCAGCATTAGAATCTCTTTCCAAGAAATACACCGATGAGCACGGACAACAGGGCGACTCCCAGGATGAACTTGAAGGCCATGATACCAGAAGGCTCTCGCAGTTCTTGCTTCTGTGTTGGTTTTGGAGGTGTCGTTTCAGGAGCCAGAGATCTGTCGCATTGTTTGCTTGGCAGTGTTGATGAGTCAAGGCTGAAGTCGCGGGATGTCGATTCCACAGAATCTTTTGCCTGCAAAAAGATGGTATGATCAATTATTTTATTTTATAGGTAGTAGCCAGCGAGTGTTGATTCAGACATTCCATAAATTTTCTTTTCTGCTTACCTGTTCCTCGGATTTGGCATAAGCTAGCCGCAATTTCTGCTCAAAGTGTTGTATCTTCTTCTCCAATTCAGCACTCTGGGTAATCTTTTGTGTCAACTTACTGACTTCTGTGTTAACGAGAGCAAGTTTCTCCCTCTCTTCTGTAACCTGGAAATCCAAGACAATTCAATGTGCAGGGGAAAAACTTATAAATGAAAGACCACATCATGCATATAAACTTATTAAATGCCAATGCAATTGTTGAAACTCCAAATTTCAACGCAATGAGAAGTATTAGATGCGAAGGTGAAGTGCCATCCATCACTGGGTGGACAGTATTGAAGAAGTTTATCTTCAGCTTTTGTGTATTAGTGATAATCAGTGACGACTATGACAGGATAGTAAAGACCCCTTGTGCCGTATTAAATATGTGCTGAGCTTGTATGTTGCGATCATTTTCTTTTTTTGCTATTGACTACCCCGACAAGGATAAAGTTACCTTTTGCTCATACTGCGTTTCAACTAATTGTAACTGCTGTGTATGAGCACCGATTTGTTTCTCTAATTCTGCAGCATACTGACGCTGAGCTTTTAGCTCACTGACTGAATGTTTTTGATCTGCTTCCCATTGAACCTCCCTTAGAGAAACCTGTTCTTCCTGCAAAAGGAAAGATTACTCATTACAAGGTTACCAAAAATATCAAAACATTTAAGTAAAAGTTGATGTGAAAGAGTGTAGCTCAAAGAGACATGTATTTCTCTTGGTTGCCAAAATATCTGCTACTGTAGTTTCAGAATTGATTAAGCAAGTCTTTGGTCATGAAAGTTTTTTTGAATGAGAAATGGAGCAAAGCAGACCCAGAATAGATCCCAATAAATCGTTGATATTCAGCCGATAACACCCATTTACATGCAAAACCTGAACTAGTAGATAGCACTGAGATAATAAACCCACCTTGTGCTTGTAATGGGTCTCAGCTTCTTGCAGCTGTTGTTTAAGAGCTGATACTTGTACTTCCAACTCTGAAACATGCTGCTGCTTAGCTTCAAGTTGATCCTCTGAAAACTTCTTATATGCATCCCACTTTATCTCCCTCACTGAAACTTGCTCTTCCTGCAACAACAAAAAAAAAACATGTCAAGACTAGCTCCGATAAACGTCAGAATGTTCAAGTCAGCCCTTTTACATGTAGCAGAGTTGCTTAGCAATAAGAAAAAAATACTGTGTTTTTAAAATATATTTAGGAACTTACCTGATTTGCTATGGTACGGTAAGCATCATTTAGTTCCTTCCTAACCTCCAGCAATTGTTGTTCCAACACATCTTTTTCATTGACTAAGTTTGCATGCTCCTGCATCTTGGCTGTCAGCGCATCATCTTTTTCAGTTGTTTCCACTTGCATGGTTTGGATCTGCAAAGATCGAATTCATTATACAGATAGAACTTCCAAAGTTCAAAGCCAGATAATCTAGCGGGAAATGAATGAATATATACCTCCTCCATGTATTTTAGTTCAGACAATGTAATCTGTCTCTCCAATTTTGAGATGTGCAATTCTTTTTCTGACTTGTCAACATTCATTTGCTCCTCTAATTTAGCTATTGCTTCCCCAAGCTCTTTCTTTGCTGATTCACACTTCTCATTCAACAACTGCTTTTCCTCCAGCGTAATATTGTACTTGCTCTTCAGTTCTTCATGCTCTTCGACAGTAGAAGATACCTGAAAGGGAGATAACTTTCTTGAAGCTACAAAATATGTAATAGCAATAAAACTGTTGAGTGATGATATAGAAAAAAAAGAGAGGGAGCTACAAGAGATAAGAAGCAATAACAAATTAACAAAAGTATGAATAACTTCATTACCTGGCTTTCCAGTTCTTCTTTATGTTGAATCATGCCATCTAGTGTTTTCCGCAATGAATGAATCTCTTCAGATGACCCCTCCTTTTCTGCTACTGCGTCATCAAGGGCAACTTGTAATTCATTCAGCTTGTTCTGATGTACCTCCAGCTCCTCATTCAGTCTGCTATTTGCAATAACCAAAATTTCTTTCTCGGTATGGAAAAGCTCAGCCTTGTTTTGTGTTACTGCAAGTTGTTCTTCTAGCCTTTTTATTTTGTGCAAAGCTTCATCAAATTTAATCTTATGCGATTCTTCAGCAGCAGCAGCTTCAGTTGCCTGCTCCTCATAATATCCCAACTCAATTTCAAGAGCATCCAGCTTCTTGCTTAGGTCTTTAACTTCAGCTTCTTTCTGTGCTACCATCTCAAGGGCCTCATGGAGCTTACTTTCAATTTCTTCGTTCTTTGACCCAGCTGCAGAGCAGAGTTCCAAGCTTCTCGTGTGCACTTCTGTCAGGTGCGAAATTGTTCTCTCATGAACAACTAGCTCCTTTGCAGCTTCTTCCTTTTCAGCAAGAGTAGAGCTAAACTGTTCCTGTAACTCATCGAACATTGCCACCTTATTATCTAGTTCCCCTTTTAAGGCCTCATTTATACCAACCAGTTTTTCATTCTCAGTTTCAAGTGAAACTAGCTTTTCCTTCAAGTCTGTAGCTTCAGCTTCTTTCTGCGCTACTGTTTCAAGAACTTCATGCAGTTCACTCTCAATTTCTGCAGTTCTAGATTCAGCAGCAGACTGGAGCTCCAAGCCCCTTGAGTGCTCTTCTCTCAGATGTTTTATTGTTTTCTCGTGGACAACCAGTTTCTCTGCAAATTCTTCTTTCTCAGAACTTATGGAACTCAATTTCTCCTGCAACTCATCAACCTTGACCAGCTTAGCGTTGATTTCCTGTTTCATGGCTTCATTCACGTGTGTCAAACTTTCAATCTCAGACTCAAGAGCAGCCAGCCTATCATTCAAGTCTTTTACTTCTGAATCTTTCTTTCCTATTGTCTCAAGAGCTTCATGCATTTGCGCTTCAAGTTCTGCATTCTTTGATTCAGCTGTAACGTGTAGTTCTAAGCCTCTACTATGCACCTCAGTCAAATGTTCTATCGTTTTCTCATGCGCAGATAGCTTCGTGACAACTTCTTCCTTTTCAGCATGAGTAGAATCAAACTGTTCCTGTAGTTCACGAAACATGGCCAGCTTAGCATCAAGGCCATCTTTTAGGGCCTGGTTTGTCTCATTCATCATTGCACTCTCAGCCAAAGCTTGCTCAGCCTTTGACTCGGCATTGGAGGCCTTGGTCTTAAGTTCTTCAATGGTGGTCTCAAGAGTAGAGATCTCCATTTCAAACGCTTCAAGCTCCACCTTCACGGATTCCACCTCTTCTGCGGCTGCAGTTGCTTTTGCTTGATAAGATGCTGCCTGTTCCTCGGCTGCCTTCAATTTCTCAGACAACTCCTTGCACTCTGTCTCTTTCTGGGTCAAGTTCTCCCCTGCTTGCTTAAGTTTCATCTCTGTGTCTTCAAGTAAGGACTGGTACAGTGCTTCCAGATCAATTTTCTTGGAAGTGGCATGTTCTAGTGCCTTTCCTTTGTGCTCAAGCTGCTCCTCAGCAGATTTAAGCTTGTCAAGTACTGAGCATTCTCTAACACCCAGGGCCTCAAGATCAGACTCCACCTCTTCCAGTTTATGGCGGGCAGATTCTAGTTCGCCTTGCAAGGCCTGGACCTGGTTCTCTGATTCCAAATGTTTTATGGTAGCTTTCTTGGACAGCTCTTCAAATTTCTCCTTTTCTTCATAAACTTGAACCAACTTCCCTGACAACTCAGCCTCCTTTTGTTTTGCTTCGAGTAACGAAGCCTCAAGACTAGTGCTTTTCTCTTTGTACTCTTCAAGCTCCCCAGAAAGTTCATAAACTTTTAAACAGGAATTGTTGCATTCCGCTTTAGCATCTTTAAGCTCTTGCTCAAGATCCATGCTCTTCTTCTCAGCAGATGCCACCTTTGACTCAAACTCAGTAAGATGTGACTTCAAACTTTGTTCAGCAGCACTTAATTCCTGAACCTGAGTTTCAAGCTCGTCTATTCTCTGCAATGCAGACTCCACAGCTGTTTTGGATTCAACGTGCAGGTCATTAAGAGATTTCAAATTTAACTCCAGTTCCTCTTTGTGCAATTGTGCTTCAGATAAAAGGGATCTTGTTTTGCTATGATCATCCCCAGCCTGACTTAACTGGGACTCCAATTGCATGTACATGTCATTCTTATTGGATAGTTTCAGGTTAAGATCAGCAATGGTATTCTCATGACTTTCTTTTTCTTCTCCCAATTTCACCAACGATTCTTCTAAAGACAGTACCTTCGATTCTTGGCTCTGCAACCTCTCTTCCAAAGATTGTTTTTCCTTCAAGTATGCTTCGGTCTTCTCTTCATACTCCACTACTAGTAGTTCAAGTTTCTTCTTTTCTTCAGTAATTTGATCCAAAGAGTCCATAAGCTCTTTCTCCTTTCCGCTTGCAGATTCCATCACAGCTTCAAGACTAGCTGCCTTTGTCTGATATGCTTCTAGTTCATTGGAAAGCTGAGAAACCTTGCTTCTGTAGTGTTCTAGGTCTGCTTCAACCTCCTTGAACTTTTCATTTGTAGTGTTCAGCTCATTTTCAAGATCCTGTGTCCGGGTGTGTGCAACTTCAGCATCGGACTTCAATGTACAAAGCAAGCTCTCTAGTTCAAGACTTCTTTGGTGAACTGAATGAGCTTGTTCTTGATGCTCTGAAAACTTGTCAGAGTGGTCCTTGACTTCTTGTTCAAGCAGCTGATTTTTTGACGTCATGGAATCCAGAGATGATTGCAACTCATTGATCTTTTCTTTGTATGCCTCTGTACTGTTCACTGCTTCTTCAAGCTGCTTTTCTTTTTCTGCTGATGAAGCTGCCTCTTGATGAACACGCTCTTCCAGCAACTTTAGTTCTCCACTGGAAGCGACTAATTTATTCTCAGACTCACCGAGCAGTTGCTCAAGATCTGAACTTTTCTTCTGAGCAACTTCGACCCTTGCCTCAGCCTCTTCTAGCTGTAACTTCAAAGCCACTTCAGCAGCATGAAGTGTCTGGAATTGTGCTTCAAGCTCTAGAATCTTCTGGTTTGCATTTTCTGCAGCAGCTTTGGACTCACCATGTTGCTCATTGATAGATTTCAGATTTACCTCCAGTTCATCTTTATGTGACAAGGCTTCAGAGAGGAGCAGCTGTGCTTTAGCATGCTCCTCTTCAGCTTGACGCAGAAGAGAGTCTCTCTCTGAAAGTTTTGAGTTAAGATCAGCTATAGTCCCATGGAGAGTTTCATTTCCGCCCTTTGATTCATCGAGCTCAGTCTGCATGTTGAGTATGTGCTCCTGTTGCTTCTCCAGTGTAGCTTCCCAAGTCTGTTTTTCCTTTGCCTGCTCTTTTAGTTTGATCTCCATTTCCTGCAAATTCAGTATCCTTGCTTGCAGCTCTTCATGCGCAGAAGAAAGTTCATTCTCTAATTTAAGGGTTTTTTCCTTCAGCAATTCTTCAGATGAAAGATGGAGACTCAACTCTTTAGTGAGATTACTGATGTTAGCGTCCTGAGAGGCAATCTTCTGCTCCAAATCAGCCACTTGTGATTTTGACAACTCCAGTGCCTCTTGTACCATCTGGAGTTCTGAAAATGTGCTTCTCAGTGATTCCTCTACTTGCTGATGCTCAATGGCCTTATCTTGATGCCCCTTTATCTCTTCTTGAAGAGAACTGATCTGATTTTCCATCTCTTTCATGTTCAACTGTGCCATTTCAAGCGTCTTGTCAAGTTCGGAGTCCCTCTTCACCTTCTGCGCAGCATGCAAGCTTCTTTCATCCTTCAGCTCTTCAAGTTTGTGGAGCTTGTCAGCGGACACAGATAATGCAGCTTCATTTTCTTGAATTCTCTTTTTCGATCTCTCAAGCTCAGACCCCATCTCCTTCAGTGACTGAGTTGCATCCTCCAGCTCCTTATCTTTATCAGCTATAGATCTCAGTGCTTCTTGTAGAGAACTGTAATGCAGGTTCTGCTTGTTTTCTGCTTCTGTCATGCTCTTTACCAATTTTTCCTTTTCAAATTCAAGCTCTTCAATACGCCTCGTTAATACTTCCAATTGTTTTGTTTCTTGGGTTAGCATGCCAGATTCTCCCATGAGCGTTTGTTCTTCAAGTGCAGTAGTTTTTCCCTGCTCTATGGGACTAGCCCTTTCTTCTTCCACCACTTTTGCAGAATCAAAGTTCTCCTTCACATCTATCAGCTCAAAACTGTCTGATCCTGTGCCATCATCCTCATCATTTTGTGTTTCCTTCACTTGCAGATTTGAATTACCATTCACTAGATTTTCCTTGTCATCATCACGTACCTGCAACAGCGGCACTATGAGAATTCAATGATCTCTTTGGAATTTCAAACCTAATGATAATTGATCAGCAAGTTTTCATTCAAAGATCCCAATTTGGTTTTGGTGACTTTGTAATTGCTACTCTCCGTCTAGAACCTTGCCCAATGTAATGGATGGAAATATTTAAGACCTTAAACTGAACGCGATACAACATCATATAACCAATTGTGGGAACTGCATTGCAATGTTCAACATATAATGCAGCGATTAATGTTACATATTCCACAATAGTTGTCTTGCTTTGCAACTCCAGGATTTTCACATAGTCAATCACATTATTATGTTCCATCACCCAAAATGAAGTTCAGAAACTGTGCTTTTCTGTACCTCGAGAAAAACCCAGACCACTACAGTAAATATGATGAACAAACTATTGGAAAGGGCATAAATTAAACATCGTAAGAACATCATGCATATTTCGTAACTATGCCTATTTCTCAAAATGCCTTAGGAGTCGCAAGCATGAATTTGGCACTTGGGATATGATCTCTTACCTGCGCCTTGTCGTCCGCCTTATCAGGCAACTTACGAAAAGTCATCTCTCCTACTTCTGCAGTCTGTTCGACTTCCATCTATGGAGGCTACTCTCTCTGCAAACTAAAGCAAGAACTATTAGCATAAAGCCTTGCACCAAGCTAATGTGCAATGATTCTACAACCTAGAAATCGAATCCTATCTATCAAGGGACGATTGATAAAAAAAAAAGTTGACCAAGGATTGATCAAAAAGTTGAACAAGATTAATTAGAAAACAAATGAATGCGTGTACAGATCGGATGATGAAGAACCAGATAAAAAAGCAACAGATGGAGTCCAATTCTCCTGATAAAGTAAAACAGAAAGAATCAGCCGATCTCTTCCTCCGCCAAACCCTACCAACTTCACAAGAAAGCGATCAGGAAAAAAGATCGCATCTTTACACGCACAGGACATGAACTAGCTAGCACAAGATCTAAATCGATCAATAAATGATCGATCGAAATTGAGGACCTTGATCCGAGCTCACTGACCTTTCAAGAACCACCCTGAAGCTACTACCAAACCAAACCCAGCAACCAACCAAAATAAAAGCCAGAGACAAAAAAACGACGGTACGAGCTCACCAACTTTTCCCACGATCGCTGCCTACCCCGAGCAGAGGCATGCCAGCTGCAGCACTCAAAAAGTAAGAAAAAAAAAGAAGGAACGATCTGATTGAGATGATGAGCAATAATACACCATCGACTTCACAAGAACAAATCCATAAGCGGCATCGCAACAAGGCTGTACCAGAAATACAAGAGCCGATCGAGGTGACAAGAACGGTGGAGGACAAAACAACTGGAAAGAAGCAAAATCCACACAACAAAAGGAAGAAGCTATAATCTCTTGAACTACCACCCCCACTAGGACGATTCAGACTAGGGAGCTCGACCACTATTCAGATCGAAATAACACAAACAGTAAGCATCACCAAAACTATCCCGTATCAAAAACCACTGCGCCGCTCATCGACGATGCTGACCATCGACGAAATCGAGTTGACAACAAGAGCGGAAAAATATATATAAAAAAAAAAGCAAACAGATTGCTCGCCTTAGAACAGGCCCGGTCCGACGCTGCGATCCTCCTCGCCGCTCTACCTCTCCTCCTCCTCCTTCCTGGTGGCTCCAAGGCTCCAAGCAACCACCAACGATCAAGAACCGAAGCTAGAAAATTCCCCCGAGAAATCGATCGAGGAGGGGAGGGGAGAGAGAGAAAGAGAGAACTTTTTATTTCGTCGGGGGTTTTAACGAATTTTTTCTTCGCGGGGGTTTATATGTAGTGCTGCTGAGTTGGCCGGGTCTCTCGGGTGGGCCCCACCTCAGGCCGAGTTCGCTACGACGCCGGCCGGGGCCCACGTCGTAAGTAGTCACTGCCCTGTGGGGTCTACTGTTAGTGGAGGCCATCTGTCAGTGGGTGAGACAGGGAAGAAAAATTATATGAAAGTTCGAAACAAATACCACTTAATATTTTCTTTCCTTAGAAAATACTACTACCATATTAGATTTGATTCAAATATGTGGATTAATAGTAGAAAAAAAGAGTAAATTTTTTATGGTTAAGTCACATAGAACCACATGTGTTTTATCATAAGACATATAACCTAGGGGTTTTGATATATAGCGTATAACTCTGGCTATTATGTTCTAAATATTTTGTATTCCTGTAACATTATCTAATCTGACTTGTTATGATAGTTATATGATAGGTCAAATCATAAATTTAATATGTAATTTTAGAACTTATAGTAACGGTGGATCAAATAATAATTAGTCAAATGTGTGGTTTTATAACATATTTAGAAATATTAATAAATATATATTTTTATTAAATTATTTTTAAATATTAATCTATAGTTTTTATGTTTCTAAGATAAATATTTTAGAAATTATTTATAGTTAAAGTTTTTAAGGTTTGACATTATTTTTAAGACGATAATTATTTTTAATCTAAAGGCAGTTGGCTGAATTAGAATGAATTGGCTCAGGCTATTTTTCAGCTGTTTGGATGGAAGAGGAGGACTAGCAGGCATGAAATTTCTACTGACAAGATTCCAAATGTTGAACATAAAATGAAAAGACCACGTGTATTCATCAACCAAAGAGACTAATTCAATAAAAAAAGTCCTTTTGTAACATACGATTCAATATGATACAGTACCTTATGCATGCAGACTAATGAATATGCATTGGCAACAAACTGATAACCTGTAAGTCTACATCAATCATACAAGATATAAAAGTCATTGCCGAGTTTACCAATTATTATTTTTCGATATTTTAGGATGATAAGGCTACCCACCACCTTAATTTTAGTGTAAAAACTAGTCTGGAAAATGGCATCATGGCACAGACCAAAGCTGGTCCAGTTGAGCCCAATCACAAACTCCATGAAAAATACAATGAAAATCCAAGGAGATTAGGAGAGGAATGGAGGAAACTTTTGGCTTTTTGCCTCTCTTTGGCTGGTCTCATCCTCATAGGCCCCACATTGCAGTGGACGGCCACTAATGATCAGCCGTCCAAACCGACCACACCAACTCATCTTCTTCTTGTTCATCTTCAAATTTCTGAAACATAACAGCTGCTGCTTTTGGCATGCTGATGCTGTCACTGACATTAATTTGCATAAAGAAAGTCTGCAGGTTAGTTCAGTTTAGATTCTTGTGGCTTGGCCAGCTTCTTAACCCTTTCTGTCTGTATCTTCTAATGTTCAGATCGGGCAGTATTTCCATGTGAAAATTTATAGTCAGATTCACATGTAGTAGTAGATTGAGTAGGTAGTTTAGTAACGTAAGATTAACCATGAGTGAAAAGTTCGATCATTATTGTCCATCAGGAGAATTTTGCAGGTCAAGAACCGGGATTGATTATCCTCCAAACTGAAAAAGAAACCGTAATCGTATTGAATCCAGTAGTTTCATCATGTTAGAATCAAACTACAACTGATCAAATCAATGTTCTTCCCAGAATTTCTTATGTTAATTGGCAGACTCCCACATGTTGATTGGCACTCATCAGATCAATCATTCCAAATCTCCGCTTCCTTTTTGCAACATCAGAATCTCCGTAACTGTTATCCTCTTTGTAATCTTGCGTGAGCTTCAGATTCAACATCACGTGTGCTGACGTTTAATAAGCAGGATGGTTGGCACTGTTTTTCATCTCCGGATCTTGCAGGCCAATTAGAATAAAATTCAGGTTTTGCCAAATCTTGGAGACTTGCAAAGCTGCATGACTGCAAGTGACTCCTGTTGCAGCATCATTACACTATGATTGCTGCACACAAGAACACTTCTTTTTTTTTCCATGGCACAAGAACACTTTCTGACCGGTCAAAATGGTCTCTTTTATTGAGATGAATCAGAAGGGTCATATTAAACATTTCTTGAGAAATTCAGATACAAGATACAGCTGAAAGGTTGGCTTTTCTTCCAGGTGGTGGTGTCTGAAACTCTGGTTCGCCACCATTTCGTCAGAGACTTTTGGCAAGCCATTCACATCAGCCTGAATTTGACAACACATAAATCAAAGTAAGGCTGGTAGCTAAGCCGGCTGCTCGTTCTACGGTCCATCACGGTGTCACCAAACCCTGAACATTTCAACCGTTATTAATCTCGTCAACGACCGATCAAGGTTTAGCCTTCGAAAAGAAGATCAAGAACATCCAGCAATTCATTCACACATGGTCCCTCGTTTACATCTGACCATGTTGTGTAATCTCGCCATCCATCACCATGTCTACTCCCTGATCCTCCTTGTCCTCATTTGGCGGCGAAGCGAAGCCCATACTACATCACTAAATAGGTACTAGTTAATCGGCTCTAATTGAACAAAATAAACTGAATTTCGTGAACTGAGTTTCAGTTTTCGTGAACTGAGTTTCTCGTGGTGAAAAGTATATATCTACATTTAAGTCTTCCACTTAACATATATATTCATATTTAAAATAAATTATTTTTTCTAACCACAAGGTACATGTGGCGAGAGGTCTCATGTAGTTTTGAGATTACAGGCCGGCAGAACAGACGACGCCGAAAGGCTACAGATCATCAAAATTGTCAGATATATGGGGGCATTTCCGTCAAGAAAACGTCGCGCTGTATTCCAAGCTGATGTGGATGCCATTGCTTTCTTGACGGGCCCTCCCCACCGCCCACTCGGCTTTCCAGCTGTGACACGGCCCGTTTGGGGCCCGCCATGTTGTACTTGGCTGGCCCAGCTAAGCATGGCATCGCTGACACTGACACGTGGGGCCATGCTGCTAGCGGAGTAAGGACGCTGCTCGAAACATGAAGCGTTCCATCGCTTTGCTTGTGGTGGCACGGGAGGGAGACCATCCTTCGTGCGGGGTCCTACTGACAGCAGGGCCCACCCAAAGAACGGGTCCCATGGACAGCCGGGGCCCACTTAAAGAACCCAAAAGCAACCTACTACTATCCCTTTTTAAACCATTTCAACCAGTTCCAGCTCAGCTATGACCCGGCTTTGTGCAGTGCTCAATTCTCTCTCTCTCTCTTTTTTTTTCTTTTAATAACGTGCAGCTTTTCTTTAGCAATGAATGGATGAATGTGCTGCTTTTCATTTCAACATAAAGTTTGATATACTCAAGATACAGTGCAGTTGATGCGACTTCATGAAATTTTGATTTATTCCAACCTAATTTGGTCTACAAGATGACAGCCAGCACGGCAGCTAACCCCGTGTGCAAGACTGTAATCTGGTGAAGATTCACCGGTTCTGGGTGAATGCATAATTACTATTTTTGCACGCTAAGAACAGCGTTCGCTGTGATTATTATCATTGTCTGAGTAGGGTTTTCTGACAGCGAGGGGTTATTACTCTGTACATCCGCCAAGAACATCATCACGCTGCTGGCAGCATTATCGTCGTCATCTCATGCTGTTGCAAGATGAGTTGTCAACTTGGCTAATTCGTCTTCTTGGATTTCATCTCTGCCACCCTCTCTTCGGTGGCCTTGAGTGCAGCTCCGTAGATGCTCACCAGCTAAAAAACAAAGGTGGGGCAAGTTCAGATACAGTTCAAGATGTCCAGAACTGCTGCTTCAGAGTTCAGAGTTCAGTTCGTCTAATGATATGGAAAGAGAGAAGGGTGGTGGCTACTGTGGGTTTTGATCTGATGAATTACCTCCTCCACTTCATCAGGGGTCATTATCAATGTCGGTGACATCATGATGTTGTCTCCAGCAACCCTAACCAGCATGCAGCGCTTCTGGCACTCCGCTCCAAAGATCGCGCCGACGCCTGAAAATGCCATCTGGTATCGTGAGAACCATGATTTACTTCGGGGAACAGTTTGTTAAGGATACTTCCTAGTCACGAGATGATTTACCTTGGATATCATGGAATTTGACTAAATATTCTAACTCTTGTAGAGCTGTAGTTTTGTTTACAATGAACCCTAGAGGCATTATTATAATACAGTATATCATGAGGCTTCAGGTTAAGTAATTCAAAAGTAAGAACTATGTCCCCCCGCACCCCCCCCCCCAAAAAAAAAAAAAGAAGTAAGAACTGACATTCTGAAACACGCTGTTGGACAAACAAGAGGTTGCATTGTAATTGCTACTGTTACTTACCCCATTCAGCAGGGAATGGATCATTCGGCGATTTGTTGTCGGCGAATTCAGTTCCAAGTATCATCCCTACACCACGTATCTGCATGTAGGAGCACATTGATCATGCTTTGAACAAGGAAAGGAGCTTCTCCACTATGAGAATGCCAGCAGAAATAAGAGATGGATACCTCTCCAACAATTGGGCTCCCTGCAAAGGCCTTGACTCCCTCCTGGAACCTTGGAGAAATTTGCTTCACATGATCAGGAATATTCCTTTCCCTGATACCATATTTTTGAAATATTTATCAGTAACAGGAAACTCAGTAGAGGCAAGGGTACAGTGTGATGCTATAGGAAGTGCAGCGTACTGATAAATTTTCAAAGCTTCTATGGCAACAGCACAAGCAACTGGATGGCTGGAGTATGTAAATCCATGAGCAAAGGAACCTGCAATAGAAGATTCAACACATGCCATGTTTTGGAAAAGCTCAAGTACATGTCAATCCAGAGAGAGAGGATTGAGCTCATTACGTGAAGGAACCAACTTACCGAGATTATTGCTCTGAGAATGAATAACATCTGATATTTCTGGGCTAACCATAGTTGCTCCAATAGGCACATAGGCAGATGAAAGCGCCTGTTGCGATGAAATTTTCGTTACTTGTCTTACATCAGATAATGCTGATAGGAGGTGGACCATAATTTGTTGACCATGAAAAAGGTGGCAAAAGCAACAGTGTTCCTGTTATGATGGTACTGGAATACTCACCTTGACCACGGAGACTAGATCTGGCTTGATGTCATACATATCACATCCAAACATGGTTCCCAACCTTCCAAATGCAGTGATGACCTAGAATGAATTATCACTTAATAATAGTCGCACACATTACTTTATTTCACATATTTTCTTATGCTGTAGTACAATCCGCAAAGTACCTCATCTGCTATGAAAAGGATGTCATACTTCATAATGATTGCTTGGACCTGTTGATAGACCCAAAAAAAAGACATAAGAATTAAACTGGGAAAAAAGGATTCAGGTCTTTGACGTGGAGCTGGCTAAAATACACTAATTCCTGCAATCCAGAATGAAACAACTATACCTTGAAAAAAATTCATTAAACGTGAATCTAAGCTAAACCATATTCTAACCAATGGTTCAAATAAATGATACAAGGAAAGGTTTACGTTATCATATAGGAGCTATAAGAAGATAACTCCTGTTGGAATGCCAGTATTTTTCAAGTTTGGCAGCTGGAGTTGACCAATGGTAGGCGAGGTCCCAAGTATTTTCATAATCTTGGGATTGGGAAAAGAGCCATAATTTTGGCGGTTGAGTTCACATATTTTACAACATGAGACATGCACTTAAGTTAGAATTACCTTTTCAAAATAGGTCATTGGAGGAGGTATGACACCACCAGCACCCATCACAGGCTCTGCAATGAATGCAGCTATCTGGAAGGAGAAAAATATACTGGATTAGTAGAGTAGTAAACCTTGGACCTCTTAGCGTAATACAAGTTCTGGTGAAAAGAGACTACTGTTTCTGGTCCTTCTTTGATGATAAGGTTGTCTAAATTATTGGCAAGTCTAGTTGCAAATTCTTCTTATGTTTCACCTGTCTCCCACCGAAATCATTTCATCAGCATAATACGCTTGGATGATGATCAATTGATCATACAGTAAATTTGCAGCTAAGAGTACCAGGAAGATGGAAGCGCCAGTAATGAGGGCAGTCCGTGTGCAGAACAAAAGGTGCTGGCAGATCAAACTTCTGATGCAGTGCAGGAAGACTGAAGTTGCAGAGAGGAATCAGCAATGGTTTCAGACTTTTCAGTGACAATAAGTGATGGACTAGTGGGTTAATTAGGTATATGAAGGCGAACTGATTTTATTTTTCTGGAGGGCACTTCTTACCCAGATAGACTAGCTGATATTAGTGTTGATCCATGGTATCTGAAATAAGTGTACCAGAAGTAAGAATGAAAATCAAAATTCCTTTGTATTTCATCATGAAACTTAACAGGGAGGTCTCAATGATATATAAATGATGAGGTGGATGGAAATCGATGCCGATGAAAGTTGTTCATTGATTAGATGAAGCATTTTAAAAAAAAACACATTTCTTGGTTTGAGGAATAGAAGTTGACCTTTTATTTTACTTACGATTTTGATCGTGCAATAAATTTCTTCTTGTCTGGCCTTCCCAGTGCATTGTTATAATACCACACCAGTTTTACCTGTAATAAGGAATGGTGGAAAAATTGTCACTGTAGGAACAGTGACATGAGAAGATTAAGAGAAAGGAGCAGAACAAATTACAACAAGATTGGCAAAAAAAAAACTCCAGTGTTTATCATTCAGTGACTACACTGTTCAATGAAATGAATTGTTAAGGCAATGGAAAGAGTAACAGACTAGCCAGCTAGCGACGAAAGAGCAATTTTTTAGGAGGAAATGTGCAGATTATCCTAATTTAGTTATTCCACTTTTCATGTATTGCTTTTTTCAGTGCCTTTTTTATTTCCAGAAAGAAGTTTTCAATACTTCAACATAAAAACTCTCTTGTCGATAATGCAAAGCAGCTTCAAAGATTCACTGCTGATTAGAATGCTAGTAATAGTAATACCACTGATAGTATGAGGAGTGTAGGAGATGACCAGTACTTTAAGAAACCATACCTGAGAATCATTTGCTTCTGAACCAGTAATTGTGAAAAACACTTTTCCCAATTCCCTTGCAGTGAACATGCTAAGCAGTTCCTTTGCAAGATCCTGAAAGTAGCAACTCCAAAATCATAAATATTTGCAAACTTAGTAAATGCTTTTGACAAAATTAAGATATCCACAAATACCATTCTCTTCCATTTAAAAATCTACCAATAATTGGTGAGAAACAGAGTATGTACCAGAGATGGTTTGGTTGTACGGTTCCAAAAGGAGTGATACAAGGGCAACTTGTGTAGTTGCTCAGTTGCAGCTTTGACTAATCGAGGTTCACTACCACCTGAAGACATTGTGTACAGTTCATGAGACTAAACAGAGTTTGACTCTAAACTTATCATCCTGAAGAATACATCAGTTCTGTCATGTGTTGTTTATGATTAGAAAAAAGACACTCCAAATGTTGCATATACCTAATGCTGTACACCATAGTCCTGCAAGAGAATCTAGATACTTCTTTCCGTCGATATCATATACATACGAGCCCTGCATATATAAGGTAAGCTGAGAATCTGACAGACATAGTTCACACCTTTTATTTTGGGTAGAGCAATCAATATGTCAAGCTTAATTTCCCAAAATCCTATTCCACATTTCAAGAGAAATAAGCCAATAAGATGCCAGGTCTGAGAGTCAGTACCTCAGATCTTTCAATAACTAACGGATGTACATCGGTGCTCTGCCAACCAGCTGTGAATGGTGCCAACATGCCATGCCCCTTAAACCTGGAAAGATCATCATGCATTCATGATTTAAATCCAACATGGCAAACATCCAGAGCATAACAAGGTCAAACTATGTGACAATTGTGCAAACGGAAAACATTTTGTACTCATTCTCGTCAGTTGAGTTGTACTGGGGCGATGGTACTGAACTGAAATGTCTGGCTGATGCATCCCATAAATTTTGCGCGTGCCCTTGCAGACTTTCGGTGCTAGTTACGTACTTCAACAAGTTGATTGTCTGCAAAGTGTAAACAAGGGGAAAAAAGAAAAAAAAATCACATATGAGCAATGGCAATGCAAACCATGACAGGTGTGCTGATGTCTCAAGTCTGGAAAACACGCAGTAGTCAAATATTCTCGTCACACTTCCTCAATTATAACTTAACTTGTCAATTTAAGATGACGATATATAGCATTAAAGCCGTAATAAGCATACGCAGGTACACTGAACGCGCACAAGAGTCAAAAGGGAAATCTAAGAAAAAGATTTGCACACTTCAGAGAATATCGCTTTTGTCAGTCAAGGGTACAGAAGTTTCTGACAAATAATAAACCGATGAGTGGACGACTCGACTGATGGCTCCGTAGCGTAGCAAATTCCAATCAGAGACGGTATAAATTATCACTTCTACCAAACCTGGGAGGCTGGGAGCAGTATAATTCAGCATGAGAGAGAATCAAGAACAAGGAAAAAGATTCCCCGTTTAGAATCTCTACAGTCAGTGATCCCAATTTGAACAAAAGAACTACTACCATTTCCCTCGTCAACCAGGCTTATCCTCCAACTCTCACCGATCAAAACTTCCCACTTCCCATGAGGCGATTCTAAACCGTTCCACTCCCTACGGCTCCGCTCCAGGCGGGATCAATCCTACCAACCATATCGAGAGAGAAAGAAGCCGCCTTTTTGCATCGACTACTGGATAGAATCACTGAATCAAGAACCCTCACCTGGGAGGAGGAGGAGGAAGAGGAGGCATTCGATCAGAGCAGGCCGCGCGCAATCATCATCTTCCACCCCCCGGGTTCTTGGAGAAACAGAGCGAGAAGCGAGGAGGCGGGGAGGGGAGGTCAACTACTATAGCAGGAGAGGAGCTCCCGCACTGGAGGTTGGAGGGAGACGTGGCCAAGTTTATCTTAGGTTAGAGATGGATGGGACGTGTGCAAACTCTTCTCCAGCTCAAGTGTCACGAGAAAAAAAAACAATAAACTTGGATGATTATAAAATAAAATTTCAGTTTTGAAACTGATCAAGTTGCCAAAATATTGGTTTTTAAATGCACTGTTGCTTGCAGATAAATTTAATTTTAAGACTGCAGCCAGGGAATCCCCAAGTTCAAACGCTTGTCTTCTTGATACGCATGGAGCACGTGTTTGCTTTGTCACGAGTTTATCCCTTTTCCTCTCTAGATCTTGTCTAGCAGAAGTGGCATCTACGGAATTGAAGCCATGTGTAGTTGAGTAGTTGTTTGATTCAAACATAAGTTCATGTGCTTTTTTTTTGGAACGTAATGTCACACGGATTTTTGAAGAATTTAATCTCGGGATGTTCAGTACACTTCCGTATATCTATATCTCTATACTCAGACTCTTGTGAGTCGTGTGACCAATTACTAGAGATGAAACCTACTCGTAACATAATGCATCTTTTCCCTAAATCATGGTCGTGTTTGAGTTTGCTGAAAGATGAAAAACGAAAGATTATTTATTTTTTTACAACTAATTAAATATATAAATAATATAATTTATTTTTTTAAAAAAGTAACAGTTACTCATGAAAGCATGAAAAAAACCTGAAAAAAAAAGGCGCCGGCGAACGCATAACAAGTTGCCAAGTTGCAGATGGACGCCAAGCAGATAGCGTTTCATCTTTCAAAACATCATGTGTGGTACTGCATGCTTGTACTGCTCAGCTGTCACTCTGTCGGTCTCGTCAGCTTGAAATTCTACGAGCCTATCGAATTTATTCAGACTTCCAGAGAAACAAGAAGGATGCAATTATGCAAGATGCCACCTCTGAGCACTCGCTTCGGGTGGAACATGGCGGCGGCGGCAGGGGAGGCCGCGCGAGGAGCGAGCCGCCACCGTGGTAGGAAGTTTATTTGAAGGAAAGGCTGAAATAAATTCTATTTTTCTAAAAATATATATCAATCAAGATTGAGAAATGATGGTCCGGTTCGCCGTTGGGTCTTCACCTATCGTCCTGACGAAGTTTTCTGCGCCACGCGCTAAGTGGGGTTCGAACATCCGCATTTGGGGTTATAAGCGGCACTAGCCAACCCCGTCTTTTATTTATATACAAAATTTATATAAGTTATATTATAATTATATGAAAATTATAAATGAAAATTTTTTTATCAAAAGTTGCATAAGAGTACCTAAAAATAGCTCTTAATAATAACTTAGAACAGGTCATTTAATTAATACAATAAACACATTCTAAGAAAAAATATTTTAATATAAGCAGAGTAAATAATCTATAGTAATCTGAAAATAATCATAGACTTTGTTTGGCACCATGATAAGCCCTGGAAAAAATTCTGGGATCTCATGAGTGACAAATGCAGGTAAACTAGTTGAACATACTTATTTGTTTTCAAACAAGGGCAATCCTCTATGTTCACAATAAATCCCTGGAAATGTTGTTAAATGACACAATTTTATTAATATGGGCCTATATGCATCAGTGATGATGATATATCTGATCCATGAAGGCATGAAATGCAACATTATTGATAGTACTATTTGATCTTTTCATGACAATAGCTGCTGAATTCAGTTCATAACTGGCCGTGCTGGTTTTCTGCTGTCTTCGTACCACTTTGGTTCCTATGGAATTATATATTTCAAACAATTTGGAAGATGCCCCCTTTATTTTCCTGAAACCAAGGGTCTTGGATGTTTTCCTTCTTTTGCATGTCTTGCCATATAGTAGTTTCGGATTACATTTGCACACTATTGCATATTCTTGGTCACCTGCACTTGCTCATTTTTTCTCTATTGGTCCTTCTGAAATTTCTTTTGCTTCTTTTATGTACAAGGTAGTTTTAGGATTACATTGCATATGAGATTTTTCTAAGATTGTGTACTAAAATTATGTGATGCACTTTCTTGGTCATCTGCATAGTTGTACACAACCTTAGAAGTTCATGCTCTTTTTCCCCCAAATGTTCACATTAAAGGTGAATACTAAAACTATTGGATATCATGAAAAACTAATAAAAACGAATTAAGTTCATGATCTTTTCCCCCCAAATGTTCATATTTACCTTTATTCACCTTTAATTCTGGATGTATTCCCTGTTAAGAGAACTGAGAGTATTATACGTAAAATTTCAGCAATGGTGATGATATTACTTAATCCAGTGGTCCTTATGAGTGTAAATTCTTGGGCAAGCACAAATATGCATTCGAGTCAAGAATATTGCTATACTGAGAATTATTGCCAGGGTTTCACTCCAAGAAAACATCCAAGGGAAGAGCTAGCGCCTGTGGAACATATTGGCTCTAAAAGGCAACAAACAACTGTGACGTTTGATGAAGCGAGTCTGGTAAGACACTGGATTTTTATTTCTTTTCTTTACTATGGTGGAATAATAGCTGGAATAAACAAATTAAGGATGTTAACAGTAAAAGACTCATTTATTAATGTACTGGAATAAATGTAGTATCAAATGCATAAAAACCTATGTATAGATCTTTAGATTAAGCATGGTTGTTCTAAGGTAAGTCAACATCTAACAACAGCACAACTGTGGCCTCATAAGTTTATAAGATACTTGAAATAGTATCTATTTCAACAAAATAATTTGGTAACTAATGCATATTAGAAATGGTTGCTTTGGAGTATGCTGTGGCATACATCAATTTGATATTGACTTGTGCCAGTTTATTAAATTTGGTGGAGACAAATTACCTCAACTTTTTTAGTAAGGGACAGCAGTCGAAGGTTAAACAGTTCTTCAGCCATGAATATCAAAGTAATTAAGTTGCATTATCGCCATTCCTTTTGCTGACGATCATACCGATGTCCTTGATTTGTGGTAGAACTGTTCTTATGCCAGGAATATCAAAGTAAGTAAGTTAAATTATCACCGTTTATTTTGCTGACCGTTGCACTGGTGTTCTTGATTTGTTGTAGAGTAGCACAACCAGTACTGTTTGACTAATTTCAATCTTCAAATGGAAATATTTCTTTAAAACATGATCTCTGTTAGCTAAATTAATGCATTTTACAACACATGAGGCGTGCACGGGAGAGAACATGAGCTATTTTTTATCCTGTATTATGTGACTAATTGAGGTGTGGAATATAATTAATACTTGTTGCAGTGCAGTCATTTATCGCTGCTGCTGAAGCTGAGGGTAAAGCTCGCCCAGTGGAACTCACCATGTGAATTCGGATGAGCTGCAGCATTGGAGCTGTGCTGGGTTCTTCCTGTTCTTGGGCCTCCTCAGCCTGAGCAGCCTTAGTAGGATGTGAATATGTGATCGCACCATATCATTATCATACCCTGGGATATCTGTTTTTTTTTTGTCACACACATGTTCTATGGTTTGTTCACCTCCGCACGAATTGGCAAACGGCAGTTAATCTTACATTACTCCCTCCATCTATTGTTCTGTTTGCCACAGCTATCTGATACTAATATTTACCCCTCGGTTTTTGTTAGTATTTGCTAAAACATATAAAATCAATTCTGCTTTTTTGCGAACATGCATGCATGCATGCTGCCGAACGGCATAGGCCATAGCGAACCAAACCGAGCGAAATGAGACCCCCAAAATAAGTTGTCATTTACAACGCGCGGGTACAGAATTACTCTCATTTCATTGCAAACCTCGATACATACACAAGCGTTTCTTGAATGCAGCATAAGATTGTTGACAACGTGTATAAGTTTAGAGACCTCGAATTAATAGATACGAACTTTAGTTACATTCTTAACTTACTAGTTCAAAACATACAAAGAGACCAAACTCGTCTGCAAAAACGAACTAGCACAAAGAAGCAGTGCAATGACACGAGCGGGTGAAGTTTATTTTCAACTGGATAGGACAGAGTTCTAGAGCAGATTCAAGCAGACAAGCTCAGTATCTCAATAAACAACTCAGTTGCATCAGGCTCCATGGTGTCCTGACGAATCTGCACATATGAAATGAAATTTGTCAGGTGTAGGTGCATGACCTTTCTTGCAGATCATTCAACTTCATGATTAACCAGCACATTTCCTAAGTTCCAACTAGTATTGCTTAGTCTATTGTTTAGCACTCCAGTATATGATAGATTTACAAGAGTTTTAACTCTGTCAAATTGTCGAATTATATGCCAAATTGTATAGTATCTGCTTTATATGCCAACCATAAGAGAGCGATGTACTACAGTCCATAAACATGAAGCAAGAGTTCCAGCAGCAGTGTCAGATACTAAGATCAGCTCTACAATTGAAAAGTACGGACGCAGCTCCTCCATCTAACAAATGGTTAGCCATATATGAGATAGAGCGGCTTACCACAGCCGAAGAACGTAACCATGAAGGTTGGCCTCCTGCAGGTTGGGCTGCAGTGGCTGAAGCTTGTACTCATGAAGCTGAGGTGAAAGCTGCAGTGCTGTCATGGAAGACTCAACATCCTGATTGTACATCTGGCTGCTGCCCACATCCCACAGCGGAAACGGCTTCAGATTGACCATCGGAGCTGCCTGGGTCTGCTCTCTGATCAGGTTCTTTTGACGGGCGCAAACAAGTTATGCAAATAGATAAATCCACAACATAATTTCACTTGAGGAGAAAGCTTGTACATGTACATGGCTTACCATGTGGCACAGATAGTTGCTCTGGTCTCCTGGAATTGGCATCTCCTATTGGGATGGAAAGAGAGAGATCAAAACTTGATTATTTCAATATAGTGCAATAAGGTAGGGAATAATACTGAACCAGTGCATCCTCTTGTTACGTACCCGGTTGCACATCTCAAGCAGCTGCTGATCAAGTAGTTGTTGCTGCTACAAATTAGGGTGTTAGCAATGAGCAGTGATGAATGCAGAATTTTGTCAAGTAACAGAACCTACAGCTACTGCATCAAGTTATTTAGTTTTTACCTTCCTTAGACGAACTTTGTACAGAGAGAACTCAATCTGCTGCTCAAGATTACTCACATCTTGCAAAGTCAATGAAGCCAAGTCATCACCCATATACTGTCTCATGATGATCCTAAGCCTGTTGTTCTCATCCTTCATTCTTGTCATCTCATGGATGATTTTCTTTATGCCAAGGAACAGTTTTAGGCTAATGATAGTAAAATCTAATGGTAATGATTTACAAGAACTGGTGTACCTGCTGAACATCCATCTCCTCAAAACGGGTGCTGGGGGCTTTGAGGTATCTATCAAAGATATTTGTAATCCTGCTCAAAGAAAAGGATGAACGTAATTGATCATCATCAGTTTCTCTTCAAAAACTTCGCATGATCTAAGACTCTAAGCTAAGTTAAAATGATTAGGTGGCAGAAACTTGTACAAATCAGTTGAGAATTCGCTTGAGTTTACTAAAAGTCCGGTTCAGAATATGATGAAATATCCACAGATTATCAACAATTTCCAATGTAAGTTCCAAAAGAAGCATATCAAAGATGCAAAAAGGACAGAAAACTGAATGAACAAACCAAAGAAATGTAAGTCACATAAAGTATCTTGGACTTGTAACGATGCTAGAACAGCATTATGAACGATATCTGAAATTTCTATTTAGAACAGCATTATGAACGATATCTGAAATTTCTATTTCCCCTTGAAAATAATCAAATGCAAAGGACAGACAATACTTGAAAAAAAAAACAGTATGCACACCTCCATGGAGGGCTGGAGTACTCGTACATCTTGCCAGTGCCGGAGAATACAATCACCCCAATTTGTGCATCACAAAGAATAGCCAACTCATTTGCTTTCTTAAGCAGCCCCATCCTCCTCTTGGAGAAGGTAACTTGGCGGTTTGTCGGATTTTCAATCCTTTTGAGCTCTACTCTTCCACGCCCCATTGATCAGGTTGGGGCTTCTTTCCTCCTATTCAGCCTGAAAGAAAGTGTCCTTCAAAATGTAATAGTCATGGATCATGAAACAAAAGCTCAAGCAAGACCAAAATCAAAGTAAATGATTTCAAATACATGATAAGAAGTGTACCAAATGGCCTCAGATTCAGGAAAAGAGACAGAGGGAGGTCAGGGGCTCAGGGCACCTTTATATGCCTGCAAAATTCTTATTTCGAGTCTTAAAAGACTGGTACTAGTGATGATCTCTTGTCAAGCTGTCCCACTATATATTACAGCAAGGAACATAACATGCCATAATCTGAGTGAACGAGCAAATAAAGCCATTTAGCGAATTAACTTTCTACAAAACTTATGCCATTTAACAAAATGTATTTGCGCAGAGACTTTAAATTAACATATACATTCCAGATCTCTCTCATGTAAACTAGTGCATACAACAGTATGTCCTTAAATTAGCACTAATCTGGATAAGTGCTCAGATAAAGTACAAGTGATGGAGTTTATGTGTGGGTTTGTGTGTGTATTTTGAGATGGTACCAAGAGACTGGAGAAGATAAATGTTGGAAGCTTGAAGCAGCCTTGCTGTGGACAGGTAACTGCCCCTGGGAATAGCAAGTGATGAGCTTGCAGGCTTGCAGCCAGGTTTCTCCTATAAGGCCAAGCTAGAATTGACCAAGACAAAGAATAACTAGAAGCAATAATGTTTTCAGTAAGGCAGCTTCTGGTCCACCCTACACCTAACCTGCTGGATGTCATAGTCGATATATGACATATGCCACATATCCATATCTTCAGATTGTACCAATGTTAAGTCCCTGAGCTTACCAGTAGTCTCAAAACATTACAAATGATGAACAATCAGACTTCTCATTGGAAAGGTGTTTCAGATTTTTGGTGTCCATACATTGCAATTCACAAGAAAAAAAGTCTCAAGTGCAGTTGCTTCTTCGAGTTTCATTTTTATTCTTGCAGACTGTTCCTGGTTGGGTGGGTGGTGGGAGTTCAGGACACTTGTGAACTCACATTATCAGTGTTCAGATGCTCATTCATAAGTCAAGACGAGGAACCAACAGAACAAGATGACAAGAGAGCTTTTCTTAAATAGAGTACTTCTGATGGAGTCCAGGAACCATCATACTGACTTATATGGTAAGGAAATTATGCTCTCCTTATCAGGAGGCAGTTGAGGCACAGGAGACCAGGGTTCATATTTGCCTGGTCTGTCAGTGTCTGTTTTTGTTTTTCTAGGAGACTTCAGCCCTGTTCACACCTAGTAAGGAATATAGTTGTTATGTGCTGCGTTAGTGTTTTACACATACAAATTCTTTGTCAAAACAAATGTTGTGTCACTTCCCTAGATGCTGCAGTAGTTACAGGTTACAACTTCAGCTGTCCATTTTGACATGCTCTCCACATATTCAAAATTCACTTAGGTTCTTGACTCTATGAAACATGGAGGATGTGGAAGTAGTTCAGATCTTCAACATAACACTTCATCATATATCAAAACTATGTAATGGTGTTCGACTTGATACATGTGCATTTTTCACTTGCCATGGGAACATTTTAGTGATGGACATCTTTTGGTTGGGATTCAAAGTCAATTGCAATACTACTAGAGAGACAATTTGAATGAGAACCAGTTTGGTAAATGTTTAATTCGATCAATGAACAAGGTAAATGTGCTGAGCATGTTACAGGAGTTGATAGACAGTAAAGTTTGATGACAAGTGATAGCAACATCCAAGGATTCTACAGGACTCCTCAAAATAGGATTCTACAGGACACATAGGAGGGCGATATAAACCATAGAGGACATCACAATTTGCTTGATGGCACACTAACACCAGAGGACCTAACCTTCTTCTCGACAACCTTCGAGAGCTCCTTCACTTCCTCCTTCTGAATATGGCGAGGGTGACTTAACCAAAGACCTCCATCAACAACCACTGTAGTCCCATTTACATATTTTCCTGCAAATTGAATTGTAGAATATGGAATTAAGCCATCACTTCACTGCTTTGTTGTTAAACATTTTTTGACCTAAGCTGGCAAACACAATAATGCAGATAATTTTAGATTTATAATTATCAAGCAAGCAATCGCTTCAAGATAAATTTCATGTAAGCGGCTGCTCAGGACTTACTGAACTTCAGTTAGCAAATATAACCTCTGATTAATTGGTTAGACAACTTGCAAGAACACAACAAACCTGCATCAGAAGCAAGGTAAAGTGCCGCCATCGCTATGTCCCATTTCTCACCCAACTTAAATAAAGGCATTATTTCTCGACTCCCCTTAGCCATTTCCTCAGGTGCAAGCTTCCTCATTCCTGGAGTGCCTTCAATTGGCCCTGGTGCAATTCCATTGACCCTGATGTCATAATCTGTTCCCCATTCCAAAGCCAATGATCTTGTTATACTATCAACGCCCGCCTACAAAAGCCAATCCATCAGGACAAGTCTACTTCAATTTTTTTCTCTTCACTGAAAACAGAAGATCCAAGTACCTTAGCAGCAGAGACATGAATTTGGTACCAGGCCGCGGTGTAATGCAAAGTAGCACTTATGTTAATGATGACGCCACCAGTAGAGGGACCTTTCCCTGGGCCACCCTTTTTAAGATACTTCAGAGCTTCATAGCACATAGTGTATGTACCCACTGTGTCAATGTCAACAACTGCAGAGAGAAAACCCAGTCAACACTAACTTCTCTGTAAAAAGGAAAAAAAACCATCAAGCACTCAAGTAGACTGCATTATATATTAGACAAGCTAATAGCACGGATGTTGCTGAAAGATACCAGACTAGCACAACTGCACAAACTAGAAAAATCACGTAACATCTAAATGGAACACAATGAAATTGTAAGTAATGCTGCCAATGTGTGAGGATTGATTTGATCGAAGTACCTGTCCTGAATCCTTTGGGTGTCAAATCCTCTGGGGAAGCTAGGAAATTGCCAGCTGCCCCATTGACAAGAATGTCAAGCCTGCCAAAATGTTGAACTGTTGCGGCAACCACTCTCACAGCATCTTCTTGCTTGCGCACATCTCCCTCAAAACCAACAGCCTGTGAACGTGACACCAAGCCTGAATTAGTACAGAGTTACAGATTACGACTAGCTTGCCTCAAAGACCAACACTGAAATCAGAGGGAGGCATATTCCCAGTGATGAACCTTTTTTAGTTCACTAGTCAGGCACATGAAGCATAAATCAAATCTCTATGAACCATGAGGCCTTATATGCGGAGCAATTCAATTAGTATGGCGTGAGCAGCCAAGCACGCTTCAGAAAATTTTTAGTATGCTCCTCGTATATAGAGGCGTTAGCGCTAGCAACTCAAACAAGAATACTTGATCTATTTTTTAGATAATAGAATTCTTTCCGGCCTTTGCTTCAGAGCTACAACTAATTATTACAGAGACTAATGAAAGACTGCGAATTACAAGATCACAGTTTGATTAAAAATAAGAAAACCACTTATACTACCAACCTAAAGACAGATGAAACCTCCGTCTGTATTTGGAGAGAAAACTAGTTATACTCGATCTATTGATGAACCCAGAAAAGAAAACATCAATCTTTCTATCGAAATTTGGAGGTTTTGACTCACCAGCACCACCACGAAACTGACTAGGGAGATAACAAAAAGACCAAAATTTACCCCCAAGTAAGCCAGAAAGCACCAAAAATTATGCGGAAGAAGCCGAGCCGCATAAGGAAATCCTAAATACTCCGTGGTAGGTAGGCGAGGGGGGAATTGGGGGGTGGGGGGGGGGGGGGTGGGGGAGGGGGGCTTACCCGGAGGCCGTGGGAGCGGAGGGCGGCGACGGCCTTGTCGAGGACCTCGCGGCGGCGTCCCATGATAGCGACGTGCGCGCCGTGGCGGGCGAGCTGCGCGGCTATCTCGAATCCGATGCCGGAGCCGCCGCCGGTGACCAGCGCCGCCTTGCCCTTGAGCACATCCGCCCGGAATGGCGACTCCACGGCCATCCTCCTCTCCTCTCCTCTCCCCTCCCCACCACCACCACCACCACCACCGGATTCCCAGAATCTCGGAAGAGAGGAGGAGACGCGGATGGTGAGGCACAGCGGCTACCTGCGTTGCTTGCCGGCCTTGCTTGTTCCGTCCTGGCCTTGCTTTTGACGTGGTGCGTGACGGTGACAGACACGACGACGTCACGGAGACAGAGATCCCGAGCCGGGATTCGTGGACGCACGCCGCCGACGACGTGGAGCAGGTGGACTGGAGCAAAGCGGGACGACGAGGCCGACACCGCCGGCCCACATCACCGGCCCAGAAGCAGCGACAAACCTCGAGCCCCGTTACGACGACGAGGCCCAGTACACGCTCTCCGGCACTATGGCCCGGCTTACTGGTCGTCCACGTGACGGCCAGCTTACGCGGCCCAAACGCTTGCTCAGTGTTGTAATTTTTTTATTTATATATTTTTTTATTAAAATATTTATAGAAATATATTTCTAATGTAAAATTTATATATATATACCTAGCGCTCTGTAAGGGTTTTTTACTTTTGACCTCCAAGAGAGCATCAAATTCAATGTGATAAGTATCCGTTGGTCTCCGTTAATAATAAGCCGATAGGGGTTATAAAATTTATAGTCGCTCTGTTGCCGTCCTAGTCAAGTGTATTTGTTTTTCAAAGATAGGGGAACGCCTACAAAATATCATGAAAGGGCGTACAAGGAAATAGAGAGGCATGATAATTTTGCAGGTAGCCTCCTTATCGTCCTTTGCTATAGTGTTTTTTTAGCGGCTCACTATAAAGCCCTACCTAGCCACCAAAAATCTAGTTTACTAAAAAAACAGAAAAAAAGAGAAGGTAGGATCGAGGGGAATCAAAAGGAAGCAACAAAGCCGTACTGGCTTGTGGATTCATATAAAGGTAAAAGATTTATATCCTTTGTAGTATTTATTGTTAGTAATGAAATGAGTTAGTATTTGTAGTATTATTTTATATCCATGAATAGTTTTGTTCATAGATACGTGGTTTGTTAGTTTCGTTTGTAGATGTAAATGCACAATTAATTTTTTACTAGTTTAACTAGTAAACAAATATATCAAATAAAGTGGTATTTTGGTTATATTATAGGCAAGAGAATGTTAGGTATGGTATATATGGTGTAGATCTTTCGAAACTTGGTTCAACCCTTAAAGACATTGAAATATCAGCTAAGAGAAGTTTTCTAGTATTGTACAACTGTTTAATATGAGACTTCTGAATTGACCTCTAAGTCAACGCAATAACCGTGTATGTTGTAGTGAGTCGGATAACATGAGATTTTTTCTGGGAATTGATGTTGGTGGAATACATTGCAACGAGATTGACTATCTAGCATTCTTGTGTTAGCATATGAGAAAGAGAACACTATTTTAATGACCATATAAGACGAAGAGAGTCAAGTATGATGAGAGGTGATGCTGAAACACTGAAGGAAAATAAGTTGACCACGATGACCTCACGGTAAATCAGATATACTCGGCTTATCCCAGCATGTAGGAGCTCCACCATCGAACATACAGGAGCCACCCTCTTCAACTCTTGTGTAGCAAGTCTGCGCTAGCCATGGCGTTCCAATCGACCGTCTCACCTACTCCTAAGGTCACGTGCGAGCATAAGAAAGAGGCCGAAGAAGGGTAGAGGCTAGGCCCTAGGCCAGTAGTATATTGTGCTAGTTGTACTTATTGTTTATATTACTTTGTATTCACTTTTTGTTATACGTACCTGCATTATTTATTATGTGTTAATGACACATCACTTTCATTCTTCATTATGCGCACATGACTACCGGTAGCATGAGTATAACTACCGAGTCATAATCAATGCTGAGTAATGCCAACCAACTTTTTGCGTATGATTATCACGTCACTTTCAACACAACCCGACAGCTAACTTTCAGCATGTTAATGTCATATCGCGTTCAAAGAATTTTCAGGCCAAGGGACTTTCTATGCGTGAACGTCATGCCATTTTCAACACTTTCAGTCATATTTTCCATATCTAACATAACCCACATTATATAAGACCTCCGTATGTATAATGAACCTTAAGTTTTCTGTCCGCTAATACTCTTGCAAATATCACACCACATATTTGCTCTATTTCCTATAGTATCAAAGAACAATAGCTGCTAAACGTGCTTTCACTGAGAACCCGGACTGGAGAAAGGATTCTTTGGCTTAGCTAATTTTATCTTGATGTGACTGTCTGTAGTGCATATATAGTGATTGATGCTGGCTTATTGAAATGACCTCTAGAGTATCCGAACGAGCCTCTCCATCAGAGAAAGAGTCTCAGCCGAAGTCTCCAGATAGTAAGTCTAGATATTTCTGTGCTTTTTCACTATGTCCAAAATGACACTTGAAAGAGACACCCTTGAAGATAGGGGAGGAAAGAGGTGATCCAAATCAACAGTAAATGATACAAGAAAATAAAGTACATAAGTGAGAGATGGAGACAAAAGATTTATTTCCCGACAATACTACATCTTCATTGAGAGACTCCAAGGAAACAGATCTCTCTCGATCCTAAGCATCACCAAATAAGCACCAAAGATGAACCTTTGGCCACCAAGAAACAACTGAGGCAAGACTTCGTTCCCAAATGACTACCAAGGTCTAGACACTTGGACAACAAGGTACTATATCCGATGAAGTTTGCTCTACCAAACAACCTCCAAGCATAAACTTGGTTCTTACTCAATTACCTCTTCCCTTAAGGAGGTGAGGATGAACTTTCACAAACTTTTGACAACTCACCATAACCTTGAGAGCTTATTGGCGACTCCTAACTATCTAGGAGATCTTAATCACCAAGAGTAAAAAACACAATCAAAGATTTGTTTGCTATAAACTTAAGTGTTTAAAGAATAGAATGAAGCTCACTTGCTATCAACCTCTTAATCTCTCAACTTAACTCTTTCTCTACTTAAATCACTCTCACAAGGTAGTGAATTTGGGAAGGCCTATTTTGGCTTTGGATAGGTATACTCTTACCAAAACTCACCTAAAAAACAATAGCCAAAGATGGAGGGGTAGAGGGGTTTAAATACTTGAGCCCTTAAAAACTAGTCGTTATTTACGGATTCAAAGTCCGAAGTATCCGTCCAAAACCTCAGAAGACTCCATACAAGTTTCACTATCTGACCAGCAAGGTTGGTCTAGAGTATTCGCTACTCCGTGACAACACCATACAAAAATGGTTATAACTCTTTGCTCCAGAGTCCATTTTTGACGATCTTAGCCTTTATAGAAAGCTTATTGAGAGGCCTACCCAATCCAACTGAGAACAAACTCTAAACCTTTTAAAGAATAGGTTAAGGCTTGGATTTATCTTAAGGAAGCACTTAAAAGTTCACTTTAAGCATTGAGACATAAATAAATATATTAACATTGTATCTCTCTTAATAATATAATATTTCTATACTTAAAAGCAAATAGAAAAGCTATACTACTAGAAACACCTTCATGTCATCTTCTTGCTTTATCTTAAGGATTGTCAATGTCAACTCCATTTTACCATCGAAACTATTCACTTACATCTCATTAAACGCATTAGTCTCAAATTAATTATATATTTGCCTTGATTAATATCTCACATTGTCTTGATTTTTGATATTTTATCTTGCACTCTTTAAATAATTGATGCAGATCTTTCGTAACTTCACATGGTGTTACATGGTCATCGACGCAAAGCTTTCACTCGATCTTCACCACCGTATTAGTCTGTCGGCGCCAAACACTTAGCTTTCTCTTTACTACTGTATGGTCTATCGCAGCTGAGTATTGCTTGCCCTTCACCGTTTTGCCGTACAAAGCTACTCCAGCCTCCATATTTTCAATATCTTCTCTTCACCAATATATCCATCAATTCCTAATCTTGATGCTGAAACTCAACCTAGTTACTTCAACTCATGAAAATAGTTAGTCCTAATATATGTTGTCATTAATCATCAAAACTTACTATAACAAAGTTAGGAGACTTGGTGTTTTAACTTATGACATCTTAGAACCCAACACATGTGGGAGAAGGTTTTTTTAATACCCAAACTATTCTCATAAGGTATGGATTGTATCACTCTATTTTTCAATTGTTACTTATAACAACATTTCTTCGAATTAATACCTTCTTTGTCAAATTCGTAGAAGGATGTGTAACTTTATTCAATGAGTTGATATAGAAAATACAATATTTAACCATAACTATTGATTCTTCGAGGGCAATTGTTTTCTCACTCAGAATCAAACAAATAATATATGAGAAGGAAGGAGGAGTACGAACGATATTGGTAAGCCAAATGGTCAGATTGGAGGCTATAACCTCTTGTACTATCTCTATAGTGGGAGTGTTCTAAGTACACTTACAGTGATCATTGCCAGGTGGTGAGATTAATAAGTGTCAATACTTTTGGTAGAATGTATTTTATTTGTCTAAACATTTTTAACGATGATTTTATTATAAGTTCGCTACACATATCTTTAATTTGCTTTAATTTTACTATCGCCTTGACTATAATAGTTATATATGTATTTTTTTCCCACACGAATTGCTAAGAAGTTGTGAATTCAAATAATGGATTAATATGAAGAAATCACCGTACAACCATACGAGGATCGTATAGCCTAAAATAATTAAACAATATATATATGCTAAAGTGGAGTTTGAACGAAGAGTCATATCATTTAGCAATGGATAACAAAAAGTGAAGTTCATAAGTTTTAAATAGACATCTATAAATAATGTCCGTGTATGATTCTACTAATCATCCGGCCCTCTAATTAATAGTGTGATAATTTTTTAATATTAACGTCAAGTTCTCGTATAATTCATTTCTAAATAAATCATTACATGATAATTCATGCATTTTAATTATTTTTTCTACGTATTCTAAATTTTCTTTATAATTAAATCTCTAAATAAAAATAAATCTTTCTGCAAAATCTCAACTTTCTTTTAGACATCTATACGGTAGTAAAAAAAGTTCCAAACAAACAGTGGTAAGAGAGCCACCTGCTAGGCTCCCTTCTTTTTTACGAACGGATCTAACAATTTTATAGGTGACCACTTAGAGAAACAACGCCACTAGAGCAATAAAAAGCCGTTTGTAAAAACGGTAGACGTTTTTCTTCTTTTGCATATCCTACCAGACGGACCCCTACCACTAGGAAAAAGACCCTTCACTAGTACAACAATACAACAAGAGGGCTATCTATAAATTTTCCTGATTCACTGACAAACAAACGGATGTTTGTTATTAGATTTGACGTCTAATTTTTTTTAAAAATAATTCTCTCAGAGAGGGTCAGAGAGCGTTAGAGTATACATCGGTAAAATTTTTAAGTATATATATATATATGTATGTATGTATGTATGTATATGTATATACATATGTGCACGGCTGCTGCCGAGTCCACGTCGCAGAGCGTAGTGCTATCCGGCGGCTTAGCTAGCTTAGCTTAGATTGACCAAGTAACGCCAACACACGTCGATCGATGGAGCCTGCAGCACCAAGGGATATTCCTCCGCGCGCGGTGAGAATTCAGATGCCACCTCGCTGTCCAGAGGATGACTAGATCGTACGCATCACAGTACGGCGATGCATTCGTTTCAACAGTTCACACGTAGTTACATACCACCTCCCAATTTTGCCCAGGCAGGGAAGGCATACACACACGCACACCATCGTCTTCGGTCTTTCAGCCGTGCGTCTGTCAGTTCATGGCCGTATTGCACACACGTCTGCAAACACCTCGGCCCCTACTAGTACATACCTTCATTTCAGCTTGGGTGATTCGCTCTGGAGATCGACTCATCGATCCAACGATCTGCAGGGTACTCGCTCTGATTCTTGCACATTAATTCGATGGCGTCATGCCTTTTGTGACGCTCTGATTATTTCAGTACTGACTTTGAGCTCCCCACCTCTCCCTTCCGCAAGGACTTTTAAGCTATTTTTTCAACCAAGAACAGTGATAGTGACGTAGATTAGTTCGGAAAAACATTGTCCGTACGTACACGTGGCAAGCACTGCTTGGTTTTCACAATCTGTAACAATGTCTGCAACAATACAGTTTGGCCATTATGTCATACTAAACAAATTATCTTAGCATGAACTCTTCAGATGTACATCTTAAACTGACCACAAGTACAAGCTCACATGTTTTTCTTGATTCCCTGAGCTGACCAGCACGCTTATCGTCTTAATCACGCACCACATGATAATTTTGCTTAGATTAGTTCTAATCTTCGTACTGAACTATGTTTCGGTGATGACTGCTAAAGAAAAACTATGTTTGGGGATAGAATTAAAAATACTTCCAAAGTCTATGTATGGCATGCATGAGGGAAAGGATGGCTGGGATTTTCATTCATTTGACCTTTCATTTTTTTTAAAAAAAATCATATACATACTATATTATCCTGGTTGACATACATATAAAATAGTTAATATAAGCATTATTCTCTTGCTTTGTTTTTAATTTGCGCCAAACTGAATGCCAACATCTACTTCTTCCTTCCATATTTATATGTTATTTTATGTTTGTCCTAAATGAAACTTGTTAAGTTTAATTAAATTTATAGAAAAATCATAGCAACATCTATAATACTGGTTTCATTAAATTCACCATTGAATTTTTTACAGTACATTTATTTTGTATTAAAAATATTACTATATTTTTCTATAAATTTAATTATTTAAAATTAATTATAATATAAAATAGAGAGAATTACAAGAGATTGAGAGAGTACAACTATTAAAGCTACGTTCCTAGGGCTGGGATACCACCTAGATTATCGTATGATTAATTAAATATTAGCTTAAGAAATTAAAATTAGATTAATATATATTTTTTAAAACTATATATATATATATAACACATCATTTAGCTATTAAAAAGAAAAACGAGATATTTGAGGTTGTGAAAGGGAGGAGCCACAAGCACTGGCTTTCTGTATTCACGAATGGATTAACTATTGATTTGCTAATGCAGTTTACATTAATAGATTAATGCTTCTCTGTATCCATGACTCGGGTCAAATAGAATGGCTAATGAATAAATGAATTGGACACTATTAGCTCACTTGATCACTCACTAGTTCTTCCTGGTTTTGTCTGTGTATGCATAATGTTTGAATTAAAAGGCCTACCAATATCTGAAGAGCCGTATGTTCAGATATGAACTCCCCTAGTTGTTGACGCTACCATAAGTGGCAAATATAATTGATTGAGCAATAACTTTATGTGAGTGCAAATAATGCAGATCCTTTATAATTAAGCTGCTCTTGTTGATATTCCATTCTTTTCTGTTTGGTTCTGTGTACATATGCCCTTACGGATGCTGATGCATTTGACCATTGAAAAAAAATCTTACGAGAATTTGTGGTTAGGGGATAAGGTTAGTTCTAAAATATTAAAAAATAAAAATGTATGGCTGGTTTTTAAACTTTCACCGGTGTATCATTTATGTCCATACTCTTATAAATCATACATGTAGATATATAATACTAATTTAATGTATCACCATCTTTGATTGGCTATGACTAACGACATGCCCGCCCCTCTTAACCCACTGTGCAACAAATATGCATTTAGCTCCTATGCTTTGGATTTGTTTGCAACTACAATAAAAACACCACATTTTACCATCTCACTCCACTCCATTGCTGGTCTTTGTGCAGCCCTATCCTCACTGTGTTTTACGTTGCTGTCACTTTCTCCTCTCTAATTCGAAAGAGAAGAGATAGAATAGAGAGAAGTCAGGTTGGTAACAAATCCGATTTAGAGTGGAGAGGCTAAATGCATAATTGTTAATATGGTGAGTTAGAAAGGAAGCCTAGTGCAAATTTCTTGCTACGTCAGTAAATCACTGATGATATATTAAATTATAATTATGGATCCAGATGTATAATTTATAATTTATAAGTTGATAAGCCTAATTAATATATTGGTCCAAATATAAGGATTAGCCGTGTTTTTTTACTTAAAAAAGAGCGCGAGAAGTTAAATACACGTATACTAATCATCGTAAATTGGAACATTGTGACTAGGTAAAAGTAACACTAGCAAGCTAGTTGGTAAATTAGGTCGCGTACATAATAAGCACAATTCCCTATCATTGCAAAAGGTCCCTCTCCATTATTTATGTGACATTAATTTTACTCCAGCATAGTGCAGCTGCAGATTTAATTTCTTGGTCCCAATGTTGCAAAGTAAAAGAAGTAAAAAACTACAGTTCAGTGTGAGTTCTACCTAACACTACCACCTCTATAAAAGACACAAGCATTCTTGTCCTTCAGTTTGTCTCTACAGAAGAAGACGACACTTTTTTTTTATTGAAACAGGGATGCTTTGATGTCCGCACTAAGAATAGCTCATGCATCACCCTAGATAGCTTGCTAACTCTGTTCTGTCGTTCTATATTGTTTTAAGTAAAGATTAAGTTTTTAAAAAATAACCATAACGTTTTCTATTAAATAATGTATGGAGAAAAATGATAGGGTAATTGAGGTTAGGATGAAGAAAATTTTGAGTTAGAGATAATCGATGTGACAAAAGTTATTTTAAAGTGACAAGCATTTTGAGACCAAATTCGGCTAAAACGATAACTATTTAGGACGCAGAGAGTATAACCCAACCTAAACACACATACCCTGACACACACTGCAAAGTTGAAAAGGATAAGTATCAGTGATCAGAGAACAATATCAACACTAGTTGTGAGAGGAATAATCATACCCTATTTCCCCATCATGGAAGAACAAGCATATACGGTGGTGGAGCATCACGAACCTGCATTTCAGAGAGTGACAGCCACTCGCTAGCAAAGTGGCACCATCATGCCTCGTATGTTCAGAGAAGCCATCAGGTTGTTCATGACTTGCTAGTGCTTTCAGACTTTCTGGTGCCCTCATTGTACTATGCCTCCTTCAGGAAGGAGGGCAGAAGGGTCATTTCCGAGGAGGTTGATGCCGATATGAGCAAACATATACGATGTACCTGGTCATGTGCATTGTTCAGTTCAGTACTTCCGTTTGAGCTGTGACGTCACGTGGTCGCTGCAAGTATGCAATGGCTGGTTTGTCTGAATGTGTTTCAGAATTTCAGTTGAGCATCCGGAGCTTTTCGATTCATCGGATTGATACGATGGAATTATTTGATCTACGTCTTTAAAATATATATTTTTAAAAAACTATTTTTATATTATTACTTAGACTATTTATTTTAAGATATTTATGATTATTTTGAAAAATTAATTAATTAATTCCTACAGTAATGTAGATAATCCACCGAATAATCTACTTTCAACTGGCCTGCTTTTATGCACATCACTACTGAGTTTCAACATGAAGAAAAGTCACCGAGAATAAATTCGCTAAGCATGATTCCCCTGCATTATTGTGCAGTTATAATGTTGCATTCCATTCCAATTCCCTTGCATAATTGCAGCACTTTTTCTCTGAAGAATATATGGCTCTACACAAACACAACAAGATTCCTGTAATCCGGTGAGATGGCTTCAGGGCCGTACACAAACATTTCATAGTTTCTCTGAAGGAGGCAACAGATGTGACTCTTTTGGGGACAAATCCTTCTCTTTGAATGCTCCAGAAAACATTTTTTTTTCTTTCTTTGCATTTATGTTCTGCTTGAATTACTAATTTGGATTATCCAGTTGAGGAGACATTCACACCTTCCAGGTTAACATGGATGGCTACATGCAAATTTAGTACACTGTTCTGATGTTCATGTTTTTATCATTTAGGAAAAATAAGCTAATCGCATCAAAAACAAGGAATTATAGTTTCATGAACCATCATTACTTTACTGGCAGTAGAAACAGGTGTATGGAAGTATGAAAACAATATATGATTAACATAATTTAATCAGTAAACGTGTCTACTTAAGCAAGTTGTAAATTAAACAAGGAAGATTCCGGTTGCAGATCACCAAATTAAATATCAAATGGAATTCCACTCAATAACTATTGGCCGATGTGGACAGACCAGTACATAAGGTACTAGGAAAAATCCCCAATACATAAACAAACTCGAACAAAGTCAAACAACAATACTTGAATAACACAACTTGGCAAGTATGCAACCACTACCTGACTGCTAACAAACAAGCAACTCAAATTACTAGTAATTAAACACACAAGAGAAGCTTTTGGAACTCCAAACCAAAAGTATCAGTAACTAATTACTATAACTAATTACTACTCCAATTAGCATCAGAATCACTAAGTAAGTATTACTAACTTGCCAGGTCAGCATCTGCAGTTCTTTTCACAGTTTCAGAGAGGCACAAATCAAAGCCTTCCATCAGACAAAACCAGCAGCAGCCAGCCAGCAAGAAGCCAAGAAACACCGAAGGAGAAGACTTCTTTGCTCTCTCTCTTCTCCTCCTTGTCTGCAATTGCAATACTGCAATCCATATCCAAACGCAGGAGAAGAAGGGGTTGAATTTCAGAGCCATAGTTGTGGGCGCCTACCTGGTTCCTCTCCTCTTCTCTTCTCGCGGTGTCCAGAGGCATATGCTGCTCCTGGAATCATTTCCTGCCTACTTTTTGTTCTGTTTGGGTGGGCGCCGCCCTCTCCGCCTCAGATACTTCTCCTTGCTCTCCTTCATGTTGCGGCTGTTGTGTTTTGCCGGTTAGAGCCCGACTGCCTCGGAGCCGCGGCTGGTCTTGTCGCCGGCGGTGCCAAAATTTGATCTTGGCGAAGGTTCGGGTGGAAAGATTGGGTTTCTTGGCTAGGATTTTCGTTGTTATAGGAAGCTGTGGCAGGAGATTTCGAGTTCTGATTTGAAATCCTTCTACTGTGATTCTTGGCGCTTTGTATATCCATTTTTTTCTGGTTTGTTGCAAGGCTCTGAAGTTTTTCGCTATCAAAGCTGTGGAAGCAATTTTTTTCCGGTACAGAAGGACTGCTAGTACTGTGGAGATATTGTTGGGAGCTTTTAGGGCTTGTCTGATTAGCTAAAGCTCCAATCTTTGTGTCGATGCAAGAATTGAAGGTGGAGATGTTCTTGTGGACTCATCTTGTGGACAGAGTCCAAAATTTGGGTGTGAGATCAAATAATCGTGCTTGGATTTGTTGGAGGCCGAATGCTTATTAGTAGGATAAATCTACATTTTGGTTGATGCAAAAACTGAAGTATACTTGCTTGCTTCCTGCCTTCCTGGGAGTGTGCTTGGTACGAGGATTTGAGGAGCTGTAGCTGAGGCGAAAAGAGATCAATGGCGTCGCTGTCAGAGAGCGAGGGGACAAATAGGGGGAGCATGTGGGAGCTAGATCAGAACCTTGATCAGCCCATGGATGAGGAGGCAAGCAGGCTGAAGAATATGTACAGAGAAAAGGTCTGAGATTTCTCTCCTTCAGTTACTTGCATATGAAACTTGATATGTTTTGCAGAATTGAGGGCTTTCAGAATAACTGCAGTAGATGTGAGATTGGTGCCTGCATGTGACTAATTCATTTCATTGGCAGATTCACTTCTTACTTTCTTAGATGGATGGTACTGCATGAACATGTAGTTTGCCATTTGTAGGGCATGAAGAAACTGAATGCTTATTTATTTATTGTCCATTGAAGTAACTGTGATGTTAAACCAGGAATTTTTATTGACTGTTTTTCAGAAGTTCTCGTCAGTTTTGCTACTGCGGCTTGCATTTCAGAGCCTCGGGGTGGTTTTTGGTGACTTGGGTACATCACCGTTGTATGTGTTCTATAATGCCTTTCCTCATGGAGTAGACGATGACGAGGATGTTATTGGAGCCCTTTCCTTGATCATTTACACCCTTACCCTCATTCCTCTTCTAAAGTATGTTTTTGTTGTCTTGCAGGCAAATGACAATGGTCAAGGTTAGATAATTGATCCTTCTACAATCTAAGTGGCATAGTAACATTGTAGCCTGAACCATTTGGCTGTATTGCAAAAAAATGTTGCTTGCACAATTCTGTTTATTCTTCACTTGATAACTTGTTACATATTTTCAGAGAAGACCACTTACAGATTGTTATCCTCACAGGTGGCACATTTGCTCTTTATTCCCTACTATGCCGTCATGCAAAGATTAGCACTATACCCAACCAACACAAGACTGATGAAGACCTAACGACATATAGTCGGCAAACATACGAGGAGAATTCAGTAGCAGCAAAAATAAAGAGATGGCTAGAGGCTCATGCATATAAAAGAAACTGTCTTCTTATTGTTGTTCTCATTGGTACTTGTACAGCTATTGGAGATGGAATCCTTACCCCTGCTATATCAGGTACACATCTTAATTTCTTTTTAATCAATACTCAGCATCATATTCTTCTGAGAAAATCCAATGGATCTTGGAATTTGATTTATGATCTTTTTTTTTTCCAGTTCTTTCTGCATCAGGTGGAATAAAAGTTCAAAATCCAAATATGAGTACTGGTAATGTGTCCTTAGTATATAGTCTATTGAATTCTTGGATACTGTATATTCTATATATACTAAGTAGAATTATGTCCTTCCTTGCTGGAAGGAAGTCAGTACCATTGTATCTGTTTTTATGCATTATTATTGTCTCAAATGCATGATCCTTCATGATCTTAACAAGGATTCCAAAATCCCAATCTAACAATCTTTTTGTTTTGCTTTAATTGATGTTACAAACTTTTTTCATCTTTGGTGTACTCTGAATTGGCAGATGTTGTTGTAATTGTTGCTGTGATCATCTTAATTGGATTATTTAGCATGCAACACTATGGTACAGACAAAGTTGGATGGCTCTTTGCACCTATAGTGCTCCTCTGGTTCATTCTAATTGGGAGTGTCGGAGCACTGAACATACACAAATATAATAGCTCTGTGTTAAAAGCATATAATCCAGTCTATATATACCGGTATTTCCAGCGACGAAATTCTGACAGCTGGGCCTCTCTTGGAGGAATCATGCTAAGCATCACAGGTGAGGCCCTATTTTCAGTAATAGAGTTTATCTCCATCAACTTATACAAAACCCGTTGTACCATGCAATACAATGCTTTCCTCTTCAGGAACTGAAGCACTATTTGCTGATCTATGTCATTTTCCTGTATTGGCCATTCAGGTAACATGTTTTAAGTGAGGCATTTTCGGATCTAATCGTGGGTTAACTAAAATAAACATGTCTATTTGCAGATTGCTTTCACCTTGATTGTATTCCCATGCCTTCTACTGGCATACACAGGGCAGGCTGCTTATATCATTGCTCACAAGGACCATGTTGCTGATGCTTTTTATCGCTCCATTCCAGGTTTTCTCAGCTCAACAGCTTTTCATCTCACTTTTTGTGGAAAAGTTTATCCATGCTTTCCACTTGTCTAAGTTGTCTTATGACAGAGATGTGAATATGCCACCACATCATGTCTGCTAGGTGCACATTGGTATAGTGCACAGCCCAATATTGATAGCTTGTATTGCTTATCGCCCTATTTGTAATATGGTGCTCACTGTGAGATGTTTAATGATTGCAGATTCCATATACTGGCCAGCATTTGTTATAGCAACTGCTGCAGCAATAGTTGCAAGTCAGGCCACCATATCTGCGACTTATTCGATAATAAAGCAAGCTCTTGCACTAGGTTGTTTTCCCCGTGTAAAGATAGTGCACACCTCAAAGAAATTCCTTGGGCAGATCTACATCCCTGACATCAATTGGGTCCTTGTAATTCTTTGCATTGCTGTGACTGCTGGATTCAAGAACCAAAGTCAGATAGGAAATGCATATGGTAAGACTTAACCTTTTATGTATAAAAATTTGAATCATTTGGTATGCCACGGAACTGTCATTTTAGCATCCTAATGCAATATGTATATGCAAAAACATTTTAATACACTAAGTGCTAAACAGTAGAACTTTCATAAAGCTATTTCTATATTTCAACGCTGGCCATGATTGGTGTCATATGAATTCTGTATTTCTATCATTGTAAATATTTTGCCAAATTTGGATAAATACATAGAGCATTTAAACAAATGGCTTCTACTAACACCATTTTTTTTTTCTGAATTGAGAGGCTGATACTGAATTTCATGATATAATCTCCATTGCATCATTAGACAATGCTTGATATCCATTTTATGATGTATGAACAGGAACTGCGGTGGTTATAGTTATGCTAGTCACAACATTTCTCATGGTACCAATAATGCTGCTGGTGTGGAAGAGTCACTGGATTCTGGTTGTCACCTTTATTGTGCTTTCGTTGATGGTGGAAATTCCCTACTTCTCAGCCTGCTTATTAAAGATTGACCAAGGTGGTTGGGTTCCGCTTGTCATTGCCACAGCCTTCTTCATCATCATGTATGTGTGGCATTTTTGCACAGTGAAGCGGTATGAATTTGAGATGCACAGCAAGGTCTCCATGGCCTGGATTCTAGGCCTTGGTCCGAGCCTTGGTCTGGTCAGGGTTCCAGGTATAGGCTTTGTGTACACTGAGCTGGCAAGCGGAGTCCCGCACATCTTCTCTCACTTCATCACCAACCTCCCTGCAATCCACTCTGTTGTCGTCTTTGTCTGCATGAAGTACCTTCCAGTGTACACCGTCCCGATGGATGAGCGGTTTCTTGTGAGGAGGATTGGGCCAAAGAACTTCCACATATTCCGTTGTGTTGCGAGGTACGGATACAAAGACCACCACAAGAAAGATGAGGACTTTGAGAAGATGCTCTTCAACTGCCTCTTGTCCTTCCTGAGACTTGAGAGCATGATGGAGGGCTATTCTGATTCTGATGAGTTCAGTGTGCCGGAGCAGAAGACGGAGGGATCTGTCAACAATGCATTTCTGGCTGACAAAACTAACAACAATACAATGTGTTCCAATGTTGACCTGAGCTACTCATCACAGGACTCCATTGTGCCAGTGCAGTCACCTCTCAGGGGGAACAGCCTATTGAGATATTCAGGCCAGGCCAGCCATACTGTCAGTGATGAACTGGAGTTCCTGAACCGGTGTAAGGATGCTGGTGTCGTCCACATTCTCGGGAACACCATCATCCTTGCGAGGAGAGATTCAGGAATCATCAAGAAGTTTGCCGTAAACTACATGTATGCTTTCATGAGGAAGATCTGCAGGGAGAACAGTGTGATCTTCAATGTTCCTCATGAGAGCTTGCTGAATGTTGGCCAGATATATTACATATGAATGAAGCGTGTTTTGCCGTTCGATTTGCGTAGGACGGACGAGGCAGTTGTACATTGGTTTTTAGAGAGAGTGTCAACTGTAAATTATTAATAAACAGTCATTGTTCATGGGGGTAATTAGTGATAGCTTTCTCTTCTTTTTGTTTGGTCCTACATCCTTCAGGCATTCGTCATGTTGCAAATGTTCATATTCCATTCTGTAACTTGCAAAGATACAAACCCATCTTTGCCATGACAATATGACATAAGGTGATAATGGATTCATAGGGCATACACCAACTACCAGATTGCCACTTTGTGCCAGATTTCCAGGTTCAGCATGCTGACACTCGAACTACAATAAAGTGACATGATTACATGTTCAATTGTTCATGCAAATACTAAAACGCACTTACGGAAACTACTAGCAGATCAGAAGACAAAGCAAAGCCCGGATTCAGATTGTTCAGAGAGACTCTCAGAACTCAGAAGCAGATGTGGCAAGAACTAGTAGTGTTCAGAAGCAGACGGTCAGTTGTTCCTGTTCAATCTACGGATTTGACTTGGGCGAGGACCGTCGGACGACCTGTCAGCAGTACCGGCGGCCACCCCGGCGGATGATCTTCTCGTTCTGCAGGTTCTCGACTTGCAGCTCGAGTGACTCGACGGTGTCCAGGAAGTGGTTGATGTGCCCGGTCGCCGTCTCGGGGAACTTATCGTCGAGCCACTGGGTGAATCCAGAGTCCTTGTCGGAATCCTGAAGACACAAACGAAACCAAGAAACGCCATTAACGACTGATGCAGTTCATGAACAAGCAGCATTTGTGCAGGTGCCAGCGACAGAAATATACAGAGAAGACAGGGTAGCGGTAGAAGCGTCGACCGGGGTCGTCACTGTCCCAGCAAGTCTCGACGGTGCATGGTCTACCGTGCGGGCAATTCGGCCAGCTCCCGACGCCACCGTCATCATCGTCTGATCCATCTCCGTCAAGTTCCGGCGATAAGCGTTGCTCCGCCCCGGCTTCAGATCGACCACCCGCAGCCATGGCGGCGGCTTGTTCAGCGATCTCCTCGTTGTCTGTATCCTGCTCCTGATCATCAACCACCAGCTCATCAGACACATCCTTCTGCTGATAAACCACCTGCTGCACCCGTTCATCATCATGCACATTCTCTTCTTCTTGCATTGGTTCCATATTTTCGTGTACCACCATACTCCTTTGTACAAGGATCATGCGGATGTGGTTAACCCACCCTGGCAACTCCGTCGCAACAAATTTCCTCCAATTCTCCGAACGATTCATCTCCCGCAATACCCACTTCCATCCGGTTCCATGCATCACAGGTGACACGGCCTTCACCGTAAACCGTTGCTGTAATGGTCTCACATTGAACAGATCTTGTAACCATGATAGCACATCAGTGAACCTCCCTGACTCAGGTCTTGCCAAACCAGCATCGATATAATGAAAGTTACAGTCTCATGCTATTACTGCTGCTGCTAAATAAATGGTCATTCATATTACAAAATAACACTGTAACTGAAAAACAAAATATCTCCAGTGGTGGTGGCCGGCGGACCAGCTCCTCTCCCTCCGGCCGGCTCCGGCGCAGCCGTGCCGCACCCTCCCTGATCCGCTCGGTGCTCTCCCTATCTCACAGTGAGACCGGGAAGAAGCCGAAGCGGTCGCAGATGTGGTTTTAGCTGTACCACCACCTATCGCCGCCACGCGGATTGCCGGCCGTCGGAGTTTGGATGATTCTTCCATCATCTACATAGGAAAAAAAAGTGATTTTTTTTGCATGCGTATGAATTCAAAAACCAAAAATTAATGATCCGCAGCAAGAGCACTGTGGAATGTGGATGGCGTAAGAGGCGTACGCGCGTACGTGCCTCAGCTGAGCTGCTAGCCCGGTGATGGAGTGACGCCCCGGGATCGCCTCGCCGCCGTCGCGCGGTGAGTCTCTCTTTTACCAGCCTCGATTCCGCGTCCTGCCGCCGATTGGAGCGAGGGTGTCGTTTGGTTGCCGCCTTGTTGGCCAACCGGTTCCCGCGACTGGTAGCGACGAGCAGGTCCATCTAAAATTGGGCCTGAGCGACAGTTCGGCTTATGCGAGGTCCATTTTCGTATGGGCTGGAACGGGATTGCCGCGCCGTCGGTGGCTGCTTCCGTCGCACGCTGCGGGTTGGCTAGATGCTGCTCCGTGCTCGACGCCGACATCAACGACGCCGCGACGCGGCTCCCTTTTCACCCCGTTACGTGCTGCACCTGGCGGCGGCGCGCGCTCGTGGCGTTCGCCACGTCGAACTGTCCAAGGTTACCGGGCTCGCCGCGACCAGCGAGGCCGGAGACGGCGAAGAGCCCCATATCGCGCCAAACGCGTCCAAGCACATTCAGATTGCCACTTCGCGCCAGATTTCCAGACTCGGCACGCTGGCACTCCAACAGGTGGCGGATCTACAAATTTTGTTGACGCTGGATACAATACATTATATTTATACTAACTCTACACTTTAGCCCTAATGCTTATTTGTCTAATTTAATCTTCCTCTACCTCCTCCTTTTGTCTTAAAATTTATGTAGAATCTGTCTTATACGAGAGATAGCTCCCTGTCTCTTTCCTTCCTTCTCTTCTTGAGTTTATCATATAAGCTTATCTCGAATCTTGGAAGCTAGAGCTTATAGTACTTGCTCTACTCAGGCTAAGTCCATGCATCCCTGGTCAGTTTCTAGCAATAAGCTACACCTGTATTTGTTTTAAAGCTAGTACACCTCAAACTTGAAAAAAAAACTACCTCTAAAGTAACTTGGTATTTTGTAAATATGATTTTTTTACCACTAAACTACCCATACTATTCCTTCTACCTAAGGGTAAATTTGATCATGGTATTACAAACTTATTGAATTAGAAAAATATCATTACTATTTATAAAACTAATTACATGCTACTGAAATTTTCTAAAATTTAGAGCATGCTATTGCTATCTATTTTTCTATCAATTTTTCCTCCAAAACCCACCTCCACCAACCACCATGATGGCCACCGATGCTAACAAGGAGGTGCCCCTGGTTGAGGAATCTGCTGCCGCGATCGTCTATGTCGTCGACGTCGGCTCATCCCTCCCTGTTGTCACCTGATTGGCTTGCTTCCTCCTACCCCACGCGGGCGGCACCGGTGCTGCTTTTCACTACGGTTCTTGGTGACGGGGTACACGTGGAGTTCTAGGAGTGGTCGGACTCATTGGCACTATGGAGGCGGTGGGTGGAGAGGCTTCGTCCATGGCACAAGCTACTATGGATGGTACTACACCGAACCAAGAGGAAGAATTTTGTGTATTATATGTGGCTCAAACACTTCTCATTCGCACACTCGATGATAGTGCATCTGGCGTCGTGGTGTCCCTCGTCATGGATGACTACTACGGTGAACTCTTCATGGTCAAGTTGGCGCGCGATGATGGTGGTAGTAGAGCGCAGCTCATGCACAAGGGGCACATCCTTGTCCTCCTCTATGACACCCTAACTCTTCTAGCTATAAAGTATGAGTTAACATAGATCAATGGTTAAATTAATTAACTATAAACACTATACCAGTCCTAAAATATATAATCTAGTACACACAGAATAATATTAGAGTTATAATAAATTAACTTTTATTATAAGTTATCATCATGGACAGACCCCAAATGAACAACACATCACAAGAGACAAAAGCAACAAGGCGATTAAATGAAAGATAATAACAAAAACAACTTAAGCGACTAATTATTAGGCATATCACTTGGACAACTATTTTATTTTATAGGCATGGCTCGGAAACTAGAATCGAAATTCTAAAAGTCTTCATGCTTTGTTTGCTCTAGGAGGAAATCTTCAGTGGACGGGTTGACGTCATCTTCTCTAAACTCTCTCTCTATATACATATACATACATACATACATACATACATATATATATATATATATATAAATAAGAGTGAGTACTTTCGTACTCAGCCAGCCAGAGATAAAAGATGACATAATTTAGCTTAGTAAGGAAGCTTGGGTTTTAATTTATAAAAACATTCTTTTTTTCTCAAAAGAGTTATTTTGTAAAATACTAGTGAATCAAAATTCTAGTTGTTGAAATGAGGCTTATATCTTGATCCATTCTACAAGTTGTTTTTGTAAAACATGTTACATTGATTATATGCGATAGTAACATTCTCAACATTTCATCATCTTTTTTTATTAGTTTCTTTTTACTTTTCAATACTTAACTATTAATCAAATACCATTTTTAACTATTTCTCATAGTTAACATTCTTTCATAGCACAAGTTTCCTTTTCGGCACTACGGTACTAGGGTGCCATAAGATATCCTAGGTTATACAGACATATTCTAAACCATGAAGATCAATTGTTTACCACACAGACGGACTCTAAAATCAATTCCCATCTGATAATTATATTCACCAATCTTTGATAAAAACAAAACTACGCTATGAGAAACACCTCATATCCGCTTATAACCGCAAGCATGGCTATTTAAATAGTTTAGCTAAACTCTATAGAGCTTACACGTTTTACCCATACGTCATGAACTTCTATTTATACATAACACGTGCCGATCAAATATGGTTGGCAGAGGATGGCTCACTATAAGCCTTTTCCAAAACTAACATATGAATACCTTATATAATATAGTTGGGTTAAATTTTGCAAAACCATATATTAGGCAAGTCTCATGCCCTTATCCACTCATGACACACAGGGGATGTCTCATTCACCTATCCAATTGTCTTAAAAAAGGTAGAGCAATATCTATCTTGGATATTACGATCCACAACATCATCTTCTCATCCCAATGTTCTACAACTATTGAAATATAAGATTTTTATATCATAGCTAATTACTTAGGTAGAGAAATCTCATAACATCTGTATAGTTGCACTGCAATATGTTTGGATGAATTTCTTAAAGAAATTGGTCCTTATGGATAATACGTAGCTATTCTATGAAGGCACTAACTCTGCACCATCCAAGTAATATAAAACATTTTTTTTACAAACAAGCCAACATCATATCGGATTTTCATAGGACATCACAATTGTAAGTAAGCTAAACAATTAACTCGATAATCGTATCTAAAGGATAATGATACCAACATATATTTGCTAGAGTTAATAAAGATGAGGACATCAATATTCTACATAAGTTTCGTCGGTTTCACGTGAACTGAAGTCAAGTATGATTAAAGTGTAACCTAAGTAGTGCATTTTTTTAAAAAAGTAATTATAAAAAGATATAAAATTTTGAAGTTTAAAGCATTTTTCAGAAAATAAAAGATCTAAAAAGAATATTTCCGATAATATTCCTTGAGCTGACATGTGGGGTCCGGATATTTGAGAGAGAGAGCATAGTCTATGGTGGACTGGTTTCACAAGGTTGGCTAGAAGGATAGGGCCCACGTGGGTCCTACTTGCTTTCTCTTTCTCTTTTCTTTTTCTCTGTTTTTTTCTTCTCCTCATTTGCTTTCTCCTCATTCACTTTCTCCTTGATTTCTTTGTCTTTGCGTCGAGCATGACAGCAACGCTTCGAGGGTGGTCGGCATGACAGATAGTGGTGAGCACTCGGAGGCGAACATGCGCTACACCTGGCTCAACTAGGCGTGATGACAGGTTGTGGTGGTGGTGCGGTTGAAGGCTTGGGTGAGTGCGACAGGGCCAGAAGGCGCAACAGCTACAGATGGGTGTGGCGAATTGGGAGGAAGAGAGAAGGGAGGCTGCTACCTTCATGACGGTGAAAAGCAAGGGTAGAAAATGGCAGACGTCAGCTCTGCTCGATTCCAACGGCGATGGTAGTTCTGCCGATAGGGCTCGGTGATGTGAAGAAAGAATAATAGAGGAACACGGTGGTCTAGAAAAGGAGGAAAACCAATAAAAGCGTATGCTTGGTTTTGTAGGTGCTTCCACCGCCTCGTGACAACCAGCTCGATGACAAGCCACTGTGCAGCATCATGAATCGCATGAAGTACTCAATACTTTTTCCGTGTTCATCATGATAGGACGGAGCGCTGACCTGCATTTGCTGTCATCGTGGCTTGGCCGATTCCTTGCTGTCTCATAGGCTTGAGCAGAAGAGCTTCACATGGGAGTTAAAATGATGGTTGAGGTATGCTTGGCTTATTCACAAGCAGTGGAGTGGAGAGTAAGCTCTCAATTGAAAAGATGGATAAGGCATGTTGTGGTTGTCTTGCTTTGTCTTGAGTTGAGACCAAAGAAAGGATTGAGGAAAGCTGCACACATGTATAAGACACACTACTTTGCTTGGAAGAGACAATGCATGCTTGTCTATAGGTCGCCTGGATAAGAGAAAGACAGAGTGCTAGGAAAATTCAACATAGATACAACAGACGTTACGACCCGCATATGTAGTGAGGCGAAAGAATGACTAGGGTCTGAGAATAGGGAAGTAAATATTTAACGAGTGGTCAGGTTTCGAAAATAAAATTCGATACAGTCAAAATTTTCCAAAAAAAATTGATCTTAGAGATTTTATAGATTCAAGGTTTTAAATGGAACAAGATTTAATGTCACTGCTAAACAAAATTTTGAAATTAGATTTTTTTTTAAAATAGCAGGTATTACATGGAGATGTCATTTCCAAAGTTCGTGCCATGAAGGGGAGGGGACCCGCATACTAAGGTGTGGAGAGCTTCATGGCAGCTAGGAACGAGCCACCATTGAAGCACATGACGTGGTGGCTGTAGTGCTTTCCTGAGAAGCAAGAGCCCAAGCCAAAGTCGATGAAGGAGGAGTTGATAGCAAAATAGGAGAAGATGATAGAAAACATGATGGTATGGTCCAAATTTTAGAAAATTTTAGTGACACACAACAAATTTTACGAATAGTAATAACAATTTTCTAAATCAGTAAATTTATAATGGTATGAATCAAATAAGTTTTTTTACACATTTCCTTAATACTCACGCAAAAGTCTAAAAATTGTTATATTTTGGGATAAAGCAGTTAGGATTTGGAGGCATAATTTTTTGTTCTAAACGATATCTAAGATACTACTCCCTTCATTCTAAAATATATCAATTTTTAGTTTTTGACATGTGTATTAAGAAAGGCTATAAAAATACTTGTTGCCTCCTCAGGGGTGTAGTGTATGTAGGGATTAGTTGTATCATCTTATATATAATTACTAAGTTATTATGGTGGTGTTAAATGAAAATGAATTTAATACAGGACATGAGCGTATGATTAATTGAATTTTAAATGTTACATATTTATTTAATATTTAATATTTTTTAAAAACATATTAACAAGAGAGAAAAAAAATAAAAGAACCTGCCTTGTATTTAGAAGAAAATTTGAACTCTACTACTACTGCTTGTTATATCTTAAACGCGAGAGCAAGAAGCGTCGATTGTATCATCTGATTATGAGAGGTGTACAGCTGCAAGAAATCCACGAGAGGGAATGGAGGCAATTCTGTTTATAAAAAATATCTGATTGTACGATTTCTCATCTCTTGCAATGACTGGAACACTCTGGGCTTTGGGGTTTGGGGTTTGGCATCAGCAGGTACTACCAACCAACAACGTGCGAGCCATCGTTTTCCACGTCGAACACGTGGCACAGGAAGAACAGGGGGTCCAGCACTCCAGTGCTCACCTCCACGTCCACATCTGCACATCTCTCTGATGATCATCAAGTGATCAGTCATATCGCTACGCAGCACAGCTACAGATAACTGGATTCCCCAGAACTATCTGCTCATATACCAATCCATTCATCTCAGTGATTGCTCTCCTTTTGATTTCTCTTCACGGCTTCTCACAAATCATCAGAGCATCTCATTCGTCTGGGTTAGTGCCTGCCCAGCTTAGCTTTGATCTGCCTGCTAGTTTATTCTGGCTGTCTACCTCTGCCCATGACCTGACTGAACTTTCCTGTTTGCTCATGAAAGAAAGCAGGTGTGATTTTGTGTGAGAATTCAACCAATAATTGATGCCAAAAAGAGGAGTGTGGATGTCTGAATTTTCTGCTGAATCATCAAAGGCTATCTCATCCTGTACGACAAAGATTTGGTTGCAGCTGACCTGGAATTGGTAGCATATGAGAGTGAAAGTGAATGCTACTCCTACTACTAGTAGCAGTGATGCAGCAAAGCTGCCACATGCAGAACGCACGTTGACTAAAAGAAACCCTTAAAACCACCAAAAAGAAAAAGATAAGCAGTAGCACGATTTGACGCCGGAAAAATACTCCAAATTTTGCAGAAATCTCGGATTATTTTGCCTAATTAACCCAGGCAATAAACATCTCACCAATTCTGTACTGGTTTGCAATCTGACGAGCTAAGCGAAGGGAGAAAAAGGAATCAGAGATTCAGAGAGAAAAAAAAGGGCAGAAGAAAACAGATGCCTCTCTGCTCTTATACATAGCTGCTGCTGCGACTGTCGCGGCCATGGCGTCCACCGTTCATCAAGGGCTTGCCAATCAAAGGACGCGAGAGGAATTTATTACTCCTCCAAGGACACCGTCACAGTCCACACGAGTGCGTAGTGGCAGCATCACGTTGGCAGGAGCAAGCAGAGGAGGAGACGCAGCGAGACAAGCAAATAGAGAGAGAGAGAGAGAGAGAGGCTTCTGCCTTTTCTTTCCTCCCTAGTGCGTGGAGTAAGCAACAACTGAACCACATCGCCTTCCTCCCTAGTGCGTGGAGAGGGAGTAGGCTTGCTGCTAGCTACTGCTGTTCGTCGCGAGCCTCCTAGACCTCGATCTGTCTGTTCCTCTCGGCTCCATGGCGGCAGCGACCGGGCCGTAGCGCTGGTTGGTGAGTTCTTGCCTTCTTCGTTCCTTGTGCGGTTCAGTTGCTCCGGAGGTAATCAGTTTTAGTTGGTTAGTGGAAAATATTTTGTTTTAGCTGAATTTTTTTACGCTTAACTGGAAGTTCGTTGGGTTTCATGGAAGTTAGTTGCATGTTCGTGGTGAATCACCAGTAACTGCTGATAGCGTGGAACTATATGCTGCTTGCTTTTGGATCTAGGGGCTGATATTGTGCAAAAGTACCTTTTTACTGTACATCTGATTGAGTTCCGTGAATTGGGTAAGTTATTAACTCAAGACTTTGTTATTTTCTACTTGAGTTGTTTGGTTTTCTACACTCCATGCTAGCGTGATTACACTGTTAAAAAGTTGGAGGAATCGAGGGGGAAAACCATTTTTCCTGTGAAAATGAAAGACCTCAATACTAATTTCTAAATAGTTCCTAGGTGGGGTTGACCGTGTTATTTTGAGTGATTCTAACCCTGTAAGCTTGTGTTTGCTTCTATGAATCTCGGTAGCTTCTATGAAACTTGCTTCTAGCATGTTATTTTTCTTTTCTTTTTTTAAGACTCCAAGCATGGGAATAATTAGTCATCTCTAAGTTTTGCTTTGATAAAAAAATAAATAAAAGCTCTAAGTTTGCGCATCTTAGTAGCTAATTGAGATTGGATAGATTTCCTGGATTATTTTGAGCCCACTTGTTTGTTTGAACCACGAGTCCACGATGTAGATACTATGTGATGACTCTCTACACACCGGCAACCTTATGCTCCTAGTTTCTCTGCAGAAGACTTTAGGTTTTGTGTTTTCAATAAAGTACAGCTCGATTGCTTCCATTTTTCCTTCAATAAAATCCACATTTTTTACATATGGAATAAACTTCACAACACCACATATTCATAGTCGGTTACAAACACATAAGTACTTCTTATTTAATACCTGCATGACTATGTAAGTTTCATATAAACAGGATTTGTGGATTTCATTATCAAAACGGGAAATAGACTATGGATTCCAACGAGGACTCCCATCGTATAACACGAAGTGGGATTATTAGGGCAAAACCTGCTGTCACGGTATGGAAGGTTCTGACAATTTTGTTTAAATGTCTTTCCTTTTTAGTTCATTTCTGTTATTTGACAACTTTGTTTATTTCCTACTGCTTTCTTACTCCTTAGGTTGATGGTAAGATTGAGCCTGCTGGAGAGGGGTTACCTCACGGTTGGTTGAAAGAATACAGGCCTCGGAAGAACCGATCTGGGTCTAGAGTCAAGGGTGATACGGTAAATTGTAGTTCCTTTTGATTAAATCATGAAAATACCAAACTTGATCAGTTTTTTCAACCTTATGTTTCAAAATTAGTCATACACATTTATGGTGCCCTTCTGAACTCTGATGTCTCTTCCACAAGCAAGCCAAGGATGATCCTTGAAAGAACAAGTGGCTGCTAATGATTTGATGCAAAGCAACCCCTTGACTTCTTATTTGCATTAGAATTTATGCAGTTTCGTTAGTGGAGTCTAGACCACTTACCTTTCTTTCCCAGAAGCAATTTATCAAATATTCTTTCCCAGAAGCAATTTATCAAGTACTATAGTGGATTGCGTTGCTGTTTGCCAGCTGTAAACATCAGCAATGTGATGGAGCTGTGTTAAAGAACAACCTTCCTGCAATGCAACTCTAATATCAGGACACGCTCTAGTAAATTTCTGTGGAACCAAGGACTTATCTTTAGCCCTTTTCAGTTAACTAAACATAGCAGTATTTCTGGTGATACTCCTTGTGTCTTATGTTTGGTTAACAACTGCCTACGTTACAGTATTATGGAGAAATTAGTCGTTAGTAAATCTTTTTCCTTGTTTATGCAAACATTTAGCAACAAGAATGTGAAGAGTTAATGCATGGTAATGATCAATTTGCAGTTCACAAATGTTTTTTGTGAACAAAATTCAGTCAATTTGCACAGAACATTTTCATTCAATGTTGAATTTATCACAGTATGAATATGGACAATGAGGGCTGCTAATTTCATACCTGGGTTTTAACCTCGTACTATAAGAATTATGGTGTGTTCTAACGAGTTATTAGTGAATGTATTCTGTTGGCAACAAATGGTTATAACGTTTCTTGAGTTGTTTTCTTACAATACCTTTTAAGCTCTTGTTTTTATTCCATAAGATGGTCTGCTTGAACCTATATTTGCTTCAGATCATTTTATTTACTTTATGTTTAACCTTTTGTTCTGTAGTTTTAACTTGTACATCTATCTGATCACTGCAGTTCTATATTGATCCAACCAATATGTATGAATTTCGTTCTGTAAAGGATGTTCAACGATATCTTGAATATGGAGACGTTAGTAATTGTGTAATGCTACAAAATAAGAGGAAAATGGAAGACCTGCACACTGCAAGAAACCAATTTCATCATGTATGTTCCTTTTCTGTTCTGGTGGTATTTCTAATTTGTAACATGTCTATATGTTTCCACAAAATCTAGTGCCAGAATTTCAGTAGTACTAAGGTCCCTGAATGAATCTAAATATGAACAGTGTTGTTCCTCATAAACAGTGAAACTAACTATATTTCACTAAAACTGTTCAGTCAAGTGGTCTTGAGTGAAAACTGAAGTATAACAGAGAATAATGCGAAATCAACACCCTCTTATTTCTGCTGTATTAATGTATTGTACATGAGTGAATTGGATGGGTTTTTTTCTTGTTACATTTGTTTTCCCTTTTTTTTTCTGTTTTATTGTTACTGTTCCCATCTTATAACCATTGTTTCGTTAAATTCAGACACGAAGACCATCTGATCACAGACAATTTGATGCTGGTAAGGGGTCTACTCAATGTGATCTAGCAATAGCGAGAGGTAACAATACACAGAGTGATGCTCATGCAAACAGTTCAGACAATTCTGAAGATATGTCATCATCAGAGCCCAAGGGTGTGTCCAAAGGGAATCTTACAAGGTTGAAGCTTCAGAAGGCAAGGGTTCTGAATCAATCCATGGAGCATGAATCTTCCACAGGAGAAGCAGCAAATGTGGAGCAGAAGCCCAAGGAAAAGAAACAGAAAACTAAACCTGTCAAACAGATTGCTACACCTCTTCGAGCATCACCTCGTTTAGCTGCGCTGAAGATTAACCAGGAAGCCAATAATGAGCCCAAAGATGAAAATCTCAGCACAAACACAGACACTGCTAATCAGTCGCAACCAAAGTTGTCCAAATGTCCTAAACCAAAGGCTAATTCCTCTGTACTTCCTGAGAAGAAAGATGGAGCACATACTTCAAATGCTTCTGAAAGTGCTCAAAACAAGTACCCGTCAGCTACCGAGCAAATACAAGGATCATCTGTTCATCCACAACAGGTTGGAACTGCTGATGCTATACCTGGGTCTGCCCTTTCATCGTTGTTGCGAAGTATCTGGTCAGACCCATGCCTCAAGTTTGCGTTCAAGACTCTTGCAGGTGACATCCCTGTTCTAGACCTCATTCCATCACAGGACATGAACAAAGGGACGACACCAAATTGTTCCTCTTCTGCTTATGATGGTAGTAGGAACCATGCACAAGTCGACCATGTCGGCATGCCAATGCCAAGGCCATCAGACAAGTTCTACAGCCGTGGCTGGTTTCCTCCCCAATAGTTCCATCTGGGGAATATGTGTGTGTGACAATCTTCTCATCTGCAAAATCAAATCAGAAGAATGGAAAAAACTCTAGTCAGCCTCACAGGACTTCTAAGAACTCTTAGTTAGGTACCTTGACAAGGATGCATGTTGCAAGAAAGACTGTATCTCGTTGGAACTGTAGTAGATGGTTCGTCATTAATAAGTAATGATAACCTAATAATATACCCATCGTATGCTAAACTTGACAATATTTTCTGTCGTCTGAATTTGTGTAGTAACCTGACTAATTCATTTGTTATATCATTAGTTCAGACTAGAGATGCTGATAGTATGCAGATACAGTCTTCTGCTGTGTCAGCACAAAGGCCCTTCATGTGTATTACTACCTGTAATAATGACTTGGACATTTGATGTGGTAATGTGCATTGGACTAAGTTCTACCAAATTTTGTTCCAGGTTTAACTGTCCTGAGTTTCTTGTTTGATAGAGTAGCACATGTTGTTCCTGTGCACACACACCCTTGATTCTTCAGGCTTCTTTGTAACGTAGGAATTTTACAGGTTTTTCATCAGAAAATAGTTCAATTCCGCGAAATTCCTCAGTTTCAAATTAAAGTACTCGAATATGGCTGGCATATTTGTGTCTGTTCTCTTTGTTTCTCCATACTGTGGTTGGGGCACTAATTGTTGATACCAACACCAGTTGTTGGTAGATGCATTGGATGCCATGGAAGTACAGATCATTGGCCTTATCTGTGCTTTTGTGGAGTTGTGGTCCTTGACAAAACATGTCCAGAACAATGATCAGACAACAAAAGGATTTGCCCTTCTGAGAGGCCCACGCACTAACTGTAACACTGCAAGTCAAAATTTTCCCTGCAAAACTTGATGTACTTGAACTTTTTTAGGCTTTATTAGTAGTGGTCGAAACCTTTCGAGATGATCTTGTGATGATAATGGAGGCTTGTCTAGTGGCCCTAGGCTTTGTTATCTGTATAAGTTCTTAGCTAATGCAAACAGCTGGCATCCAAATGGAGTATATAATAGATAGAAACTACTATAGGATTGCTAGTTTACTCACTGAAGTTGCAGCTTCCACAATAGGCTAAATATTCTTCCTGATACAGTGACTATGAATCCTCCGTGTATACGAGAGGGTCAGGTCTATATATATATATAGCCCAGGCCAGTGGTCTGTCTAACACCCCCGTAGTCACAGCGGGAGGGGAACGGACGCAGAGACTGTACCAAAAACTAGTGAAAAAAGGCGTGGACAGGCCTTTGGCCATTATGTCGGCAAACTGATGTGCCGATGGTACATAGAGCACCCGAACCTGTCCTAATGCAACCTTGTCATGGACAAAATGAATATCGATCTCGATGTGCTTGGTGCGTCAGTGATGGACCGGGTTGGCGGTCATGTAGACGGCACTGACATTGTCACAGTAGACGACGGTCGCGGTGGAGAGGAGTGCACGGAGCTCCTAGAGAAGCCGGCGAAGCCAACAACACTCGGCGACGGCGTGGGCGACGGCGCGGTACTCGGCTTCAGCGCTGGAGCGGGACACTGTAGTCTGGCGTTTTGTGGATCAGGATACGAGAGTGTCACCGAGGTAGACGTAGTAGCCGGACGTAGAGCGTCGAGAGTCGGGGTAGCCTGCCCAGTCCGCGTCGAAGTACGCGGTGAGAGAGTCGATGGGGCTGGAGCTGAGATGCAGCCCGCTGGAGAGGGTGTCCTTCATGTAGCGTAGGATGCGCTTGAGCAGCGCGAGGTGAGGTTCGCGCGGAGCGTGCATGAAGAGGCACACTTGTTGGACAGCGTACGTGAGGTCGGGTCGGGTGAGTGTGAGGTATTGGAGAGCCCCGGCAAGACTTCGATAGTGAGAGGGATCGGCAACGAGGGCGCCATCGGCGGCGGAGAGTTTGGCTCGAGTGTTGACTAGGGTGGCCGTGGGGTGACAGTCGGCTATGCCCGCACGCTGGAGGAGGTCGATGGCGTACTGGCGTTGGGAAAGGAAGAGCCCGTGGATGGAACGGGTTACGGAGATGCCAAGGAAAATGGTGGAGAGGACCAAGATCGGTCATGGCGAACTCAAAGTGGAGTCGGGCCATGATCTGGTCGAGGAGAGATGTCGAAGATGCTGTGAGGACAATGTCATCGACATAGAGAATTAGATAGGCAGTGGCGGAGCCGATATTGAAAGTAAACAGGGAACTATCGGACGTAGAGGCCACGAAGCCGATGTGCCGAAGATAGGCAGCAAAGCGCTGGTATTAGGCACGAGGGGCTTGTTTGAGGCCGTAGAGAGAGCGTTGAAGGAGACAGACGTCATTGGGCCGAGAAGGGTCGACGAAGCCTAGGGGCTGCTGGCAGTAGACTGTTTCCGTCAGGTGGCCGTAAAGAAAGGCGTTCTTCACGTCTAGTTGATGGATCGGCCAGGAGCGAGAGGCAGCCAAGGTGAGGACAGAGTGGGTGGGTCAGAGAGTGGTTGGGTCACGGACGTGTGAGGATTCACGTCCGTGAAGAGAAGATTTACGTCCGTGGACTTGTGGAGGCCAAGGAGTGGGGCGGACGCGAAAATGGCAGGGAGTGGCCAGATGCGAAGAGAAAATGTTCGCGTCCGGGAGGCAGGGATTCATGTCCGTGGACACGTGGACACGTTGGACTGGCTCGGACGTGAGGAGAGAAGGTTCGCGTCCGAGAGCCGTTGAGTGTGTCGGAAAGGGCAAGAACCAAGGAAGGTTTCCAGCCGATGGAGACGACGAGCGCGGAGGTGCGCCGGCGTTAGAGAAGGAGAGATGCACGAAACAAGAGGAAGAGCGGAGACGGGTGCGAGGAGGGACGAGGAGGCGGAGCGAAACCGTCGCCTGGTCGCGCGGAGGTGGGGCGAAGAAAAGGTGACTACGGGAGAGACGAGGAGAAGAAGAAATGGAGACGAGAGAGCGAGGGGAGTACCGGGAAGAGAGTCGGCGACGGGAAGAAGACGTCGACGATGAGGAGAAAAGAGTCGGCTCGCCGGAGGGAGAAGCTAGCGCGCCGGGATGTCTATACTCACTCTGATACAATGTAGAAAATGTACAGTGACTAAATCCTCAGTGTATACGAGGGGATCGGGTCTATATATATACAGCCCAGACCAGTGGTTTATCTAACACTATATGATCCCAATATCCCATATTCCCATGCTATCTCATGATAAGATGCAACTTTTAACAGAATAATGCCCTAATCCACATCTCTAAGCTACCTTGAGCTCACTATCATACGTATTCTCTGGACATGTCTAATGGAGACTCTTGCTAGCAACTAGGCATTATTTGTTCCTTTCTCTAGTTCAGATGTCAAATTTTTTCATGGTACATTTTTTCTTATTCTCTTTGTGTATATTGTACTAGCAGGTATACAGTGCTTCTACGGGTTTCTGGTACACCGACAACAAAGTTTTCTGACTTTTTTTAGGGGAGAGAAGAAAATATTCTTGCCTTGGAAGAACACTGCTGTTCTACAGTACATAATAGGCCCCAATTCACAGCAGAAAACCAAACAAGACAATGCACTGAATCAACAATACCAAAGATCCAAGAAAAGCGGATGTTGACTCTTGTCAAAAGTGGTGAAAATCTGGGTAATATCAATCCTACTATTTGGACGAAATTCTGCATGTCTGACCAACATTTTACCTGCAGCTTATCTTCAGGTTCAGAAAAAAAAAAGTACTGAAAAGCCTCCAATCGATATTATTCATGCCCATCACTCCATCAGAACATTATTCTTCCAATTTGGTCCTAAAAATACATAAGCTCCAAAGAATATTTGGTGTTAGTTATTGATTAAAAATGTCATCTAGTTCAGAGGTCAGGTTTGTTGCAACTATATGTTTAGCTTGCATGACATCGACTACAGACCTATGGGTACAGTGGTGAGTCAGTGCCGCACTAGCTTACACCACAATACAACGCTAGGTAGCTAAAGCTGGCCATATCAGCAAAAGAAAACCTCTTTAAATTAATTAGCTCTGATAATGTCGACTAATTCGGTGTTTCGTGGCTCATGATTAACGAAATTAGAGGTTGGAGACAGACGGCGAAAGCTTCTTTAAAATAAATTACTCTAATTACGTGTAATTATGTGGTTAGTTTTTATGTCATTTCGATATCTACACTTGTACACGATATGAAACTCAATAAATTATTTTAATCATTCAGAGCGGTTACAATTTACTAAAATTCCGTTACACCACACCGCCAGTGACGTCTGCATGTAACACGGCCGACGCCGTCCACCACGCCCACATGTAACACGGCTGACGCCATCCACCACGCCCCGTTGACTCCGTCGCCGCCCCGTCGCTGACTCCGTCGCCAGGCGTGTCATCGACTCTGATTCCGTTGCCGCCCCGTTGCTAACTTCGTTCCAATCTAGTAGCCGTGCGCGTCACTGACTTCGTCACTGGGCACGTCGCCAACTCCGTCGATGGTCGCATCGCCGACCGAATTGCCACCCGCGTCATCGAGCATAATGCCGACTAAATCCATCGCGTCGTCGAATTTTTTGTTGGACGCATTGTTGACTCCGCCATCAGGAATCACCATCTCGTCACGTCATTGAATCCGTCGACACCTATGGTGGACGCTACCGAAGACCGCCACGCGAAGAAAATCGCTACTGACGCCAAGGCCGCCCACTACGCCACCGCTTTGGATGAGTACGAAGCCACCCATAAATCTCTCTAGGCACAGGCCACCGCTGTCATCAACGTCCGTGTCCTCATCCCAGTCGTGGTCAACGCTAACAACTACAGCAAGTGGCATGGTCTGTTTCTAATCATTTTCAGCAAATATGGTCTCACTCGCTATGTTTTTTAGGATGAGTCCTTTCCCTCGCACCCAGCATGGGTGCAGACGGACTACACCGTCCTGACGTGGATCTATGACACTATCTCCAACGACCTGTAGCAATCATTGATGTTGCGACAGTTCTCCGCTCGTGGTGCTTAGTGCTTTCTCGCGGATAAGTTCCTCGGCCAGAAAGAGTTCCGTGCGCTTCTTCTAGAAACACAATTTTGCAACCTGTGCCAAGGCTCACTGAGCATCACCGACTATTGTCACCGCCTTGAGTCAATGGCCACCTCTCTCACCAAGTTCGGTGACTTGATTGATGACCGATAGATGGTTCTCACGTTACTTCGTAGCGTGAACGACCAGTTTCGCCACATGGTGTCTATCCTCTCGATGCATTGCCCGCCCTGACCTTTGTGGAGGCTCAGACGCATCTCCTGCTAGAGGAGGTAGAGATCGAGGCCCGGCCACCATCGCCGCCCTCTGCTCTCGTTGCCGCAACATCTCGATTGGTAGTGCACAAGACTGCAGCACCTCCACGCCCTGGGATGCTTCCACCTCCTCGGACGACCTTCTGGTGTCTTGTCCACGCCCAACCTTAGCGCTGGTCGACAGCGCAACGGCCACCGGCGTGGTTGTGGTGGTTGCGGTGGCCCCCTTACACCCACTGGTGACATGCCGCCAAGTCTGCACTCATCCTTCGCGCATCCGTGGGCGGGTACTGTCCAGATGTGGCCGTATGACCGGTCTGGCCACCCTCCGACGGCTCCTCTGGCATTCACCACCATGCCCCATTACGGTGGTAACCTCAGCAACGTCCTTGGCGACAGCGTCTATGGCAGCACCTATGGCCCTCCCCAGTACGGCTTGTACTATGGGGGAGCCTCACCTCTATCACCTGCGTTGTCTCCTTCGACCTATCAAGGACCTTCACTAGCTTTCCAGGAACCCTTGCCGGCCTTTCAGGCCTCCTCGGTAGTGCCCTGGTCCACGCCACCCACGCCTTAGAACCTTATCCACAGTGGTTCATGGAATCATGACTCTTTGGCGCACTTATTTAACACCATGACACTCAATCCATTGACATCCTCCTCTGAATAGTATGCTAATTCAGGCGTTGATTCTTATATGACCATAGATGCTAGTAAACCCTTTACCATTTTCTCATCATCCTTATCTACTCTTTCATCTATCATTGTAGGTAATGAAGTGCCACTTCTTATCACTGCTACTGGATCACATATCTTTTCTTTACCGCATCGTAATCTTATTCTTAACAATGTATTAATCTCTTCCAACATTAAATCTAACTTTCATTTGCCATTTTACCACCGATAATAATTGTTCCATTGAGTTCGATCTTTTTCATCTTTCTATAAAGGATTTATACACTAGGAACGTGATCGTTAAGTGTAATAGCTCTGGGGATCTCTATTCGTTCTATCCACTCGGTACCTCCATATTTATCATCACATCCAACTCTCTTTTCTCTCTTCAACATGGTCGCATTGGACAGTACACTTTTCCTTTTTCCTTAACCTGACCCCAATGTCGGTTGATCTATATCCATCATAAGCGCTCTCTCTCTACCCCCAATCTGCAAGTACTGGGGTACTAGTATAGTATAGCCATGCATGCATGGTTGCATGGTTGGTTGTTGGTGCCTTCTACTGCCTGCCGGTGTGAGGTTTGATTCAGCATCCGGTGACAGAAAACTCCTTTCCATCAGCAATTCAGCATTACTCCTCCTGCCAGTTTGATTCATCTTCTTCCCAATCGACATACCACCAAACTATTTTGTTGATGATGGTTGGTGCACACCTCATCACAAGCCTGTTTCTTGCTGCATCCAACTAACATAGATAGATGTGATGTACTAGTGTACACGACACTTTTCTTTTCACGATTTCTAACTGTCGATCTATCTGTATATCCGTCTGTATGGATATAGTGGCCGAATTTATATCCACTATCTTAAAAAAAAAACTGTCAGCCTGTACGTTTGTTCATGTTTTCACGTCAAGAGTTAAAGGATTGGTTCGGTATAGAGTGAGAGGCAAGCAAGTCTGGAATACAGTGTGATGCTAGGAGACTGTAAAAGCTACTGAATGGCTAGCGGATGACTGGATGCATCAACCAGTAGGAAGAAAAAGATCAAAGCAGCTTTCCATTGGGGTAGAAGAACCTGACTTGGAATGCAAGCCTTTCAACCAGCATATCTGCAGTGCAGATTGGTGTCGGTGATCGGTTCTGCATGATCTGCCGACTGAAGCTTCATCTGCATGCCAACCAGTTTTTGAAAACATGATGCTCAATCCGTTTTAAAATATAAAGATTTTTAGCTATATATATAAAAAGTTGATGACCAGTTCCTACATGATTTGTCGACTAAAGTTTCATGTGCATCCCAACCAATTTTTAAAAACACAATGTTCTCTTTATTTTAAAATATAAATAATTCTAATATAGACAAATACAACTGAACACTTTCTTTGGAGAAACACACGTATAAAATATATGGTGATGTATATGTGTGCTAGGTATTTATGGGACCTTTTGATTGATTTTTACAGGAGATCATGAATGCCACATTGATTTGATCAGAACACTCAACTGGGAGTGGTAGGTCTGGCCATCAAGAGCAACCTCCAAAGAGACTTTGCCAGGACAATTAGTGTAACATACAGTACAGTGGGACACACACCTATGAGTGCACCATTCTTCTAGTTTAGCTGCGCTGCTCGCTTTCAAAGCTTGACGATCTGCATGTGTGTCACTGCCATGTGGGCCCATTCAAGGGTGCTGCTGGGCTCCACATATGAGTTGTGAAGATTATCTACAAGATGGAATCATGGAAGGGGATATAATACATGTGTGTTATGCCCTAAACAAGAAGTGTTATAAATAACGAAATGGATAAATAGATAATATCCGTTTCTTCTTTGCCGTCGTTGCTGCAGGAGTCACGAGGTGTTGTCACTGTTTGTTGGTGTCTGAATCCGTGTGGCCGACAGTCTGTATGTCCGGCTAGTTAACCCTCTCTCCTCTAATCCGGCGATCTCTGAAGTAGATGGAGTAATTAATGGACAAAGTGCCAGAGATTAATCCTTAACACACATACGAGAAACTGTAAGAGACCGAAATTTTTTTCAGTATGGTTGTATCCCTCGATATAATTGGCACTATTTATTAAAGTTTTTATTATCTTACAAAAGAAACTATTAAAGTTTTTATTATCTTAAAAAAGAAACTATTAAAGTTTTTATTATCTTAAAAAAGAAACTGTTAAAAAAGTATAAAAAAAACTTGTGCTTAGATGTTTTATCATTGGGGTTTATTTTTACATTAGTTTTTAAATCAACATGTATATAAACTTTTTACCTATAAATTAATTTTCTTTTACTTCTTTTATTTCGTTTAATTTTTTTAAAAAATAATTGTTAGCATATCTCTGTATTTTGCATGTACCGTAGTTTCTTTTTTTTTTTCCGATTCTGCTGATTCTATGTTGGTTGAGAAGATTAGAGAATTGCTCGCTTATATTTACTCTGCACTGTTATCAATCTAATCTAATCATTACGTTGAGTAAATCTATCCTACATGGTATCATATTCTTTTCTAACTTCCATCAGCAGTAGCGCCTCTTTGTCCGTGTCATATCCAACTCCTCCAGCGAACTGCTCGATCAAGCCGACGATGCTTCTACCGGGACTTCCTGCCAACGCCGTTGCATCTCACGCGTCCAAGGCCATGCACGATGCCCTCTCCAACCTTATCACACTTTTTCCTTCGCCAACCTCCACCAAGCCTTCATCCACATTAGATATGGGTGCTTCTTCGATGCTGTCGTCTACCATGCTTATTGTACCGGTCATTCCTCCATCAGGCATGCCATCTACACCAATGATGATGCCTACGACGTCCACCATAACTCCTATCGTAGTGTTCACTCTAGAGTTGGCGGCACTCTATAAATGACTCTCCATCGTGCCGAGTGCCTCAACTCTCCTTAACTCGACGGTCTTGGCCACCATCCCTACCAGGTTTCATTAACACCAAAGACGCTCCCGTGCCACCACCCCAATTTGACACTAGCACATTCCTCACACCCGTCCTAGACAATGATGCCCTTGTCACTCTTCACGTGTAGGTAGTCTCCGTGCTCAACGTGAAGACCCTTGTCCCCGTCATGTTGGACCTCGCTGCCTCCAGCTACACCAAGTGGCTCGATTTGTTCCTCGTGATCCTTAACAAGTACACCCTCACTGATCACATTCTCTCGTATGCCTCTCATCTTAACTGTTCGAATTAGGCACATATGGACTATGTCATCCTTACCTAGATCTATGGCACCATCTCCAATGACCTCCTCCAAGAAGTCTTGTTCGTCAACACCACCGCCTGCACCGTCTGGTGCAACTTGAAACACTAATTCCTCAGCAACTGGGAATGCCACGCCATCAACCTTTCAGCGGAATTCCATGGCTTCGTTTAAGGCGATCTCTCCATCAACGACTACTACTACCGCCTCAAGAGCATGTCTGACATCCTCACCGAGCTTAGTGAGTCTATCACCCTTGCCGACCTCAGCGATCCTGTCACCGACCATTCCCTCGTCCTTTATCTTCTAAAAGGTTTGAACCAAAAATATAATCACTTGTAGACCATTATACCGATGTAGCATCCCTCCCTGATGTTCGTCAACACTTGATCCAATTGCTACTTGAAGAGATCTCTAAGGGCCATTGCTCGATCGATGCTACCACCGCCTTTGTTGCCACCAACGGTGTGTCTGTCAATTTAGGTGGTAACAAAACTGGTTTAGCGCAAGGTGGCACCACCGGTGGCAACTCTCACAATTGTTGTTGACATGGCAATGGTGGAAACTGCAATGGCGATGCCTTCAACAACACCATGCCAGCTGGTACCGGTGCTATTGGCACTAGCATGATAGTTAGACGCACCCTACCTAGTAGACAACCTTTTAGCATCATGGGCTACCCCTAGCAAGGATGGAGATCTAGTTCAATCCATGGTCCGACACCATCCAAATGTGGCCCAGTCAAGCTCTTGGCCTGCTGAGCCTTGTGCCAAATGTGGCCCCATTTGCCGGCGCAACCTTTACCACTCCACCAGGCTTCCACGTTCCCGCATAGGCCAAATTCCACATCCTTGTGCAAGTTGCTCCACCACCATCGCTTGGCATGTCCCTGTACGAGGCTCCTTCGTCTGTGACGTTGCCTAGCCTAGTAGTCATGTCAGCATTGTAGTAGTAGGACGATCCATCCCGATGGAATCCCCAAGCCCTCACCGGTGCCTTCACTACCACTACATTGTAGCAACAGGCCTCCCGGTGCTTGGAACATGGAGTCAGGTATTTCTTCCCATATGTCTTCAATATCCTCCCATTTTCACACAAGCCTGATCCCAATACACCCTCACACATTATTGTTGCCAATGGTTTTAATTACCCTATCACTTCCATTGGTTGTGCCCTTATTCACTTCCCCACCCATTCCTTTGTTCTTAACAATGTCTTAGTTTCCCCTCACATAATTAAGAACCTTATTTCTACTTGTCGTTTTGCTTATGAAATTTAGGTTTCTATTGTGTTGTTCACTTTGCCCTTTTTGTGAAGGATTACAACACCAGGATCAAGATCGTTAGGTGTAATAGCTCCAGAGACCTCTACCCCTTCCCAGTCGATGCTCTTACCTCAGCAGCCTCTACTTAGGTGTTCCTTACTACGAAGTCTTCCCTTGACCTTTGGCACCGTCACCTAGGACACATCGTCTCGGAAGTCCTCACCTGTTTGGTCCAATTATTCGTCATCTCTCCACCAAAGGCATCTCCTCCATTTGTCATGCTTGCCAACTCGGCTGCCACACTCGCCTACCTTTTACTAGATATTCTTCTAGGGTAAGGATAGTTTTGAGTTAATATATTGTGATTTATTGACCTCTATAATTCCTAGTGTCTCGGGTTTTAAATACTATTTTGTTCTAATTAATGACTGCACTCATTATGTATGAACCTTTTCTCTTCATTTCAAATCTGACACTTTCTCTACCTTGTCATATTTTTTTTGCCTTTGTCAAAACACAGTTCTCCCAGACAATATGGAGCATACAATGTGATGATAGTCACAAGTTTAACAACTCAACCACATGCGCCTTCTTTCTCACCAATGGTGTCACCATGCGAATGTTGTGCCTCCACACCTCCCCATAGAATAGGAAGGCCAAGCGCATGCTATGCTCCCTTAACAACATAGTGCGCTCCTTGCTTTTTCAAGCCATTCTTCCCATTCCTTATTGGGTTGAGACCTTTCACACTGCTATACCTTATCAACCGACATCCTACCAAAACCCTTCAACACCACACATCGTTCTTCACCCCTTTTTTGTGTACACCCATCCTACACATATTTTCATGCCTTCGGCTACAAATACTACACAAACCTTTCCACTATAGCCCCAAATAAGCTTTCTCCTAGATTCGTCATGTGTGCCTTCTTAGGGTATCCTCTCCACCACAAAGGGTAGCAATGTCTTGACTTGACTTCTAACCGAGTCATCATTTCTTGCTATGTGGTATTTGATAACACTTTTTCCTTTTTGCTGAAATGTAAGATAATGCAATTGCTACTAATTTGGATTTTTTTGGAGGACTTTTCTGTAGCGCTATCGTCGCTCATCAGCTAGCTGGCACCAGGTCACTCTACTTGACCTAACGCCTAGCCCTCTTCTGCTATTGGCACCCCTGCTTTAGCCATGAGCCACATGGCGACTCGACCCTATCGCCTTCTCTTGTCAGGCCCAACACATCTACTACTGGCATCGGCCCACATGGCAATGGCTCGCTGTATGGCTTAGTCAACTCCAATGTGGCCTTTGCCAGGCCTCCAACTGGACTACCCGAGTCTCTCGAATCGGCTACTTTGGCTCGTGTCGTCTCCATGATCACACCGATCGCAATACCCTTATTGGCGCCACACACCACTGTCCCCATACACGCATGCAACATGCGTGTTCTTGGTGCTCCCTGTTCGTCGTCACAACTCAATGTCTTTCCCGTGGTCAAGGGCCACACCATGACAATTTACTGCATTCAGTCTACTGGATTTATGGACTCTACCAAAACTAACCTGGTTTGTTGTCTTAACAAGTCTTTCTATGGCTTTAAGAAGGCCTATTATGCATGGTATAGTCAATTTGTCAGTTTTTTTTACTTTCCATTGGTTTTTTAGAAACAAGTTTGACATTTCACTACTTGTTTACCACCATGGTGCTAACTTGGTCTATCTTATTCTATATGTGGATGATATCATCCTGACAACCTCCTCAGCCACTCTTCTCTGCTAGACCATCACATCTTTACAGTCAGAGTTCTCGATGAAGAATCTTGGTAGTCTTTACCACTTTCTTAGCATTAGTGTTAGTCGCCACCCTTTTGGGTTTCTTCTCAATCAGTGTCAATACTGCATCGAGATACTTGATCATGCCAGCATGTCAATTGCAAGCCGTGTTCCACTCTTGTTGACACAAGTGCCAAGCTCTCCTCCATCGATCCTATGGCTAATTAGATAGACTATCGTAGCCTGACTAGTGCGTTACATACCTTACTTTTATCCAATCAGATATTCTTTATGCTATTCAGTAGATTTGTCTTTACATGCATAATCCTTGATAGCCTCATCTGGTGGCTCTCAAGCATGTTCTTTACTATGTTCATGGCACTCTTAATCATGAGCTTCACCTTCATCGCTCTTGAGCTGTTGACTTGGTTGACTATTCTGATGTTGATTGGTTTGATTATCCCAACACAAGGAATTTAACATCTAGCTATGCTATATTCTTGAGTAACAACCTAGTCTCTTGGTCCTTTAATCGTTAGAACACCGTTTCCTGCTCCAATGCCAAAGCAGAGGATAGGGTCATAGCTAATATCATGGTCAAAACATATTGGCTATCTCAGTTATTTTATGAGTTACACTCTCCACCCAATCATTATGTTGGTCTATTTTGATAATGTTAACGCTGTCTACCTATCTACGAACCGGTTCAGCATTACTGTAGCAAATATATTGAGATTGATTTTTATTTTGTTTATGATCACGTGGCTGTCAGAACCGTTTGAGTTTTACATACGTTAGTTTTTTCGAAGTTTCCTTTTAGTTTCAACGTTTGGCCTGCTGAACGATAATACCGTGGGGTGTTACCGTATCTTTGTAATTGGAATAACCGTGGTTTCTCTTTTGTGTAGATTATCCCAATATCTCTTTCGATTCTGTAAGTTGGTTAAGGAAATAAGAAAATAATCACCTATGTTTACTCGCAATGTTATTAATCTAATCATTATGTTGGTCAATCTATTCTAATATTAATTAATGGACAAAGTAGCAGTGATTAATCCTTGACATGCATACGAAAAACTGTTAAAAAAGTGTCAAAAAAGCAAAGCTTCTGCTTTGATGTCTGCGACGAGAAGAGACCCAAGCAATTAGCTGAACACTTCACGCAATCAGGGGCGAGTTATCTAAAGGGCGAGACACGCACGCCGGCGGCGATCCAAGAAGGCAGGAACAATCAATCCGTTCCGTCTGTCCGAGTTGGCATTTTTTTTCTCTCTTCGGGAGTAGCGTATCATTCCGCAATCACAGATCTCTTTGAAGCTTCGTCTCTAATTGCGAGCTCCCACCATTTTCTTGGGGCTCTGCGGTTCTTGGGCGAGGAGAGGGGAGGATGAAGGAGATAGTGGTCGGGTCGGTGGCGCCGGCGGCGGTGGGGAGGTGGGGGGCGGCGCCGCCGCAGGCGCTGCTGGAGAGGATGAAGGATTACGGGCAGGAGGGCGCCTTCGCGCTCTGGGACGAGCTCTCGCCCGAGGACCGGGAGCTGCTCGTCAGGGACATCGAGGTGAGCCCAATGCGCTGCGGGTTGGGATGTTCGTGCCCAGGGTTTGTGCTCCGAAGGGAGAAAGGTTTGGTTTTGTGCCGAAATTTTGCGTCAAAATGTTGCTTCTTGCGTTGGAATTGTTTTTCAGTCTGGGGCTCTCTTTGAGTTTCTGTTTGTCAGGGACGAACTCTGCATAAAAGTTTGATATTTTTGCCGGAATTCTGCCTGAAAACTCTGGTCTTGAATGTGATTTCTGCATGTGGTTTTGGTCTGAGCGTGAATTCTGCAGGAGTTGATTTGTCAGTTGAAAGTTTGCAAAGATTTATGGGAAACAGAGTTTTGTAATCAGTGTCCACGAATGATTTATCTGTTCTCCATGGGTCTTAATCTTCTTCTTTTTCTTTCCCTGTACAAGGGAAACCTGCAGCATTTTTTCATTTGAGCTTACCATTTTGACAGTGACTAATGGTGCTAAAAACTATTTTTTTACAGAGTCTAGATCTTTCAAGGATTGATCGGATCATCCGGCGTTCCCTTGGATCACAAGGTGAGAGGTCTCTCAGCTGAAGGAAAAGAACAATTACCTTTCCAATGTAGAACATTAGTTATTTGTATTTTTATCATCACAATTGCTTAGTTTTATGGTGTCATTATGCTCTTTTCAAGTGCAGACTTCATCTTGCCCACCGTTGAGCTGGTGCCGGAGTCCAGTGTGTCGAAGGTGGAGGAGAGGTCTCCGGAGGACAAAGAACGGTGGTGGAAGAAAGGGCTGAAGGCCATTTCGGAGGGGAAGCTAGCCGTTGTCCTTTTGGCTGGTGGTCAGGTGCTCTGATGGAAAGATTACCTGAATTTGCCATTTCTGTTGTGTGTGCATTGGGAAGCAGCCTCCTTATGGTTTGATTTCTTTTCATGTGTGTGCAGGGGACTCGGCTTGGTAGCTCTGATCCTAAAGGGTGCTTTAGTAAGTTTATTCCACCTGAATCCTTTTATTAAATGTACATGTGTATGAATTTTTTTCACACAAAAAAAAATGTAAGGTGTATATATTTTTTTACACAATCCTTTTTTACTTCATAGTGCTATATGTCAAGATGGTTTATTTTAAAGCATCATGCTAATAACAATGATAAATCTATTTTACATTGCCTTTATGTTACGCCATTTAAATCAAATGAAAGGGGTATTCTAGTTCTTCATCTTTGCCCATCCATATTAGTGTGGACATGCTCAATTGCTGTTTTCTAATAATTCCTGGTCCAATTCTATCTATATGACTATATAGATATCATAGCTGTTTTTCACCCCTCATTTCTGCACTTCAGGTATTGGACTTCCATCTGGAAAGTCGCTTTTCCAACTCCAAGCTGAACGGATTTTGTGTGTTCAAAAGCTTGCTGTTCAATCCAGTGATAGTAATGTCTTTAACAACAAATTTTACTCTTTTTTACAATTTGTTTCACATCTCTATCCTGAAATTCGAAATAACTTGCAGGTCCAAATAACATCGTACCTATTCATTGGTATATAATGACTAGCCCCTTCACTGATGACATCACTCGCAAATTCTTCGAAAGCCATAAATACTTTGGCTTAGAGGCAGACCAAGTAAGATCGAGTACAAAATTTTCATTTGTGTTAACTATTCCAAAATACCTAGGATCCCCCATTCATTAGTAGAGTTATGTTTAATCGGTAGGCTTGAACATTTTCTTGGCAGGTGACATTTTTCCAACAAGGCACCCTTCCATGTGTTTCTGCTGATGGCAGATTTATTATGGAGACGCCATACAAGGTACCAACTTCCTATTATTTTTCTGATCTTCCACTGATTGATCTTGTATAACTAGGAGGTGATTCTGTGGTTTGTTACAACTTGATTTTTTAGTTCAACAAAAGACCTGAGATCTCACAATTCAAGTGCAATTGTGGCACATACAAATATTGTTTTAATGTTGTCTATCTTAAAATGTTTTTTTTTCATAATCTTAAAATGTTAAATGAAGGCATTCTTTTTTCAAATGCTCTGTTCCAAACCAGGTAGCAAAGGCTCCTGATGGCAATGGTGGAGTTTATGCTGGTAATCCCACAAAAGATGTACTGCATTTCTCATTGTAGTGTTGCATAATCATTTCTGATGCCTGGTTTTCACTACTGCAACATCCTACAGCTCTCAAGTCCAAAAGGTTGCTGGAAGATATGTCTGCACGAGGTGTAAAGTATGTAGATTGCTATGGGGTTGACAACGTGCTGGTGAGGCCATGCAATTCCCCATACGATAATCCATATAACCTTCTGTGTTTTCCTCTCATTCGCTCATCAATATCACATATGCAGGTTCGTGTTGCAGATCCGACGTTCCTAGGGTACTTCATAGACAAAGCTGTATCTTCTGCTGCAAAGGTTGTTAGGAAGGTACAGTCAAATACTTCCCATTCTTCATTAGTGGGTTTATCATTAACCCAATATGCACCTCGTTGATAGTAGATTATATTCTGAACAGGCTTACCCACAAGAGAATGTTGGAGTATTTGTTCGACGAGGACGTGGTGGACCTCTCTCTGTAGTTGAGTATAGTGAAATGGATGTGGCTATGACTACTGAAATTAATCAGTCGACAGGACGCCTTCGTTATTGTTGGAGCAATGTATGTTCTATCCTTTGTTTCGCAATCCCTCCTGGTTGCGCTTTCTCTTGAGGCGTATAACAACCACATGTTCTTCTCTCACTGCAGATTTGCTTGCATACGTTCACTCTGGACTTTTTGAATCAAGTAGCAAACAGCCTTGAGAAGGACAGTATGTGAGTGTTTCTGTAACTGTTTTAAGTCTGAAGCAATAAGACTTCATTATGTTTGCCTTCTTTGAAAATTGCAGTAGTTATCTATTTTCTGAGCATGGCCCTCTTACTCTTCCTAAGAAAGAGAGAACTATATTTAAAACTACAAGCTCCATCATTCATTCTATTGCATTGTAGCACCTGAAATTTACAAAACTTTGTGTCCAGTTATCATCTTGCTGAGAAGAAGATACCTTCCATCCATGGGTACACAATGGGCCTGAAACTTGAACAGTATATATTTGATGCATTCACTTACTCCCCATCCACAGCACTTTTTGAGGTTCAACTTCTCAGTCACCTATACTCTTTTGACATTTTAGATATTATGTTGTCTTTTTATTAAGATTTTGATAAACTCATTGGTACATATCCGAAAATTCAGGTTTTGCGTGAGGAGGAATTTGCACCTGTAAAGAATGCCAATGGCGCGTCTTATGATACCCCTGACAGTGCAAAACTGATGCTGCTTCGTCTCCATAGTAGATGGGTAGTTGCTGCTGGTGGCTTCTTGACCCATTCAGTCCCCTTGTATATGACAGGTAATTTTCTCCTGTCCAATACATTCAGAAACTTGTCAAGAACAAAACATAAGGAAATTTTGGTTCCCTCTTTTTGGCTAATATTGTCATGATTGATGTTGCTTGTAGGTGTGGAAGTTTCTCCACTTAGCTCCTATGCTGGAGAAAACTTGGAAGCCATCTGCCGTGGCCGGACATTCCATGCGCCGAGTGAGATTTCCTTCTAGGTGCAGTGACCTGTGACACAACCAGCTCCGTAACTTCAGATGGGTGGAACATCAGTAGAAAAGGATCGCAGGATTTCATCTCGAACAGAAAAAAGGACAGCAGGATTTCCGTTTTCCCTATGGCATTAGATGAACGAATGTTTTACAGTTCAGTGAGCTCTTCAGATGTTGGTCAGATTGTTTTATGTTGTGTCATCCGTGAGTACTGTAATGTAGCGCCCAAAATTCTAAGGCCATCTTGATTTTCACACAACATTTGTGTGGCATTGCCATTTTGGTTTCTCCTGTAGTCCTGTGTTGCTCCCCTGTAATCTGTAGATGCTTTTTTTTTTAACAAAACAATAGATCTTTGGAATGCCCATGATTTCATCTCAGAGAACATGCATATGAATCATCCAATTCTCTGAAGATTCAGAGAACCAGCAGGCTACCATTTGTGGTGATGTGAAGCTTTTGGTCAGAGCCACTGGCGGCGTTCATCATCAACATGCTGCGTTTGCCGGGATGTGGTAGGCGGCTGCTTGACTAAAACAAGAAGGCCAAGAACACGACGAGCTCTACGGTTGTGCTCAACGGCAGCGGCGGCGGCGCCGGGCTCCGGCTGGGAAGAAGCTCAGTGCGGTGTTCTTGCAGCTTAATTAGCCGCTATACCACCACCCAGCTATCATCACCACAACCTGCACATCGTGCGAATCAAACTGCAAACATGTCATTTCATGGATCATCATGATATGCAAATCAAAATGGCAGTGATTTCTCGTTAACTTGTTGTCGATCGCGTCTTGTAGGCTGTAGCGGTACCGGGAGTGCAAGAGTGAAGCAATTATACGAGACTTGGAAGTCTGAATTCTGAAAGACAGCTGATGATTTCAGAGTGTGTTTAACGGTGAAATGTGATGTTTGGACCAAGCGAACATGCAGAACTTCGTATCCTCCCAACGATTAGGTGCGATAGGAAGATGTCAGGTCCACTGATAAACTTCTAAGCTTCAAGGTTCAAGCTGGTCCTCTTATATCCTTTAAACACCTGATTTTAACTCAGGTTTTGGTCCTCTTATCCTTGAAACACCTGATTTTGAAGTTTTGGAGAACCCTATTCAGAATCTCACAGCCATATGACCATAACCGTTGATACACTTTCGCAGCAACACAACAAACAGGATGCAGTCACGCGGCCACAGCCAGTGGCATACTCTGGCGGCAACAGATCAACATGGCCAGGGTAATCAAAGGATCACAGCATATCGAGCAAAACAGGCATCTTAACCAAACTTTGCATAAGTAGATTCCATAAAGCATGTCCAGATGGTGAAACTTCGTTTTGTTGGAAAACAATCTCCAAATCTAAAGGGTCAAAACAACAGCCCTGCCAGGACATCAAGCAAAAAGCATCTGTCTATAAACTACCCATGAATATGAGAGTACAAGCTCAGGCTGCAGTGAAGGCCTTCTTCCCACCACTACCGCTGGTAGATCCAGCTGGGATGACCTTCAGGACGTTGAACCTCACAGTTTTTGACAAAGGCCTGTTGAAAATACATAAATTGTACTTCAGTAACCAAATCTCATAGCAACAACTGGATGAACTAGAAACAATGTTGAACAATAGCATACTAGCACCTCTGTTAGTAAACTTCCGAAGGCTAATGGTGAGCTTATTTCAGATGAAAATCAGGAGTCAAAAACCAAGCTATGGGAGTTTTAAGTATTACCTGCACTGACCAATGATGACATGGTCGCCTTCCTTGACACGGAAGCATGGGGAGATGTGAGCCGGAATGTTGGAATGCCTCTTCTCATACCTGCAAGGTGAGAAGTTTGCATCCTAAGTCAGAAATGGAAAAAAGGAAAAGTAAACATAAGTATAGAATCCATAATAGTTTGCTTGCCTCTGATATTTTTTAACAAAGTGGAGGTAGTTCCTGCGAACAATGATAGTCCTGTTCATCTTGGCACTATGGCATGTTCCAGCAATGATTCTGCCTCTGATAGAAACAGTTCCAGTGAATGGGCACTTTTTGTCAATGTATGTCCCTGGAAGGAATTGCAATTAACCAACTGTTCTGTACTTACAAGAAATAGCATAAATCTCAGGTATGCATTATTCAGGTCATCAGGTGCATTTAAATTGCTAGTCAAACATACCAGCAACAGCATACCAAAAGAACTGAAGCGATACTATCAATTCATGACATAACGATTCCTTCAGTAACATTTTTTATTTTAATACACTACAAATTATTCCAGTGGCAACAGTAAACACGACACTATTCTTCTGTACGACACACAACTTTTAGACAAAACAGATGATACCGAAGCAAGATCTTAGCATCTTTTCACTATCAAGACTAAAAAATAATAACCTGGAATTCTGGAGAAAGCTAAACAAAGAAGAATCTATCATACCTTCAATTGCTTCCCTGGGGGTCTTGAAGCCAAGGCCAATGCTCTTCCAGAAGCGGTTGCCACCCTTGCCTGGCTTCTTACCCTTGCCAGACTTCTTTGAGCTAAAATTAAGCAGCAAAAACATTTTTTAAGACATGTGAATTGCTCATAGAATACACAGTGTTGAAGAAGCAACAGAAGCCTACCTGAGGAAAACCTTTGGCTGCTTCAGGAAAGCCCTCTCAGTCTGCACAACAGGAATGGGAGTAAAACAGCAATACTACACAACATCTGGCTAGAACCACTTGCTTCACTTATTTGCATGAACAAATGGGAAACAAGAAAACAAATCTGTATCTAACTCGGTAACAAATAAGCTCCACAGTAACCACAAAACTGTCGAAACGTTACAGCACAACCAGTTGTTACCATGAACATGGCACGCTAAGGAGCCAAGATATCGAATACATCTACGATTGCAGTACTCAAGCTCAAATGCGTAACATATCAAGTGAGAGTTGAGAATGGAACTATACAAACCCACCGCCCAAATACTCCGCATCTAACAACAAAACCTCAACAAATTCATGAGCCTAGAACCACAAATCAAATCTATAATCGAGAATGGGCGCCATACATCATACTACCGGCTGAGATGTGCAAGGTTACCGACTTTCCCTCGTTAGCATTCCAGGCCAAAACACGCAGTACCAGTGACGAGGTTTCACAAGCAATAGCTAAACCGAGAGAAAGATCGAGTTTCACACGGCAACACGCGCGTTACATGACAACGCCGCCCTAGAACCGGCCCTAGCAAGCGACGACGGAGCTCGACGAAAGAACGGGAGGAGCCTTGCCTGCTCAGCCATGGCTGCCCGGCGGTGTGGTCGACCGGCGTGTAGGCGGCGGCGCGCGGGGGATCCGGAGAGGCGGGAGCGGAGTGGAGCCGAGGCTTGCTAAGAAGGAGGTGGCGGCGCGGAGGCAAACCCTAAGGAGCACTCTTATAGCGCAGCGGCGCTGGTGTGAAATAAGCAAATGCACCCCTCTTTATCTGGGCCTAAGAGGCCCATATAGGCCCAAACTATGGCCCGCCTCTGATCTATATGGGACTCGGTCCATACACTGATACGCACGCTCCGTTTAATCACGCCGTTCGTCCTGACGGTGTCATGGGCACACCGTCCGATCGTGACGATCGCTTGATCCCGGCCGTCCGTGTGGGGCCATAGGGCGAGGGATCCCCTTGGCTTCGCCTCGGCAGTTGGCATTTCGACTCGCCGTCGCGCCCCCCTTCTCCTCCCGTCGCGGCGAGCCCCGGCGGTCGGCGTTGTGGCGAGGCGGCCGCTGCGCCGCCGGAGCGGAGCGTAGAGTAGTGATCCGTCCGGAATTCGGGCTATTTCTTCCATTTCCCCTAATTCACTCCGTGCTGTAACCGGTAAGCAGTCGAATCCCAATCTAATCGGTTTGCTACGTCTGTGGAATTGAGTTCGTGATTTTGCTCAGATTGATTTCCATTTGAATTGATACGTGTGATTTTGTGAAGAAATGGTGTAATGGTGTTTCGCTGCTCTTGTGCAGTTGCTGTGTGATGGCGAATCTGCAGCCCTCCCTCTCCATTCCACCCTCCTTCGCCGGGGCCTCGCCGCCCTCGCCTTCTCCGATCGGCGGTGGCGGCGGCGTCAGCCCCGGTGTGGGGCAGCCAACCAAGGACAGGAAGATGGCGTCGGCGGAGCAGCTGGTGCTCGACCTCTGCGACCCCGAGCTTCGCGAGAACGCCCTCCTCGAGCTCTCAAAGGTCCCGCGCGAATTCTTCTAGGGTTCTATAGCCTACTCTATCCGGGACTCTGGTGGTTTGTGGAATTCACTCTGTACCTGTGGGGGAAGGTTTCGCCTTACACATCTTGAAGCATTGTGGATGCGAATGGTTTTGTTAGGGTTGTTGATTTGGTGTTAGGGTTGCCGTATGGTTAATGGACATCTATCGTGCGATGGGCTACCTACACTACGTTTTGATCAACATGTCATCTTTTAGACATTATTGTGGTCGGCAACACTTCCTGGCTTCCCGCCAGATTACCATTATATGAATAGCATAGTAGTGAATTAGACTCATTAGTTTATTATGGGTAGCCTTTGAGGGTTCCATTAACTCTTTAAGGCGTTTTGCTCTGTAAAGTGTTTATTACAGATTATTTCTCATACACATAGACCTGGATTGTAGATTGAGGTGCCAGGATATTAACCATTATTCCAGAATATATGGCTTCATTGTCAACAGCACTGTTTTGCTCAAGAAAATTCTGTAACTCTATATTTTCTATATAACTAATTTAAAAATGTTCATTTTGTAGCTAATTAGTTGTGTAATTTCCCTGAACTAAATAATTGTAGACTGCATGTTCCAGTCATTAACATGATAAGCCAGTTTGTTAGGACGAAAAAAATTATAATTTCAAACATTTCTTTCAGAAAAGAGAGATATTTCAAGATCTGGCCCCGCTTCTTTGGCACTCTTTTGGAACAGTTGCTGCACTTCTTCAGGTCTGTGTGATTCCCCTGTCTGTATATGTTTATAATTTTCATTCTTGAAGATTAAACTCACAAAGTACTTAGGTTTGAGTCTACTCTCAAGTCATCAGTCTGTTGTTGAGGTCAAACATTGTATGCTTTTCGAATTAGCACTTGTTGCTTACAATGCAAATTTCAGCAATCTTACTCACTTGGTGTATCCATACTTGCCAACACATACAGGAAATTGTGTCAATCTACCCTGCACTTTCACCCCCAACACTGTCACCAGGTGCATCGAACCGAGTCTGCAATGCACTTGCACTTCTTCAGGTACATACTCTTATGAAATAGGGTGGTAATGCTGGAAAATTTGTCTTCTTGTTGCTTACATTTGATAATGTATTCTACAGTAGAAATTTCCTTTTAAGTTACCCAAGTTGGATTTATGGCATAGCTTTGCTGATTAACTCTTTCTTTTTTGCCTTTCAAAAATCATTTGAGTGTGTTGCATCTCACCCTGAGACCAGGATCGTTTTCTTAAATGGTAATGACCTTTGCATCTTTGTCTCTCATTTGCACATTTTGTAATCTATATTTGATATTTCCTAATTCCTAACTGTGTAGTAGACTAATAGTATTAAAGAACCTTTTAGCTTTTGTTTTTGTTTCTGTCAACAATTCCATTTCTTTCTCATTTTCTTTTGTTCTTTTCAGCTCATATTCCACTGTACCTGTACCCATTCTTGAATACTACCAGCAAGACAAGACCTTTTGAATACTTGCGACTCACCAGCCTGGGTGTCATTGGTGCGCTTGTTAAGGTATTTCATCTATGAAGTTATATGTGTTAATCCTTTAAACAGTGATTCCATAGTGCCATCTCGGCAAAGAATCATGTTGTTATTATTCCAGTAGTTAGGCTTGAGGCCATTTAAGAGTGCATCCTTCTTGTATTAGGCAGAACAGAAAACACAAAATATAAGCAAAAGATTTCCAAGATCCTCATGATAACCAGCCATTTACTTCCATTAAGTGGTTTGCCTGGTACCAGTAGCACTGTAACTACCGAGTATCCATATATTGTTTTGTATTTTTTTGAATGATGTGGGCAGTGTTCATTATTATATGCTGTTTGGAGAATAAAGGTTATAGAAATTTGAATTACGTTTGGATGCAAACCAATTTTATATACAAATATATACAGGGCTGGTTATTGGAAACTAGCACTCTGGCAGGGTTCTGAGGAAAAATGCACAAAACAGATTTTGTAACCTCGTAATCTGTTGTATTACTTTGAAACAAGCAATATGTGCTCTTTGATGTTTTCTACCTTCTTTTTTTTGTGTGTTGAATTGGTTCTAAATATTTTTCCTGCAAATGGAATTAGAGCTTCTTTGACTTGTAATACATGCAGGTTGATGATACTGAAGTTATCAGTTTTCTGCTGCAAACTGAAATAATTCCTCTGTGCTTGCGTACCATGGAGATGGGAAGTGAGCTGTCAAAAACTGTATATATCTAACCATCTCATGTTTATCTAAATATCATCATATTTTTCTTCTTTAAGTATATGTTGCTGTCTGAAGTTTTTTTGTTACCATGAATTGATAGCCAGACCAGGCCTCCCTTTGATAAGCTTAAATACCACCTTTTGGTTTATCAGCCTAAAAGGTGGATTGCGCAATGTCTTGAGGTGTCAAGGACCTCGGTACCAAGAGTTGGAGGTCCCTGACTTCGTAGCTCGTAGCTTGAGCTGGGTAACGGCGGTGCCAGGGTTGTTGCCTGACTCCCACAGCAGGGGTGAGATTTAGAGCAGCAGGGAGAGAGATTAGGGATAACTTCTTTTCTTCTCCCCATTTCATCTCGGTTCCACTGATACATATAGGCGTCAGCTCTTAGTTCAAAGCTGGCCATTAACTCTAACTCTTTCACTACCTCTTAATTGCTATTAATAGCTAACTCTCAGCTGTTTAATACTGACCATTCACTCCTTAAGCCTCCTCGGACTAATTGCTGACCATGCACGCCCTTGGGAGCTGTTGTGGCTGCTCCATGCATGCCCTTGGGAGCTGTTGAGGCTGCTCCTCGTGTCCGAGGCCGGTGGCTGTAGTCTCCCCCACATGACAGATACATATAGGCGTCAACTCTTAGTTCAAAGCTGGCCATTAACTCTAACTCTTCCACTACCTCTTAATTGCTATTAATAGCTAACTCTCAGCTGTTTAATACTGGCCATTCACTCCTTAAGCCTCCTCGGGCTAATTGCTAACCATGCACACCCTTGGGAGCTGTTGTGGCTGCTCCATGCACGTCCTTGGGAGCTGTTGAAGCTGCTCCTCATGTCCGAGGCCAGCGGCTATAGTGTCTCCCCCACATGACATCTCTCCTCCCCTTGACGAGCAACTCGTCCTCGAGCTGGAAGCTTGGGTAGTGCTCGGTGGAGCTGTCAATGTCTTCCCAAGTAGCGGAGGCCGAAGGCTCGCCTTGCCAATGTATCAAGACTTGGCGGACGCCGCGGGCTAGCCTAGTGAGCGAGGCGCATTCAGGGACCGGCTGTGTGGCGCCATGATGGGTCGGGGGCAGAGCCAGTGGAGTAGCCGGAGGAGTGTCCATGAACTTCTTCAAGAGCCCAATGTGGAAAACATCGTGCAGCCGGGCTTGGGGGGTAGCTCGAGGCGGTAGGTGACGTCGTTGATGGTGGCAGCGATGCGATATGGCCCCAATATTGAGGCCACAGCTTCCCTTTGGTGACGCCGTGGTGGGAGGCCGGGGCGCTATGGCGAAGACGCAGCCAGACCCAATCGCCGACTTCGTAGTGGACTGCGCGGTGATGCTTGTCATAGAACCGCTTGTAGACGTCCTGAGCTTGCTCCAGCCAAGCGCGGGCATCGGATAGCAGTTCATCTTGTTCCGCCATGCTCTTGGCCACCGCAGCCACCCTTGTTTCGCCCGGTTCATAGGAACGGATTGAGGGCGGGTCGTGGCCGTAGACGATCTAGAATGGAGTGGTCTTGAGCATAGACTGGAAGGCCGTGTTGTAGATGTATTCGGCCCAAGGCAGCCATCGCAGCCATTGACGGGGCGGTCACCTGTTAGGCAGCGCAAGTACATGACAATAACCTTATTAGCTGCTTCGGTCTGTCTATCAGACTGTGGGTGGAACGTCGTCGTCATGTGGAGCTTGATGCCTGAGAGGCGCATCAGCTCCTTCCAGAAAATGGAGGTGAACACCTAGTTCCTGTCCGAGACAATGGACTGTGGGATGCCGTGCAGGCGCATGATGTCGGAGAAGAAAGCTTGCGCCACGGACTGCTGAATAGAGGTGAGCTAGGGGAATGAAATGGCAATACTTGCTGAACCGATTAACAATGGTGAGAATGACAGACTTGCCACCCATGCACGGCAAGGCTTCAACAAAGTCCATCCCAATGTCCGCCCATACAGCCGATGGGACCGATAGGGGAAGAAGAAGGCCTGTCGGGTGCAGGTGTTTAGATTTGTAGCGCTGGCAAGTAGTGCACGTGCGTATGAAGTCCTGGACCACCGTGCGCAGGTTTGGTGAGTGGAAGTTGTGGCGGAGGTGATGAAGTGTGCGCTGGACGCTCTCATAGCCATCATCATGAACAGCAGCGAGGATCTCCTGGAGGAGAGGAGAGTCGGGCAGAATGTAGAGACGCCCCTGGAACGCTACCAGTCCATCAACGAGGGACCAGGGAGCCACACGCTGAGAGGAGGCGATCTCCTCCTTGATGGCGACCAGCGTGGGGTCCTGATCGTTGGCTTGCTGTAGACGCTCGATGAAGTCAAAGCGCGGACCAGACAGCGCCAAGATGGCTGCCTCCTCGGTGTCACAGCAGGACAGGGCGTCGGCCACCGTGTTGCTGCTGCCTGCCTTGTATTCCACGGAGAAGTCGAATCCCAGTAGCTTGCCCACCCAATGATGCTGCGGAATGGTGGCCAGCTGCTGATCCAAGAGAAACTTGAGGCTGAAATGGTCAGTGCGGACTAGAAACCAACGGCCCCAGAGATATGGTCTCCAATGGCGGATGGCCAGCACCAATCCAATCAGCTCCCTCTCATATGCCGCCAATAATTGATGACGAGGGGTTGCAGGGCGGCTGAAGAAGGCGATGGGGTGTTGGTCTTGGAGGAGAACAGCCTCGAAACCGTGCGTCGAGGCATCACACTCAATGATGAATGGTTGTGCGAAGTCGAGGAGGGCCAGGACCGGCACCGTGGTGATGGCCGTTTTGAGAGCGGTAAAGGCTGCTCCGGCAACCTCATTCCATGCGAACCCCTCCTTCTTGAGCAGGGCCGTCAAAGGGGCTGCAATGGCGCTAAAGCCCTTGACGAACTTGCGGTAGTAGCTAGCTAGTCCAAGGAAACCCCGGACCGCGCACGACGAGCGGGGCTGAGGCCAGTCAGTGACTGCCTAGACTTTTTCAGGGTCCATGGTCACCCCGTGGCCTAAGATGGTGTGCCCCAGGTACGCTATGGAGTCGACGCCGAAGGCACATTTGGACTTCTTGATGATCAACCGGTGTTGGTGTAGCACAGAAAGGGCAGCGTGCACATGGCGAAGGTATTCGGCCAAAGACGCGCTGTAGATCAGTATGTCGTCAAAAAAAAGGAGAACAAAGCAGCGCAGGAACGGATGGAGGATGTCGTTCATCAATGCTTGGAATGTTGCTGGGGCGTTGCACAGCCCAAATGGCATGACGAGGAACTCGTAGAGCCCATCATGGGTTCTGAACGCCACCTTCGCCACGTCAGCCCGGTTCATGCGAACCTGATGATAGCTCGAGCGGAGGTCTAGCTTGGTGAAGAACCGGGCGCCGTGCAACTCATCCAAGAGCTCGTCGACCACCGGAATGGGGTAGGCGTCGACGGTGATGGCGTTGAGCGCCCGGTAGTCGACACAGAAGCGCCATGTCCCATCAGCCTTTCTGACCAGCAAGACCGGGGAGGAGAACGTTGTTGTGCTATACCGAATGAGCCCTTGTGCCAGCATAGTAGAGCACTACTGCTCCAGCTCGTCTTTGTGGGTAGCGGGGTAGCGATAGGGCCGCACTACTACTAGCAAGGACCTCGGGATGAGGTTGATGCAGTGATCCCGAGATCTTGGTGGTGGCATGCCGGATGGCTCAGTGAAGATGGAGAACTCAGCCAACAAGGCTGGCAGTAGGTCGCTGGTGCTGCACGTACGTAGGCCAGGGCTGGCTGGTCTGGCCATGCCCTTCCAGCACACCCGGTGATCCCGGTGCCAGAAGGACATGGTGCACGCGCCGAAGTCCCATAAGATTGGCCCGAGGGAGGCCAGCCACTGCATCCTAAGGATGGCATCGTACCCAGCCAGCGGCAGCGCGAAGAAGTCCGTGGTGAAGAGCTCGTCGTCGATGGAGAAGGCCGTGGCGCGGTACACGCCGGGGCACGGCACGCGCTCCTTGTTGGCCACGGTAACCTTCATGTTGCCCCGTGAATGGAGCTGTAGAGAGGTGCGGGCTACGACGTCTATAGAGACAAAGTTATGGGTCGACCCCGAGTCGAGCAGGGCTAGAAGGGAAGCCCTACCCAACTGGATACGCACTTGCATCGTCTCACTGATGTGGACGCCCGCGATTGCGTGAAGCGATATGAGTGGATCGTCGACGGAGGCGACAGCCGGTCCGGGATCCTCCTCGTCGTCTGCTTCTGCCAAGTCCAGGAGAAAGATGCGCTGGCAGATGCAGTTATGACTGCGGGCAAATCTCTCATTGCAGTTGAAACAGAGGCCTAGGCGGCGCCTCTCCTCCATCTCTGACTGGGATAGCCGCTTGACCTGGTGGCCCTCGATGGTGAGAGGGGCCAGGACTGCCTGAGCCAGCGACACTGTTGGTGCCGGTAGAGACAGCAGCTGATGGGGACTGGGCAGGAGGCCACGGACCTGTTGGCACTGTACTGATGGAGTCGGCGCAGCGGCTGTAACATACTGTTCGTGAAGCTCTAGCTTGCGTGCCAAACCCATGGCGATGACGAGGGACTGTGGGTTGTGGATCTCCACGTTGTAGCTGAGTGGAGGCTGAAGACCTGCCGTGAACGCCTGCACACGCTGTGCCTCAGTCAATGGCCCGGCACAGGGTAGCAGCGCCTCGAAGCGATCTTGGTACTCTGCGACGGAGCTCGTTCGCTTGCACGCCATCAGCTCGCTCAAAGGGTTGGAGCATATTGGTGGCCCAAAGCGGAGATTGAGAAGCTTGGTGAAGCGACGCCACGCCGGTGTGCCTCATCTTGCTGCATCTGAAGTTACCACATTTAGGCACCTGCCTCTAAGTTGTAGGACGCCATCCACACCTGTTCTTCAGCCGGAATCCGCTGTTGATGGAAATAAGACTCACATCGATTGATGAATGCCAGCAGGTCAAACTTCCCGTCGAACTTAGGAAAATCCAGCTTTTGGAATCGGGGTTGGATGATCACCATGGTGGTTGTTGTGGCCTGAGCCCCATGAACCTGAGCCAGAGAACACCGGTGGCTGCATCTGCTGCAGGGAGACGATCTGCTGCTACATGTTGGTGAGGGAAGCATTGATATTGATGGTGAGAGTCTCGATCAGCTTGGCCAAATCGGTTGTTGTAGGCTCGACCATGGGTGATGAAGAGGAAGTGGTGGAGTTGGTGGGTGAGGCAGGAGCTGTCAGCGTGGTGGAAGGGAGGGGTGGAGAGGCGGAGGTGGCGGAGGATCGCCGGAATCCTGATACCAGGTTGTCAAGGACCTCGGTACCAAGAGTTGGAGGTCCCTGACTTCGTAGCTCGTAGCTTGAGCTGGGTAATGGCGGTACTAGGGTTGTTGCCTGACTCCCGTAGCAAGGGTGAGATTTAGAGCAGCAAGGAGAGAGATTAGGGATAACTTCTTTTCTTCTCCCTATTTCATCTCGGTTCCACTGATACATATAGGCGTCAGCTCTTAGTTCAAAGCTGGCCATTAACTCTAACTCTTCCACTACCTCTTAATTGCTATTAATAGCTAACTCTTATCTGTTTAATACTAGTCATTCACTCCTTAAGCCTCCTCGGGCTAATTGCTAACCATGCACGCCCTTAGGAGCTGTTGTGGCTGCTCTATGCACGCCCTTGGGAGCTGTTGGGGCTGCTCCTCGCATTCAAGGCTGGCGACTGTAGTGTCTCCCCCACATGACAGATACATATAGACGTCAACTCTTAGTTCAAAGCTGGCCATTAACTCTAACTCTTTCACTATCTCTTAATTGCTATTAATGGCTAACTCTTAGTTGTTTAATACTGGTCATTCACTCCTTAAGCCTCCTCGGGCTAATTGCTGACCATGCATGCCCTTGAGAGCTGTTGTGGCTGCTTCATGCACGCCCTTTGGAGCTGTTGAGGCTGCTTCTCGTGTCTGAGGTCAGTGGCTGTAGTGTCTCCCCCACATGATATGAGGGGTGGTTCACAATTTGGCCACTATATGGTGCTACCATTTTCGATTCCAGATTTTTTATGACCCAGACCTAACTGTTTAAACTTGGTAGTATTTGGTACACAAGTCTTACCAACTTTTTTTTTTAAAAAAAACATCTCTTCCATATGAGCTCATGAGGAGCTTATGCTTCTTTTGAAGGTGGGAGTTCAAAGTTCAAAATGAAGCCAGAAATAAATCTCATTCGCCAAGCTAGACCTAACAAGCCATTATCCAGATAAATCTGTACTTTTCACTTTGATTTCACTAATTTAGTCAAATATATATGCAGGTGGCCACCTTCATTGTTCAGAAGATTCTGCTCGACGATGTTGGACTGCGCTACATTTGTGCCACTGCTGAGCGTTTCTTTGCTGTAGGCAGTGTTTTAGCAAACATGGTGGTTTCACTTGCCGAGCAGCCTTCCACAAGGTTGCTCAAGCACATTATCCGATGTTACCTTAGGCTGTCAGACAATTCCAGGTTCGTGCTGACATTTTCAGGCTATCAAATTATTTTACTTCAATCTTCCAAAAGGGCTTATTTTTTTCTACGCGGCTTCTGTGCAGGGCATGTGCTGCACTACAAACTTGCCTCCCTGACATGCTGAAGGATGGGACATTCAATAACTGTCTTAGGGTGAGTAATATTAACCCATAAGCTGCCACCAACTTCTTATTCCTCCACTTAATAAATTAATACTAAATGGAAGGTTTGAAATATCAACTTTGACAACCGCAGGATGATCCTACCACAAGGCGCTGGCTCCAGCAATTGCTTCTTAATGTGACAGGCGGAGGCATGGGAGGAGCTCCTCAGCCAGGACTGGATCACATGATGGGGATGTAAATCAATCTGATTGTTGCAATTCACAACAATAATACCTTATCTTCCTGTGAATTGCAAGTAGGGAAGATCTCCTAGGTGTCTAGGCTAGAAAATAGGTAGCATGGTTAGTCCAACCTTCGAAAACAAGAGGAACCATTGTGTGTTATTGTCATTGGCTGTTAAGGGTGCTGCGTTTATTCTTTAATGCTGTGGATACAAGGACAGCAAGCTGCTTCTTTAATGTTTTTGCACCAGAACTGTTTTTGCTTTGACAGTTCAACATTTAAGAAAAAAGAGGAAGAGCTTAGGTTTGATAATTGATACCATAAGGAGCATACCCCAAAGAAGAGTATGTTGTATACTGCCTTTGTGTGATGATGTTTAATTGTGGTGTGATGTGCAACCGTTTAGAAGTGATGTTTGTGTGATGATGTTTAACTTAAGTGTACATGCACTCTCCCAGTTTCCTCATAAAAAAAGTGTACATAGGCTTAGTTACTTTCAGATTATTTACAGATTGTTAAAACAGGTTATTTGTTTTATTTTTTTAAATATTTTTTTAAAAATTTATTTCTACTATATTAATTAGATCACTTATTTTAAGATAACATAGTTAGCACATCTAATCAATAATTCAACATTTAGATATGGATAGAAGTGTGCTCATATAGAAGAAGGGACATTAAACACAGATCCTCTAATATGCTACTCTAATTTTAAGTGACTGATGTTTGGTCTTTATAATCAACAGATTCACATATCAATGATCCACGTTAGATACATTAGGTCAGATAGATTTGTCCTAAGGTCTTAAATAGCTGTTTTGGCACTATACCTTTGGAAAGATATCACTGGTAGAAACAAATCAAGCTACGGAGAAAATACACTAGCAAAAAATAACTTCGTTTTTCCTAGAAAAAGGACAAGGAAAACGAAGGATGAAACCCCAGATCACCTCCACGGCTGGCTCCACGTCGGACCCCATCTCTCCCCCACACACGTTTCGCCTTCGCTCGCTGCAGTCATCGGATCCACTCAAATCTCCCTCCCCTTCTCGGCGTCACGCACAAGCACCTACGCGAACACCCATTTGGGAATTTGGAAGCTTCTACATGGAGCACCGGTGCTCGTAGAAGGAGAAGAGGCGAAAGAGGCCCAGCCAAGAAAGATCAAGAAAACCATGTCTTTCCTCCTCCCCAAGCTCATCACGCCGTCCTGCAAGCCGCCCCCGAACCCGCTCAAGTCGCAGATCGGCCTGCCGGGCCTCGGCGTCGGCGGCGGCGGCGGCGGGAAGCTCCGCGGCTCCGGCTCGGCGTCGGCGCAGGCGATGGCCCCGAGCCACCTCAACCTCCTTCTCCTGCTCAGCGCCTCGCAGCAGGAGGCCGCCGGCGCTGCCGCCTCCTCCCCCGTCCCGACGTCCAAGGCCACGGACACCAAGAGCCAGAGCAAGAACGGTGGCGGCCGGAGCGGCGGCGGCGGGGACCCGCAAAGGTCGGATTTTTACCTCAACCTTGGGACGGCGGTGCGCACGCTGCGGGACGACCTGCCGGCGGTGTTCGTCCGGGAACCCAACTACGACATCTACCGGTGAGGATTAATCTTCGGTTACTGCCTTTCGTATTAACGTTATTGCTGTAGTAAGAATTTGAGTTTGCTAGTTCGTCAGTGAGTAAATGGCCATGGGGAACTGAAGCTGAAGCTTCCACTAAAATTGTGCAGAAATTCGGTGTGTGTGATAGTTGGCTAATCATGGAAAATGATGTGTCAGTCAACATGTAAGGTATTGTAAAAGGTATTTTACAAAATCAGAAATGAAGGACATGATTGGTAGAATGATAATTTATCATAATCAAGATTTTCCTTAAGAGAGTGTCATATTCAAGATTGATAATTGAATAAACTGATAAACATTGAGACTGAGAATTGAATCAATTAATAAGGTTACACCTTTAGAGGAGCAGTGACAGGTAATAGTCCATATATCACCAGCAATTATGGCAGTCTGTGTAACCAAGTGGTTCTGATTTTGGTCATGTCTGAAGAACACTAGTTCTGCACAAATTGAAGTTCTAGTAGTTGCATATTTACATTATGTGTTAACATATTCTACTGATACTAAGAACCTTCATTACATCACACTGCAGTGAAGATATTACATTCATTGATCCATTGAACACTTTCCATGGAATTGACAACTACAAGACAATCTTCTGGGCTCTCAGATTCCATGGATGCCTACTATTCTGGGAAATCGGGCTTGACATATCACGCATTTGGCAACTGACAGAGAACTCGATAGTTGTCCGGTGGGAGCTGTGGGGAACCCCACGTGTCCCGTGGGAATCATATGGTTGCTTCAGTGGCACCTCAAGGTACAAGGTTGACAGGAACGGGAAAATTTACGAGCACAAAGTCGATAATTTGGCATTGGACTTTCCCCAGCAAGTAGCCAAAGTGGGCAGCATTGCGGACATTGTAGTTGCCTCATGCCCACCGAGCCCCAATTTGACATTCTGGGACATGGTAGGGAGTACTAGCTATGGGTGCTCATGGACAAAGCTCTACCAAGTGGTGGTGGAAACTGTGGAGCAGGAAGGCGACAGTCCTGCTGGCATTGCCATTGAAGGTCTGCTTACTTGTTCATAGGATGGAATGAGCTTCAGGGCTAGCTGCTTGGTAGTGAGTTTTCTTAGGGAAGATGTATAGAAGGTGGATACCTAAATCACAATACCACTAATCTTTGTATACTGTAGCTCTAGAATAACAATTTTAGATACAATACGTAGTACTAGATAAGTATGTCTCAGAATTTTCACCACGCATTTTGGAATGTTTCTACCAGTCTCTATTGTCTCAAAGTTAATGGGTATTCTTAGCAGGTTTTTCCAAATCCTAAATTATGAAAATGAAGATTGCTGACTTGCCAAGAACATATGGTGACATATTAGCCCCCCTTTTTTTGGCATTTATGAACTGCTTTCTTTGAGAGAACAGATTCGGAAATTCAGGTGTGAAATACTGTTGCTATCCCTGAATTATCAAGAGAGAACGATGTGAGATGCCTTTGAGCTTAACGAATATTCACTCAAGTTTTGCTTCAGAGTATACAATATTGGAACTCTGAATATAGCAGAATAATGTTTTGGAGCCATCTAAGGCTAGTCTACAGCACAAAATCATATGTTGGTGTGCTGTTTGGTTAGGCTTGGTGTGTGCTTTCCTGCTTCAAAAAATAGTCATATATGAGCCACTATGATCCTTAGTAGACTTACTGAACCTTAATATTAATCTATACTAAATGTCACCATCTGAAAAAAAATCACACGGCTTTAAAGTTGGCTCGTGAAAAGTAAGCAATTTGTCACTGGATTCTGAATGTCTGCGTCTGCACAAAATGCGCCCACTGAACTTTGCTACTGAAAAGCGAATAAAATACCACCTTTCATGGAAAAGAGAGGAATCATATCATTGTTATATCCTGGCTCACCATAATTAGGTTGAAAGTAAGTTTCAACTTTCATGGGAGAAGACGGCCTCCTTTAAAAGAAAGCCATAAATATCATCGCACAACGAATACTACAGACATTAAATCCATAGGATTTTGGAGAAAGTATTGTTTGGTAGTATCATAGGAAATACAAAGGAACTTTGAGGCTCATTCGGTTTGAAGGTTTTTGGAGGAAAAGTGGAGGATTCAAATTCCTATAGGAATTAACACTACTCAATCATTCGGATGGTAGGATTGGGGTATAGGAAAAGTGGAGAAAATTTTCCTTTGTCATAGATTTCATAGAAAAAACATAAGAATTTAAACATCCACTAGAACTATATAAGCAAGTTTGTTTAATTTAATATGATTGCTTTGAAAGATTCTTGTGTTTAGCTATTTTTTCCCAAACACCACGTTATATTTTTTTCCTATGTTTTACAATCCTCTGTTTCACATATACAATCCTATCTGTCACATCCTACTATGGCAGATAGCGCCAAGTAGAGTGTGCCAAAGGGGAACAGCGAATCGTCTCCTACAGAAACCGTGATGCTGGAACCAATGTCAGAATATAGATACTGATATCCGCAGTAACAAAATAAATTATTACAATACTAATAATAAATTACCCATTTATGTTGTATCTTCGAGTAATCTTTAGAATATAATCCTCAATCAAAAATAGCAGCAACGGAACTTTAGCGTAGCTAAAACACCAATCCACTAGCAGTAGCTTGGATATAGAGACGAAACCCTAATCTTTACCATCATCAACCTAGACACAAAGAGGAAGAAAAACAACAAAAGGAGGGAGGTATTTTCGTACTCAGCAGGCCTCTAAGAAATGTGAAAAATACATGTTTTAAAAGGAGGGTTGGTCTATTTTGCAAACTAGTTATTTTAAAACACTTTTCAAAGGTTTAAGTGTGGGTTTTTTATAAAATATTTGGAAGGAGACTTACCATCTCGATATGACCACGATTTACTTTGCACCAACTTAAGCGGGAGAGTTTTTTCACTTTTTTAAACCTTTCTATCTGTTTACATCATGTCTGGGACTTCTCATCCAAATCCTATTCTTTGGCTCCTTTGAGCTGTTCATATTCTATAGCACTCCGCTTTCACTTGGAAAAATCTAATCTATGATATCATTCTGACACCTTGATTCACATAGACCTGTTTCAAATCACTCAGGTTATCCATCAGTCACATAAACCGACTTTAGCAATGACTCATATCCTATAAATCGATTTTGCAAAGCATAGGCAAACAAATCTATACCAAAAGAATCACCTCACATTCTCTCTTGACCGTGGGTATGGTTGTTCGAATAGTTTAACTAAACTCTATAAATATTATATGCTTTACCCACACAATATAAAACTTACTCTAATTATTAGCTGATACTAGAAGTTTATGACACGAAATTTCTAAAGCTAGTCTACAATAACCCCATGCCACATAGTTGGTCGAGTCCATGACAAACATTAGGCAAGTCTAGGCATCGTCTACTCAATATATTGCAGGGATCTTTCTACACCTATCGATATTAGAGGCGAGTGCCATGAAGGGTTGATCTCAAAACACAAAACTTCATCTCCTCATCCCTATTGTCTCAATCATTAGCATACAAGGTAATCCTAAACTAACAATTTACTCTTCTAGAGGTATCTCACAATGCCCATGTGGTCGCACTATAAGATATTGCGATGGAATTCCCAAAGAAATCAGTCCTTAGATTTGAATATGAAACCAAGTCACAATGGTACGATTCCACTTTGTGGCTTTTGCAAATCATCTTTTCCTTTTTAAACCCACCAACACCGAGTGTCGGGATTTTCCAACATAGTTTCTTAACCCATTTTTCCACAATCAACATACAATTGTGATGTGTGGGGTTTTATTAGTACCCATGCCTAGAGGGCATAGATATCGAGCTATCTCTTTAGTGGAGCGACAAGGATTACGGTTAACAACAACCTATAGAAAATAATGCAACTACTGGATGGGTGTGTTAGTCACGCATACTAACATTGATTAAATTAACGTGTATAATAAGCATGCAATCTTGTAAATAACACATTTTACAAACTAGTTATAATATGATTGAAGAGTGGCTTGCCTTGCTTTAGGTCTTCAAATGTTCGAGAAATCCATGTTCATTGAACCTCTAGAATGTCCGCTATGCAATCAACAAGAGAAAACCACACAAAACACTACAAAGGAAAAATAATTATTATAAACTAATAGTTCCATTTGATATATCTCAATTTTATAAAAATTTTGGAAGTTGAATAGAGTAAATTGGAGTTACGATTGACAAGATATAAATTTTTAAAATTTAAATAGATTTGTGGATAATGACAAAGGATTTATTAAACTCCAAAAAGAATATTCTATAGGAATATTCCTTTCGACATGTGGGCTCTTTCAATGAGAGAGATGCACCCTTGTGTCTATGGTCTATGGTACACTAGCTCTATCGAGGCTTGGGAGGGCTTGCCCTCATGTGGGCCTGCTTTTGACCTATGGGCCAAGAAGTAAAGGACCATGAATCGTTAGCCGAGGGCCAAGGCCTATGGCCGAAGGAAGGCCGATGGTGGATAGTGATTTTGGCCCATAAGTTGGTTGACTGGGCCTAGTAGTACTAAGTGTATAGACTAGTGGTGGATCCACGTGTAAGTGACACATAGTGTAAGAGAGGTTTACAACAAATTTAAATAAAAATGGGCCCACACATCATTGAGTGATTAGGAGGAGGTTTGATGTGGCCATTCTTATCCCTTCGTTTTCTTTTCTTTCTTTCCTTTCTTTATTTTCTTGTTTGCTTTTGCTTTTTCCTTGTTCTTTCCACCTTCCCTCACTCCTTCCCATTCCACATTCTATCGTGCACCTTAGGAGAGACGGCTAGGTGCAACGATGATAGAGGTCGGTGAAGTATAGGCAGCACAGGAAGGAGGTCATCATGGGGTCGATGAGCGACGATAAGAAGAAGGCGCACGGCGGTGTCACCCGACCTAGTGCGGTGGTGACCTAGATCGGGATGGGGACAGTGACAACAGGCTCCATTGGCTTCTAGGCTAGGTGGAGGCAGTGGGAGCTTTGTACGTGGAGCCTTATGTCTAGGGAGACTGATGAGCAAACCATTGTAGTGGTGACACTCGCACGGGCCAACTTGGATGAGTGTGGCAATGGCCTCAACCAAGGTAGGGTGGTAGTGAAGTGCAAGTAGAGTCCCAAGACAAGTGATGGCGGTGGAAGTTTAGATGATGGTGGTTGGGCCTAAGGCGGCCTATGGCCAAGTGGCAAGAAGGCGGAGGAGAGTGCATAAAACATGGCCAGTGGTAAGAAATCAAGGCTGGGAGGTAAAGGTGGTTTAGGTAGTGGATGGTGGTGAGCCAAAAAGGGGAGGTGGCTCGATTAAGATGGCAGTGGTGAGTAGAGAGCTAGTTGGAATGGCGGAGTTAGGGTAAAGAGAGCGGCTAGGAGGCAGAGGTGGCTCAGGAAATTGGCGGCTGGCCATTTGTGCGAAAGGAGAGAGAAGAAGGGGATCAATGCCTTCTTATAGGCTTGGTGCGACGTGTGGTACCATGGGCTAGCAGCGAGGCAGCTATGGCTAATGGAAGTAGCAGGGCATCATAGGAGAGTGAGGACAACGATGGCATCACAACCAAATGATGTACAGGAAGGAGAGGACGAGTGGTGATAGGGATGGATGCTATCGGAGAGTGAGCTCCTCTAGTGGGGAATCAATTGACCTCCTTTTGTGAGTTCAATCTAGGGAATGAGTGTGCTAGATGGGAGTCGATGCGGTGGTAAATGAGATGAAATCAATTATATAGGTTTAGGTTGTGCAGGGCGTAATATCCTACTCATATGGTGTTCTTGGTTTGCTCTTTATTGTGAATCTAAGCTATAAGGATTACTGTTTTTTGGTTAGGAACACCCCTCTCAAAGACCTTGGCTCTCCCTTATAGTCAATAGGGAATACAATAATGATTGGATGCTAGAATTTGGACCCCCAACACCTAGATGTTAGGCATGAGAAGTCTTATCGCTTGTTGACGAGTGGATCCGGACATTGGCTCCGGTGAACCCCTCTTGAGGCCACATTGTAACAATGCATGTCAATCCACCACGTGTCTTGCATGGCTATAGGAGGCTTGAAATGCAAGCCTAGAGTCTTGTTCCTGATAGCAGGGCCTACTTGTTGACCTTAAGTGGTAAGACGTGCGAAAAAGAAGGTGGGCCCTATCGGGTGGCATGGTAATCAACTACGCTGCTTGACAGTCCATGCCCTCTTTATGTAGGGGTGATGATAGCATACGTGATAATCATACAAGCATCATCCTGTCACCCCATCGTCCTGATCGCACGTCAGGTAGATATGTGTCTTATCGCATTTAATGAGAAGCTCACGTGTGGATGAGTGCAGCCATCCCGTCATGATAAATGTGCAGCTACTATCCCTGAGCCGCTTAGGGATACCAAGCTCGGGGGTAGGAAAAAAGCATTCCTTGTGCTTGGAATTTAGCATGTGGTCCTATGGAAAACCCTGAGCTTAGCCCTACCTGGGAGCGAGCTCAGGTTCTTATTCCACTTCTCTCTAGGTGTATAATAGGTATTTTGGAGCCGATTGATGCTTATGTTGGCCTTTTGACCTAATGACATGTCAATAGACACCCTGAGTAGCCGATGGTAGAGACCCCAGTCTCCACTTTACCGACAAACACGAAGTTGGCTTTCGGCGTGGGTGATAGACTCAAAGCCACACACACGACATGATGACTCGGTGGACCGAGCACATCTGTGGTGGCTATGGCACAGGGTGGAGTTAAAAGAGGCGAGCCGAGCAAGGTGTCATGCAAAGAGGGCCGAGATGGCGTCAATGACTTGACATGGGGCCGCATGACGAGTCAATTTCAGCCAGCCTAATTAACAGCTGCGCTGATGCCCATGATAGCATGTCGCTATGCAGTATATGGTGAGGCGTGGAAGTTGCCAAGGGGGCTGCATGGCCAACGGGTAATGTGGGCAGTTGGTGTGAACTTCATTGAGGTGACACGCTGGTGAACGAGCTCGAGCGTGAAGCACATGAAGTAGTGCAGTGAGGCATGTGTCGCGGTGGCATGCTAGAGCATGATGCATGTGGTGCGGCATTTTCCTAAACAAGTACCGAGCATGTTGGGCTAGTGCAAGGAGAAAGACAAGCCGCGTGGGATCGAGCAGCATTGCTGGGTAGTGGCTACGGTGTGGGATGTTGGGCTGCTATGGTGGTTGGGCCAGAGAGAGGAAGATGGTGGATTGGGTTGCTATGGTAGTTGGGCCAGAAAGACTGAGGTCCACGCAGAAAGAAGAGGGGAGGGGCAGTTGGATTGGCGAAGCCGAAGCCTAGGCATGGGTGGAGTAACAGAAAGAGGGAGTGAAGTTGGGTTGCACGATGGAAAAAAAAAACTAATTGCGTAATGACTTTTGTTTATTTCCTATACTTTATTTGCATATGTATTGAGAGTATTCAAAATATGATTTTGTATTTGAATTTTAAGTTTGAACTCCTCATTGTTCCATGAATACAATGAAACATAATAAAGTGGGTGTTCAAATGTTTTTGAATTAGATTTGATATTTTGGAGGATTTAGATGGGCAAAGATTAAGAGAGAGTTTTGAAAATGGGCTTGCTTTTATTTTGTAAAATACCTCCTTGAAAGATATTAATTCATAATTATGGTTCTTAAATAAATTTTAATTTGAATTTAGAACTTGGATGTATTTGAACAGATTTGTAGAGATAGGAAAGAGGATGGTGAAGGAAGAAAATTTTCAAGAAAATTTTGTAATAAAGTTTTAGTATTTGAATTTCAAAGAAGTCAAGTATGGTCATTTGGTTAAGATTTTAACATTTGAGATGAAGTTTGGCTCTTGAACTAATTTGAATTAATTTCAAAAGGGATGGATCAAGGGGATTTCAATTTGATTTATTTTTAATGACAAATCAATATATTGAAGGATTCTTTGCATCTAGGCATTCTCTAGTTTGAATGAGTTTTGATATATAAATTTTTGATAAAGTCTTTAGTGATTTAGGACGTAATTTGAAAAAAAAATGAATACGAGGACTTAGTATTTGGGGGAGGATTTTTGGATAAAAGTTTTTTAGTGGACCAAATTAATAGGGAAGAAAGAGGTTTGATTAAGATAAGAATGAAATCTTAGCTGAAGTAAAGATACGAACCGAATACGTGGATTTGACTGAATTTTAGATATGAGAGAGTTTTGAATAAATTTTTGGAACAGTTTAATTTAGGAAGAGACTCAAACCATCAAAATTTGAATCCTAAGAATTTAAATTACAAGGAAATAGTTGGGCAAGGTCTAGAGTTTACAGGATTGATTTAATTGAGATCTCAATTATTAAAATGACAAAAATGCCGTTTCCCAAAGTTCAGAATTTTGCTGTTTGAAACTTTATTCATTCAAGTACCGTACTATGCATTACTTCCCTTAACAAAAGCTAATCCCTTGATGATTTGTTTGTACTTTTCGTATCAGTTTGACCTCAAATCACTTCGTCAGATTAGCTCGCCAACAATGATCAATATGGTTGAGTGTCAAGTAGGTCCTTACAAAGGTTTGTTCTAACTACCCTATCAGACTAATCCTCACGCAATCACGGGTGCCAATATGCCATGCAGATCTCAAAGGGACATATTTGGACCTGTTCCAAGAAAGTAGGACGCAAATGCAATACAGTTTGATGAAGCAAATGCAATACGGTTTGGAGTTGGGTGAATCACCAGTCGAATAATCTGAAGTTCTAGACTGAATTCCACAGGTCAGAAATTGGCTTCAGTTGATTTGCTTGACGGATTCGTGGCCTTTTTATTGAGCTGCTACCATATTGCACTTTCCCTGTTTTAACTATTTTTGGATAATGAAAAGCAAACTCAGTCAATTATATCAACCAATTACATTGAAGTATTACAATTGTACCAAGACTCTCTACTTTAACTATTTCACATTTTTTTATTGGTAACTGTTTGAATGGTTCAGCAAAGTAATGCTCCATTTTTCTGGTGTTTTGACAGTGATTAGTGAAACTTAAAAAGGCAAAGCATTATATGTACAGGATTACAAGATTGACAAATCTTCAAGTAACCTCATGGTGACAGTGAAATGGTGCTACTCTAACCAACTCTATTAATAGGCTTTTAAATAGCTTAGTACTAATTGTATAATATTGGATTAGTGGATTCTAGAAAACATATTCTAATACCAGTCTTGTAAAATATGTACCTATAAATATAAATATAGAGTATTGTTATTATTGATTTTGTCTCCTGTGTTTTTCTCTCCCTATTTTAGAAATGTTTTTCATATTAAAATTCGTATATATTTTTTGAAATATTTTTATCTAATAAATGGTATTAGAGCATTAGAGATTCGGTTTTTGTATCTACGCTATGGTTAGCTCCATCGGGTTCATCGTTGATCTGCCGATTCAATCAGATGAGAGCAGTTTGCTGCCTGGCTACCATCGTATTCATCTCATTGAATTGTCCGAGTCGATATATTTAGAGATCGATCCAGCTGAAGAAGCATTTATCGTCTCGTCGATTGATCTGTTCGGCGAGAATGATTTTGGTGCTAGCGTATCATCTAGTCGTTCGTAGATTCAGACTCTGCTTTAAGGAGCAAATCCAAGGTGAAGACCATCGGCGTCTGCGTTCTCCATTACAGGAAAAGGCTAAACTATGCATGCGCCCCGAGGTAAAATGAGATCATTTTGTTGTGAACAGATCAATTGGGGAAAAAAAAAAGAAACTGCTCCACGCACATGCAATTTGTACCATGAGATTTATCATCTTTGCTTCAGTCACCCGCAAGTGCACCAGGAAGCTTTCCTATCATATTTTTCATCTATAATTTATTCTCCAATATGTCAACATCAAAAAGTTCAATGGCAAAATCAGTTTTAACATAGATTCAGATAAAAGTTATTCTTACACAAGTTATATTCGCAAGGCATTGGATAAACCAATGGGTATGATAAATAGGAAAAATTAGATAAAAAGTATTATCTGCTATACAACTCAACTTATCTACCGATATTTTATATGAAGTTATTAATAAGACATCCGCATCTTTATTGTAGACAAAATTAGTGACCCTATACATAAAGAAAAGTCTCTAAAAATGCACTGCAAGTAACATAGGTACACAATTCTTATGGCAGAAGTTACTTATATCCAATATCATTAGTTTAATTTGCTTGTTATTGATCTTCAGGACTTAGATGTGAAAATTGATGATGAAGATAAAACTATTTTACTGTATGTCTTTTTCCTTGCTACCTTAGAAATTATGCTTTATGGCAATCATGATTTCTTAGTTTTGATAATGTTAAATTAAATTTATTATCTAAGGAGAAATTTGATATTAATTGTTGTTTTGAAGTTAAGTCTAAGGGTTTAATAGTTAGAGATAGATCAATTCAAAAGAATTGATTCTTCTATATCAAAGTTTTAGATCTACATCAAGATAATAAATCTAGATTATTTTACCGTTATTGAAAAAAAAAACAAATCATGATTGCTTCAAATTAAAAAGAAAGGGATAAAGGAATAAAAAAACAAATCATGATTGCTTCAAATTAAAAAGAAAGGGATAAAGGAATAAAAATCAAAAGGAAAAATCTATTGAGTCTAATTTTGTTGCCAATGATTCTAAGGGAGATGTCAATATAAAGAGTGATTTTCTACCTATAAATCTGTTGATACTAATGAAGTTGTTATTGATGATGAATCTTTACTTGAAATTATTAGAATTAGTTCTGTTTAAATCAAGAGACATGATGGTGTTATTAGGACTCTTTCAAATATTCATCATGTTCATAAAATAAAAAGAAATCTTATTTCTTAGGCACTCTTGATTCATTAGGATATAAATATGTCTGTGACAATAGTGTTCTTAAGCCTTGTTGTTTTAAGAAAGGCCATTTAAACAATATTGGTAAACTTGATTTCTTTGACTATTGTATTTTTGGCAAACAAAAGAGGGATAGTTTTACTACCGCTACTCATCAAACCGAAGAAATTCTTGATTATATTCATTATGATCTTTAGGGCAAGTCTAAGTGTCATTAGTGAATGTGAATACTTCATTACATTCATAGTTGATTTTTCTCATTTTAGATTTATTTATTGAAACATAAAGATGAATCTCTTTCAATGTTTCAGAAGTGAAAATTTTTGATGAAAAATCAAAATGGCAAAAAAAATAAAGAATAGTAGAACTGATAATGGATTAGAATTTTGCAGTGTTGAGTTTGATAATTTTTGTGCTAATCATAGTATTGCAAGATATTTGACTATTTTAGTAACTTCTCAGCAAAAAGGTATGGCAGAGTGTATGGATCACACTTTTCTAGAAAAAGCATGTTGCATGCTTTCAAATGTAGCCTATGAAATATGCGTATTTTATGAGCTGAAACTATTTATAAAACTTGTTATTTAATTAATCATTCTTTAAATTTTACCATTAATTTTTAGATTTTAGAAGAAGTTTGATGAAGTAAACTAGTTAATTATTCTGATTTGAGAACTTTTAGTTGTTTTGCTTATGCTCATATTAGCATTGGAAAATTAGAGGATAGAGCAAGAAAATACATATTTGTTCATTATGGTTATAGTGTCAAAGTATATTATTTATGATGTTCTGATACTCACAAATTGATCATTGATGTCACTTTTCGTAAAAAAGTTTTTCTCTCTTCAGGTGTGTTAATTTACCCACGATTGAATCTAAAACTAATGAAGCTGTTGCAAGAGATGTAGAGTTTGAGGTGGTTTCGCCTACTATTGATTCGGATTATTTAGTCACTTCTGCTACACAACAAGTTACTACCAGTACACAATAACTAATAAGTTTCTGGTTCATACTGTTCTGATAATAATGATTAATGTATTTGATAATAATGATTAATGTATTACTCGATATAGAACTTGAAAAAAATATTTAGTTGTCTATTAGAAATCGTAACACTGATGATATGGCTTGTTATACTCTTCTTACTGCACAAGATATCACTGATATTGTTGAACATATCTCATATGAAAATTTTAAGTGGTTGATAATTATGAATGAATAAATTAAGAGCCATAATAAAAATCATACATAGGCTTCCAACAACTAAAAAGTCATTAATACAAATGGATTAAAGTACAAATAGATTTATAAAAAGAAAGAAGATATTTCAGGAGTTAAACAAGAAATGTATTTTTGGAGTGGAACTTGCAAAATTGAAAGCTCGTCTAATGGTGAAAGGTTTTGACCAAAGGGAAGGTATTGACTTCAATGAATTTTTCTTTTCTATTGTATGTCATTCTTCTATTCAGGTGATGCTTAATTTTATTGCTTTTTTTTACTATGATTAGAGCAACTTGATGTTAAAATTGTTTTCTTACATGGAGATTTAGAAGAGGAGATTTTTATGACATAACCTAAAGTTTTTTCTGTTTCTAGAAAAAAGCATTTAGTTTGTTATCTAAATAAATCTCTTTATGCTCTAAAATAAGCTCCTAGTGTTTGATTCTTTTATGATTGCACAACAATATTAATGAAGCAATTATGATAGTTGTATTTATTTTAAATAATTTTCTAATAGATTTTTTTGTGTATTTATTTCTTAATGTCCATTATATATTATAAATTTGAGATAAAATATCTTCCTCCAAAGAAGCGTGACCGTAAGGCTAGTAATCTATTTCTATCTAAAAAAAGTTGCATTGAGAAGTTATTTGACAAATTTAATATTAATAATTGTAAGCGAGTTTCTACACATTTTACTTCGCACTTTAAATTATTTTTAAATCAATATCACAACCACACCGATATGATTATGTGTCACTCTCAAATATATTGTTTAAACTTGGTAGGTATTTATGCATATATTTATAAGGGTTTTTAGTTAATGGGGTTTATTGTATTATGACTTTAATTTCTAGTCCTAGTCGAACAATAGTATTAGATATACATATAAATACCATTATTAATTATTTTTATTTTTTATATTAAAGAGATTTTTAATATTAAAATTTATGTCTCTTTTTATCTATTTTTATCTAACAGGATAATATTGGACCAGTGGCCAAGAATCGTGGAAATCGTGCTTATATCGAGGTTTCCATATGCTATATTTCACATGGTCTGGGACCAAAGACATAATAGAGCTGCCACCTTCCCCACACTATACCTGACAATGCCAAATGGACTGAAATTGGCACATGGATTGGTTTAGCTTTTTATGGCATTTGGAAAAAAGATTATAATCAGACTAACTCAAGAAGTGGGAAAATTGAGAACATTATAACTCAGCAAGAAAAAAGAAACCAATGAATAACTCAGTAAAAGTGAAGACCCCGGCAAAATCAGCTTGCAGAATTCGTTAAGAGCTTCAGTTTTCAATAGCAGCTTACCTTTGGTTGGTCTACAACTTAGAAGTTAATTGATGTGTAAACGCACAAGATTCGTCAAGAGAAACTGTTGAGCTACTTAATACTAGAAAATTCAGCTTAAGTGCACCATTTGGAAGATTTCTGAAAGAGAAGAGACCAAGAAACAGGAGGCACACTGACGTCTGACAAGAGAAAGCTGGTAAACTAACCCCATGAACATCTTAAAAAGCAATATTTCCTTGATATTTCAGAAGAATTTGAAATGAAGGAAAGAGTCCAGTTTGGCACTTTGAAAGTGATTAGCTGCCTTTCACCTCAAAAATTCAGCAGCTAGCGATCGTTTTCCTTTTGGCTGCTCTGAAACAACTTACTAATGTTGAAATTTAAGATGATAAACAGAAAACAGCAACAAGAAGAAACAAGATTGGTGGACCATTTATTTTGTTTCTGATGCTTAATTACTCACATTTTATTGAGGAAAGATCAGAGCTAACAAATTTTTTTTCATAGATAGTAGTAGAAGAGATAAGCTACCTACATGTCCTCGGATTTGAATCACGCAAGAAGAAATCAAGAAATGGCCAGTACCGACCGACAGATTGAAACAATAGCCAGGAAAACAGGTGAGCTACTTGTTATAAGTTGCTATGCCCTACTAAATTTTGTTAGTACTTTTGGTCCCTGGGGCCACTTCTGAATAAGAGACGGGAAATGATTAAGCGTGGCATGAATGAATTACCTTTCGCTAGTACTCGTACACTTGAGGCTGACAGGTGACCAGCAAATCAATCGGGCCCAAGTATTTGCAGATACAGTACTCCTAGTACGTCGTAGCAATTGCATAATTCTTGTCAGTGAAATTCAGTTAACTGAATGACCAACTGTTCTCCCTGTCATAATTCTGATCATTTTTTGCATGCTGTTGAAGCTTTTTTTTTTTTTGCGAAGAGAAGAAAAAAGAAATCTTGGATTAATGTTGAGGCATTATGGAAACTGGAAGCGAGATGGACTGATGAAGTGATCCATTCTGAATCATCTTCATAAACAAATACAGCTATAGCTATTGCCATTTTGCCATCTCTCTGATACAGGCGAATTTTCCGGTAAGTCGCAAGAACAAACGAATCTAACGCGTTGCTCGCGTGCAAATCGCGGCAGGTAGCAGCAGCGAAGTGCATTTTGATTTTGATTTTTCAGCTGCTGTTCTGGTCGACGAGCACGTGCACGGTGGCGGACACGGCGGCGTCGGTGGCGATGACCACCTGGTTGCCGGAGACGTTCCGGAGCGCGTGCCCCGGGAACGCGTGGCCGGCGACCAGCGAGTACTGCACGTGCTCGATCCTGTCCGGGAACAGCAGCACCGGCGAGAAGTCCACCGTCCACGAGCTCCCGTTCCCCTCCGCCGTCGCGTGCGCCGACGTCGACCTCACCGTCATCCCCATAGCCGCGTTCTGCGCCACGTACACCTGCTCCACCGTCGCGAACTTGCCGTCGAGCTGCACGATGTCCACGCCCTTCCCCCTCCCGTTGAACAGGTTGCCGACGATCTGGACCCCCCTCGCCACGCCCTTGACGGCCTTGAGCACGACGTTGGCGTCGCCGAGGAAGAAGGAGCTCGAGACGTGGAGCAGCACTGGGTCCTCGGCGACGATGCCGGTGTAGTCCATGTAGCAGTTGGTGACCCACGTCTGCGTCAGCCCGGGCACCTTGAGGTAGATCCCCGTGCCGCCGAACCCGGTCGCCTTGTTGTAGCAGTGCACGCCGGAGATGGAGTTGGCGCCGCCGGTGACCATGATCCCGGTCGCCGCCGAGAACACCACCACGTCGGACACCGAGTTGTCGTTGCCGTCGAGGCGGATGCCCGTCCCCGTGAAGCCCCTCTCGCCGGGGTCGCCGCCGGCGGTCATGTGCTGACCGAGGAACGTGTTGCGGATGAACGTCTCGTGGCCGCCGCTCACCGCGACGCCGTCCGTCGCGAAGTGGACGACGTAGCAGTTGTCGACGCCGACGCGGAGCGAGTCCACCACCTGCACCCCGCCGCCGCGGTAGTTGCAATCCAGCATCAGGTCACGCAGTGTCACGTACTCGTAGTAGTAGCTCATCGCCGGCGAGCTCCCGCCGCCGCCGGCCGCCTTCGCCGACAGCTCGATCAGGTAACGGTCGGTCGGGAAGTCATCCGCCGCCCGCAGCGACCCACTGTGAATCTGCCACGTGTACATACACGCTCAATGGGGCCCAAATGGCATGACACGTCGATGCATCTGACGTGGCAATGACGTGTGGTACTGACCTTGAAGTTGCCGCCGCCGGAGGCGGGAAGGGAGAGGGGGCCCTTGAGGAGGTAGGAGCCGCCGTCGAGGTGGATCTCGGCGCCGCCGAGGTCGGGGATGCCGCCGGTCATGGTGGCGTTGGACGGGCGGCGGAAGGCGTCGGCGATGGCACTGTTGATCGCCGCCGTAGCGTCGGCGCCGCCGGTCGGGTCGGCGCCGTAGTCCGTCACGTGGTACACCCGCGACGAGCTCGCCGCCGTAGACTGCAACACACGCGCACACGCACGCGTGTGCCATGTCAGACGTGACAGCACCGGTAAAAAAGTTCAAAGTTTGGTCGGCACGAGTAGCCGCGAAGCTTTTGATTTTTTTTTGTCCTTTTTTTGTGTGGGGGCAGTTACTATTACTGCTGCTACCTGTCATTACCTGCTACTCCTACCGAACATGGTGGAAAGTGAGAAGGATTTTCTGAGGAGAAAACTTTAATTTCTTCGCTGCCGTGTAAGCATTTCATGGTACATTGGTATGGCACCTAACGTTCTTGACGAAATTGTGGGAAAATTGGGTGATTTTTTCCATGGTTGATGACGAATGCAGTCAAAATACAACGCCCTTAAATAGATGAAACGACATTTGCTGCAGTCTTGCGCGTGGGCATGACAAAAAAGTAAAAAAAATGTCTCTTTTTTTGCTGATGCATGAGCTAATGTGTTGGACATGTGAATACACACAGATTATGAAAGGCATTTCTTTGATGACTGATGATGATGACCAGATCACTTTAAGAGCGTGGACAGAGACTTTGGGCCGACGAATGACGGAGAGAAGTTTGGAAAAGCTTCTTTATTTGGGTAATAAAACTGCTCATTTTATTGCAAAAAGGCAAATGAAATGTGTCATGCTAGTGCAAAGCAGGACATTGTTAGTGCGAAGCAAACCGACACAATTATATATCTCTCTCTCCATGCTGTTCTTGAAAATGATGATTTTACTAGCTTTGGCCCCGTTTAATGCAGTAATTAAATTGCAACAGGTACGCAGCACAACAAATGCTCCCCAACAAAATGAAGCAACTGCTCATTAATAAACTTTATTTTTTGCAGCAGAGAACTGCAAGCCTGGAAGCAGCAGAAACAGGAGCTTTGCAATTAATAACCGAAACAACGCAATTAACACAGGAATGGAAGCAGGAAGCCATGAATGGAGTAGTTAACTATACTGACCGTTGCTAAATCCCTCCTAGCGCCGAAGGAAGATCTGACGCTCTCCATCCTCTTCATCGCGAGATCCATGTACCGCCGCTCGCCGGCGACCGCGAGGGCACCAACTCCACCGTGGCCGTGAGCCCACGCCCTCGCGCCGCTCGCCAATGCAAGAAGCAGAGCCGCAAGAACCACCAGCAAACCACCTCCTCTTCTTCTCGCAGCCTCCATGCTCTCTCACCCTTTCTTGGACCTTGGCACCTCCTCTACTACAGCATCAATGGCGTCCAACAACTCTATCTCTTTCTCTCTCTAGGCTGAAATGGCATAGAGAAGAGAGAGAGAGAGAGAGGAGGGTAGATTTGTGTATGTGTGGCAGAAATATATAGGTGTAGTAAGCTTCGTGTGCGAGAGATCGAGAGATGTTGGCTGCCGCGCGAGCGCGATGGTTACAAGGAAGAAGGATGGTGGAAGACGAAGTGGCATCGCTTTGTGTGTGCATCGCCTTTGTAACGGGAGGATATCATCAGGGAGAGTAAAGGCAAAAGTGCAAAGCTTTTCGATGGTTGACGAGTCCATTCAATGAACGGGTCTTGTTGCATCATTGGACTCGTTGCATATTGGCAACATTGCATGCCAGTAGCAGTGGCCATGCCATTGAATATGAAGACAAAAAAAAGTTCTGTGTTTTTTGTTCTGTTTTTGTGCGACTAGCTGTCATACAGAAGCTCTGATGGCTGTTCAGATAATTACTAAAATATTTCACTGAAACACCTTGCGTTAAAGCTGAAAAACTTCAGTTGTATACAAGTTTTTGCATTTCTTCAGCTAAAAAAATCATTTGCGTCTCTTTTTACCACTATACAAAGCATGTGGAAATTCAGATAGATCCGCTTGCCAGCGCCTATTTTCTGGGGTGTAACAGAGTGTCAGAGCTAATCATATATTCCAACAAATCACCGGTCAGTAGTATATAAACAAACTCTAAAAATTATCATGAGATTTATACAGAAAAAAATTATAAGGAAATCTAGGAGATGGACCATAATATATATTTATATATAATTATTATATAGATAGATTATTATATTAACGGATAATATATTAAGTTTTAAAGACAGTAGTTAGCTATACGATAAAACTTGCTCTTATAATCACTCCAAATTACATAGCACTTTTTACCAAAGTAACTCCTAAGCTCTCATAGCATGATGGTGGTCGGTTAATAAAGCAATCAAGTTGATTTGATCATTAGGGCTAGTGTGTTGTGTGCATTCTATCTGTTGGTTAAGAGATGACTATAAACTAAAATAGTTTATTAGTAATAAAAAATAGTTTAAGTAAAACTTATATATATATATATTTATATCCTTAGCGGCTTAAAACCTAATATAAAAACAAATTATAAAATTAAAAATTAAGTTCTATAAGTGGAAGAAATTCAGAATGCCATCCATCATCCATGGGTATGTGGAGTGGGTGCATCTTGGTGTGTCAGCGTTATTTAATCGAATCGAAGGAAGCTAGTAACTGCAAAGTTGCTTTGTTGCGTGGGTATTCTTTTCTCCTCTTATAATTTGATCCTCTCCTCTCCTGCTAATCTTTCTTGCCTTCATGCATGATGCTTTTGGTGGCCTAGCATTGCTTTGCTTTCACCACCTTTCTTCCTTTCCTTTCCCTTGGTGCTCTCCTTTGCTGATCTTTTCTTTGCCTACTGTTCTTGCATCCATGCTCAAGATGCTCCAAGATTTTTTTTAAGCGAACTTGATCCATTGTGTTGGTCACTTGATAAGAGGTATAGTTGATACTCTATTGGTGCAACAAGGCATTTTGATATGTTCTGATATTCTCTACCTTTCGACGAAAGAAAGAAGATGGAAGGAAAGAGAAGGGGCATTTTCCCTTTTTCTCTGAACTTGTCCCAACTAATCTGAATAACTTGATCTTTACACTTGGAAGGTGGTCTGTACAATGATATCTGCAAAGCAGGAGGCAGAAGCGTATCATGAAAAAGAAGTAATGCTCGCTATCTTGCACGCACACACCGTGCGCGGCACACTGTCAAATTCATGGAGCCTAAAAAAATTTTCAGTTCCAAGATCAAGTGGAGTGAGACTTGCAGAGAAGTTGGGTTTTTTTTTTTTTGGCATCCTACACACATGGAAATATTGGATGGAAGGTTGGAAAGCACTCCCAAAGGTTGAGGATAGAGAAAATTACAGGAGAATGGTGAACTCTTTACAAGAAGCTTCCTGCAGCACAGTGCAACGTAGGAGTAAGGTAATGCTAAGCATGTGCAAATATTTTCGTTCAAAAAGAAAAAAAGAACATGTGCGAAGATCGATTCAAGCATACGCAAGAATTCCAGAGAAGAAAAACAATACTGGCTCATGCCGTGCATGAGTTGACAGTAAAAAATCTGGGTAGTTGATCAGCCACAGGGCCAAGAGCCCAAGAGAGTGCCGGTGAGACCAAACGAGAGGGCAAAAAAGGATCTTGGAATTTGGGATAGAAACTTGGACGGACAAGTCACAAGCGTAGCTGTCCCCGAAGTATCTGTGATTTGTACGCGACAAGAGCGGAGGAGAGAGACCGGCTCTTGCCGGAGCTTACCTGACACTGGCTCTGTCTTGACGCCGGCGACGTACCAACTCCTCTCCGTTGGTACCACCTGTGTCAATTATATCTAAGTAGTATCCTCTGTTGCCTCCCAGGTGGTAACAGCAGTACAGAACGCGTGCCTCCCATCTGCTGCAGCACCGTCTCACTTTCGCCGGCGATTAGTATCTACACAGCGTAAAAACACATTTAGTTTCTTAGTCACGTATTCAGAACTAATCGAAGTAAGTACTACTAATACTTACACTTGGAAAACAATACGGTGTCTGACTGAAAGGCACGCAACCCCTGATTAATTAGGCGAGCAACCACGCAGAAAAGTCGTTTCCTGGTTTCAGGGGTAGTAGTTATTTTGACAGCTAACCTGACTGATTGTTCTCATGTATTCCAACACTAATAAATGAGACAGTACTTAGATCAGTATAATTCCGGTACGTCTGCTTGTTAACTGTCCCACACCTTCCGACGCAAAGCAAACTTTGACAGCGACTCACATGCATGCTGAACTCCCGAGGAATCGGCAATCCCATCTATTGCCAACGTTAGTAATAGCACTGCATCGATCATTTGACTGAAACTGGTGGCAGCTAGTACTTTGTTTGTTGAATTCAGTGTGGTCCAACTGGTTTGTCGATATGCCCGATAATACTAATGTCCTGGGGGACTTGTCACTTGACTGGGTATGGCTGGTTTTCAGGCTGGCAACAACAACTTTGAGCCCAGGATGACCGGGGCATCCAGCCATGTAAGATAGCCCAAGCTGGCTGGGTCGATAACGCTTTTCTCTATTGAAGAAATAGGAAATAAAGAGTAGGAGGGCGAATACAGAGCTGCGAAGTGCAACCCAATCCTTTTCTGCTTGCAAACAAAATCCAATGGAAACGTGGCTCACCAGCCTGGCCATGATGCGTATGTACCCCCTCCAATGCCAGTTCGTTTGTGAGGTAGGACTGAAAATTTGAACGGCACGGAAAGCAACAAAAATTATTAGCATATAATTAATTAAGTATTAAAAATAGGTTTATTTGACTTTTTAAAGTAACATTTATATAAAAAGTGTTTGTAATTTTTTTACACAAAACACATCGTTTATCAGTTTAAAAAACGTACTCACCATAAACAAGAAGAAATAAGAAATGCTGTGTCAAACTCAGCCTAATTCTTTTTGGGTTTGTCTTTAAGTTAATTTTTTTCAATTTTTACCTAATTTATTGAAAAATATTATAATATTTTCAACACAGACATATAATAAAAAATCATTCAACAGTAGATTTAATTAAACAAATTTAGTATTGTAGATGTTGCTACGTTTTTATATAAACTTAAAAACTTCATTAAATTTTAAGAAGTTTAATTTATAACCAATTCATAACACAAAGGGAGTGGAAACGAGAGGGTCACATCGGCCACTAGTGGGCACCGGGCAGTGGTGGGCTTCGTTGCAAGCACATGGCGCTGTTGCATGACTTGATGAATGGGAAGCGAAAGAGCGGTACACTGTCACTGTCCTCCTGCAGATGAGCCGAGTGTGCAGTGAGGAGCGTTACACCGTGTCGCTGTCCTGCAGATGAGATGAGTGTGCAGGGAAGAGGATTACACTGTGTCGATGTCCTGCAAATGAATCAAAGCGTAGAGCCACTAGTCGGCCTAACACAGGTCGCTCTTACGGCAATGCCGGATGCCAGGTGCAGCACAAACCCAGACGATGGCTCACTTCACATCCCTCTGAGCTTTAGGCTGTCCCTTGAATCATGACAGCAGGACAGTGTACCACCCAGCAATTCACAGATCGGCTGATCTACCGCTGCAGCATCATGCAAAGCTGCATTAGCAAAAGGGTTTCATTCTGTCCCGTGAATCATTAATGGACATACTCCAGCATCTGACATCAAGAGGAACTTCATCCATATACAGTGTGAACTTTATCTATACAGTGTTCCATTCTGCACAACCTTGATTGGCCAGATATTTCCTGAAGAAATTCACGAGGCAAAGCAAAGGGTGAACTTTTATCGGTCAAGTCAAGTGCACAATCATATGGATCGTTGTATCGTTTATAAATCCTGCGAACTAGGATAGCATTGCTGGCTCACCTCCACTACGCCGCGGTTGGCTGGCCGGCCGGCTCAGTGGTCCTTCGGCTGTTCGTGTACAAGAAAATAGCCGGTTTGCCTATCCACTATGATGTCTTTGCGGTGTGTCGCGTCACCTTCTCCCTCTCTTTTCTCACTGCTGCATACGTCAACCATCAGCCGGACCAGAGGTCAGCGAGGAACAAGGGCACCCCTGCTTGAAAATTTGAAAACTAGGATATAAATGAATTCTTTTTGATGAACATGAATATAAATGAATGGTCTGTATTAACAAGCACTTCAAAAAAAAAAATGTCACTTCTGACTATCAGAAACAGGTGCAAGGAAAAAGGAAAACATGATAGTCTTAGGTTGATATGTAGTAGTAGTGATTAGTGAAGGAAATATGCAGAATCTTGCGTATATTCTTGCAAACAGTGCATAAGTTCTTGTCAACAGTAGAACCACAAGTGTAGATCTCGAGGCCCACCCGTAAGGGCAACATATACTCCTACTTTTCAAGTCACTTCTTACTTGCATGCACACATCAATCGATAAGCCACCAATGGTGAAGCACAATTGTACCTAAAGCTAATTGAAGGGCAAATGGGATGAGCATACCAATCTAACATGTCCGATGGTAAGTTCATCATGAGCCGTCTAATCAATGCAGATTGCACATTCAGGACTCGGTGGCAGGTTGGCAGCAGCTGATTTGCTTGATTCAGATTGACAGCTCAATGCGAAATTATTGTGTTCGAACCATCAGATTTGCACCTGTACATCTTCCAATTCAATAAGAATAATAATGTTAATTAGAAATCTTAATAGATGAAGTAGGGTGACAATAGAAGGTAAAAAAATAAATCTGAATTAACAAATTAAAATATCAAGGATGGTTCAGTGGTAGGAGCAGGGGTGCCACGCATTCATTCAAATGAGAAGCTTGCATTTAGGACCACCAAATTTCTTTGGTTTGTGTTGTCGTGCGCGTGATCAGCTGTACTCCTAAAAAAGACATTGTTTCAAACTAACTTTCATCGCTCTAATAGATAATACCCCATAGTGTCCTTGTAGAACACCGAACCGGTCACATAGCATATAGGTCCAGCTTCCCATCCTTCTTAAAATCGAACATACTTAGATATGTACCTAAGTCATTAAAAATCATATATTAGTTTTAGAATCTATGTGATTTCCTTTCTTGGGATTATTGAGCTAGACACTAGCTAGCTCCCTTGCAAACAAGATAACATTGTTGATCCTTGTTCATGTGTCAACCCAGAACAATGGCACCAGCAACGACTAGCAAGCATGCAAAGAACCTGGGAAAAATTGATGAAGCAGAAGTGTATCCATGTTGGGCAAGGATCACTGGCACATCAGCTTGCTTTTTTATCAGAACTCATCTTTCACCTCACCATCGGTCCCTCCTTATTCAATGGCTCATGTTCACTATGTACAAATATTCCTCACTGTATCCTTCCCCTTTCAACTTTGGTTGTGAGACAAAGGTTAGTGGAACTACCTCTCAAAAAAAGTTTAGTGGAACTATCTTACGACATAATGATGTGATTGAAGCTAGCCAATTGGCAGTTAAAGGGCCAAACCCCCGTGCATTGCATGCATTTTGTTCCAGTCGTACACTGGCTCACTGAATCACTGGGACATCCACTACTAATGTAGACTCCCCATCAGTTCCTCATGGTCCTGGATCAATCAGCTGGAGTTCACATGGTTTCGCTCATTCAACTCGGGTTTGACATTTGGAATCCAAAGGATGTTATTTGATCACTTAGGACTTGTTTGGATAAGTGTTGACTGTCCTAATCCCTTGATTGAGCAAAAGTTTTATTTCAGTTTCCTTCCAAACCTAAAAGAATTGCACATGATTGTATTGTATTCACAAAGGCCAAAGAAGCCCCAGAGAGTTTCAAATTTAGCATCTGGCATACTATAGCCTCTTGTAAGGGTTATCTGTTTAGTAATCCATCCGTTTCAAATTATTTATCATTCTAGCTTTATCCTAAGTTAAATATTTCTATTTTTAATCATCAATTAATAAAAAATTGAATAGTTTAACAATATGTAAATTATATATTATGAAAGTATTTTTCATGATGAATCTAAAACCATAAATCTTATGATGCTAAACTATACAGATTTTTAAAAATTAATGGTTAAAGATAGAAATGTTTGACTTGGGATAAAACTAGAATAACAAGTAATATGAAATATAGGGAATAGGGAGTACTTTATTTGAGTGCATATGTTGGAATTGCTATTTGACATTCCACTATGTGTGTCTTAAGATTACCATAAATGACAGGCTTAGCAACAGACATGAACTTCAACAGATGTTGACTGAAAAACAATACAAGGCCTGCCTAAGTGACTGAGATCACTAAATATACCAGTTGGGTTCAAGAGTATATGGTAAGCAGGAGGCTTTTCTGTTCATCCAACTCATGTTTTACAACAATAATGTTAGCCTAAAATCCAGCAATATGATGCCCAGGTTCATTGGGGTGTGCTGCGTTGTAACATGTACCATGGAGCAAAAGCAATATTGAATGTTTATTATTCCTTATTCAGACTGATACTGTTATTTATTTAATAAAAGGATTGGCTGAGGGATAGAAGATAATGGTAGCCTAAAATCCAGCAATAATCAGCTCAGGCTCATTCGGATGTGATGTGTTGTAACATGTGCCATGGAGCATAAGCTATCATTGAATATTAGCCATGATTTTTCTACATATTTTTTCATGTCAATTTTAATGCACAAGTCAAAAGTTTTATATGATTCCACCAAGTTTTTTAGTATGTATTTCCACATGATCTCTCTACAAACATATATATTGCCACTAGTTTACTCATCCCAGGCACACAACCGAACAGAAGTAAATTAACTTCCCTTAACTCTTAGATAAAAAAGGAAGCAAATTACCTTGAACCGGTCCAGCATGCCTCGTTACAAAGAACAATTAATCTGACTGATCACTCCAGAGTCAGTCACTCCACCAGTCCACCCCCTCAGTTCATGGCAAATTGCTCTGCTCATGAGCAATGACTAGACACAAACCAGACAACCTTTCCGTCTTCCTGCAAAATGACCTGCAAATTGCAACCAGTAAGAGTTTTCAATCTAACCATTGACCACATGGTGTCAACACTACACTTTAAGTATGGACCAGAAAAACTTCACCCCTCCTAATGGCATTCTCAGCTGCCCATAGCCAAACATACCATCATTCTATACACCCCTCATTTTGCTCAAGGTGAAAATAATCAGGTAATATCTACTGCAGACACGTTCATTGATAATCAGGAGATGAGCCAACATGGCATGCGGACATTAACACTGAGCTGGCAGATTTTTCAGATTCACACCACTAAGACTGATTACCATGGATGCAAACAAGTTTCACATGAGCCTAGGCTTGATCTACCTTTACCATGCCCTATGATACACCTGTCATTATAAAATAACTATTGACGTGTCTAAACCATGATTTAAAGGTTCTTGTTGGGTTTTAGCTCTACTCTACTACAACTTGTTTAAGACTAAAAAGCTATGTTAAGTTGAGTTGAGAAGAGGGCTTGGTCTTTCTGTATTTCTGGGTCAACTTTATTCAAAGTGTTTTATTCAAGATAATAAGGTGAAGAGAGCTAGAGGAAAACTAAAAATAAGATGAAGAGAGATAATAAAAAGATACTTAAAAGAACATAATATAGCTGAAAAGTTATACTTAAATAGGAATACTTCAAAAGAAACTATTAACATTACTGAACAATGATTAGAGATTCTTGTTGGGTTTCAACTCTAACTTATCTTAATTTATTTGAGACTAAAAGACTATGTTGAGTTAAATTAAATTTAGCACATTTGTTAAGAGTAGAATATAATTAAGATCTATATTTGAATAGAAATGCTTAGAAAGTAGCTATTGACGTATCTAAACCGTGATTTGGAGATTTTTGTTGGATTTCAACTCTATCCTAATCTAACTTGTTTGGAATTGAAAAGTTGTATTGAGTTGAGTTGTGCTTTGAGTCTACATTTTTGATACATGGGCACAGCTCACCCCACCTAGACAAAGGATGACATTTCTCCCTATGATCTCATCATCTATATGAAGGACCCAGTAATGCATCAATCTTCTGGCCAAGGGATGACATCTCCTTCATCTTGTGGCCAAAGGATGACATCAATCCCTATCATCTCATCCCCTCCTATATAAAGAACCCAATACTACCTCCATCTCCAACTCATATTGCACTATACATACATCATATCACGCAGAGAAATAATCAAAATAATCAGCAGCAATGGGAGCCAAGAAGCATACCTTGCAAGTGCTTACATGGCTACTGCTCTTTGCGCAGCAGGCTGCAGCCAGTGCCTGCGACTGTGCTAACACCACAGATGGGACTGACAGACAGGGTGCAATGAAGCTAAAGCTGATTGCCATTGCATCCATCCTCGCAGCTGGGGCGGCTGGTGTCTTGGTGCCAGTGATTGGCCGCTCCATGGCTGCGCTGTGCCCTGATGGTGACATCTTCTTTGCTATCAAGGCATTTACAGCTGGTGTTATCCTTGCCACTGGCATGGTGCACATTCTTCCAGCGGCGTTTGATGCTCTCACATCCCCATGCCTCAACAGGAGTGGTGGGGATAGGAATCCCTTCCCCTTTGCGGGCCTTGTTTCAATGTCTGCTGCAGTGGCCACAATGGTGGTAGACTCATTGGCTGCAGGATACTATCACCGGTCTCAATTCAGGAAGGCACACCCAGTTGACAACATCAACATACACAAGCATGCTGGAGACGAGAGGGCCGAACATGTACAGCACATAAATGTGCAAACACATGCAACACATACGCATTCACACGGTGATACAGTGGTCCATGGCTCACCACAGGAGGGTTCAGTAGCTAATCAATCCGACATAGGGTGGTATCTCAGGTAACAGCAATCACTTGAAGCTTATAGGTCTTCCTAGCAACAGTAATGAGAATAAGTTTAGTTCACTGCAATCTTGCAACTATAATAGCGCAGGATGATGTTGATTATCTAATATATCTCTTTTTACTTATTTCCATAGAACACATAGAAAACAGATATGGGGATGAGAAGATACCTATTCAATGGATATGTCTGATAATCTGCACTTCAGGGGAAACCTTTCCCACTAAACTCAGAATTAACTTCATTTGCACACTGATTGCCAACTAAAGAAATGTTTCACAAAACCAGACAGGCCCTCTTGCAATAACCACATGGATTTTTGGCCATGCAGGTTCTTGAGCTGGGAATCTTGGTGCATTCAGTTATCATTGGAGTATCCTTAGGTGCATCTGTGAGGCCATCTACTATTAGGCCGCTAGTTGGTGCCCTCAGCTTCCACCAGTTCTTTGAAGGCGTAGGCTTGGGTGGTTGCATTGTTCAGGTATGTCCAAGTACTGTAACCTAGATACTGGACATCTGATGATAAATATCTAACTTGTTATTTGCTTCGACTTCTGACAAAAGATAGCAAAATGCTTGCTCGGAAAGGCATAAACATTAACAGGCCAGAAGATGTAGACCAGTGGAAGGGCCCTTCGGTAGAAGGGGAGAGAAAAAAGAAAGAAGGCAGACACATATAAAGTTGGAATTGAAACACGCCACAATAGCAACATGACACATTGCAAGCATGAAAAGTTATTAGCCATTTTCTTCCAAGAACAAAGTAACAGGCTACAAAGAAAAACAAAAGACCAAGAACAAAGTAACAGGCTGCAAAAGAAAAGCAAAAGAAATCTAGCTGTTTCATATAGAGAACATAAGTTCACTAATTAGGTCAATAGATTGCTTCATCAAGTTAAAACAAGAATAGATTTATCGAGAAATCAAATAATTGGACACAAAGAAGAAAGAAACAACTATACATATAGCATATTATGTTTCACAGCAACAAAAAGCTAATATGTTTGATTCACTCTTCTTACTGCAGGCTAATTTTAAGTTAAGGGCAACCGTCATTATGGCAATATTTTTCTCCCTGACTGCACCTGTGGGCATCATGCTAGGAATTGCAATTTCATTGAGCTACAATGTGCATAGCTCAACTGTTTTCATCATTGAAGGAGTCTTCAACTCAGCCTTGGCAGGGATTTTGATCTACATGTCCCTAGTTGACCTTCTAGCAACATATTTCAATAACCTGAAGCTACAGACTAATACAAAGCTTTCAGCTCATGGAATACCTTGCACTTTTCCTAGGTGCAGGACTGATGTCAATGCTTGCCGTATGGGCATAGATCTCCAGAACAACAGAGAACCTTATTTCCCAGATAGGCTTGATTTGTATGAATCCAGGAGTTTTCCATTTTCCCAAAATAACATACTCTTGGTGGAGTATTTATTGTATCCATCCTAGATTTTCTAATACCGAAGTTTATCAGGTGGTCTCTTTGTACTTTATGACATGATAGTACATGATGAGTTAGCTTATTCTTAGCTGCTAAGCCACGTGATTGACTAAGGGTAAAGTAGATTCTGAGCTTCCCATTTTAGACCAATTAAGTCCCCTTCAATCATACAATCAATATATGTACATTAACAGTTTTTCAACTAACAAAAGAACAAAAACAGGCCTAATTTGGTCAGATCAGTACCATTCTAACACTGAGTATCCATAAGAGTGAGTAGCATAGGCATTTATAAATTATTATCTCCCTAAAGCATAATAGGCTTACTGCATGAAATTATCTACCTCCAATGGGCAAACATCTGCGTAAGTTTGGAACACAACTTTCGCCAGGTTTGTTCTCCTAACAAAAAAAAACAGTGCCACATTGCAAATGGATAACTAAATAGATATAACATTTATCTTATTAAATGTATGCTAAAGGATATCTGACCGCATTGATGAAAAACGAAATGAGCTTAAATACAGCCAACGTAATTCTCTTCAGCCAAACAAAAATATATCTAACACGGTATATCGATAACAGTACAAAAGGTAAAACTCATCTTGGTTCCATAATTCTCAAGATTTACAGCAGATATATTGAATTAAAAGGGCAGGGTATTGAGAACATAAAAGAACTGTTTCTGGATAACAGGTGAAACACACACATGTTGTGATAAGACCTACTCCACCTTTCCCCTTCCATGGGATTCATCATTCACTTGAGACGAAGTTGGTTGATTAATACTTGCTTTAGCATCTGCCAAGAAGGTTGGATCAGGTTGTGGCTCTTGGTGAGGAGTCTCCTTCATCGCCATGCATATATAAAAGCCGATTACCAGATTAACCGATATAACAGCGAGAAATCCACTTGCTAGAGTTTGCGTTGAGGATGACATTTGACTCACACCTGATTAGAGAGCAAATGTAGTCTCCTTGTGAATATCATGTGCTTCACTTTTTAAAATAGTGATGAAAAAAATGTAAATAAGATACAACAGTAAAACCTGGAATTATCTGATAGTAAAACCCATACACGATGGCAACTGGAGCCATCCACATCAGTGTAGATGCAACAGCAAACTTTGTGATCACCCCTGACATTACTTCTCTTAAGTCTTAACAGGAATGCTGAAACAGACGCAAGACAAAATATGCACCATGAATTATACAACCAGCTGCAGGGAAAACTACATGGAATGAACTACACCAAACAACTATCACGGTTGCAAAATTATGGCATATGCATCTTACTTAAGAAGTTAATAGTATGAACAGCCACTAGATCTGCCATATTGGCACACATCACACATTCACACAAACCAGGGACCAATCGATTGATGGCAGAAGCTACATTGCTAAATTATATCGTTAAAATACAAGGCCGCCATAGATTGAGCAGTAAACACCCAGTAGAACCTAGACCTAACAGGGACGCACCGTCGCACACGCAGCAAGTCATACTCAGTAGCAGATACAGTCGAAGCATCTCGAACATGGGTAGCACTCAGGGCTGTTCCGCAACCACATAGGTATGATAAATCAGAAGAACTGGAGTGAGATTGCACGTACTAGGGAGGAATTCAGCCGAATCGCTCACGCCCGTAGTCGCCGGCGAAAAGAGCTCGAAAAAGCTAATTAGACGACGCGGCCAGCGAAATCGAGCTGTGGGGGCCTTTGGAGGAGGAGATCAAAGAGGACGAGGCGCCGGATTCGGGCAGGGACGCGGCCAAGGCGAGATGGAGGTGGGGGATGCGCGAAGCGCCGACGGGCGACGGAGGCAGGCGGCGAGTGTCGACGGCGCGGCGGAGGCGTCCGGGTTGAGGGGATCGCGGCTTGGCGAGTAGCAGAGCAGAAGAGGGGAGAAGACTCGGGAACGGTGTGCGATGGCCGATGGGCCTTGGATTACCCATGTTAATGGGCCGACTCACGGCCCAAAAATATCAACTAACCAAACGGCAGTACGGCACCCTAGTCCCTACTTGCAGAGAGGCACACGGCCGCGGCGTCGTCACCGCGACCGCGAGAGATGCTACTCCGCGTCGGCCTCGCGCGCCACCGGGGCCTCCGCCGCCTCCCGACGGCGGCGCTGCCCCTCTCCCCTGCGGTGCGGCGGCGCCTCTCGACGGAGTCGCCTCCCGGCACCGAGTGGACCGACACGGTGGACTACCTTGACGAGTCGGGGGAGGTCCTCTCGTCGGCTCCGGGGGCGCGCCCCGCGGTACCGGGCGCTGACCCGACCATCCTCTCCGGCTCCTCCGCGCACCCGCTCCCGCGCCCCGCCGCGGCCGCGCGGCTCGCCGCGCTCGCGCTCCGCCTCCGCTCGGGGCCCTCCCTCTCCGCCGCGCTCTCCGCGCTGCCCTCCCCGCCCGATCCCGCTCTCCTCCTCCTCGCGGCGTCCTCCCTCCCCGCCTCCGATCCCACTCCGCTCCTCTCCCTCGTCTCCTGGGCGCGCGTCCAGCCATGGTTCGTCCCCTCCGACGACCTGTCCTCCCTCCTCGCCGCCCGCCTCGCCCCGGCCACCCACTCCTCCGAACTCCTTTCCCTTTTCGACGATACCCTTGCCCTCCCAGACCCCGCCGCATTTCCCAAGACCCTCAACGCCGTTGTCTCCGCGCTCGCCACCCATGGCCTCCTCGAGCCCGCCTTCTTCTGCTTCAAGCGACTCCGCGACGCCGGCTTCAGGGTCCTGGAGACCTACACCTACAATGCCCTCCTCTCGCTGCTGCTCACCAGGGGCCTCGCCTTCAAGGCCTTTGAGGTGCTCGACGAAATGTCATCGTCAGGGTGCGCGCTCGACGAGGGAACCTACGAGCTCGTGGTGCCAGCCCTTGCGCGTGCCGGGAGGATAGATGCCGCACGCAAGATGTTTGATGAAATGAAGAAGAGGGAGGGGATTAGGCGGGCGTCGGCTGGGGTGTATGGCGTGCTGGTGGACGTGCTGGCAAAGGCTGGAAGGCTCGACGCTGCTATGGGGATGTACAGAGAGATGGTGGCGATGGGGCACCGTGCGAGCCCTACGGTGAGCACAGCAGTGGTGGAGGGGCTGGTGAGGGCTGGCAAGTTGGATGCAGGGATGGAGCTCTGGGAGGAGATGAGGAGGGGAGGGCTCCGTCCGAGCTTTGGTCTGTACACCATGGTTGTTGAGGCGAATGCACGGTCCGGGAGGCTGGATGTTGCCACGCAATTGTTTGGAGATATGGAGAAGTCTGGCTTCTTCCCTACGCCAGCCACATATGCTTGTCTGGTGGAAATGCATGCTTCAGCAGGGCAGGTGGAAGCTGCTATGCGGTTGTACCACTCGATGGCAAATGCTGGACAAAGGCCAGGGCTTAGCACATTTACAGCATTGCTGATGATGTTGGCGAATAAGAGGATGCTGGATTTGGCTGCGAAGGTATTGCTGGAGATGAAGGCATCAGGGTTCCCTATAGAGGTGACTGCCAGCGACCTCCTGATGATTTACATCAAGGATGGGTCGACGGAGCTTGCACTCCGGTGGCTTCGGTTCATGGGCTCAGCTGGCATACGGACCAACAATTTCATCATAAGGCAGCTATTCGAGTCATGTATGAAGACGGGGCTGTATGACTCAGCACAGCCATTGCTCGAGACATATGTCGCAGGGGCAGCAAAGGTGGACTTGATACTCTACACTTCGATCCTTGCACATTTGGTGCGGTGCCAGGATGAGGGATGCGAGCGGGCGATCATGGACATCCTGAGAACAAGCAAGCACAACGCACACGACTTCATGTGTGGGCTGTTTACTGGGCCTGAGCAGCGCAAGAAGCCAGTGCTCTCGTTCGTTCGGGAGTTCTTCCAGGGCATCGACTATGACAGCGAGGAGAGTGCGGCAAGGTACTTTGTGAATGTGCTTCTCAACTATCTAGTTCTCATGGGGCAGATGAACCGTGCCCGCTGCATCTGGAAGGTCGCTTACGAGAACAAACTGTTTGCCAAGGCAATCGTCTTTGACCAGCACATCGCCTGGTCACTGGACGTCCGGAACCTGTCAGTTGGCGCAGCACTTGTGGCAACCGTGCACACGCTGCACCGGTTCAGGAAGCGGATGCTCTACTATGGGGTGGTGCCACGACGCATCAAGATAGTGACGGGGCCAACGCTCAAGATGGTGGTGGCACAGGTGCTGGCATCGCTGGAGTCGCCATTTGAGGTGAGCAAGGTGGTGCTGCGGGCACCCGGCGACTCAGTGCTCGAGTGGTTCAAGAAGCCCATCGTGCAGCAGTTCCTGCTCAACGAGATACCATCCAAGGCCGACGTCCTGATGCACAGGCTCAACGTGATGTTCCCGAGCTCAGCGCCGGAGGTCCGGTCGCTCTCTATCCCCAGGTCCCTTAGTATGTCAAGGTGATCATGGCTATCTCTGTAGTATGTTGTTTTCACACCAGCTTCATTCAAGCAGAATCCATATTGGCATATTGTATACTAGTATAACATATTTGTCAAACCATCAGAGGGAGAACGTTCCTCTTGCCTCTGTGTGTACAAGTAACAGTTGTGCTTTTGCTGCAAAATGCAAACGGTTCATTGTCTTCGTCTGTCCGTTCCATGGCACAATATACATGTATTACAACGCAATAATATAGGCAGATTAAGTACAACAATATACCACTCTTGCTACATTTATTGGAACAAGTAGAGATGGGGTGTTCTGTAGCAAGATCTGCACTTTGGAGCTTTGCAGAATTGCTGGTACAGTCTTCTACAGCTTACAGAGCTGAGACCAGTGACAATGAGCTCCCTAGTCAATCCGCCTTGAGGGTGCTGCCGATGTCGACGACGAAGCGGTACCTGACTCGCCCTTGGCGAGGCGCTCCATGGCCGCGTTCACCTCGTCGGCGCCGATCATCTCGATGTCGGCGGCCACCCCGTTCTCGGCGGCGAAGTCGATCATCTCCTGCGTGTCGCTGATGCTCCCCATGCAGCTCCCGCCTAGCATCTTGCCCCCTGTTAATTTTGCACAGATTGACACAAACACAAACGGTCAATTTTTGCCATGAACTGTGAAGGAATCAGACGATGTGTAGATCTATCTGAACATGTTCCCTGCGTATGCAGCGTCAGAAAAATTGGAACTTACCACCAACCAATGCGAAGGGAGGGATCTGGAGAGGCTTCTCAGGCAGGCCAACTAAGATCATCTTGCCCTAGGGCTTCAGGAGTGCGAAGTAAGGGTGCATCGATGTGCTTGCAGAGGCCGTGTATATGATGCCCATGCATGGTACCCATCGCAGACTGCAAAAAAACAAGTCCAAAAAGCAAATTCAGATACTTGAGCAAACAATCAGATGCTCTGTTGGCAATGAGATATGAGTTGTATTCAAAGATTTCTGCTTGCATAGCCTTGCACAGTGCGCTGCAGCACATCAATTGATACTGTATCTGCATCAGTAGGGATGTCCTTCCATGTGATTAATGTAAACAAATAGTACTACTAGAACCAAATAGTCCAATCTCTTCCTAATTCAGCGCAAAGTGGGCCTGTCAACCTACTACTAGTATAGGAGCTGTAGATTGTAATCATGCAATTTTGCTCTTAAGTTCATTTAATCCATCTCTTAATCGAACTTGCTTACCTTCATCTCACTGGCATCGGTGCTGACAACGAAGGCGTCGGCGCCGAGCCTCTCCAGGGCCTCCTGCCTCTTCGCCAGCGACGTGCTTCCCGGGCTCGCACAGCCCGTGCTGCCTCATACACTGGCGGAGCCAGGTTTCCATCTTCTTCTTCCGCCTCCTGTCCTTTTCTTCTTCCTCTCCCTCTTTTTCTCCTTTCTCTCTCTCTCTCTCATTTTCTTCATGGAGTCCAGCGGAGTAAGGGGGCTCGAGCCCCCCATGCTGCCTCCACCCTTGGCCTCATGGGCGCGGCGCTTACACGGTCACGCCGGCGCACAGCAGCGGCGCGCCGCGGTCGAGTGGCTGCATGCCGCCGCCGGCGGGGAACCGCACGATGAAGCGCTCGCTCACGACCACCGTGTCGGAGGAGCCGCCGTAGGTGCGCGTGCCGTCCCGGTCGACGGAGTTGTAGGTGAAGACGACCCTGGAGCAGTAGTTTTCGCACCCGTCCCTGCGGCTCTCGCAGACGCCGCAGGTGTTCACCATGCACCCGACGCCGACCTCGTCGCCGGCCTTGAACCTCGCCACGTTCTTGGCCACCTCGGTAACCACCCCGGTGATCTCGTGCCTTCATCAACCATGAATACATGTTCAGAGCAACCAAAGTTAACCATGATTGATTCATATTTACAGTTTGACAGTTCAGCCTTGCTTAAGGCAAAGTATGAAATGATGAGAAGTTAACCATGATTGATTGATATTTTTTTCATATAAGAGATAGTACTTCTTTAAGCAATGAAATTACATCCAGCCTGCAGCTGCTAGAGATGTACACAGCCAAAAGAAAAAGAAAAATGGTTGACTGATAATTGGTGATGCAATAAGAAGGTGTCAACTGTGTAATTTGGCCATTTATTTCATATGGTTGGCTGGACTATTTTTGGTGATAGTTTTGGTTAACAAACGTGTATGAACTTGGACGCAGGTTCTGGTCGGTCGGTGCAGTGGTTGATTTGCAGGACTATACATGTACGTGGATGCATGTCGCTGGATTTGCTGTGACCGTGATGTTTGCATGGAAGTGCTTCATGAACTAACCTGATGCCCGAGTTGTACACGACGTGGCTGCGTCGGGGCAGCGGCAAGGTCCAATTGGATGTGGCTGGTGTTGTCATTGAGTCGAATACCGAGCAAGGAAATAGAGATAGGATTGTGAGTTTGTTTCGTTTTTTCTATTCGGTCAGAAGATAGGAGATCTTGATTTGGACTATTTTCCTGATGGATGCGTATACGAATCCTGGCCGGACACGTGTGTAAGCTTGCCAAAGATCGAGGCACGCTTATATACAAGTGCATGGCCGATTGAAAAAAAAGGGAGACAGCCAATCGATACAACTCAATTTACTCGTTTCATTTTCCCATCTATTGTTCTCTCTTCTTCTTCTACGTCGTTCTCTTCTCCGCTGAGCCGTAGCAGCCCTAGGATTTGGTGATCTTTGCCGTTTTACTCTGAAAAACGGTCGGTTCTCCTCCACGTAAGCGAGGTCCCTTTGTTGCTTTGCTCAGAAAGCACCCGTTGGCCATCACGTAAGCACGACCAGTATCGGTATCGTGTTGTTGCACGCATCAATTTCGTGCGCCAACAGAAGGATGTACCCTGGAACAACTGGGTAGACAGCGTTTCTCCACTCATTTCTTGATGGTGTGCAGGTCAGAGTGACATATCCCACAGTACAGTACCTTTATAGCAACGTCGTCATCTCCAGTGTTCCTGAACAATGGCGAGATATAGAATACAGGGCAGAAACATAAACTATTTCTCTACTGGGCCCATAACCATAATTGCAGAATTACAATGGTTATCACTTCAGCATTGAGAGTTCAGACTTCAGAGCACAAGAAGAGATAGCCTAAACCATGCTTCACCACCCATGATTTTAACTAGTCATGAATTGATAAAACTGAAATTTTGTTTCTTTCCTCTTTTACTTTATCTGAAGTATTTGAGGAAACTAATTCGGTACCATCAAATCAACAAACTTGACATAAGCCTTGCACTGCTGAATCTGAAAGAAGATGCATGCTAACAACACTAACAAGTGCATTGCATACATCAAGACAATCTATTTATAATCACACAGATGGCTGTAAACTTGTGAAAGTTTACTTAGGCATGACAAAAACTGGCCATGTGCAGCAGGACGGGGCCTACACCTACTGCTTGAAAGCCTGGCTCTTGAATGGGCATTTTTACTGCCAGGAGGAGATCAGAATGGGCATTTTTACTGCCAGGAGTTCAGATTCCAGAAGGATATTATGGATGCAGAGCACTCCTCTTCTTACTTTGACAGCAGCAACCAGCCAACCACAACCAGAATGGTCGCACATGAAGAGCAAGATGGACGGGTAACAGCAAATGCAAGCTGGTAGCGATCACCATCATAAATTCTTGCAGCAGAGGCATTTCCAGTATGGTCACTGTTGTAGAGTATAAATTCATCACCAAAACAATTGAAGAAAAGGTGCCTTGCAGTTGAGATCCGACAGATCCCGTATTTCTGGTACACAATACGTGCTGCAAATGCGCATGATTTTAAAGCTGGGAGTTGTTTGCATTGCAGATCAGTGAGCCAAGGCTGGCTGGTGCTGGATGTCAGGTTTTCCTACTGTAGACGTTCGAGGAAAGATTTTGTTGTTGATTGTTGATTTGGCACGAAAGGGTTTTGTTGGAATGTTCCATTTGATCAAGAACAGTTTCAGAAAGTGGCGAATTTTGCTCCCACATGGATGACCGAAATTCGATGTGGAAATGCTAAGCGCTGTTGCTCGCAGGAAAATCAAATGCAAAACTACAAATCCGATCAGAAAGCTGGAAATGACTGGAAATGGAAGACAATTCGGAGTTCAAGTGAGGCTGATCAGCGCTTCAGAATCTAAGAACTACGAACCAAACGGCGCTTTCACTAATTCGATGTGGACACATGCTGAACACTAGTGCTCGCAGTAAAATCCGATCAGCTTAAACCCCCAGACCCAGAGAGAAAAAGCTCCGTCAGTAGCGCCATGGAGCGCGGGGACAGACAGACGGGCTAGCCATCAAGCACAGCAGCAGCAGCTAGCAGGGAGCGCTAAGGCGGTTGCTCATACCTTCACGAGATACGGATGGGGCCGAGTACGCCGTACACGCTGACGTCACTCTCCACTCCATCGAGTTGGCAAAGCTCTCCAAATTTCGATGAAGTTTATCGATTAGAAGAAAATTTGAACCAAATCGGATTTGAATTTGTACCACGACCAAACCGTATTTGTTTAAAACTTGTAGCCCAATACTGCGCCGGACTTTTTCGCCACTAAACAACTACGGCCCAATAAAGTGGGCCCACAATCAGTCTCTGCAAATTTCTGAGGGGCCCATGCCTGAATGGGGGCCAGTAACTTCTGGTCCAAATCGAGCCCAGTTTTAAATACGCCTGAGTCTTCACCCACCCACACACAGACCAAACGGGCCAAACCAAGGAGAGAGGAGGGGCTGCGCGGCTGCGCCACCGCCACCGCCTCGCGAGATCTCCCTACTACTCGTCGCCGTCGAATCGCCCCCCTCCCCCTCCTCGTCGCCGTCGCCGGCGCAGAGCACCACCCACCCATGGCGTCCCCGGACCTCCTCTTCAACCTGCGCAACCTCTTCTACCTCGGTGCCTACCAGGCCGCCATCAACAACAGCGACGTCCCGGGCCTCGACGCCGACGCGGCCGCCGAGCGTGACGCCATCGTCTTCCGCTCCTACGTCGCGCTTGGATCCTATCAGGTGCGCTTCTACCGGCAGACCCCTGTAGCTCTTCTTCATCGGGTGGTGGCTCTGATCAGTGCGTGTCCCCGTGCTGTTGCAGTTGGTGATCAGCGAGATCGACTCGTCCGCGGCGACGTCACTGCAGGCCGTGAAGCTGCTTGCGCTGTACCTCTCCGGAGACAAGGTAGCACGCCGGATCTGATCCCATCGCCGCTGTAACGTGATGTATGAGTTTGGATCTGGGTTGTCAAGGCGCGGTTTGGTGTGATCGAAGGGCTAGATCTAAATGAGTTAGGTGATCTGGAGTTAGATCCAGTGCACCGTTTGCATTGCCAGACAGCCGGAGGCTCAAGACAGATGATTTTGTTAGTATTTGATCATTGATTTGATTTCAATTGGATGAATTGACTGTAATGGTGTTTAGAGGCTGAAGCTATTTAGTTCACCAGCTCAATTGTACAATTGATATTAGGACCTTTCATTATAATTTAACTGCCCCCAGAGTTGAAACCACAGCAAATTTGAAGTGCAAAACAGAGGCACACTTGCATGCATGGAGAAATGCCATTAGAGCGACTTTCTCACTGTTAAAACCCAAATGAAGAAAGCAGCCAAATGAAGAAAACAAAACGGTATCAGTCTAACATAAAATTGATCTCAGGGTATTCAGATAAATTGGGGGAAAACATACATACCGTTTACCATGCATCTAGGAGACTAAGATTACCGGCATTCAGTGATAATGTTGGGGTTGTAGTCTGCTGGGGAATGTATGGTCAACATGGCAATCACAGGCAATTCAGGACTACCACCTCCTCAAACATAGATGGATCATGGATGTATGTTTTCCCTAAATTGATCTGAGGCCCCATGAGCTCAACTTTGTGCTATATGGTTTCCCTTTATTCATCTAGCAAGTAGTGAGAAAGTTGTTCTGATGGTATACTTGTGTGTGCATGCAAATGTTTCTATGTTTTGCACTTTAAAGGCGCTGAGGTTTCAACTCTAATGCATACATTATGTTCCAATAATAGATGGTTTCTGGTGCATTTCAGAGTTTTATGCTGTCTTATTTTGGTGCATGTCATGTGCTATATGAATACTTTACCGGTACAGCTAAGCCTAGAAAAATAGATTGCTTTTTGTTTTTTATCAGTTTATTTTGTCGTATCTTCCCTCAGCTTTGTTCATACACTGAAATGCTATGTATTGTTCTTTTGTACAACTTTTGAAGGAAGGTGCAATTGCCAGTCTGAAGGAATGGTTGAATGATTCGGCGGTTGGAAGCAATCCTGTTCTACGATTGATTGCTGGAATTATATTTATGCATGAAGAAGACTACACTGAGGCTCTCAAGCACACACACTCTGGTGGAACTCTGGACCTGTGAGTTTCATTTGTCCTCTGAACTTTATATGGTTCATCCTTCCAGGAGTAGATTTATTGTTAGAAAACATAGGTGCAGAGCAATAGAAAATTTTCTTTGTGAATTTTGATCAGCTTACAATAATGATCAAGTTCATTGTTGTCCAGTAAGATCAGTCAAATCTTGTTTTTGAAAAAGTATGTTCAAATGCTCAGTTTTGTGCACATTGATTATCGCTTGGACATTGTAGTTCAATTCACTTTTCTTTCTTATATGCTGCTAACCATGCACATGCAAATGCACTTATGTTTATCTTGTTGAAAATGTGACGTTTTAGAGTTGGCGAAAATGCATTATTACATGATACATCTTAAATGCACTTTCTGGCTTCATGATCTTTAGCGATAGTAATATTTTCTTTTGTTCAACACTGGTACATTGCTGATCGTTGCTGATTTTGATTTGACATTGCTGATTGTTTAGTTAACTGCAAACCTTGGTGGTTGGAATCTTCTGTTTTGGTGTGTCCTTCATATGTGGAATACTGATTGTTGATGATTTTGTTTACTATCTCTTGCTTTTCGGTTACAGGCATGCATTGAATGTCCAGATCTTCATTAAGATGCACCGTTCAGACTATGCCGAGAAGCAATTGAAGATCATGCAACAGATTGATGAGGACCATACCCTGACACAACTTGCAAACGCATGGCTGGACATTGCTGTTGTAAGTACTTTGACAGTCCAATTTTGTGGAGTACCGAAGATTCAGGGTTGCATTAATCACTGCTGGAAAAATGTGCTTATTCATCATTTAATCTACCATCCTTATTAACATTCAATCTATCGTGCAGGGAGGCTCTAAGATCCGTGAAGCTTACCTCATATTCCAAGACTTTGCTGAAAAATACCCGATGACAGGGATGGTTCTAAATGGCAAGGCAGTTTGCTGTATGCACATGGGGAGCTTTGATGAGGCTGAGACTCTTTTACTTGAAGCATTGAACAAGGTTAGCATGATGACACACCTTGCAACTAAATTGAAATTAAAGTCAGAAAAACTTGTGAAATTTGGTATTCTATTTGACTCACATGAGGATGCCATATTGGCATGTTCAACACAAGGTACTCAAACCCTGTTTCTCCTCTTGTAGGATGCAAAAGATCCTGAAACTCTTGCTAATCTTATTGTGTGTAATTTCCACCTTGGCAAACCGTCATCACGATATCTCAGGTACAAAGTGTAACCCATCTGTACAGTTCTACTGTTTGCTCTTTTTAGCTATTTGCATAGGAAGGCAACACTGCCATACTGTGTGGAAACACTTTCATGCTGTGTCAAGCAGTATTTCGTTATATTATTCTAGCTTATTTGGAAGATGCACAACTAGAAGAATACATGATAATGAATCATGTGGCTTGCATATACAAACTATTAAATATGTATCCGGAGGAATAATTTATACAAAACAATATTTTAAAGATAAATTACTAGCAAGATGAAGGGAGACTCTTAAAATTTATGTCTCCAACTAATTGTTTTATGCTATAGAGAACTTCAAGTTTATCAGTTAAAGGGTTAAAATTAAAATGTGATAAGGTATCAGAAATTACCACTGGTGCAAATATCTTATGCCATGGTGCAAAAACTGCTTCCTGGGAGAAATATTTGTATTTGCATCTCACTGTTCAGCGTATTTAAAACAGTAGCCACTCAATAATTCTAGTCAAGTCTTGGCAATTGTAACGACTGGGCCCCACAGCTATTAAAGAAACATGGACTAAAGCATTGGTTGATCTGGAATGTTGAAAGACGTGTCATGAGTAGGACCACCGGCAAAATGTCATGAGATACTTTTCCTCTTTGAACTAGCGAATCATTTTCTCTTATTTCAGTGAATGAATCTGTCTGTTCAAATTTTGCGAAACACAGCTGGTTTTTTGGCTATGATTTTGATTTTGTGTGTCCGAGCAAACTTGTTATAGCCACTAGTTCCTGATATGATATACCATGACAAGGTCTGCCCAGCAACTTGAAACTGACCTATATTGGGTTTGTTCAACATTCCAACTGTTATTCCATCCACATTCCACAGAATTTCTCTACATTGCTTTAGATATTACTGGTCCAGTATGAAAAGAAGTGGCTGGGCATCAGGCTATCATGCTAGGATCCTCTATGCACCTTTGTCTACATTCTTCAGAAAATGCCTATCAGTTAGGGACATCCAAAACTTTACTATCAGTTATGAAACAATGTAGACAATGCAAATTTTGAGAAGAATATCAACACTGAAGATTAATGACTTAACAATTGATATTTTTTTATATAATTACGTGTAGAATGGATCAATGAAATTTACAATCTGTGGGGTTTATGCTTCAGGCAATAAACCGTAGAACATCTTTCATGCTTTGCTTCAGTGTTCAGAAACTATTCAGTGATTTACACAATGTTTACTTTTACTGAGCCCAAAAATGCTTACCACACTTCTACCTTTCTCTCCATCTGCAGCCAGTTGAAACTATCACATCCTGATCATGTGCTAGTTAAGCGTGCGGCATCAGCAGAAGATAACTTCGAGAGAGCTCTCCAAGCTGTTGCTTGAACTGGTCCGCGGAAATGCCTACCAGATTTCAGATAACACAATTGATCCCTTGTTCCATTTTGAGTGTCTTAACGAAGTGAAATTGTGTCGCGTTTGCTCTGTCTGTTGTACTCAAATGGTGATACTACCCAGCCAATCTTGTACTCGAAACCCCTGCTGTATAAACGAATATATGTAGAATCTTGAATGGTGACGTTTGTGGTCAGCATCGACATTTTGTTATATTCTGCTGGATTGTTGCATAGCATCGTCGATTCTTTGTATGTGTTTGTGCGCTGTGCTGTGCCTCTCGCGGATTTCTTTTGCCTGAAGCGCGTTGCGCGCGTGGAATCTGGCGTTTTGCAGCGCCATCGTGCTTGTGCTGCTGTGCATGAGTGTACGCTCAAGCATGTCTGACGCACGTGCGTCGGTGAAAAACAGGGTCACTATGTTGATATTGGTAATTTCCAGAAGCTTTTATAAAACCCTGAAGGGCATATATCCCTGTTTGTTGCATGTGGTTTAAACAGTTACAAGAATATTCTAAAAAAACGAATGACCCTTATAATTGTGTGGATTCACACATGGAAATAACCAATCAAACTAATATGTGCAGTGCGTTCAAAGTAAAATTTCTTGTTATTTTCTCTATGAGTAGATTAAATCTGATCTTGCATGCTTGCAGTGATATATAACATAATAATCTATATTTTTTTAAAGAAATGTCTAAAATTGTTCATAACTACCCGAAAGCACATGATCTCGAGGAGTTAAAATCCATCTCAGGTCATTTCGGAATATTTAGCCATTTGGCTTGAGTTGTGCGGCCTTGTATTCTTTCTTTCCGAATGCTGCGTGTGGCAACTGTCAAATTTGAGTGGCATGTTAGCCGTTTGGCAAGCGAGGAGCAGAGTATCTCTGATCACGGGCAATGCACATGGTGCATACAATTCTTTGCACTTGCTACACAATCTGAGCTTTGAACATGTGCAACAATCTATCATCTTGCTATGTTAATTGCTGATTTACAGTAAAGGTAAAAACTACTTGCGCCAAAATTCAAAGCATCCCTTTTTTTCTACTAAAAACTGATTTAGTAGAAGTGATCAATATTTTTGACCAAAGAAATGAGCCAACGTAAGATGTCCTCCCATCAAGAGTGAAATTTCCACTTGTACATATACTTCTTTGGAAGCTGAACGCAGGAGTTTTAGAGAATCACACGAATTAGTTTAATTTTAATGAAATTCTTGTAAAATTCTTCCATTCCAGAGCGGCCTTGAACTTGAAAGAAACCGAATCTTCTTTTAATTGTGCATGCATTTTGAACAGTGGATGAAACAAGAGAAAATTTGAAAAATATCATCGTAGATATACGTGAGTTGCAATGAAACAAACGCATGAAAATAGGAAAACATATTCATTTAAGCACAACAGAACACGTTTTATACTAGTATATAGGAAAGTCGACAGGCTTTGTCAACCATACATACATATGATACATACACATCAAACTTCAGGTTTCACAGTGTACATATTACACACCCTTTATTTGATAATAAATCTCCCAAACTACTACAAACCAAAGACCACAACTCCACATGTATGCATGACACAGTATATATATGTCGCACAAATATTATTATACATCAATGCACAATCCAAGCCTCCATAACACAAGTTAGAGCTCACGTATATATGCTACATATTGTCACTATATATATTTATGCATGTATAGTATAGCCGAGCGATAAACTATACTTATGCAGGTATTAATAGCTTAATTAATCCATGCATGCATGCAGAGATGCTGTGATTAATTAGTGACTAGTTAAGATGATTATGGGCACTGGAAGCTGGAGGGCACGTGCTTGCCGCACTCGTTGACGAGCACCTCGATGGCGATGGCGATGCGGAGCACGTGCTTGCCGCACACTTGTGGCTAGCAATTTGCTACTCACGCTTTTGTGGCTTGCAACAACTTACCAAACTTTTACGGTGGTAAACTTAACCGCCAACCAAAGAGCCCAAAAAATTACCTATACTAGCTACAAACCGCAGATTTAGCCACATTAATTTTTCCAAGACAGTTTATTTTGCCCCCACCACCGTATACATGAATGTGGTGTCATACGTCTGAGCTATCTCACCACACATACATGAGATCGCGAGATGATTGAGCTAGCAGCGGTTATCTTCTTTTTCCATGACTGGTCAAACAAATCATGCAAGCAACCGGCCGGTGAAACACGTACCGAAATTGGCAGGAACGTGCACATGTTTTCAAAATCGTAGATACGGTCGAATATAGCTCTGTCCGAGTTAGTGGCTACAACAGTTTTGGAACTTAGACGCATGCGAGGCACTTGGCTATCAATAGAGACGCGAACAGTAGGCTAACCACTTAATCCACCACCATAGTTTCAGACCTTGGCCTGAAATTCTGGAACAGATAGCTTGCCCGTATGTTCATGTCATGTACCGATTGTGCATATAGTGGCGTGAAAGAAATGGAGGCGATTATGCGTATGGACAAACGAAGAAACCAGATACGTGTGAATGGTAGATAGCATGACATACATTCGTGCAGTTATAAACAATATTTTTTTACACACAGTGAACATCCTGCTTAACACATAATACGGATATCAGTTATAACTCGTGTATTTTTATCAAAATCTTATTAAAAACACATATATAATATTTATAGACATTAACATTTAAAATTTTAATGGGTAGAGTTACGACTTTACCGTGACAGGTGATTCCCCGCTATAAACGATATTTTATTATGTGCTAAACTATTTTTAATCGATTGGCACGAGTCTTTTGCGTGTACGTGGAATAGAAAAGAATCATATTAGTCGTGCATTCCAAAATGTGGACCCTGGCCTTGTATTGCCGGGAAGGATTTCCCTGTACGTACGTGCCGTTACTGTCCAATGGGGCCCGAGTACATCATGTACATGACATGAAATGCATGCATATATACGTACGTACATCGGTACACGTACTCATATAATGCATGGGAATCTACTTTTCGATCGGTGCATGTACGTACCGGTGTTTGATTGATTGGAGGAGTTAGCTAGCTATAGCACACTAATTCTACTCTTTGTCAGACTTAGCACTGCTTGTGCAAGTGCAATTAACATTGTTTTGTATCAGATCAGGTACATGTATAGAGATACTCTCTCTCCACAAATATATATAAGCATAACATTTAAATTTCATCCATAAATATAATTTTATAGTCTGTTTATCCCATCAATTGGCTCATATTTAGATTTCTTACCATCTTACCCAAATTACTCTCACTCTGTTGCCATCCCTTATTTTTGGCTCGTCCTTTTTTATTAACACGTGGATTTTATCTTAGCTTTTATTAACATGTTTTTTCAATATATTTAACAGTGTGCTTTATGTAAAAACTTTTTATATAAAATTTTCTTTAAAATATCAAATAAATCTATTTTTAAGTTTTAATAATTAAAACTTAATTAATCATGCGTTAATGACATGTGCTAACTTAATCTTCATCACACTCCATCTTGAACACCACTTTAATGAGAAGCATTAAAGTCTTTTCTCTCAATCTTAATCTTTGTTAAATAATCTAAAATACTTATATTTATAGACACACAAGCAGTATATATATAAACATAGATAGCTAGTACAGTACCATCATATCAATTCCATACCATGGTGCTTTTTGTTAATTTTCTTAATAACCGAATAAAAATGTCTACTCTTAATATCATCCAATAAAAATAGAGTAAATTTCATAATACTACAAGTTTTGATTAAACTATCGTAAAACTACATATTTAAGGTGTATTATCAAAAAACCTACAGGATTATGATACAGTATCGCAAAATATAGCTTTAACACCTATTATCATAAAACTGTAACTTTTGTAAATCTAGCAGAATATTAGCGTTAAGGATCTAAACTTGAAAACATGTAGTAGTCTTTTTAATAACTTTATTAATAAATATGTAGTTTTATGATATTTTGGTTTAAATATATGTCTTGTGGTAAATTTAATGCTAAATTGATAGTTTTGTTATATAGCTTTAAATCTATAATTCCATAATAGTTTGACCAAATTATCTATAGTTTTACGAAATTTACTCATAAATATATCCTAGCCTCTATATCCTATGATTAAGGTTGTCAAAATTTGATTCTGTTATACGATTTTACAACTTTACGATTTTATTCCTTTAGCTGCCAAGTACCCTAAGGTGCTTCTACGATTCTATTCTATAATTTTATGATTTTCATGTATATAATTATATAATTGTGATCGAACTTCTGATTTAAATTTAGGATTGTGATTTTAACAACCTTGCATGCCACACATATAATTCTTTTGATGATTATATAGCTAGATATACATAATTTTGCGACCCTGCCCTAGTTCATTAAACCATCTAGTAGTCAACTTGCATGCGATCAGTATATGCACGATCACTGATGAACTGCATGCACGCATACCCTGGCTAGCAAGGAACGACGTGCATGCGTATGCGCTCTTATGGCCCAACAGACCATGATATCGTGGCTACAAAACGATGACCATGGCTACTATTTTAATCTTTTTGCCGCTCTGTAGAAGGATGGTTTTTTGCTCGGCTCAGATAAATTCATAAAATTCACTAAAGATTTAGAAAAAAGAGAAAAAGAGCTAAGGGGGAGAAGAAGGAGAACGGCGAAACCCTACTGGTTTGGTTACTAAGTACAATTAAATACCTTTAATCCCATGCTATGTTAATTATTTTTTATTTTTAGTTGTAGTATGTGTAGGACGAGTATTATACAGTGAAATATTTAGTTGTCTCATTCATAGATTCATATCCGTGTAAAATTTTTTTTGACATATTACATGTTATCAGTTTGTTAGATCTAGGGGTAGTAGAAATTGATGCATGATAGTAGATATGTTGAGATTGAATATAATCTAGTTGATCTACTTTTTTGTTAGTCAAAATATCAAATAAGGTCATATTTCAATTATTTTATGGTCGAGGCAATGTTAGATACGATCATAATGGTATTGATATGTTAGAGTTTAGTTCAACGGCCAAAGATATTGATAGACTAGCTAGGAAAAGTTTTGAGTCAATGTATAATTGGTTGATGCGAGACTTCTGAATCAACTCCAAAATCAACACAATCACCATATATTTCATAGTGAGCCATGAAATAGAAGATTTTTTTAGGAACTTATGCCAGTGGATTGCACTGCCACTTGAAGGCGGTATGTGGAGACGTCATTTAAACATGGTTGGTCCTTTGGTATTCTTGTGTCGGTGCACTAGAAGGATAACACTATTGCAATAGATACTCAAAATGTTGAGGGTCCAAGACTTGTGGAGGATTCAGTTGGAACAATGGAGGAAAACGACGAAGAGCACATAGAAGAAGCAAGACAACCAAGAGGCATGATGAATGAGGAGGAGATAGAGGGTATTATCTTAGAGAAAATGGATAGGATAGATTCGGATAATAAGCATGCGAAAGATGATGGATCATTAGATGAGGATGATGATGTAATGCCTGCTGATTAGACAAACAAGGAGTTCTCGGTGCTTGCTATCTCTAAGGGACATCATGTGCCATGGGAGTATATGGAGAATGAGGTAATTGAGGATATTAGGTATGCTTATATGGAGGATTTAAAAGAGGTGATAAAGCATTGGACGATATCACTTCAGAGAGAGTTTTGGTTTATGAAGTCAAGTAAATCAGTATACAAAGTAAGCTGCGTGAATGATGTGTGTTCATGGTGGGTGTATGTATATAAGGGTAAATGAAAAGACTATTGAAAAGTAAGCATTGTGACCGAGCATCAATGCCACTTAGAAAGGGTCGAGAAATATCACCGCAACATCACATGTATATTTATTGCAACTAAGATATATAATTGTATTATCTGTAACATTGGACTCGAATAAAGATCAATTATTAAGCACATTGAGAATAAATTCAAGTACAACGTTAGCTATGTGAAGGCATGAAGGATGAAACAAAATATTATCGAGATGAGGTTCGGCACATTTAATACATCTTATGATAATTTGTCTCATCTGTTAGCATGTATTTGCCAAAGGAACAGACATATTTACTTTGTGTGCTTGCATTAAGGCATTCATTCACCATCGTCACATACTATGCATTGATGGTACATTTCTGACCAATAAATATAGAGATCAGTTATTGATAGCAATTATAGCTGATGAGAACAATCAAGTGTTACCTCTTGCTTGTGCTTTCGTTGAGTGTGAGAACACTAAAAGTTGGTATTGGTTTTTCGAGAGAGTGTATAGTCAAGTTGTACATACGAGACCTAATGTGTGCCTTTTACATGATCGTCATACAGGCTTGCTGCGAGCAATTTATTACCTACATAATGATTGGCTTGAAAAAGGATATCCGGCTTGGTGGACCGATGTTCGGAGCAAATAGTGCATGTGCTACATAGGTGCAAATTTCTACAAGTAGTTTAAGAACAAGCGCCTAATTGATTATTTCAAAAGGCTATATGCCTAGAATCAAGAAAAGAAATTCAACAAGCTGTAGAAGAGGTTTGATGAGTTGACAACCAAACAAATAAATGAGCAATCGAGGAGGCCACAAGTTGAAGGTGCCAAGGCTTTGGTAGCTCTTGGTCCTTTGCATAATGATGCATTGACTGTGAGAAGGAGGTTGGCCTCGTCGATCCAGAATTTTTCGCAGCAAATTGAGAATGAGCAAAAAAAGAAGAGGTTTTTACTATACGACATTGAAGGTTCTCGATTTGGTATAATGACAACAAATTAGTAGATGTTTACAACTGGGTTATGTGAGGAGTGTAAGGATTGCCACTAGTTGATATAGTTGAATTTATCTTTTATGACACACAGATCTATTTGAGAGATCGATAATTGCCCCTCCATGGCAGACAATAAGATATTCTTCGACCATGTACCGACTAAATATATTGATAAAAAAAATCTAAGAAGTGCATTAACCATCAAGTGTTAGCTCAAGATACACGAGAACACATGTATGAAGTCTTATGCGTTGATAGGAGCAGGCATGTAATGTACTGTAAGAGAATTGTGTAGGAATGTATCCTGATGGAGGATGGTCGCTATACTTGCACGTGTATGAAGCTTTTGCTGCTATACAAGCCTTTCTCTCACGTGCTAGCTATCATCAGTGATTGTTGCATACCGTCCCATATTTTTGTCTCTCCTTATTTCAGGAAGGAGGCAATCTTTAATACTTGAAGGGTAGAGATATATGGATTTGGCATTTTGAGGTGTTACACTTCTATAAGTCCGAATGTTTTTTACAATCTAGATCCAACAAAATTGAGGGAGAAAGTAAGTTGGCGTAAAACAAGATACATCAGAAATGACATGGACGAGTCCAAATCAGTGGGAAAGACTAAGCATTGTATCAAGTATAATAAGAACAAACATAATTACAAGAAGTGCCCCAATAATACAATAGGTCCAAGCACAGTGCAAGCCGATCCCTCAAGAGTGGCCACTGATGGAGAGTGAAGGCACCACATCCAGGCAACCACGTCCTAGGCGTTATCATGCAGTTGCTAGTGGTGTAGTGTAGTGTCATGTGTTGGTTTATTGTAATAATGCTATGTATCTTGCTATGTTGTAGTTTGTTGCGTCCATTGGTGCCATTATGAATATTTTGGTCTTCTATCTTAATTTGTTAAACTTCATCATTCTATGTGTATTGTTGATAAACCATTTATTATATGTTGTTATTGAGTATGTCATTGATCTTCGTCGTGATTGTTTTTCCTTACTTTACTATATTTATTTTATTGTTTCATTATTGTTCCTATTTAAGTCATGTTTATTATTGTGCTAACTGTCTATTGTACACAAAAATGGTGTACTAGATGCTCAAGCTTCTCAACAATGACATCAATAGAAACCACTAGTCATACCTATTAGCAGTTGAGTATGCAAAGCTTAGAACCTTCCATCCACACTCTTCGCAACAACTCTTGCACATCGACCCATGATTCGTTGACAGGTAAGCACGTTATTATGGAATATAGAATAACATGTGCCTCATGTTGTATTATCCATAATTAACTGATGACTATAATTTTCAGGTTGCGTGAGGCAGGAGGCCTGTGTAGGCTTGTTGAGACCGCTGCAGATGAGAAGAACCCAGCGTAGCAATGGAACATAGACATGTCCCTATTGGATGCTCTTGTAGATCATTGGAGGTCAGAGACACATGTACCACCTTCCCTATTGAGAGATGGCACCGACGTTGCAGGATGTGTTGTACCTACTAGGGCTCCCTCTCGCTGGGGATGCTATGGGTCCCTTCGATGGGGCCCATAGATGGAGGGAGGACATTACGGAATGGTTCTCTCATGTGATGCATCTATCAAGACTTGGGTCACCTAGCGCCCTCCTCCACTACACCACGATGGGGCCTATGAAGACCTGGTTTTTCCCTATAAGTAAATGGTATAACATATTATTTTTCTTATTTAGCTAGTCATGCAGGTAACCAGTACTTATGTGTACATTATAGGGTGATCAGGTCCACCTTGACGCCAAAGAGTACTCTATTTGATGGAGTTTGGAGGCATACCTACTCTGGTTGTTCTGTTGTGTGATGTTCACCAACACATCTAGGAATGCAGTTGACAAGTGAATGATCCACTATACACAGGCAATCGCCAATGCTTAGGCCATTAGCGTACCACAGTGAAGCTGTGGATCAACAATCCTTGGTGCCACGTATTGTGGTCTTTGTCATGCATGCACAAAGATCGATCTAGGATCTCTCATCGCTAGCTGTCCACTACTCCTTCAGTTCTGGGTAGCTAAGCAATTTGCGATAGGATGGCCTATGATGGACCATTGGACTACGGGGGTGGACGGTACAGGCAGTCGGCATAAGGTACGCAATAATTTATTCCGTCTTTACATTTACTTTCATTTTTTGCTTTTGCTACCATCATATGATGTCTATATCTCGTAGCAACATTATGCCCACGCGTAGGTTAGGAGGGGTACTTAGACTTCATGTTAGAGTTTGATCGCTTGCAGCCTGACAACGTCGTCTAGGAGTCATACAGTGAGCAGGTCATTACATGTTGGGTGCCACTCAACCTTTCTTCCTTGTGCACATGTGACACAACCTATTGGATGATGAATGTCCCAATGGTGTTCGACATCTTCATCGAGCCTCATTGCCCGTAGCGTGTGATGCGGTAGTTCAGCTTACGATAGCACTTCCCCGTGGTGGTAGAGCCTACAGTTGAACCTGCTAATCACCAGTGAGTACTATTTCGAGCAATTCAAACTATGTTGTGATAGAGTTCCTTTCTCTAATTACATGCCTTACAACAGCTTGACTCCTAGGGGAAGATAGCTAGAACACAGTGGACACAACGCATGCAAAAGTACATTGACAACTGGTTGTTAGCTACCGAGGAGGTGGCCGAGGAGGTTCGGCCACACAAAGAGGTCGCCTACGTCGGATACCTTCATTGGTATCTACTTTACACCCTTACACGTGTCACGTTCATTACAACCAACCCACAATCGCACATCGTCATTGTCATAGATGCGTACCCAAGACACCGTGATCAGGGCTACTTTGTCGCTGTTAGTTAACTACTGTTCATGAATTCTTTACTCTTCTTTATGTGCTAATGTTTCTAATATGCACAGTTTCTTTACAAATAGGTCAATGTCACACGTGTTGTCATCGTCAATATTAAATCGGTGTTTGGTCGCTTGAACGTTGACTTAGATTTGATAGGCGATGAGTAGAGGGTGAATTTTGGTCGAATGTGGACCTCAATGCACATGGTGATGCGTGCCCTCACTTGTCATACCATCATGGATATAGTGCCGCCACTTGCGCCACCTCAGCACCAACTGCAAGCCCTTGCACCGAGTTCAGCCTCCGACAACCGCAAGCCAACACGTAACCCCTTGTCTCAGAGGTACATTTTATGGTCCAACGTTTCTTAAGATAGTCCTTTACCCTTATATGACCCTTACTTACTCAAGATACATCCGTACAAGTTTTTCTTCTCCATCAGATGCCTTTGCTAGTGTTGGCATGTGCACTCAAGAAGAGCCAACTCCTCGTCCCAGAGGTATATTTCACGATCCAATATTACTTAATGTAATTCTATATCCTTATACTTACTCAAGATACATCTGTATATGTTTTCCTTCTTCGTCAGACCCATTTGCTAGAGTTGGCATGTTCACACAAGGAGTGCTAGCCCCTCCATCACACGCACAATGAGCTTGAGCATCGGCCATGGGTTGATTCCAAGAGGTCCATTAGATTAGTGAATGCACTGTTGAATTTTTTAAAGTACTTCAATTTATGCGAATGTCTTATTGTTTACTTGTTTTGCATATGTATAGGGACCTTGTCTAGGGTGTTTGCTGGAAGTGCTATGTTCCCATAGGAGTCACAGGCCACCCCCACCTTAGGTTCGGTTTTTAAAACATCTCGTTCAATTTTTTTACTCGTGCGAGTACAAGTAAGCTCACACGGTGTGCTATTATTTACCATAGGCTTCACTGTTGGGATCTTTGCTACCGTTTAATCTTCTTGGCAGGGCTATACAATGATACTTGGATGAGAGATCATTTCCACGTGGAGGACTTAGAGGAGTAGGAGACCCAAGAGGTGCTCGAGTCCTAACAGCTTGAAGGAGCATCGTTGTCGTAGACCTAGGAGTAGCCAGTAGCCACACCTGTGCAAGAAGGGTCAGGACATGCCACACCATTGGACTGGCTTACTTACTCCTAAGGCCACGTGAGGGCCTAGGGTTGGAAGCAGAAATTGAAGAGGGCTAGGACTTTCGGGTAGGTCTAGTAGTGCTTCGTCAATAGCAGTGGTAGCATATTTTATTTTATGTTATTTTAAATTTGATATGCTGTATATTCACTATATCAACACTCTATACTTGTTTTATCTATGCACCTTATATTTCTCATTGGAATAATATTTGTACGTCAGTGTCAAGTTGCAATCAATGTAGCACTTCTAGTAGCTTTCCAAGCATACATGTCAGGTCGTTTTTATCGCACAGTCCACTGCTCGAATCTTAGCTCTTATGATACAAACGACAACAAACTTTTGGCAGTCGCTTTCATCGCAAAAAATGTAGTTGAGTGAACATTACAGTGCAGAGCACATTGCTTCAATCGCTGACGCTTTAAGTTCCCATAGTATAGCACTTAACATTGTATATGGGCACACAACGGTAGAACACTCTTCAAAAACATACACACACTCCTCGCCTATTTCACCTCTCTCCTATAGCAAGAAAGAATCAATGGCTACTAAAATCCTTCTCACTGAAGATCCGGATTGGAGGAGTGATCTTTTCTCTTAGCTACTTCCATCATGATCTGACCATCCGATGTGTATATATAGTGATTGATGCCAACTCATGACATCTCAAAAACCAGACACTCATAGTAAAAGATTCTTTCGATGCTCAAACTATTATGAGGTTAGGATTCTATGTCCATGTTCAATAAATGTTTACCAGAAATTCGTTAATTCAACATCATCATACAACTACTACAGAAGTATGGATTGCTCTGTAACTACATTCAATAGATTGATACAGAGAATCATCTTTTCTGATATGCCCTTCGAAAACATCTACATGATATAGGAGGAGGAAAGAGGAAAACGATTAGCATTTGAAAGTTGAATGGTTAGATTTGAGACATCATCCTTTAAAAGTACGTACATGGCTAAAGTGTACTAAGTACAAATGCGGTGATCCTTGTTAGGTTGTGAGGTTTAAAAGACAGGGTACTTTTGGTAGAAGGTATCTTGCTTGTCTAAACATTCTTCACAACAATTTTATTGTAAAGTGCCATTCACATTCCTCTATTATCCTAACATTATTTAAATATTTTATTTATAATACCTATATATATTATTTATTTTTCATAGAAAGAGCCAAGACGGATTGAATTCTAACAATAGATAGACATAGAGATAACACCGACTAAGTGAGGACCGGTCATACAACCCAAAACAATTTTACAACACATGTAGATGAAAGTGGAGTACAAACAAACATTAGTCCCTACTAGCAATAACTGAAGGAATGATTAAGGGTTGTAAAAGCTCAAGAGCAGACATTGATATGAAATCATTATTGTCCCAACCCACTATTTGTATTTCAGCTATGTATCTATCTTAGCGTGTCAATCTATATGTAATTGTGCAATATGTTGATATCATTATATCAATTATGTAGTGGCTCAACCTATACGTAATGGTGTAATGTTTATGTACTACTTTACTATTTTTTTTGAATTGTAGTTCTACGTAATATTACTCATAAAATATTTTTTATATCACCAATAAGTGCTACACTTAAAAAAACCCTCGTATTTACAAAATGCCTGTCCCATATTCTTGCTGCATTGCCAATGCAACATTTGAACCCTTTTAACACGTTATATTTAAGTATAATTTCTATTATTTTATTTTTTAAAACTTCAACCAAAAACATCTTTTCAGATAGCAGCAAGGAGACTCGACTATGTCAAGGATTATTTTACTGTCAAACCCTTAGTCAGGTAAATAACACCCTCTAAGAGAGCGTTAAGAGAGCCTACAAAATGATAGGCTCTTCAGCAGTTATTTTATAGGCAGTCCATCAATAGTAAAAACATTTTGGGATAAGGGGCGTTTATAAATTTTTAATATCCTGTCGTCCGGTCATTAGCGGCACCCATGGTTATCTGCCACATTAAAAAAAACCCTTTGGGGAAGTTTTTTTTTAAGAAAAATCTTCTAAAGCCTTAGCGGTATATTTTATTAAAAAAATATGAACAGAAGCGCGGTCTAGCCTAATTTACCGGTATCCCGAGCATAATCCACAGCCTTTTGCACGGGAGCTGCCTGCAGGACAGACGGCCCGATGGATCGTACGTAGGCGGGGGAGAGCGCTCAAAGACACCACCGGCTGTTCATCGTGAGTTGCATGGGCTTCTATCTGGGCCACCGGCACGACGAATTTGCTACAGCCTGATCTTTTTTAACAGGGAGATGCCTCCTATTTATCTTTTTTATATCTCGATCGTGTGAGTTAAGTTTATATAAAAAATCTTATGAGGTGATATATATATATATTATGTGAATATTGTCATTTTTTTATTTTTTTAGGTTTTTAAATAAACGATAAGACATCTCGAGAAATCGAAACATTTTCCCCTGCCTCCTCAGTTCTCACCAGTTGACCGTCAGTACCGTGTATTGTCGCAAACGCAACATGTGACTAGTTTTTTATTTGTGATAGGGGGATGGTAGTATACGTGAGAGGGGACGGTAGTATAGTGGTTGATTAATCTGTCATTATGTACAGCGGCTATCACTACTCGATCCCTAGGACGCTAGGCTATTGTGGTGTATCTTCAATAACAAGAGGTTAGTCTCACGGCGGCCGCGGCGTGTTTCATTAAAATGCATAAATGAAATAAAGAAGAAGAAAAGGTGGCTAAGCCATCCAACTTTGGTCAACCTAAGCTCAGGTGATCGAGGAACAATAAAAAGATGATCCTACGTCTCTGATAAGCCAATCAGTAAACAGGAAAACCACCATGCGTGATCACACGTTGTCATCACCAACTTTTCTTTGCCGTGCCAGCTAACCAGCTACAGTAACAGCACTAGTATTCCTACATACATGGACGCATGCCATGCCATCCTCTACCATCATTTGGAAAGTTTATTATGTCACCAAAATTATTTTTTTAAAAAAATAATAATATCATAAATCAATATGTAATATGTAAGTTTAAATTTAACTTATATAAGGAAAAACAACAAATTGAACCTCGAGCAGAACACGTAATTCACCGTCAAATTTAATATGTTTTGTTTCTAATTGTATATATTGAATTTACACTTATATGCTTATATGTTTATAGAATGACATATTTATCTTTACAAATGTTTTTTATATTTTTTAAAGACCTTCTAAATGAAATAGAGGACATTCTTTCGAGTAAAAAAAAATCATCTCCTCCATCACTCGGTTGATCGATCAATTCACTCCCAATACAAGCAACAGATGCTACGACACCATCACTCAGCAGTGCTTTCCTTGCGCTTAAAGCAATCTCAGCTATCCAAAGTCCAAACACGTCGTCTCGTCTCCCACACATTCTTCTAGCCTCCATCTCTCGATTTGCTCTAGTGGCAAGCAAGCATAGATACCAAAATTAAACAACAAGAAAGGCAACGTCCAAACCAACAACCAAAAGAAAAGAAAGAAATAACACTGATAGCACAGCACACTCCAACTCTCCAAGTGAAGTGAGAGTGATGGAGATAGCAGCTCAAAAGCTAGAAGCCGCGCGACGACGTTTTCTACACAAAGCGAAGGGATTGATCGCCGAGAAGAACAAGATCATCACCTCCACACCACTCCACTGCCACTTCACTGATCGAGCTCCCCTTTTCTCTTTCTGCTGCCACCGACCTTTTCTCCCGCCCCTGCCTTTGAGATCATGGCCAATCCACACTACTTGTTATTTCCCGTCGTCGCGGCCTCTGCTATAAAAACCTCCTCTTCCTCCTCGTCCTCGCGCAGCAGTGGCTACTGGCCCCAGTGAGTGCCACAGATCAGCAGCAGGTGGTGGTGGACGGAGAGGCAGTTCAGCTGCAGCCATGGCTCGCAAGAACAGAGATGACAGAGTAGTATGGCTGCTGCTGCTGTTAATGATGTTCTTGCTACTGGCCGACTCGTATCAGTGTGGTAAGTTCATGCATAGCTTGGTGCATGCATAATGTTGGTTTGATTGATTGGAGTGTTGAAAAGTTTGTGAGATTTGCAGCTCAAATTGTCAGTGATCAGTTTGCTTTTGATGTGCATTTGATTATTTGATTGATGATCTTGCTCATGGAGCAGAGGCGAGAGCACTGAGGCGAAACAAGAAGAACACGCTGCTCAACGCGCTGTACAAGCTCAACTTCATCAGGGCGGTGGAGCCAATGCAGCTGCCTTCATCTCCTCCTCCGGCGAAACCGACCAGAGACGGGGACGCAGCGAGCCTCGCGGACGCCGGCTCGAGCACCCCGTACTGCGTCAACCCTCCGAACGCCTCCGCCTCCACCCCGACACCTCCCTTCACCTCGACGCCGTCCACCCCGTTCGTCCCGGATGACCAGCCCCCACCGCTCCCGCGGATCGGCGACTTCACGCCGCCGTCGTTCGAGCCGAGCCCGCCCGACGGCGGCACCCCGTTCCTGGCCCCCCCGGCGGCATCCACGCCCGGTTTCAACCCAAGCGCGCCTGGGTTGGCCCCCCCGAGCCCGATCTTCGTCGTGCCGAGCCCGCCCGAGACCGGGAGCAGCGGTGGAGGAGGCGGTGGCGGGAGCAACGGTGGAGGCGGTGGCGGGAGCAGTGGTGGTGGTGGTGGCGAGGGCGGAGGTGGAGGAGGAGGAGGAGGAGGAGGAGGGGGTGGGTTTTTGCCGCCGATAGTGTACCCGCCGCCGCTGGCGCCGCCGATGGCGCCGGGGGCGGGGGAGGCGCTGTGGTGCGTGGCGAAGCCGACGGTGCCGGACCCGATCATCCAGGAGGCGATGGACTACGCGTGCGGGTCGGGGGCGGAGTGCAGGTCGATCCAGCCGAGCGGGGCGTGCTACACGCCGGACACAGTGCTCGCCCACGCCTCCTACGCCTTCAACAGCTACTGGCAGATGACCAAGGCCGCCGGCGGCACCTGCGACTTCGGCGGCACCGCCACCATCGTCACCCGAGACCCAAGTAATTTATTCGCCTCTTTTTCTTCCCATCATATTCTTTCTTCAGAAATGTTATATTCTTATATGCTGATGAATCTTTTTGGAAAAAAAGCATATGATTTTTTTGGATTAAAAATTGATTATTTTCCCTCCGCTCTAAGAATGTAAGGTGTGTTTTATTTTCGTTACGGTAAGACTTTGAACAACATATATTTTTTATAACTGATGTTATTAGATTTATATTATTTACGAATGTTATATGCTGATGAATCTTGTTGCCAAAAAAATGTTTTTTTATAGGATTAAAAATTGTTTATACTTTATAGTCTCTACTGTTGTAGCACATCTGAACTCTGAAGTCAGTTTTTTCTTATGCTGTTTTCGATGAACTCTGCAGGCTATGAAAAGTGTCAATTCGACCTACTATGAAGGAGTTGCATTGCAGAGATGCAGCAGAACAGGCTGCATTTGCATCTCTGCAAGCTATGAAAAGTGTCAATTCGACCTACTATGAAGGAGTTGCATTGCAGAGATGCAGCAGAACAGGCTGCATTTGCATGCATGCAGATCGATGTGCAAAATTCTTTGCAAGTTTGTTGGGCCGTCATTCCATTTGCCTCTAGGCCATAGCACTGCAGATTTTGTAACTAGCTGTTTAGCATGATTTTGATCATTATTACAAGACTAATACTGTGCAAAAAAGGTGATTCCTTCGCATGTGTATTTATATTAGCACTAGTGGGGCCTCACCTTTTCCCTCTTTAGCTTTTTCAGCTCTCCTTGTCCAATTTTTTGTGATATAATGTGCTAACTTAACATTCAAGCCAACCCCAGGAATCTCTACTAATTCGAGACATTATATGCTAACTTGACATTATCTTTTGATGTCAAGATCAATTCTTTCTCTTAGGATAATAGAAATTGTTTATATCTCCTGTGTTCGGCCTCTGCCATTAGTGAAAATATAGGAATTGTTGATTGTATTTTCTGTTAATGTATCAGTATATATAGGTAGCCGGGGTGGCTTACACACGCAACCGTACAGCTACACGCGGATTAACCTACTATAATTACAGTAGACTAACACTCCCCCACAGTTTAATTGGGAGCATCGCTAACATTCAGGCTAGATCGAAACTCCTGAAATAGTGAGGTAGAAAAACCCTTGGTAAGACGTCGGTATACTGCGATGTCGTAGGAACATATAGGACCCAAACGTGACTAAGGGCGACCTTCTCTCGAACGAAATAGAGATCAACATGCTTCGTCCGCTGATGCTGCACCGGGTTGCTGGAGAGATATACATCACTGATATTGTCACAATAGACCAAGGTGGCACATCGAGGAGGGTGGCGAAGCTCAAGGAGCAGCTGGCGCAGCCAGGTAGCTTCAGCAACACCATTTACCACAGCATGATATTCAGCTTCAGCACTCGATCTAGAAATCGTATGCTAACGCTTGAAAGACCAGGACACTAAGTTATCCCCAAGAAATACTGCATAGCCAGAGGTCGACCGACGAGTGTCAGGACAGCCTGCCCAGTCGGCATCTGTGTAAACAACAAGATCTGCGGGCGAAGATCGGCGCATGGTCAGCCCAAGAGATAGGGTATCCTGTAGGTAGTGTAGGATCCGCTTGAGAGCAGCGAGGTGCGGCTCTCGAGGATTATACATATAGAGGCAGATCTGCTGAACTGTAAAGATAATGTCTGGTCGGGTGAAAGTCAGATACTGCAGAGCGCCGGTGAGACTACGGTACTATGTAGCATCAGCAGCAGGCGGTCCGTCAGTAGATAATTTGGAGTGGAGATCAACAGGCGTGCTGTACAGCTTGCACACACTCATCCCGGCACACTCCAAAATATCCTGACTGTACTGCCGCTGAGAAAGAAACATACCATCTGCGGATCGGGTCAGAGAGATGCCCAGAAAATGATGCAGCTGACCCATATCTGTTATAGCAAACTCACGCAAAAGAGCATCAATGATATTCTTGAGTAATCCAGCAGAGAAGGCAATAAAGACAATGTCATCAACATAGAGCAGTAAGTAGGTTGTGTCTTGACCGCGGCGATATATGAAGAGAGAAGTATTTGACTTTGTTTCAACAAATCCAAGGGACACAAGGTGAGAGGCGAACCTATGATGCCAAGCACGGGGAGCCTGCTTCAAACCATATAAGGACTTACTGAGCCGACAGACAAAATCTGAGTGAGAAGAATCTATAAATCCAGAAGGCTGCACGCAGTACACTGTCTTAGTGAGAGTGCCATGGAGAAAATCATTCTTCACATCCAGCTGATAAATGGGCCAATTCTGAGATAATGCTAGAGAGAGAACCACGTGAACTGTCGCAGGCTTGAGAACTGGACTGAAAGTCTCATCATAGTGCCGTTGTATGAAACCCCGCAGAACCCAACGAGCTTTGTAACGGTCTAGAGACCCATCGGCGAGCAACTTGTGACGATAAATCCACTTCCCAATCACAACATTGACGCCAGAAAGGCTAGGCACAAGACTTCATGTGTCGTTGGCAATCAAAGCGTCATACTCAGCCTGCATAGCAGATCGCCAATTAGGGTCTGACAAGGCATCACGAACGAAGCGAGGAATAGGCGACATGGGTACAGCATGGAGACTGAGGCGATCCACGGGCTGCTCAATGCCATCTTTGCCACGTGTGCACATAGAGTGCGCATTGGTCACCGGAGGGATGGCAGTCGATCGAGTGGCAGCTATGCGGCCAGTACCGTTGGCAACAACCTAAGCACGAGCAGCAGGGGCAGCAGGACTGGCAACACTCGTGGTCGGTGGGGCACCGCTGGCAGCGACCTGTGAGGGGTGCATAGGGGCAGCGGTATCAGATGACGTGGACTCGGGCGACCACGGCCCTGCACCAAGGCTCGACGACGCAAGTGGGGCCGCGGGCACGGGGTGGGCCGCTGAGGAAGCAGCTGTACCTGCACGCAAAAAAGAGGCTCCAGGAACTGAAGCGGTGAGATCATGATCATCGACAAGAAAGTCCAGGGCGGAGGGTGCCATGGGTGTGGTAGACATGTCAGAGAAAGGGATGAAGGATTCATCAAAAACAACATGTCTAGAAATGAGAATGCGGTTCGACTGAAGCTCGAGGCATCGATAGCCTTTGTGCTCCAAGGAGTAGCCGAGGAACACGCATAGAGAAGAACGAGGAGCAAGTTTGTGGGGCGCTATAGAGGACATATTGGGGTAACAGGCGCAACCAAAAACTTTAAAATGATCATAGGAGGGTGGGATAGAGAAGAGAACGGAGTATGGTGTGGAGGAGGCGAGTGTTGTGGTGGGGAGGCAGTTCACAAGATATGTGGCAGTGTGAAAGGCCTCAACCCAGTAAGCTGGAGAGAGAGTCGCCTGAAACAAAAGGGAACGCAGATAGTTATTGATGGTACGAATAGAACGCTCTGCTTTATCATTTTGTTGAGAAGTGTATGGGCATGACATGCGGAGGGCAACACCGTGGGAGAGAAAAAACGTGCGGGCCTAAGAATTATCGAATTCACGGCCATTGTCGCACTAGATGCTCTTGATGGTGGTGCTAAACTGTGTGCGAACATACGCAAAAAAGGTATAAATAGTGGAAAATGTCTCAGATTTGAGACAAAGGGGAAAAGTCCAAATGTAGTGAGAGTAGTCATCAAGAATAATAATATAATATTTGTATCCTGACACACTGACAATTAGAGAGGTCCATAGATCACAATGGATTAAATCAAAGTTATGAATAGCACGAGAGATGGATGAACCGAAAGGTAGACGTACATGATGACCGAGTTGGCACACATCACATAAATGATCGATGCCATCTTTATTGCAGGAAATAACATTGGATCTAAGAAGTTTGAACAGAACGTCGCGTCCAAGATGATCGAGACGGCGATGCCAAAGGGAGGTGGGTGCAGTGACGAACGCAGAGGTGCTGGTAGATGTTACAAAAAATAGGTAGAGGTCACCGGAACTATTGCACCTGGCGATCACGTTCCTGGTTAGCAGATCCTTCACAGAAAGATCAAATGGATCAAACTCAATGGAACAATTATTGTCGGTGGTAAACCGATGAATAGAAATTAAATTTTTAATAATGTTAGGGGATACAAGAACATTATTAAGAGTAAGATCACGGTGCGGTAAGAAAAAATAATGGGATCCAGTGGCGGTGATAAGAAGTAAAGCATCATTGCCCACAACGATAGATGAAGGAGTAGATGAAGAGGGTGGGAAAATGGTGGAGAGTATACCAACGCCCGAGGTCATGTGGGAACCGGCACCCGTATCAGCATACCATTTAGAGGTCGGTTGGTTGAGCGTCATAGTATTGAAAGAGTGCGCCAGGGAGTCCTGGTGCCAACCTCCATGACTAGGCGGCCAAGGTGCCACCTGGTACGCTGGTGAGGGTGCCTAGAAGCCTGCCGGTGAGGGCGCTTGGAAGCCCGACGGTGTAGCTCCCCTGTAGTACGTGCCATACGGGGACGAGGGGGCACCGTATGTGCCGCCATAGGTGCTGGAAAGAGCACCAAAACCGCCATAGTATGGGGCTACGTGAAACGCAGGCTATGGCGGTGGAGGACGGCCGGACTGATCGTACGGCCACATGCGCACGGTGCCAACCCAAGGGTGGGCAAACGATGGGTACACAGTTGTTTCGGGAGGAACGCCGCCTTGTCCACCTGGGGCCGCTCCAGCAGAGGTCGCTGGAGAACTGCCACTAGTAGAATTGTCGCGTCCACCGCGACCGCGGCGGCGGCCATTGCGCTGGCCTCTAGTTGGTGTAGCTGGGCGCGGAGGAAAGACGCCCCCGGATGAGGGGCAGCTATGACACCTGGGGCCGCAGGACGCGGCGTTGCAGCGACGAGAGCAGCCGGTGGGGACGGAGGATGAGCGTCGATCTCTAGCTCCTCCAACAACAGATGAGTGCATTTTAAGAATGGACACCATATGGCGAAACTTGCCACTGAGACCACGGAGAAGCATGCGGACCATCTGCCGGTCGCCGATAGGGTCGTCAAATTCGGCGAGGGAGGCAGCCATGGATTCAAGACGATGGCAGTAGTCGGTGACGCTCAGGGAGTCCTGGCGAAATGTGCGGAACTGCGTCTCGAGCAGAAGGGCACGAGACTCCTTCTGGCCAAGGAATTCATCCTCGAGATAGCACCACGCATTACAGGCGCGTCTGGGCCGCATCATCAGCGACTGCTGCAGGTCACTAGAGACGGTGCCGTACACCCACGTGAGGACACAGCAGTCCGCCTGGAGCCACGCCGGACGCGCAGGGAACACGCCATCCTCAAGGACGTGGCGGGTGAGGGCATATTTCCCAAGAACAGTGAGAAACATGCAGCGCCACTTAGTGTAGGAGTCCGTGGCCTTATCGAGGACGATGGGGATGAGTGCCTTGATGTTAACGACGGCGGTGGCTTGCGCCCGGAGAGCCGTGTGAGCGCTCTCGTACGCGTCCAGAGCGTCGTCAGCGCGAGAAGGATCGGCTGCGAGACAACGTTCTTCGGAAGTGGCGTCGCCAGTGTTGCCGCCAGCCATGGGAGGCACGACAGCCGATCGGAGGGATCAGCCGATGAGAGTCGGATCGGCAGCCGATCGACCGATCGGATTAAAGGCCGATCGGATCGGTAATAGGCAGATCGGCTAGACGATGAGCAGCCGATCAGATCGGGTGGTTGATGAGCAGTCGATTAGATCAGATGGATCAGATCGGCAGTAGAGATCGGCTGCCGATGAGCAGTCGATTGGATCGGATGGATCAGATCGACACGGGTGGCCGATGAGCAGCTGATTGGATCGGATGGATCAAATCGGCAGTAGAGATCGGCTGCCGATGAGCAGCCGATTGGATCGGATGGATCAGATCGGCACGGGTGGCCGATGAGCAGCCGATTGGATCGGATGGATCAGATCGGCAGTAGAGATTGGCTGGCCGATGAGCAGCCAATCAGTTCAGAGGCCGATCCGATGAGCAACCGATTGGATCGGATGGATCAGATTGGCACGGGTGGCCGATGAGTAGCCGATTGGATCGGATGGATCAGATCGGCAGTAGAGATTGGCTGGCCGATGAGCAGCCAATCAGTTCGGAGGCCGATCGGATCGGCAATAGGCAGGATCCGATCGGGCCGATCGACGGATCCGATCAGATCGGATTGGCAAGCGATCTGGTTGGCAACGGAGAGCCGATCGGATCAACAATAAGCAGGATCCGATCGGACCGATCGACGGATCCGATAAGGCCGATCGACGGATTCGATCAGATTGGATCGGTGGGCGTTTTGATCAGCGGCAGAACGGGCGATAAGATCGGCGACACCTAGTGGTGGCGATCGAATCGGCGACGGGCGCTAGTGCGGATGCGCAGGTAGGATCGGATCGACTACCACACCCGGTGACGAGGGCAGCTACGGGGTGGACGATCAGATCGACAGCGCTGGCGATGAGACCAGCGACACTCCCGGTGACATGTAGTCGGCACCGGTGGTGGCGGTCGAATCGGCGACGAGCGCTGATTCAAAAATGGCGGAGTTGAGGGCGTCGGACCTCGGCAGTCTCTTGCACAGTAGTGGCGGAGAAGGAGACCAACAACGACAGCAACGACGACGGCGTTTTAGTTGATAATGGATTGAAACCGTTCTGATATCATAAAAATATAGAAATTGTTGATTGTATTTTCTGTTAATGTATCAGTATATATAGTAGCCGAGATAGTTTACACACGCAATCGCACAGCTGCACACATACTGTAATTACAGTATACTAACTAGTCACCTGACTGACGAACAAGACAGATTCAGCAGTTCATGGATCCTCGCGTCCACTGCGGCCTTCGACGTAGGCGAGCTGAACCCGTCGCCGCCGGAGTAGAAGTAGCAGACCTTGCACATGCTCCAGAACAGCTCCCTGCATGGCCTAGGAAGGGCGTCCCCCCTGCTGACCACCAGCTTCAGCAACTCCCGCATTTCTCTATGGGTCTCTGAATCTCCTTCACGGCCTCTTCCATGGAGACAGAGCCTCCACTGTGGAGGGCAATCAGCGACTCTCTGCAACAAGTGTGTGTGAAATTCATTAGGAAACTTCAGAGTTCAGAAGTTTTAGTACAAACTTCAAATGTATGCACATCTATGATCGTTTGGCCTACAAGTGATAAGCTGTAAAACTACATATAAGAAAAAAAACAATTTATAGAGACAATGTTAGAAAACAAACTACGATGAAAAAACCCCAAAATCAACTCTAAAATTAAATTTTAAATTTTATCGGTGACTTAGAAACTCCGACAAAAGTCACAGAACAGCTAGCTCTGTACCTCGTAGGATTAGACGGCCACATGTGCTCATTAGCCTGAACAACTTACTGCATTCTTGGCTTCTAACAACAGAAGCAGAGAGCTTTGGTCCAGTAAGATACAATGTTGGGAGCACAATGGGTCCCAGTGCAAATGTCACAACTGCATTTTCCATGTATTCCTCAGCTGTTGGCACATACTGGCTCTGCCTCCACTCTACCTCTGTCATCATATACCTCCGCAGTTCTTGCCAATATACACAGAGTAACAGAGGCCATTTAGCTCGTCAGTGCTCAATACTGAAAAAAAAAAAACTCCAAAGAATGTCACAAATGATGCTTACTATTTCTACAAGGTGTTTGGTGACGTCACGGCCTTGTACTGCAGAAGCCTTTGATCTAAGCTGATTAGTTGAAGTATAAATTGCAGAGAATACAATCTCTGCTTGTTCAGAGTAGTACTCAGTTTTGTCCTTCTTGGCCCACCTAGATATGAAATATCACGAGTGTTAGCAGGGCTGAAATTTTTGTTAGCCTGAGAAACAAGAATTGGTTAAGACATTTGTGTAAAGAATTAATTTTACGTCTCAACTAATGCGACAAGGTTTTCCAATTCTTCTAATGTATACAGTGACTATAAACCCCCGAGCGTATATAAGGAAATCGGGTCTATATATATACAGCCTAGGCCAGTGGTCTGTCTAACACCCCTTGCAGTCGCAGCGGGAGGGGAACGAACGTAGAGACTGGACCGAAAACTGGTGAACAAAGGCGTGGGCAGACCTTTGGTCATTATAGGAAGAACTGGTCGGGTAGGGACGTCATTGGCTCCGAGTCGGCGACTGTAGACAAGAGAAAAAGGAGGAATTAGATCGGCCTGAACCGATGAGGTCGGGTGGGTCGAGTATTCCAATCGGTCCGATAGAGATGGATTAGCCGATAGGGCGGGGGGAGCCGATGGAAAGTGAGGAGCCAATAAAAGTGGGGTGTCCGATGGAGAGGGAACGGTATCGGCTGAAGAATAAATATGATCGGTATCAGCCGATGGAGGTGGGTCCGATGATGGAGACATCGGACCGAGTAGTGGTGAGATATGTGATGGGTAAATCCTCAGCAGCGGCCGATGAGGAGTCGATGGAAAGGGCAGTGGAGGAGACCTGGTCGGCACGGTGTTGGTGAGGAGGAAGTCGAGATCACTAGAGGAGGATCTCGGATGAAGAAAACCGAAAGGAAAACATGTCTCATCAAAAATGACGTGACGAGATACGAGGACACGTCGGGTGAAAAGGTCGAGGCATCGGTATCTCTTGTGAGAGATGGGATAACTGAGGAGAATACAGGCGGTGGAGCGGGGAGCGAGTTTGTGGGACGGAGAAAAGAAGGTGACTGCGGGAGAGACAGGGAGAAGAAGAAATAGAGGCGAGAGAGCGAGGAGAGCACCAGGAAGAGAGTCAGCGATGAGAAGAAGACGTCGACGACGAGGAGAAAAGGGTCGGCTCGCCGGAAGGAGAAGCTAGCGCGCCGAGATGTCTAGACTCGCTCTGATACCATATAGAATGTGTACAGTGAATATAAACCCCCGAGCGTATAAAGAGGGGTCGAGTCTATATATACAACCCAGACCAATGGTCTGTCTAACACTCCAACTTCGAAGAAGTCATCGACGACTGTTGTGAGCACACCATTTGTGGCCCATAAAATGCGAACATTTGACAGTTCTGGAGGGAAAATGGTAGCAGCAGCAGAAAAATAAAACTACTCCAATTTCTGCCGTGCGAATTGTAGCTGATCCAACCTGCTCTCTTTCACCCAACTGCAGCAAAAGTCGTAATGAAATTTAGCTGAAACTTTGCTGGTTGGCATAAGCAAAAAGAGAGAAATAAATGTCAGATATACCGGTTGAGTTGCTGCAGCTCTTCTTGGTAAATAAATTGAGAGCAACTAGAATCTCTGACACCTAAGGCCATGATTTCTTCATTGGAATGACAAGGCTTGTTTAGTTTCAGAAATATATTATTATGCTTGACATATTGACTTCTAGTGTCTAAATAGGTCAGGTTTGATGGAACTGGCCTGTTTCATCAAAGGAAAAACTTACAAGTACGCTGTTTCTAGCATCTGACAAATTGTGATGTCAAAATTTTCGATATTCTTTCATGATCTAGACGATCCAACATGGTATGGAAGGGAAAGTCAAGAGCATATTCAACCTGAAAATACAAAATAACAATTACAATATTATAGTTACGGATAAACAACGGAGATGAGAATTTCACAATTGACAACTTGCCTCTTCAAAGAGTGGATTTTCTTTGCACTGCACTGGATAAAAATTGTTCCTTCAGTAAGCAACCTGTCCAGGAGCCTATATTATCTAGGATCACCTCCCTTTCCGAGATACTGACTTTCGAAGCCTTATGCAACTCTAGTAAAGATCTTGTATCATTCAGATATCCTTGATGTGAATTGAGGAAACTTGAAGGTTCAGCAAAATGGGATAGCTCATCTGCACCACATTTTCAAGACGCACGGCATTAGCTCACTACAATGAGTCGAAGTTAAAGATAAAATAATTACCTTCGGCTACCTTCTCAAAAACCGTAAAATCATTCTAGGAACTGAGAATTTTTATGATTATTATGTAGGTACAGGAAGTACCAATGAGATCACTTCTATCGGCTAGTAGTAGAATACTACCGGTAGAGACCACTGTAAAAGTATTATATATATATATATATATAGGTTTCAGTAGTATGAAGTCCCTGAAGAAACATCATATCCGTTCATACGCAGCATACGAAATGCCATCCCACATGTTGACATGTCAAGCACAATTTCCTCATCCCTCTGTAGCCAGCAACTGCAACCAAATTCAGTCATTTACCTTAGCTGCTAATTAACTGCAGTCTTCAAACAACTTATCTTAAAGTTAATACCTAGATATTCCCATCTTTTCAAGCACGTCCACCATGTAGAGCTGAGACCGAATATTTACAGGATAGGCCACTGGCACTGCAAAATTCAACTGTAGGCATTCAGCAAATGTTTATATTTGATATCCTATAAAACCATTGACAAAGTGCAGTTACCGGCACTGCCAATTCTGTCCACAAACATGTCTAAGTATCGGAGAGCTTAGGCATCATAGTTGTGGACTAATGCAGCTGCAGTTGTGGAAGGGGAGTTGAACAGTGACCCATTCTTCCTTTGGAATTTCATCACTTCATTCCAGTCCTGAAGTTTGATTAGTCCTTCCGAGACATAAGCCATATATGCTTTTCTTCCACCAGAGCGGATCATTCCAGCATCTCTGAAGTAAATTGCACAGCAAGGTTGTTATTGTATTGTAATGATCAGGGAAAGTCTATTCATTTCTGGAGGAGACGTCCCCTCATTTTTACATGCCAAATTTAACAAAATAGATTAATATATGATTTATTACTCTATAAATTCAACTTATAGAAACAAAGTAAAAATAACAAATTTGATCAAATAGAACGCTTCAAATTTATTATTTTTGCCTAATTATATATGCCGAATTTAAATTTGCTTGTTTTTAAAGTGACATATCATATATTAATCTATCTTACTAAAAATTTTTAATTTTTTTGGTAACTTTTTATACCATATACACAAAACAAGAGGATGTCCTAGGAAAAAAAATCCATCTCCTAAGTTTGGTACAATTTTTTTTCTCTTGATGATTTTGACCTCTTAATTAATTTTGGAGATGCAACATCAAATGATACTTTTTTAGCATGATATTAATAAACAGTCTACCATGTGGCCAATGTAGTCTCTCTTTTTTTTCAGAACACGCAGGAGCTGGCCGATGTCACTGTCACCGTAAATACGTTACACACCTATATTGTCAAATTTTATTATAAACTTTTAACTGCATATGGAAATTAAAAGTATTTAAAAGTACATCTTCTCTAAGTATTAGAACCCATATTTGGTAGGTAGTAATGATTTACTTCTCAAGCTCCATTGCAACCAAAAAATATAAAAAGGGAAACGAAATGTAGTTCTCTAACGTGCAAACCTGTTGAGATCCTTGTCATGAAGCTGAAGGAGATTAATAAATACTCCTCATCATCTTTAGAATAAAATTTCAATAAATTTTTAAAACTTCGACCATTAATAATTTCTTAAATGTTTGTTTTTTAAAAAATATCATAAATTTATTATATTTTATAAACTTAATTTAATGTAAATAAAGTGATAGTCAAACTTTTAAAAGTTAGATAAAATATTACCCTAAATACCAAATATTTATGATTAGAGGGAGTAATAAAACATTAATAACGAGGTCTCTTATTTTTCACATGGAGGAGCAGGCCACCGTAGCAGAATAGGTTTCTTTTTTCACTCGGGAGGATAATTACTCGTTTTATACATATCACCTTAAAAGTTATAAAAAATTATAAAAATTTTTGGCAAGATAAATTAATATAACAGATTATTCCATAAATATATAAGGTTAAATTTAACTTATACATGTTGAAAAAATAATAAATATTATAAAGCGGCGATGTATTTATGAGTGGCGATGTATTCTACTGATTAGTCATTAGTATGCCTGTTAGGTTTACCGCTAACTTTGTAGGGTGTATGCATGCTAGTTATCTAGAGACACAGAGAGTGATTTTAAGATAGTTGAATGGATTATCTTGATGTAATTGTCTTAATATCAATAGAAGTTTTCTTTATATAAAAAATACGAAAAATACGATCCCAGCAGCAGCTTAATCAATCACCGATCATTTGCAACCATCAATCTGATCTGATCAGAGATGGTCAGATTATGAGAATTTAACAAGCTACCTCTCCTGACGAGTTCCCTGCTGGCGTCCCATCGTGCGAGCGCGAGGACGCAGGCGAGGGTGGACGAGAGGACGCGCTTGGTGACCACCGGGGAGCCGAGCTGGTGGGCGTCGGCGTCGGCGCCGTGCGCCATGACCCGTCGCCACGTTGGTTCCGCAGTATCCACGCGACGCACGGCGGGAAGCGCGGCGACGGAGGGGAGCCGGCGCCGCGGCCGCGCAAGGGCACCATGGCCACCCACGCCGTGTCGTACGGCGACGGCGGAAGCTCCACCCTCGCTGCTGCTGCGCTTCATGGCGTCGATCGCCCTGTGTACTGTTTGGAAGACGACATAAATCATTGAAATATGTAACATGGATTCAAACAATGTATGCAATTATGCAACCTGGCTGCGCTCGTATCGATACGAATGAGATACCCAAATGCAATCAGTTTTTCTACGGATGTTCTTTGCTTATTGCACAAGAGGATAGTAAGTTCAAAATTTTGTTTCGGTAGGACGGATTTCTATTTATATAAAATTTTTAAATGAAAATGAAGTATAGTTTGGCTTCTCCTCGCCTAGCTTCAGCTTAGGAGTTCAGCTCTTAATTTAGTTCTCCTTTTGTTGTTGGTATATTTTGCTCTCCCCAGTAACCGCTGCAGCGTGTTACAGTTGTATTCAAATTTTCATCTAATATATTAAGTTGCAAAGCTTTTATGAAAAAAACCATAGTTAATTATCTTTTGGGCATTTGGTAGCGGTATATCTTACAGCCATGAACTTTGGTATAGTTTACCGAAATACATACGGAACTTCGAAAATGAGCACTACTTAATTAACTATTCTAATAAATATAAATATATGCGTGTTGTTATAATTAATAAAATAAATATTTGGCCCCTAAATCATATGATGTACACATCTATATATACACCAAGCAAAAAATGCTAAACATAATCGATGTAACTTGTATATCAACATAAAAAGTATCTTTAGTAACCTTAGGATGAAGAGAGGTCATGTTATTTTGTGTGGTTTAGGACAACCACCCAAAAGCAGGGAAGATTTGTTGGCGACGCTACCATACACCAGGAACGAGCACGAAATCATCATATCCCTCTCCACCACGTTAATTAAACGAAAGAAGGGTTTAAGATGAATAAGTATAAATGAGCGACTTGAGAGTAATTGACTTGTGGAAATATTTGAGCGCGCTAGCTAGGGAAAGTGCAGTGTGTCAAATCGATAAAAACCTAGGACGGGATTGAATTGTGGAGGGGAGAGGGTAGCATCATAAGAGATATTTATAGTACTTCGCTATTCCTTAGCAATTGCTATACAGTGCTTAGGATGTTACGTGCTATCTTTTTTATATGATTGAATAGTTAATATGTGTATAGTCATTGGTTTTAGATGGTATGAATCTGCTCTCCGAAGTCATTTGAAAAATTCATACCTTTAAAATATCTAAATAGATTTGACAACTTATATTACATACATATTAAGGCTTGTAAGCTATCTCAAATGATAAAATTATCAATAACAAACCTATATATTTTGTCGATATTTTGTTGAGCTCTAAATTTTAATTTAAAGTTGTCCTCATCTGATTTCATATAAAAACATCATTAATTTTTAAAAACTATAATAATTTAAATATTATTGTTGGTTTAATACTTAATAAATAGTATAGTTAGGACAGTCCGGTACATTGAGTACGAGTGCTTGGTTTATGTCATTAATTAACAGTAATGTATCATTATCGGATTAACGGTTTAAGCCCTCAGCCAACAGTACGAGTAATGGTATCATTGCCGGATCACTCTAGTTTAAACGGAAAAACAAAGCGACCGGACAGTAATAGAGTACCAATATCGGGTCACATCTAACCGATAGTAATGGATCGGTAGGGATGGTTTTTTTGCGGGATTGAGATGCATCCTCCTCTCTAGCTACTTCTGTCCCAAACGCAACATGCAAGTTTTTCTGAGGTTGATGTGTCCATTCGTCCATTGTCCAGTTGACCATTACAAGAGGACAACCCGGTAAGTTTTTTTCTCCAATTTGATAAATTTTATTACTATAACAAGCACTAATCACTAAGTAAGATTTTGTTCGAGTAAGATTTTTTCTCAGCTTTTATATACACGTTTCCTAAACTATTAAACAAAGTATTGACTGTTTTTTTATTAAAAAAATTATAAAAATTTTCTATAGCAAAGTTGATTTAAAAATTATATTAACCTTTTTTTAAGTTTTTAACTATTAATTAATTATATGCTAATTAAATTTCTTATTTTATTTTACGTATCAGGAGAAAAGAAGAGAAGGGTTACCAACCCCACCATAAAATGTTATTCATGCGACATATCACAGGCGTTCAGCAATCACGCTGCCATTTGTTTTATTTAAAACAAAAAAAAGGAGGCGCTGCACGTTTTAACAAAGGATGTTTTGCTTGTTCAATTCAGTTTTCCTTTTAAAATACTCTGTTTTGCATGTGCCAATGAATTACAAAACTCGGTTGTAATAAGGATGTTCAAAGTCCAAACTTCTGCCAAATTAATGTTCTTTTCAATCTTTTTTCAATAAAAAAGGCGTGCCAACCATCACGTACATCATATACCGTAGAAGAAAATTTGTAAAATAGCATGCACGCCACGTGATCACACACAAGTATCAAATACAACTATATTAATTGAGTGATTTAAAAAATATTTTACAGTTATTGAGAAGGTTGCATAGTTTCAAGTACAAAATTTAGTATCCCTAAGTACCTTAGGTACCAATATATACAATAATTACATCAAAAAGTTTAGTATAAGGGTGTAAATTTTATTATATTAAAAGCACACCACACGTATAATTATGAACACTAGGATTTAAACCCTTCTCACAAAAGGAAAAGGGAAAGAAAAATCAACCCAGAAAGTATAAAGCTCGTTGCTGGTATCTCTGATACAACTGAACGGAGAAGCACTTAATTGCCCGACAAAATAGACACATGCGGATCACTCACCTTGAGTTTAAGTGGCTCCTTGACGACTGCATTCACAGCGCTGATCATTTCCTTCGGCGAGCTAAACCCATCAGTCCGAGAGTAGAACATGTGAACAATCTTGCACATCTTCCAGAACAGCTGCTTGCATGGCCTGGGAACAGCACCATGTTCCCTAAGGACCAATCTCAACAAGTTCCTCCTAGAAGTGTCTATGGATTTCTGGGCTGCCCTTTTAGCCTCCTCTATGGACATAGAACCACCACTGTTATGAACAAGTAGTGAAACAATGTTCAGCTTTCCCTCCATGCTCTCCCTCTGCGGCAATAGAGAAATGATTTGTTAGAATAGTTTGTTTGCAAGCTTGGGTTGAACCTTAGCCATGCCCTAATTCTTTAACAGAGAAAGTTGCATAGTAAATGTTCATTGTCACAATAATCAGTCCTTCAGAATCAGTATGATGCCTTCAATCGCACCAGCCATTCACATTTATACAGATTAGTCAACAAATTTGTGTGCAGAGATCCGTGAAATCATATTACACAAAATAAAAGTGGAAATTTTTTAAGTAAAAAAAAAGTGGAAATTTTATTTATGCTCAATATTGTAGAAACATGAGAGGATAAGAAGGGAGATGGATATCTTGTCAGAAAAGGGGGCCCAAGTACCTCAAAGCCCTGACTGTCATTCAGGAGACGCCCACAAGTGCTCATCAGTCTAAATAATTCATTGTACTCATGATCCTTGACGGCATTCTCCTGGAGCTTGGGTCCTACAAAATACAGTGTCGGGAGCACAATAGGCCCCAGTGCAAATGAGACAACAGCATTTTCCATGTATTCTTCCATCGTTGGCACATATTTGGTCCTCTGCCATTCAGCCTCGGTCATCATAGACCGCAACAGACATATCCACTGCACATGAGTTTGAACTTGTCAAGACTAAACACTATGCAACAGAGAATCAGATCACACGTGCAATATGCACCACAGAATCAGTAGATCAACCATGAGACTCACTATTTCTACAAGGTGTTCCGTAACATCACGACCTTGTAATGCAGAAGCCTTTGCTCCAAGCTGGTTCACTGTGGTATAAATAGCAGAAAAAACTATTTTTACTTCTTCTGAGTAGAACTCCTCTTGATGATGTTCATCCCACCTAGGGAAGCCATTTGCAAATCACAGAAGATGACTTAGTTGTGCATAATCAGTGCCACTTACAAAAGACTATACAAATACATCAAATAAAAGGAATTAGGACTGTACTTCTCAACTAAAGCAATGAGGTTTTCTAACTCTTCTTTTGATCCCCCAAGATCAAAGAAATCATCAACCACAGTTGTCAGTACACCATTTTTAGTCCATGCAATGCGGGCTTCGGATAATTCAGGGGGGAATATGGTAGCAGCAGCAGAAAGGTAGCAATATGTCAACTTCTGACGTGCAAATGGTAGCTGATCGAGCTTTTCCTCTTTCACCCAACTGTAGCAAACAAAATTTTGCAATTTATACTAGTACAATAAGAGAGCATAACATGACAGATTGACAGCAGGCTGGATTACCTACCAATCAAGATAATTAAGTTCATCCTGGTATATAGATTGAGAGGTACTGAAATCTTCAGCAGCCAAAGCTAGAATATCTTGATTGGCATAAGGAAGCCTGAGTAAGCAACATAGTGGAATTGGTGTCTAACATATATATTACTCATATTGGCAGATTTTTTCAATGAAAACCTTACAAGTATTCAGTCTTTAACATATGGGAATCCTTTGCATCAAAATGTTCAATGTTCCTCTTGTGATCTAGACGGTCCAATGTGGTGTAGAAGGGAAACTTAAGAGCGTACTTCATCTGAAATCACAAAAGGCATGTACTTAAACACAAAATGAACTTCCGAATAAAATGGAAATTCAAATTTTCATGCAAGCACCTCTTCAAAGGTTGGAGCGTTTTGCACCCCATTAGAGCACAGACTTTCCTTCAATAAGCTACCTGACCAAGAGCCTATGCTATCTAAGATGGATTCATTTTCTGATATACTGACTCTTGAAGCCTTGTATAATTCGAGTAGAGATTTTTTATCATTTAAATATCCTTGAAGTGATTCACGGAAACTGGAAGATTCAGCAACATGAGATAACTCGACTGCACCGCATTTAAATTAGCATGTTAAATAAAAAATAATTCAGCATGTTAAAAGAAAACCAAAGCTAGATTATAGTTCGAAACCAACAAAAAAATATATTCCTTTCAAGCCTTAGAACATACCTGAGGAAACATGATATCCATTCATCCTTAATAGGCGAAAAGCCATTGCACATGTTGTTATGTCCAGCATAATTTCCTCATCTCTTTCTAACCATGAACTGCAAACTAGCAAAAATTAAGTTTGAACTAATAAGGACAGATAAAATACTTACTCAAAGTCATTACATGTATGTTGTGTCTAGGATGCTCTTTATCTCACCGACAAAATACTGAGAAATTCCCATCTTTTCAAGTGCATCCACCCATGAAAGCTGACAATATATATTTTGTGGATGCACTGTCGGTACTGCAAAGGTCCAATGGTATTATGTATTTAGGAGCAGTCTACAGTATACACCATAGAAAATTCTTGACAAGAAAATGCGTGCAGACTCACCTGCACTGCCATATTTACTGACCAGCCAATTTAAGTACTGGAGGGCTTTATCATCATAGTGGTTGACTAATGCGGCAGCAGTTGTGGAAGGACAGTTGAAGAATGATCCATTCTTCCTCTGGAACATCATAATATCATCCCACTCCAACAGGTTTCCTAATCCTTCTATGACATAAGCCATATATGCCTTTCTTCCATAAGAATGGTCTCCAGCCTCTCTGCATTAAATCATATCAGGATTTTCAGTGTGTTACTCAGAGGCATTATTAAAACTGATATTGAAAACTTCCTCCAAATATAGGATCTTGGGAAAAAAAGGAAAATATCATTTATTCCTTCAAAAAGAATGCAGGGGGAACTGGGGAATAAAACTAAGCTGGCAGTTACTTTTAGAATGCCTGACAATAAAACTTCATTTACACAATCAACCCTTGCATACTAACTATACAAACTCGTAGCCACAGTAATACAAATACTAATGACATACAATATCGACGTGTTAGAATTGGCATACCTTTCCAGTTCTATCTCCCGGAGGTGAAGAAGTCTATGAAGATCTGTCTGTCTGACAGGGAATTCCAAATCCATCCCCATGGCAAGGCTAAGCATACCAGGAAAAGTGATGTTGAAACCAATAGGAGCAGCAATCTGCTCATCCATGGCAATGGAGAAATTTCTTCCAATAAAATCTAGTCCTGTCAGTACCATTTTCATGGCGTTAAGACATTTCAAGCCTTGAATGTGTAGATAGATACAGAGTATTAAAACAAACATCGAAAGGTAAATGCACACTTGTTTGTACCTCTCCTGATGTGCTCCTTCCCAACATTCCATCTCTTGAGTGCAAGAACACATGCCAACGTAGACGATAGAACATCTCTGGTGACCGCCAAGCCGAATCCATTTGTACCCCAAGATCCATTGTCCTGCTGGTTTTGTAATATCCACTCCACGCATTGTGGGAAACACGGATGCTGACAGGAACCCCGCAGTGGTACCATGGCCACCCATGCCGAGTCGTACGAAGACGTTGGTAACTCTTCTGTCTGGAGCTGGTCCCTTATCCTAGCCTGGAGCTCCTTCCTGTGCTGCATTCCAACACAGTAATTAAATCAATCAGGGATACAAATTAGGTTCAGATATAATAAATTAATAATCAGCACACTGTCACATTGGTTCACACTACTATTACCATGTTTTGCAGGCTTGATGCATTGCCCCCTGTTCCCAATCTCTTCTCAATATATACTGCTTAGGATTAGGAAAGAAATGAAATTTAGTGAGCGAGAGATCTGCCACGAATCAATGAGATGAAATGGACAGAAAAGACGACACATTTCTATGAAGAACTGAATAGCGTCGACCATGGAAGCAATTTTCCAATGGGGATGTACCTTAGTTTTAAAAAAAGCGAGCATATTGTACCTCTGATGACCCCAGGACGAGACGCTCTGCTCGACTGATTTGCCATCATCACGCGGGGTGGAGCTCCGTGGAACTGTCCGCCGGAGCAGCGGCAGCAGGAGGAACTCGGCTGCATCATTGACCGACGCGCAGGAGGATATTACACGGGAAAGAAGCGAAGCCACCCCCACCGCTAGACGATCCCACGATTGGTGGGCAGAATGGCAAACAGGAGGAAATGGGACCGGAAAAAAAAAACCCCACCTTGTGCGGTGCGGAGGCCGGAGGGGTCTAGGGCGTCGGAGCGGAGGAGGGAGGAAAGGCTATACGAGGGCAGGGCAGAATGCACTTGGGACCTTAGAACCACCCGGCGGCAGCGGCGGCGACAGCGCCGAGTAACCGTCCCAACCGGCGGCAATGCCGACGGGGTTGGCCTTGCAGGAATCGGCAGGCCGGAGAGGCGACGCGAGATGCTCCTCTCTCCCCAACGGCGTCGGACGACAAGAGGATGAGCCCGCACTCGCCGGCGGGTGAGTGAGTGGGCTCGGAGGTGGCCTCGTGTCTCGCGCGCGCGGGGACGGAGACGAGAGAGAAAAGGAAAAGTGCCCTTTTCCAAATCTCAAAGCACTTTAGACGGACGGGCCGCTCCTTCGCCTCCCCCGCGAAACGGACGCGACGAGAAGACCAGCCTTCCCGGCCGGCACGGCACCTCGCCGCGCCGCGCTCCCCGCCCGACCGCGTCGGCCGGTCAGGAGGTACTCCGAACTCGCCTCTGGGATGGAGACGTCCGGCGAGCCGGCGCTGGCCGCCGGCGACTCGGCCTCCCGCGTGCAGTCGCGTCGCGCGCGCGCCGGGTACGGAGACGAGACGAGACGAGGCAGTGCGAGGAGCGAGTGAGGAAAGTGGCAGGCAGCGCGGCATGGCGACCACTCGATTCGATGGAGCCATTTTATTCGGCGGCGGGCCCCGCGACCGCTGATGTGGATGGAACATTTGACGGTGCCGGATACACAAGATCCTTGCCGCCCTGTATTTGTCCCGCTGCTTCGAGCAAGTTTAACCTAACTATTAGCTATAAATTTGTGTTATACATCTATTTAATATAGCTATTTTATGACATATATAAAGCTAATTCTTTCACAAGACTCGACATTTTTTTTTATTTTTTCTGTTCTCTTTGCTCGGCTTACATGCTGCCATTGTACCTGCTCTTACGAGACGAACTACGTAAACTACCTGAACACGGCGAGTCGGCGGCGATGGCCGTCCGTGATCCATGAAGTCGGCGGCGATGGAATACGTGGTGTTTCAAGGCGAAAAACGCCAGCTTTTGCCGGCAAAATTTTTATCATTATCTTTATCTCTATTATTATTTACCGCCGGTAGTGTACCCGCACCGGCCGCTGCCGCTGAACCCTGGTGATGGCCCTGCCATGCGCGCGGCGCGTCTGCTCCATCTCTCACCGCGTTGGCGTCGTAGTCGTAGGCGGCCCACGGCCCACTCCTCTCGCGGGCCTTGGCGAGCCGCGAGGGCTACTGGTTGGCTAATGCGGCCCAGGTACGGCCCATTTTCTGCAGGGAGGCGGGAGCCCAGCATCCTCCTCGTCGGGCAAGCGCAAGCGCAACCCTTGTGGAGTTTGGGAGGCTTCGAGCGCCGCCGCCTCTGCACTTCTTCCTCCGGCTCCTACCCGTCGCCGCCGCCGCAGCAGCAGCAGCCGGGGGACTTCGCAGGCGTCGGCATGTGGGGGCTCCTCTCGATTGGCTTCACTTTTGGGCTGTTTTATTTTTCTCGGTGGCTGATTTGGCGGGGGTGATCGTGTGCAGGTCGTCGCGGTTGTGCGTGAAGAACCTGCCCAAGGTCGCCGACGAGGGGCGGCTGCGGGAGGTGTTCTTGCAGAAGGGGGAGATCACTGACACCAAGGTCATCCGGACCAAGTAAGTACTCGTTAGAGGTTGAGGTAGTCGCTGCTGCTTCCATTGCAGTTTGGCTGTGCTATGTGCTCGTGTAGAGGAGAGAACCGGCAAATTACTCCTTTTTTTGTTCCTTTTTGCTGTGTATTTCTTCCCAACGATAGGATGAACACTTTCTACAAAAAGATTATGTATTTCATTGGCAAGAGAATCGAAGTCTGCATTGTTCAGTTGTGCGTTGGATTTCAAAATTGGACCTTAATCCTAGAAAGGTTTAGCCCTTTCGGTCAGGAAGCCTCGAGTTTGATTGTCACCTCTGATGCTTAGGCTTTTGAAGTTATGATGTACCTGATTTACACCATCAACACATGTATCATGTGTTACTTCTTGGATAAACTATTTTCAGTGGTTATAGATGCAGTGCGAGCAATGCATAAAATTTGATGGTTTTCTTTTGGATAGGGATGGAAAGAGCAGACAACTTGCATTCGTTGGTTTCAGAACCAACGAGGAAGCAGAGGGAGGCACTCAAATATTTCAATAACACATACATTGACACTTGGAAGATCACCTGCAATGTACTTTACTTCCTGTATTCCTCGACTGTTTTTAGTTTTTCCCTCATTGGAATGCTATCCACTTGATGAATCGCCTATAGAAGATTGAATATCACTATGGTGAGTTAATGTAAGGAAATAAGTATTGCCTTGCCTTACTGACTTAACAGTTCTTCCGGTGTGTGTTAGGTTGCTCGTAAGATTGGTGATCCTGATGCTCCTCACCCTTGTAGCCGTCATTCTTTAAAGAAGCCTGAATATAATAGCAAAGACGACTAAGACTGGAGATGTTAGTGCACCACTCAAAAGTTCCAAGGGCCAAAAAGTATCTGTTGATGTGAGTGGTTCTAAAGGCAGTGCCGCTAGTGATCCCAAGTTCCAATAGTTTCTTGAGGTTATGCAGCCCCGCTCAAAAGCAAAGATGTGGGCAAATGATACAATGGGTACCTTTGATGCTGCTACCAAGGATAGCATGGTAGTTAGTGAAAAGTCTGAGAAACCTCAAAAGAATGTTCCAGTTTCTGAGAATGACTCATCTTCTGGAGATTCTTCTGATGAGGAAATGACGAATGATCAGTCAGAATCTGATGATTCCTCCTCAGAAGATGCTTCAGAGGAGCTAAAAATAGAAAGTAAACGAGGCAAGGATATGACAGATATGGACTTCTTTAGGAGTAAAATCAAGAAAAAATGGTCAGATTCAGAATCTGATAGCGAACATTCTGGTGATCAATTGGACCACAGCACCGATGATGAAGACTCATCTGATGAACCACATGATGCAGATGAAAAGGATGAAATAGCTCATCAGAAGGATAGTTTGAGCTTGAAAAATAATGTAGATAAGGAAACAACTCTGGAAGGCTCTACCATGCAAGAGGTGGGAAACTTTGACAACGAAGGGGTTGAAGATCTTGACAGCCAACTAAAAGATGATGACAATCAAGAAAAGGAAGATGAAGAAGCTGCTTTAATTACTGACAAGAAGAAGTTGGCACTGGAGACTGGCCGTTTATTTTTCTGCAATCCTCCGTATGTGGCTACGTATGTTATTGCTTATCCTTGCTGAGATCAGCGTTTGTGTGTTATATGCAATAATCCAAGCTATGGCTGCTTGATTCTTCTTAACAGGGTATTTTTGTGTATGATTTCAGTGAAGATGATTTAGTGGAGCTGTGTAGCCAATATGGTGATGTTGATCAAGCACGTATTGTCGTTGATAAAACCACAAAGCTATCAACTGGAAGAGGTTATGTCCTCTTTAGCCTTCCAGACTCAGCAGCAGGTAAATTTGGTCAGCAAGTTTATCATTTCAAATGTAGATGAACTTATTATTGTTTAGCTTACTGCTGATGGTTTAATCCATTGCTGTTGGCCACTCTTATAAATGAGGTGCATATTGTTCAGTAGAAATTTATTTCACACCCTGTATTCTGTTAACCCTCTATATACTTGGTTGTACAGAAGTATTAGGAAGGAATCAAATTAAAAGGGAAAAAAGGTGAACAATGACTCATATGTGCTTCAAACTGATGGCATTTACAATCCAATGCTTAATCATGATGGACTAAATCTGGAACAGTGTAACACTGATTAGATCACAAAAAATTACACTTCTGCAAGCTTCAGGAATCAGAACATAATTTAAACGATTGAATAGAAAAGAAATATCACAAACAATTGAGACTATCCTTAATTCTTATGTGTTTGGCTGGCTGATATTATTTTTTCCTTGTAGGGCACTTGAATTGGATAACTCAAGTTTTCAGGGACAACTATTATGTGTTACGGCTGCTAAGCCACTAAATAATAAAAAGATTGAGTAAGAACATAAGTTTCCCTTGTGTCCTTTCCTTTCTTGAATTAATTCTTCCATAATTAAATTTGTTTTTAAATATTCCAGATATAATTACATCGAAGAGAAGATGAGTCTCAAACAACAAAAGTTGGATCAGAGGAAAGCTGCTGAAGTCAGTGAGGATACGAGATCTTGGAACAGCTTTTATATGCGCCAAGATACTGTATGTTTATGTTTTATACCTTGATGTGAATTTACTGCATTTTGTTTGTGTTCAACGTTTTTTCATTGACATGATTTGCAGTTAGGTACTATTTTTACCCAATACCACTATCAAATATTTCCTTGGTATCCTTTTTAAGGTTAGATAGTTTTGCTGAATTTTGAAAAACATTCAAACACTCATGTATCATGCTAACTGATTAAACTTTTTGCTTATCTATTTAGGTTGTTGAAAACATAGCAAGGAAGAATGGAATCAGTAAAAGTGAATTACTTGATAGAGAAGCAGATGACCTTGCTGTTCTTATTGCTCTTGGTGAGACACATGTCACTGCAGAGACCAAGAAATATTTGTCAAGGTCTGGAGTTAATGTTGCTGCATTGGAAGAACTTGCTTCCAAAAGAAATGAGAAGTTCAAAAGAAGCAACCATGTGATATTGATAAAGAACTTACCATATAGTTCTTGTGAGGAACATCTTGCCACAATGTTTTGCAAACATGGAAGTTTGGATAAAATCATTCTCCCTCCAACCAGAGTGTTTGCCTTGGTATGTAACTACCATTCTGCTATTGTGTTCAATTGGTCATTGGTCATTATATCATGATACTTTTGAGTACCATGTTTGAGTGTCCTACATTAGTGTTTGGAATGTTTCACGTTCGTACTTCTTTTGCTCTACAAATTACCAAGTGAGCTTTATTACCTGCATTGCGGATAATATCACCTCTTGAGTTTATATCTTGAGTTTGTATGTCAGGTAGTTTTTGTTGAAGTGACAGAAGCTCGGCATGCTTTCAAAAAGTTATTATACACAAGATACAAGTAAGTATCTTCAGTGGTGTTAATCCACACTTAATTCTCTTAACGACTAGTTTGAATAGAATTTAGTTATTTAATTGAGATTTTAGGATAAATCAATGTAGTAAATTTTCTGTTAAGACAGAATAATGCATGGTAGCTAACATATTTTCTTTAAATAAATTAGGCAGGCATCAATATTTACTTCAACAATGAGGGGTTAACTTTTGTTTGTTTTCTCCATTCTTAATTGACTTTTCATATGCCTGTGCCTGGTAATCTAAGTTAAAGTTTGCCTAGAAATTGGAAAAGAGTCCCTGATTCTGCTAGACAGCAGTTTTTTCCCCACCTTTTAGCCCTATAAATGACCATTATCGATGTTGATACAACTAAGATCCTATTGGTTTTTCTGTATTTGCACTGGCTGTTGTTGGATAGGATTGTACATGATCTGGTTGTTATGGTAGGATAGGATTAGTTTCCATCTCAATCTCTCTGGGATTGCTTAAGATACAAGCCATGTAACCTATTTATACCGGCTCTCTGAGGCTCAATACAATTGTCCAGTTGCACAGTATATCCTCTTCCTATACAATTCAACACTGGCATGCATGTAGCATGAGAGATGCATTTTCATATCTGATACTTGTATTTTAGTAGCATGAGAGATGCATATTCATACCTGATACTTGTATTTTAGTCTATTTGATATAAGGATGTCGTAGTGTTTTCTAGTTATAGATCAATAAGCTCTCTACTAAATTATATGTTTTGTCATCCTTATGATTTATGTTTTTATGTTTTATTATTCTGTCATTTTTGTGAATGTTATATAATTCTAGCTATTAGCGTGATTGCTTAAGACTGAAAGGTTATATTGAGTTGAGTTGAGTAGGGTGATTGTGAAATCTGCAGATGTTTCACAAGTTGGTGTTACTATTTACTGCAGGGATACTCCACTGTATTTGGAGTGGGCACCTGAAAATATTTTATCTCCCACCTTGACACCTATGGAAGATGATTAGAAGGATGTTGTGGGTGACAGGATTGTTATTAAAGCAATTGTAGAGCAAACTGTGGAAGGAGTTAGTGCTGAAGAGATTGATCCTGACAGGGTGGAGGTTTGGAACTTTCTCTTGACTTATATCTACATTATAGCTATCACTTAACTGCCACTACTCCTGTGTGGCCATGTCCAAGTTGGATTTTGGCATTTGTGTTCAACCGTTCATGTCCTGAATAACACTTGATGTTTTCTTATATACTTGGACCATTTTTACTGTATGATGCTAGAGGCTGTTTCATCTTTTCTTGTGGTTGCACCTGCCTGCAAATTTGTGTGGCTGCATGCGCAAGCGCTTCAATATCATCTATTTGCTTTAGATTGGGAATAATTACAAATCTTAGTAACACACAACTGTTCATTGCAGTCACGATCTGTATTTGTCAAGAATTTGAATTTCAAGACATTGGATGAATCCTTGAAGCAGCATTTCAGCACAAAATTGAAGAGTGGAAGGCTTAAAAGTGCAACGGTTTGGTTGCAATGCTTATGAGCATTGAACGGACTCTTCCAAATCTCATTCTCAAAACATCTTTGTTGGATGTCTTTATAGGTTAAGAAGCACATTAAGAATGGCAAGAATGTTTCAATGGGATTTGGCTTTGTTGAGTTTGACTCAGTTGAAACTGCAACCACTGTCTGCAAGGATCTGCAGGTACCCCTCCCACCCTTCTTTTCCCTCTCTTCTCTCTTTTGCCCACCATGATCTCTGTTGATATTCAGCATGCTGTATTTTGTGTGTGTTAATAGGGAACGGTTTTGGATGGACATGCTTTGATTTTGCAACTGTGTCATGGGAGAAAAGATGGTCAGGCTAAAGAAAAACGAAAAGGATAAGAGTACAACAAAACTCCTTGTGCGGAATTTAGCATTTTAAGCAACTGAAAAGGACTTGGGGTAATTATTTAGCCCATTTGGCCAGGTAGTCCTTCCTTTTGCGTCCAGGATAGTATTCTGTGGAATAAAATTCAATATCATGCAATGATATATCATGAAAATAATAAAACACTTATCATGTTCATGTTTTCTGTTCTCTTTGATAGACAAAAAGGAGCTAGTTGCTTTCAGGTTGATTAATGTTCGTGTTTTGTTACACATATGTGCATCAATGGAACATAATTTCAGATCAAAAGCCTTGGGAGTCACAGGGGTTTCGCATTTGTTGAATTTGTCACAAAGCAAGAGGCACAGCACGCTCTGCAAGCACTTGCAAGCATGCATCTTTATGGCCAACATTTGGTAACGGATCAACATTTCCTCTTCGAACTAGCACCATATACTGCAGTGCAATGTGATGAAGTTTGTATTGACCTTCTCGCTTTGCCTTCAGGTGATTGAGCGAGCTAAGGAGGGAGAGACTCTTGAAGAATTGTGAGTGAGGACCGCTGCACAGTTTGTCGATGAACAGAGTGGAGGCTATCCAAGAAGATAAAGCAAACCAACCTTGTCGATGAAGGCTCTGTTAAGTTTTCGAGTATTGTAGAATAGTGTCCTGTGTGGAACACGAAGTAACAAAATTTTGATCGTGTTGTATAATGATATCATTCATATAGGGCAATGCAAGTGCGTCCTAAATTCCACTTAGAAGTTGAAGTGATTTAGCTCATGACATGATGATGCCACAAATCAGGCATTAAACATTTGAAGTTGATATAGCTGATCTATTATTCACATGGTATTCTAACAAATCTGCATTACCAGCAGCTATACTTGTCCAGTCTTCACTTTGCAGTGCACAGCTTGACATAGATTTATCACATGCTTCTAATCTGCATTTCATTTGTGGTGTCAAAAATTCAGAACCCATCTGGTTCAGTTCTCTACAAAGCACCAAGCAGAAACTGCAAGAACCCCTGTCAAGTATGATGTCTGAACTTCGCCATGTATATCGCAGCATTCGTGGCTATCAAGTCCTGGTGTCTCAAAACGAATGGGCATTGCCAAAATGTTCAACCTCTGCAAGCATGGAATGAATCAGAGAAGAAGAATATGCTCATTGACAGAAAATTCAAGCATGGAATGAATCAGAGAAGACAGAATATGCAGAAAAAAAAATCTGTGATTTTACTACAGATTATATAAGCAAGGAGACTGATAATATGGGGCTGAAAAAATCTGAGTTCAGTAAAGAAGAATGCTTTATTACTTGTGGCTCTGAACTTTGCCACAAATTCCGCAAAAGAGACTGGGATGTTCAGAGTTCAGACAGGAAGGTGTTGGTACCTGCCTAGCTACGCATGCCCCTCTTGGGCCTCCTCCCTCAGTGGCAGCCTCTCGCCGTTCTGTCCATCAAGAGGCATGTACTGCGACATGATCGCCATCACCTCTGAATCCATGTACCTCTGCAACATCATCAGAGTCAGAGCACATGAACAGTCAGTAACAATACTAGACATGGATATGCTTTTGGAACAACACATCTTCTGACAAAATTACATATGAGATCGTTTGATCATCCAGCATACCCTGAGCCTGTACTTGTAGAACACGTATCCGGCGACGCCGGAGCCGGCGAGGCACGACAGGACCAGCGTCGTCACCAGCCACCCAAACACCGACATGTTCTTCGCTGCAATTCAACCAAAAATACACACATTCTCAAGCAGCAACACGAGGAAGATGACCAGATAAATCTCGATGTTGAGGCTGGATTGATTTCCATTATCGAAGAATTACCAATGCAGGTGTCTTCAGCCTTGATGTACATCAGGTTGTGGCCATTGCAGCTGCAGTCGAACGAACCCCACGTGTTCTTGCAGGAGCAGTGAGGGCAGGAGCACGCCAGCTTCTCGCTGCACTCGTCGACGTCTGCAATAGCGAAAAACGGATCAAGAAGAAGATCGACGATGACAATCTGGCAATTCTCACCAAGAAATTTGCAGGAGAGTGATTCAGTGATCACCTTCGCAGTGGATCCCATCGCCCTTGAACCCCGGAGGGCACTTGCACCCGCTCAAGTCTGAATCCTGCAAATGCAAACAGCTCAAAACTTCAGATAAGTCCGCAGCTAGTACGTGACAGACACCATGGCCTGTGTGTGATTGGCTGAGCTATAGAAAAAAAAATGAATGAACCAAACAAAAATAGTTTATGGATAATTTTTTTATATCTGTATTGTTCACGGTTTAAAAGCCAATGATTTAAAATGAACTACAATGATAAACCTTAAAACCAACTCTAAAATTAGGTTTCAAAATTTTAATTTTGGTTGCGGCTGAAAAGCCAATAGGCATGTTTTGGTCACACCCAATGTTGTTCAGAAGAAGATCACAGAGGTGGCATGTTCTGATCATAGTACCGAGCAGGCAGAGAACGTCTTGCCGTCTCTCGTCCCCTTCCAGCAGCCGCCGTTGTTCATGGCGCACCGCCCCGGTCCGACAGCTGAATAGATTGCAGTGGAGCAGAAACGGCAGTAGGAAATTCAGCCATGTTCAGGTGCAAGGTGAACTGAAATGATCATCTGAAGAACACTGAATTGGAGGTGAAACAGTAGTAGTAGTCTAGTACCTTTGCAATGTGTGTAGCCGTCTCCTTGGTACTGAACACCATCCACTACAGGGCACTGGCAGATTCTTCCCCTGAAAGTGTCCTGCCAATAATCAAATGAATTGTTATGAGTGTTAGGTACTTGAATTGATTGGTATCACAGTAATTGTTGTGATCTTGAAAGAATTTTGAAAATGGGATACCTTGCAAGCTGTGATGTTCGTCTTCTCGTCTCGCCAGCAGCCGCCATTGTTGTTCAGGCACTCGTCAGTCTCCATTGCTGTCATGATTAGTGGATATCATGAATCATGATCAGTGAATAATACTTAACTAGAGTGATTGATTAAGTGTAACTTCAGATGGTGAGGCTGCAAACCTGGTGTCAGGCACACATGAGGCTCAGAGGACTCTTTGAAGCCGGCACAAATCGCCTTAAGAACTGAAGTGCTCTCCAATTTGCCTGTGAAACAGACAGAAAACAATCTATTTTAGACACCAACTCTTCGATTGAACAGTGATCACTGTCACAATGCAGTGTGATTTTGAGCTGAATTTTGGTAGTTCATACCCCGGTATTGCACATTGTTGATCACCAGCGTCGGCAAGATGGTCACATCCCCTCTGGCGCCATGCCCAACCTGCAGCAAGAACAGCAATGGCGAAGGCGTTCGTCAGTCAGACACCAAAAGGCTTGTATTTTTCAGCATCAGGCTGGTCATGGTACCTGAACAATCTGCTCAGTCTTGAGTACGTCGTTCTCGACGTCGGCGTCGGGATCCCCCATACACTCGTCGATCAAATCCATCGGCAAACCTGACGCCATGAGCTCCACTGTCGTCAGCGGCGGCGGCGAGAAAACGATATTGGAATGGAGGAGAAGGGTAAGGCGGCGGCGGCGGCGGCGGCGCACTCACCGAGCGACTTGGCGACATCCTCGGCGCAGCGGCGAGTGTAGTGGTTGCCCTTCATGGAGCAGCGGAGGTGGTAGTCGGCGACGTAGTCCCACCAGAGCCAGGAGGCGTTGCGCGCGTTGGCGACGCGGTGGACGCACAGCTGCCTGAGGTTCTCGAGCACAACGTCGCGGCCGTCGTAACCGGCGGCGAGGTCGCCCTCCGGGTCGGGCGCGCAGTAGCGGCCGCGGTTGATGCACTGCGCCTTGCACTGCTTCGTCTCCAGGAACGCGTCGGGGCAGAACCAGGTGATGTAGTGCGGCGTGAAGAGCGCGTAGCCGGCCTTCTCCAGCAGCTGCGCGTGGCCGCGGAACGCGCCGACGAACGCCGCCTGCTCGTCGCACCGCGGCCCGCACTCGTCGTTGCTGTTCGTCCAGAGCTCGTACTCGACGCGCTCGTCCGGGTGCGGCATCGACTCGCGCCAGTCCAGCCGCACCACCACCTCGTCGGCGCCGCCGTCGGCGGTGGACTTGGACGCCGCCGCGCGGAGGGCGTCGCCGAACGGCTTGCGAACCAGCGCCGACGGGACGGTGATGTTGGCGATGAACGCCATGTCGGGGGTCTCCTCCTCGGGGCTGTCCATCGTCAGCAGCGGCTCGTCGGCGCTGTCCGCCACCAGCACGGCCGCCGCGCCGGCCAGCTGCGCGTGCCACGTCTTGAGCGCGAAGTAGCAGCCGCCGCGGTCGACGAGGTGGACGACGGGGCGGCGCGATCGGGACCTGAACGCCGTCTTCTCGCCGAACGGCTTGCACCCGTTGGCCAGCTTCGCGTCCGCCGGGTACATCACGACGCCGGTGAGCGTGCCGCCGTAGTCCGGCACGCCGTAGTTGGCGATCGCGGCCTCGTGCCGCCCCCGCAGCGACCGCGGCGACAGCACCTTGACGCTGTTCTTCTCCACCACGAACCTCGCCGTCGCCACGCTCGCCGCGGCCACCACGAGCCACACGGCGGCGGCGAGCCTCCCCGCCATTGCCATGTTTCTTGCTGCTCTCTCTCCTCCCCTGCAACCTCGTGCTCTCGCCTCGTGATCTCTGACCTTTGTAGGTAGTTAGAGCGGGAGGCGTAGTGGAGAAGACATGAAGGTAGATAGGCCGGAGAGGAGGAGACTTGACGAAATTACGAGTCCACGAAAACGAACACGAATTAATCTTACGATGAACACTAAGCAGTAAATTTGCATTTTAACCATCCCCATTGTGATGGGGAAAAACAATTTTATTTTTTTGGCAAACTGGGGCGTGGACTTGAAATCGAGTCCTAATAAACACTCAATACAAAATTCAAAGTCTGAATTGTTCTACGCAAGATATATCGTTGTTACATAATGCACTGATTTGTCCCAAGTCCTGACCGATCTAAGTCTTTTTAGAAAACTCCCCATCCTAATAATTTAATAAACACAAGAAGATTGTGCCATCGCTTCCTTTGCACACCATCATATGATAATTATGCCCCTGTCAAAAAAAAAGTAGTATGGCTGGATTGCTGATGCAACTTCATTTTTTTTTCTGAACATTTCATCAGTGATCTGTGAGTTGTGCAAATGTTGGGGAGGTGTAACCAACATGCAGGATTGGGTCAGCAGCGGGTGGGGATAATGATAGCAACTGAGCGTATGGGTTGGGACTAGACGTGCAAGGATCAATTCAAAGTCAAAGTTCTTCGTGTACCATGATACGAGTCGTGCAATAATTTACTGGTACCAAATTCATAATGATCAAATTACATTTTAGCAGCCAAGGCATGTTCGTGCCGGTTCATCGAATTTAAGAATCATCTGGGCTCTAGCAGACTTGATGCAGTATCATGAAAATTAGTACTTGAAATATGATACAAAAAATTCAGTTAATGTTCTCCAGTTTGGTAGTTATTTTCTGAATTCTGATCGCATTTTATGTCAAGTCAACTACTGTTATTTAGTTTAGCGCATAAGACGGTGTGCACTGTGCACGTGAGTGCATGAAATTTGGCAGGAATTATGTGTTGACTTGATCATGTTGCAAAACCTCATATGCACAACAGCATCTGACAGTTCATATGCTACCTAACAGCTCAACATGCCACGGCTGTCAAACTGTCAAAGAACGGAACATGCGTTATTGGAAACTTGGCATTCTTTAATAAAAATATCACAGGAACGGGTTTTTTAATAAAAATATCATAGGAACGGGATGAGGCTGATACCGGAGTACTAGATCAAGAAATTGCATTCCAATCCTACAGGTAGGTACAAGTAATGTACTACAGACTAAATGAGATGCAAACCATGAACATCCCCATCTCCAGTGCCCACCAACATTGGGGCAAAATGACCCAAAACATGAAACGGTGCATCGGTAAGAAATCACCAAGATGCAAGGTGAAATTAACATTATGCTGTAGAATATAATATCCTTTGTTATTACTAGTTTGGAAAGAGCAGCTTTCTCAGGCACATCCGTTGCTGCAAATATGCAGAGACTCACCAGCACAGATGTATAGAAAGATCATTAACAATATGGATGAAGGTGCTGAATGGGGTTGTCCCTGCTTTCGCTGATTTCAATACAGAATGGATGGTTAACACTTAGGCAGTCAGGTGCACAACAACTCAAGAGATTACCATTACATGCATCGTTCAAACTAACCAAATTGCATGGTTCATTACAGAGTAGCTGTGACACCTACTTTTTACTGAATCTCCCCTTCTTCCTAGCTTTTCTTTTATCTTTCTTGATTTTCAAGTGAAGTTGTACCTTCTTCTTGCTAATGCTGCCAATTGGCTTCAAGAAGGATTTTGACTTGTTATTTCCTTCATCCGCCATCTCCACATCTGTTTTGTTGATACAAGGTGAGCATGTCATCAGTTAAGAAACGAGGTGAAAGTGAAAATGTAAAAACTAACTCTAATGTACAAATATCTGTCTCTGAATCAGATGTTTTGATGGCCTAAACAATCAGAAGGATACATACTAAAAGCCAAGCTTCTTTATGGTTACACATTCCAACAAGGCAGCAATAGAAACAAATCGATGACAATGTCTTTTCTGTTAGATATGTGGGCATGAGTCCAAGATTGCATCTACCAGTTAGGTTCTGTGTCTATTGACAGGCGCAAATTTCATGTGAGGCAAAACCGTGTCCAATTTGTACATTGATAAGATTGAAATTTATACCCTTCCATTACCTACTAATAATTTCATAACCGGCCATCAGCGCAAATAGAACTATTGGACACTTCCCTGATGCAAGCACTCAACATGCACCAAACATAGTCCAAACCAAGAGGAAGCAACTCCAAACAGATGTATAACAAGCAAGGCAGCAACCTAATATAAAAAGAACTTAACAGCTTGTCCAACCCAAACATCACACACAAATATGCAAGCAATGCAGAAAGGAAGCCTTCATTCATATCACAAATAATTTTCAAAGACGAACAGTTATCAGCTCATGCTCCTTTCAGCTAAATCTACTCAAATTGGCACCCGAAGACTTGCTTTTATCCAGGTTTCCAGACGAGACCATCAATATAACAACACATTGTCAATCAGAGCAAATTCCACCGTTGCTAAACTCAAAGAATTATCATAGTCAAGTACTAACTGAGCAAAGCAATATTGCGGAAGGTCAGCTCAGTCTACTGATCGCTGCTAAAACTACAACCCGGTCAGGACCAGGACCACTGTTGGATAAGTCTGCTGTATTCTCTACCTGACAAATTGATCTTCAGACTAACAACAAGCAACAAGCAACAAGCATGCCAATTATAGCAGACAAGGCGCAGAGTGATTCTGTCCGCCTCCTAGATGAAAGTAGGGCAAATTACCCCACAACGAACCAGAAAGGCGAGAGGGCTCACCCATGGCCGAGGCCGTGCTGCGGGAGCTGCCGGAATCCTGGGACGGCGGCGGCGCGCGGACCGGCAGCGCGGGCGCCTCGAGCGCGGCGGCCTGCGCGGCGAGCTTGGCCGCCTCCTTCTTGTCGTAGAAGGGCTGCGCGATCTCCCGCCGCAGCGTGCGCAGCCGCTTCTCCCGCTTCGACCGCAGCGACTTCGCCATCTCGCTCACGCCCGCCGCCGCAGCAGAGGTGGGGAAGAGAGCGCTCGTGCTAGGGTTTTGGAGTCAGCGAAGCAACAGAGGAGGGGCAAACCAACCTTGCATTTGGTTTTGTAGCGGCCGCCTCCTTGTTAACTTGGGCCGGGCTTAGTACTTGCTGATTCCAAATTGCACTAGCCCAATAGAGAAAAACTGCTCTTTAAGCCTTGTTTTGATGGGCCTAAATCTCGGCCTATCGATAAGCCGGGATTTTGAACTGAATCTCGGCCCATCTTAGTAAGGCCTTAGCAATAATAAAAGGGAACGTCTAATAATTTTCATAAAAATGTGTAAAATTCAAGCATATAAGAGGAGCCCAAAAGCAGCTACTACTCTGCTTTGTGGTTGTGCAGTGCCACGCTTGCAGAGATGGTCACGACGGCACACTATCACAGGCGTCCAGCTTCGACCAGTTGGCATGCGTTACATTGGTTCGCATTGCCTCCGTGGCAGGCAGGTCAGCTACATGTTTTCTGCAGGCAATATTAATCACTTACTGGTACTCTACATTGATTTCGATTCATCGACCCACAGCCATAATTGAATGAATACTCGGGAGGACATCATCAGACAGAGGACATGCATGAGCAAAACTGTTTTCTGCCAGATAAATACTGCGTGCAATTAAGTACTGTAGTAAATTACCGTATGCTATATAGTACTAGTAGCAAATGCTTGACCTCAATTCTACCAGTATATCACAGTATAATAAAAATATCAGCTCAGGCCCAAAGTACTTTCAATAACGTGTTCTGACAAGTATATATAACACTGCATTTCCATTCTGGCACTGAACCAACTTATTACGGTACATCATCATACGGTACAGACTTCGTAAATTTCAGAGAAAAACACGCGCCAAGATTGTCCTACTAGGTACGCACACTCGTCGAAATTTCATATATGAAATCGCCAAACAGGTCGGACCGCCGGTCGCCGGCGCCGTGGTAGACGCGCGGCACGGCGGCGTTCTGGCGGCTAGGCGTCTTGCAGCAGGAGCGTGCTCCCGAGCGCGGCGCGGAGGCTGTCGACCTCGTCCTTGGGGAGCACCGCCGTGACGACGCGGCCGCGGCCGCCGGCGTCCGGCTGCACCAGCACGGCGCCCTCCTCGCCGACGCCGTCAATGCCGTACTCCACGTGGACGGGCCTCTGCCCCTTCAGCTCCAGCTCGTAGGGGCTCACCTGCTCCATGTCGACGAACGTCAGGTTGGCGCCATAGACGACGACGTCCCCCGGGAACGCGGCGACCACGTCGGTCTCGTCGACGACCTGGTTCTTGGCCAGCAGCGCCGCCAGCTCGGCGACGTCGGTCTTCGCCGGCGACGAGGTCGCCTCCACGTACCCGACCCTCTGCTCGTTGGCCAACGACTTGCCGCTCCTGGCGGACATGTCCGTTCTCACCACGGTCACCGTGGTCACCTCCTTGGACGCCGCCCTGATCTTCGCCACCGTCTGCCATAGGAGCGCGGAGACGAGCTCGAAGGTGCCCGCATGGCGTTCCGCCGCGGACTGCTGCTGCAGCCTCTTGAGCACCCGTTCGGTGACGTGGAAGGAGTAGCACGCCATGGCGCGGCCGGCGGGGACGAGCCAGTGGTCCTCGATGGGGCCGACCAGCTTGACGGAGCGCGGCGGCGCGGCGCCGGCGGGCGCGCGTTCCTCCGGCTTGTTCGCCGGCTCGAGGATGGTGCCCGCCGGCTTCTTGCCGCTCAGCAGCTGCGCCCACGCGTTGAAGCAAGCGGTCGCCGACGCCACGTCGCCGATGAAGTGCGCCCAGCTGAACCCGAGCGCCATGCCGCCGCATTTGAAGCTCGTGACCTGCAATGCATGACGCGAGTCGATCCAACCCAAGAAAATCATTGTTACTACTTTGCATCAATACAAGATTACAACAAGAACACTTAAGTTGCTTTCTTTTCATCAAAAAAGTTGTCTTTGTTCAGAAATGGAGAATGGGGTTGCTGCTATTTGGGATCAAAATTAGACTATCAGGTCAGAACCGTGACTTGTGAGCTGTGATGCAAATCAACAGTGGACCACGAGACCTCGACATCGTAATAATGAAGCAACGGCCTCGACGGTGATCTATAAAACCTAATTCTGTTTGTAAACACCTGTTTAATTTAAACCATTGTCTTCTTGAGATCAATTCTTCAATTATCATTACACAGTTCTGGAGTAGTATTTTACTGCTCTTGCAGGATCTTCCCTGCTGAAGACTGAAGAAGTACTACTACTACTTGTACATAATGTTCATTTCAATAATTTCATTGAACTCTAGTGGGAACGATGGTTCATAATAAAACATTTCAGTCTTTCAACTGACAAGAAACTATAGGCGAAAAGACATTTCGCCAAACACATTGTAACTGGTAAACATTAAAACGAGAATTGAATCAATTCAGCTGCTTCTGTTTTCTTTTTCCATTTGTTACTGTATCATGCTAGTACTACTACAGTACAGTGTCGGTTGGGTTGTGTTACTTGAGAAAAGGGCTGGGCCTGTCAATTAATCCAGCAGAGAAGCCATGGTACATAAATACTGTAGAGACATGTTGGCAGATTACTACCAGGATTCAGAGAACCGGTGAAGGTGGAGCAATGAATGATTTTACCAGACTGTATAATCTCTCTACAGTTGAGTAGAAGAGGAGTAATTGTTACTTTTACAAGCCAATTGATTTCTAGGTTGGTATCATCATCGCAACTGCTACTCATTTCTCATGTCAAATCTTCAGTTATCAATAAAACATTGATCATTTCCCAGGATATCTGAAAAGGCACCTGACCATTTTCAAAAGAAAAAAAAAGGGAAGAACAGTTCACCCTCAAAACCGCATCACTTGCTTTGTGTGAACCTGTACCGCTAACGGCACAATACCCGGCCACCGCATGAAAAACTTCCATGCCCAGCTGTGCGTACTGAACTGAGGTGTTTTACTGCAAGATTAATTGCCTAACCACCATCACCCTAGCTACCTGATCCGGACAGTAAGTGTCAACTAAGCGTTCTAGTAGGTGCCATGAATCTTGTTATGGTTTCTCAAATCATCAACTGTTACACTGCTGCTAGTCCACGGTAGTCGCAGCTTGCTGGCAATTTCTGCCGAGTTGGTCAACTAATGATTAGTTTGCCAGTTCAGCTAGTATAAATACTAGTAGTAGTAAATGTTAGCTGTAGCAGCAACAACTGCGAACCATACTGAAAGCTACTACAGACATGTAGGCCCCGCCAATCCAAGAACCAGTAATACCCAGCCTACCCTGGCTGTGAGCCCAGTACTTTCAATAAATAATCGGAGGCAATAGCCTCTTTAGTCTTTAAAAAAAAACCCACCCTACCAATCCAAGAAAGTGACCACAGTATCACACAAGCTTGGATAGCTAGCTACTCAGATTTGGGCCTGGTTCAAGGGAAACCATAGTAAAAGAGCAGGGGCAAAATTCCATATGAAGTTACTGTTCACCCATAGAGGAAAAGTTTCCTATATCTGTACTTTGTACCCAAAACGTAGGAAAATAAGCATCCACTTCAAATTAATGTTTTCTCTTCCTACGCTGGAAAGTGAGAGAAGTAAGAGAAACAAAATTCCTCCATTCCAAACAATCATCCATCCATCGTTCCTGTGTTTTTATATTTATCTGTTTTACACCTGTGTTTTTGTGTTTTGTATTCATCTGTTTTCTTTTCTGTATTTTATTTTTCAGTGTTCCACACAGGCCCTTGAACTGAACTTTTAACAATCAATCCAAGAATCCCCATAGACTCTGCAATTAATCAGTAAGTTCAATTTTCATACGCAGATTGTTTCGGTTGAGTTGTTTAGTACGTCTGGGTATTTGGATGTGTACCTGGACGTAGAGGAGCGGCGAGAAGAAGAGCTCCGGGCCGAGCACCTTGTCGTAGCAGAGTTGCCTGAGGCGGTCGGAGGCGTCGTCGCGGAGCCAATCGTCGAGGGCGCGGTCGCACTTGGCCTCGACGATGCGGACGCCGCAGTCGTTGCACTTGATGTAGGGGCGGCGGGCCGCGGCGGCGGGGGCGGCGTCGGCGTCGGCGCGGCGGATGCGACCGGCGACGGGGAAGTAGGCGTCGAGCCAGGGGAACATGGGGTCCTTGAGCGCCTTGATGGTGAGCCCGCGCACGGCGTCGCCCGCGGGGTAGTAGTACGCGCCGCGGAGGTAGTGCAGCTTGAAGGCCAGGTCGGCGTCGGCGAGGTCGTAGTTGGCCTCCCCCGTCACCGAGCTCGGCACCACCGTCGACAGCCGGTGCCCGTGCACCGCCGCCGCCGCCGGCGTCTCCTGCCCCTCGATCACCATGGCAAGAATCTGCTTGGTTGTGTTTGGGGTTTGGACGAACACCTGTGCGTGTGGCCGCGCACGGTGCTCGTCGGACGCGTCGAGGGGGAAAGATATATAGCGGGCGAGCGAGTGGCGTGTGCAGGTTGCGGGTTTAAATACGGAGGGAGTTGAGTTGGTTGGGAGCTGAGCACCGAAAACCGCCGCCGGACGGGTGAGCTCCCTGGACCATGGATATGTCAATGTGCGTGCATTGTTTGTTGATGTTATCCTGTCGCATGTGTTTGGAGGAGTGCTCCTATTCACTAATCACTATCACTACTGTAGATTAATCCATTATACTTAGATTGACCCTTGTTTTGTCCTTCTAGTTATTTTACTGAATTATTATTACGGATTATTTGCTTCACGGCTTTAAAATCATGTTTTCTCATATTTTTTATTTTATTGCTCGGATATTTTTGTGCTTTTAATTTTTTTAATTAATTTCTATAATCAGATAAATAATTCGTAACAATAACCCGATGAATAAATTGTTTCAAACAAGCCTACGTATCTCCATCTCGGTTTGTTGTATACTGTATGTACATACAGGGAATTGTTTCAGTTTCTTCTGTTTGCTAGGTAATTGCATCTACCGGGAAGTATCAATATATTCAGATGGTTTGAGGTTAGTGCCGAAATTGCCGTTAGATCGTGCGCGGTGCGTGCGGCTTCCTCTGCGGGCGTGGCCGCGCCGACCGCGCGACGGTGAGGTGAAGCACACGCGCTTACGGCGTTGCGCTTATTTACCATCTGCGTAGCTAGGCTACTCAGCAGTCGTTTCTCTGCTCCCAATGCTGCAGCTCAGTTCTTCATATAATATCCCGTACAATGATGTACAATGATCATGGTGGACGCTGAAGAAACAAGGAGCATATAGATAATCGGCGTCCCGGCCGCGTGCCGCGCCACTGCTCCAACGCAGTACGTTTCTAAAATACAGCATGTATATAATCGTAGTATCAGATAATATATAATTATAGTATTACGTTGCTATATTTATTTTAGAAGAATGCTTCAAACAGTACATAGTCAAAGCATTATCATCGCACACTTGCCCCTTTGCACCAAATTGTGATCAATAGAGCGGTTTTGTGGCAGCAACGTTAATGTGCTAGCCACAACTTATACACATATATAATTATGATATTATGTTGCTATATTTTTTTAAAAGTATGCTTCAAACAAAGACAACCAACTTATCATCAGCACACGCATGTCCGTCGAACCAAATTGTTGCGATCCATAGAGCGGTCTTTTGGCGGCACCATCAATGTACCAGCCACAACGCATACAATCGAGGTGATCGATCCTTCTTACGGATTCAAAGGAACGTGGCCGAAGATATACTTACATCCACACCAAAATAAATATAATTTTAGATTTAAATTTTATTCTAAAATAAATGCAACCATCAATTACATTTTATTTAAATTTTTTTATATCTTACCCTTAAATGTCATCTCATTCTCTATCATTCCTCATTTAATATTAACCACCTATATAATTTTTCCCTCTTAATTTTTTCTTTCACTTCTAAAACTACTTATGTTAGGACAGAGGTAGGATCGTACGGTTCGTGACTTAATAAGATCTTCAAAAGAAAGACACGAATGTGTCTAGATAGGCTGAACGCACACTGATAAGCTACAGAAAGAATGCGGCTAGATAGGCTGAACGCGCCCTGATAAGCTACAGAATAGAAGTAACGATCGGTCAAATCAATCAATATCTGCGAAGTGAGTATAGCTTAACTAGGTGATTTCTCGGTGGTGATATCTGTTCACCGAATTATAGGTTAATTATTTTAAGTATTAGTATATGTATTGGTTAACAAATAGACGCTTATAATAATTTTTTAAATTTAAAGAATTATCGACCTAAGACAAAACCCTAATAAAACGAGGTGATAGCCGATAGAAATCTCAAACCAAACCATTACTACTACAATACTACTACTAGTATCATTCACAGTTGTTGTGGGAAAATTATATAACATAATAACATATATATATTTGTTAGACTTTGTTACCATACAATTTCCTTTCATACAATTTTCTTACAAAGGTTATAAATGATTGGAACTTATGGTGTGGATTTTTGGAAGAAAAAAAAAGGTAATTTACATATTTGATGAATCATCAAAGACTAAAAACAATTGAGGTGATGTAACATCGTAAGAGAGAATTAACATTAACTACGTTTAGTGGGGACAAATTTTATAGATATATTTATGAGGTCTAATTATTTTTAAGTAGTAATAGACATACGTATCAACGCTGAGACGTCTACTATACTTTCTCTGGAATCTCACAAAATACCGTACAGTCTCAAGGCCTTGCACAGTAGAAGTCCTAATAAAGGTAGTAGCTAATCGAGATCTCAAACCAATACCAGTATAATCCAACTACTACTAATAGCCGGACGGGCCACTGGGCAGGCAAGAAAATTATAACCCGGACGGCCCTACACAAGTGGGCCGGCGACCACGCATGCCATGGACAACACAACTGGCGTCGCCGGCCGGAGCCAACGTGCCACCCATATATGCAGCGATCGCACCGTTTTCTCAGATAGATCAAGCTGCTAGCTGCTGCTGCGTACGATCCCAGATTTGATGGTCCGATCTACTACTAATGATCTTAGTACACGCTGCACACCGGTCCATATAAAAGCGCCAGGAATTGTGTAGGATCGTGCTTACGTGAGGAATAAGGGCCGGATCGATCAAGAACTACAGGTCCGTTGATTAAAGATTTTAGTTTGTTTTTCGTGATTTCGTAAAAAATAAATTTATTTTAAAATATTAAATAAATTAATTTTTTAAAGTTTATAATAATTAAAACTTAATCAATTATACGCTAATATTTTTTATTTTATGTACGCTAACGTAATCTTTATCCCCATCTATCTCAAATCCCATTGGAACGAAAATATGGGTGCATGTGTGAGATTTTTCTCATTCTATTCTACCCCTTACGGCAACCTGGCTTCCCAGGAATCCAAAGATGGCATCGCTTGCAGCTTCCGGAGTCCAGAGTCCTAGCGGTGACTGTAACGTCAACGGCAACTTTCACAGAGCAGCTAGATATTCGCTGGTAATTCATCTTATTATTATCGTTGATTAATTATCTTTTACGTGTCTAAGTTTTCATTCGTTTTTTTATAAAGATAAAAAATTAAGGGCATATATAAAACGAGAAAACTAGATTAATTGATTTTTAATTATTATAAATTAAAAATATATTTATTTGATACTTTAAAACAAATTCTATATAAAAAGTTTTCAAAAAACATAAACCTAAAAATAGTTTTCTAAAAAAACCTTCTGTCTTAATGCGGTGAATAGTCTATCTCAAGCGGCCGCGATCAATCGTGAAAGAACACCAATCTGCGCACGCACGTCACATTCGCATGCTCTCCAGCAACTGGAGATCGATCGATACAAACTCCGAAAGCTCCTTCCCTAACCAATAATCTGCATCGGCCAGTCGCCATCTTCACAGTTACCACGTGCGACCGTCGAATTGTGATATCAGGCCACTTGAATTCGGTCCATATGGTCCACTTGATCTCTTCGGCTTGTTGTATTTATACTCCACCACCGTATATTTGTGTGCGTGTGAAAACTCTAATCCTATTTGCATTTACGCATTCACATGATATTAGAGCGACTCGCCGCCACAGCTCAAATCTAATCTTCTCGTTGCTCGGTCCCTCCATCATTTCCGCCCGCCTAGTCTTGTCACTACATGATCTCGCCACTCGCACACACCTCCTCGCCAGTGTTGTTGCTGCCGCTGAGATCTTATCAAGCCCTATTGGTATCAACTCACACTCTCGCCACCAACACCGCGTTGTCGCTGTCGCTGAAGAGTGTATACAAATCCATGACTCTCCGACACTCATGCGGAGCAAATCGATCTACAACGCGAGGTCACCGAGCTCGAGGCCAACGCTGCCCACCGTGGGACGGCCAAGGACTGTGAAATTACCCTCACCGCATATGACAAGCATGCGACTATACACGCACAAGCCCTTGCTGTACTTAACATCAAAATCCTTGTCCCAAAGACACTGGATCACGCCACCAGCAACTACAGCCGGTGGCGAACCCTCTTCCTCATTGTCTTGGGCAAATATGCCCTAACCGACCATATCCTCACCGATGTCGATAACTCCAACCGCTCAGCGTGGGTGCAGATGGACTGCACTGTCCTGACCTGGATCTACAGCACCATCGTCGCTAATCTCCAGCAGACGGTAATGCTCCACCATCCAACTTCTCGCACCACTTGGTTCGTTCTTGAGTCAAAGTTTTTCAACCAGCGTGAGTCGCACGCACTCCTCCTTTCTGCCGAGTTTCGCACCATCAAGCAAGGGAAACCTCCATCACCGACTTCTGCCACCACCTCGAGATGATGGCCAGCACTCTCTCTGAGTTCGAGGATCCAATCGGCGACCACCCCCCATGCTAACCCTCCTCCGGGGACTCAATGGCAGGTTTCACCATATGGTCTCCAACCTGAAGATGCAGCGGCCATTTCCCACATTTGACAAAGTGTGCACTCTGCTTCTTCTCAAAGAGATTGACCTCAACGACACAGTTGAAGAAGCTCCAACCCCCGCCTTCATCGCTACACACTAGCAATGCTTCCTAGGCAAGTCAGCTAGGGGGGTTCGGGACGAGGCAGCCATGGTAGCTACACCAATCCACACCTCCCAACCATCGTCGTGGTCGCAGTAGCAAACCTGCCCCTCACTATAGCACCAACACCTTCAACCCTGGACCTTGCCATGGCAGTCATCCACCTGGTGCCCCCTTCCTTAACTCTTAGGTGGGGGACAATGCAGCTATGGCCGCATCCCTATAGCTCCAGCCACACCCCAGGGGCGACACCGCACCTATTGGTCTCACCGTTCAAGCCCTCAACCACTCTCATTGCCTCAGCCTACCGTCTCTATTACGTCGTACCGCTAGGCTTCGGCCCTCCTCCAGGTTTCACCTATGGGGGCGTGTCCTCCTCACCACCAAGGTCTGTGCGCAGGGTCTACTTTCCTCACCACTGGGATTCGCTTATGGTGGGCCACTTGCTTCACCGCTGGGGTTTGGCACTCTTCTAGCCTTTGGCATTGTGTTGCCAGCTCCGCAGTGCCTTCATCGGGCTCCTGGAACCCCGATGGCCGGCCCCTCCTGGGATCAAACATCAAAACACTATCCCTAACTCCGCTAGCCTCCAATGAGTGGTACATCAACTCTAGAGCCGACTCCCATATGGCCAACACAATTGGTATACTTACTTCTTCTCATTCTCCATCTCCATTCAACCATTCATCAATCGTTATAGGAAATGGAACTCTACTTCCTGTCACCTCTGTCGGGTCATCCACCATCTCCACACCACAATAATCCCTTGTTCTTTCTAATATTTTATAGCTCCTAGCATCATCAAAAACTTAATTCCAATTTGTCGTTTCACTACCGATAACAATTGCTCCATTGATTTTGACCCATTTGGCCTCTCTATGAAGGACCTACAAACCCGGAGCAATTGTTATGGTGCAATAACACGAGTGACTTCTACCCGTTCCTTTCGTATGTTATCTGCTCACCTGCCCTCATCGCCACTGCCTGCTCCACCACCATCTGGCATCGTCGTCTTGGTCATCTTGGTTCAGCATCTTTATCACAACTTATCAACTCTAAAACTATTTTCTATAAAAATGTACCTCTGATCATGTATATCATGTATGCCAATTAGGTCGTCATGTGCGCCTTCCTTTCAGCAAGTCCGCTTCTCGTGCTCTTCACCCATTCTACCTCATCCACTATGATCTCTAGTCCTCGCATGCGGTTAGCATATTAGGTTATAATTATTATCTCGTTATTCTCGACGACTCTAGAATTAGCATCTTTATCACAACTTATCAACTCTAAAACTATTTTCTGTAATAAATGTACCTCTGATCATGTATGTCACGTATGCCAATTAGGTCGTTATGTGCGCCTTCCTTTCAGCAAGTCCGCTTCTCGTGCTCTTCACCCATTCGACCTCATCCACTATGATCTCTAGTCCTCGCATGCAGTTAGCATATTGGGTTATAATTATTATCTCGTTATTCTCAACAACTGTACTTATTATACGTGGATCTTCCCTCTCCATGTCAAATCTGATATCTTTGACACCTTATCGAACTTCTTCTCATATGTGCGCACTCAGTTCGGCGCTATCATCAAACAAGTCCAGTGCGACGATAGCCGTGAGTTCGACCATTACTCGGCCTGCACGTTCTTTCTCACAAACAGAGTCATTCTTCATATGTCCTATCCATATACCTCCCAGCAAAACGATCAAGTTGAGCGCACTCTTCGCACTGTCAACAACATCGTGTGCTCCCTCCTCTTTCAGCCCAGCCTTCACCCCGCTTATTGGGTCGATTCTCTCCATACGACCACATAGCTCCTCAACCTACATCCACTACAACTCTCAACGGCCTCACTCCCTTTTTTGCCATTCAACGTACACATCTTTCCTACACTCATCTCCATATTTTTGGATGTGCCTACTACTTGAAACTTTCGTCTATCACTCCACACAAACTCTCTCCGCGCTCCTTCTTATGCATCTTCCTTAGTTACTCCATTGATCATAAGGGATATTGCTATCTCGACCTCCACTCCAACAGGATTTCGTCTCTCAACACATCGTGTTCGACGAGTCCTTATTTCCTTTTTTCAAGATGTCCACATCTCTCTTTATCCCACCACTCTCGATTTCTTGGGCGATAATGACTGCTCCACCTCACCCATTAGGTCTCGTACTGTATTTGCAGGTACACCTGTTGGGAGCATTATACCTAGTGCCATCAGGTCGTTGCGACCCTCTTCTACTATGAGGTCTCCTTTACCCTGGCCTCATGCCGCTGCCCTTGGGGACGCTTCACCACAAGTTGTTGCCAGCGACACGGCCAGGCCCTTCGTAGTGCCTCCTACGGACATCTCCAGTTGCCCAAGGCATATAACTGGACGTACCCCCGCCATAGTTCCGTGGACAGTCATGCCCATCACCTATATGCACGGCATACACACTCGTGTCAAATCCGGATTCATTCAACTCGTTGACCGCCTCAACCTTAACATGGTAGCTCTCTCTGATCCCGACGTTCTTCAAATCGGCACTATCTGATCCAAACTAGCATGTTGCCATGCAGTCCAAATTCGATGCCATCCAGGAGAATGATACCTGGACACTGGTACCTCGCCCTCCTGGCGTGAATGTCATCACTAGAAAATGGATTTTTTGCCACAAGTTTTAGTCTGATAGATCTCTTGCTCGCTATAAAGCAAGATGGGTTTTTTGGGGTTTCACCCAACGCCCTGGCCTTGACTGATCTTCAATCCGGTTGTGAAGCCTGCCACCATTCGTGTGGTATTCAGTTTGGCTCTCTCACACTCTTGGTCTATTCATCAACTCAACATCAAGAATATCTACCTACATGGGACATTAATAGAGACAGTGTACTGCGTCCAGCTATCCGAGTTTGTTGATCCCTCATGATTCAATTATGTTTGTCACCTGAACCGTTCTCTCTATGAATTCAAGCAACATCGCTAGCTTGATACAGTTGCTTTTCTTCTCACATCACCTCCATTGTATTTATTGAAGCTAAGTCTGACACCTCACTGTTCATCTATCTTCGTGGCACTGATATGGCCTTCTTGTTGCTCTATGTTGATGGCATCGTTCTTATAGCCTCCTCCGAGCAACTCCTTTAGCAAGTTATCTCGGTTCTCAGGTAGGAGTTCTCTATAATAGATATGGGTCCTCTCCATCACTTCCTAGGTATCACTGTCGACCGTCGGGATAACGGTCTATTTCTCTCACAACGATAGTATATGCTAGATATTTTGGACCATGCCAGTATGCGCGACTGCAAGCCCTGCAACACCCCGATGGACACTCGATCCAAACTGTCAACCAATGGAGCTTCGATACTTGATCCCACTCACTACATGAGTATTGCAAATACGCTATAGTATCTCACTTTTATCTGAACAGACATTGCATATGTCGTTTGGCAGATCTATCTACATATGATCGACCCTCAAGATCCCTATCTTACTGCCATAAAGCAGATATTGTGGTATCTATGAGGTACCTTGGATCTCGGTCTTCATCTTCACCGGACTTCACCGACCGATCTCATGATCTATACTGATGTTGATTGGGGCGGGTGCCCCAATACTCGCAAATCTACCTCAGCATACGATGTCTTCCTCGGGAACAATCTTGTCTCTTGGTCTTTCAAGTGCCAACCGACCGTGTCCTGTTCTAGCGCTGAAGCTGAGTACCATACCGTGGTCAATAGCATCGATAAAGCTTGTTGGTTACGTCAGCTACTCTAGAAACTTCACTGCCCGGTTCACCATGCTACCGTCATAAACTACGACAATATCAATGCCATCTATCTTTCCACCAACCCTGTCCAGTATCAACGAACCAAACATGTGGAGATCAATCTATACTTCATTCATAAACACGTTATTTTTGGTGAAGTTCGCATTCTACGTGTTCCTACTTCGTCCCAATACGCCGACATCTTCACCAAAGATCTACTGACGTCCGTTTTCTCTAAGTTTAGGTCTGGTCTGAAGGTTTGTTATGCTCCTAGTTCCAACTGTGGGAGCGTGTTAGACTTGTGATATCAGGCCACTTGACCTGCGTTGTGTTCAGCCCATATGACCCGCTTGGCCTATTTTGTCTGTTGTATTTATACTCCGTCATTGTGCGTTTGCGTACGTGCGAAAACCCTAATCCCCATTTGCGTTTACGCGTTCACATAGAGTTGGATACTGGATCGACCATGCATCCGGACGGAAGCTTGAACAGCGAACTATGCCTGTCGGGGGGTTAGGAGTTGGGAAACGGCAAGTGAACCGTCGCTGTTAATTAAATCTCGACAAGGACGTCACGTATGACATCAACGGTTAACCAGCCGGCTTAAATCTGCACTAACATTTGGTCAATCGTTCGTAGACCGGTCGCTGCCTCGCTGGTGGTGGATAGGCATACACGCTTTTTGGGACAAAGTTGGTTACATATACTGCTTGTCGCTTAGCTTTCTCTTCTGAATTCTGATAGAAATGCATGCGGTGTGTGCATTATGCTCATCTTTTTCATGCTCTGCGACCGCGATAGATATTAGATATTCAGAGATCGATCCTCAAATCAGGTTGCGGACGTTACAGACAGTAGACGTTACAGACCGTAGCAAAATTTGGTAATTCGCATAAATATATCTTGTTAACATTAAAGAAAGAGGTCGATTGATAGTTAGAAAGATTCGATTGGACTATCGGATTTAAGGAGAAATTATAAAAGTCATGACAAGTTAGCTTTTATCTATAGACAAGTTTCGTTAGTTTTTTTTTATTAAAATAGGTTCTATTTTATTATTAGAAAAGTTTATATATTATTTGTGTGTGTTTTATGTAATCATAAAGTATAAATATAGGCTCACTTAAACCTTATAAATTACCTACACAAATTAATATAATCTTGGCGTATCGTCATTCTAACTTATTTAGGGTTTTTCTGATAGATTCTGACTCTTAACATGGGGCTACATCGAATAGTTCTAAACTTCAGCGAAGGGTTAGGTCTCGCTATTATCCTAATGTATCTACTTTGTCTAAGCCTGCATCGGTTACATCTGACATCTTAATCCGATCGGATATATCACATTACGTTCACGTGTGATCTATCAGCTTATCGGGCTCTTTTTAGCATCATCGGTTTTGTACTAGGTCCAACCTACTATACTGCTAATGATAGATTGAGTTTTAAGTCGGTAGATAAATATTTTATCGGAGTAATCAGCCGATGAGTTATGTTTACACTAAGTTTCATACATAATGTATCAGCTTTTCAGCCGATATACATATATTGTGTATTAATCCGCTAGCGATCGATCTGGTTCTATTAAGTCTGGCCTTATACGGTCTCGGTTACGTCCGATCTATCAAAACTATGTCTAATAAAATTAGGATCGTTATTTAGTGGGTTTCGTTCCTCCAATTGACTCGGCTAGCCGATGAGTTTATTCATATGGCTACATCGGACTTACAATCGATAGCAACCGATGGGTTTACCTATTCTTTTCATCGGTATGCCCGATCTAACTTCCGTTGTTTCGGTACCGTTAGTTTTAGTTTTATATTATCTCGGTTCAGTCTGATCTATTAAAATTGACTATAACGGTAATGTTATCAGTGGTCCGCTAGATCTTATCTCTTCGGGATATCAGACTTCGCTCTCTACTGCTCATCGTATATTTTATTCAGATTGTCATCTTAGCCGATGTGTCTTTTATTTTATTTTTTACTATTTTTCTATACTATTATCGACTTTCTAGCCGATGTATGAGCATTACAGCCTCTATCGATAACCAATCGATTGCAGTAGTACATCGAACCCACAACTGATGACTATCTCAACTTTATCAGCATATACAACCAATAAGAGAAGTCCATATCGACCTATCAATCTATTGATTCGATGATATAACTCTATTTATACTACTTTTCAATTAGATGTTAAATTGACTATAATTTTAATAACTCGAAGACATGAAGGAGCCAAAAGACTTATACTCAAACTAAGCTCTTGTGGCTTCACGTGTTCAGATATAATCACATCAAATCTATCAACACTATGGATCTATCTACGCGCGAGCGCGAACAAGTCGTTGGTCGTTCATGGTCTAGATGATGACAGTAACTCTGTACTTTGCATGCATGTTCTGGTTTAAGTGTATTTGCATGCATGTTCTGGTATTAGTGTATAACAGAAGGGCGTCCATAACATACTAGTGCTTCTCTGAGGTGTTCTCCCGTTGAGTTAGTTTCGCCCAACTGTTTAAGGTAGCTACCCAACCTGTCCCAAAACTGAAAACTTATTGAAAACACAGCTCAATCTAGCTGATAAAAGCTGGTTGCATACCTGCTGCATATCTATCAAGTATCTGAACATATCTAGCTATCCGTGTGGATTGATTGATCATGACCACACATGATAGCTCTAGTGTGGCAGCTCCATAAGAAACAGTATGCTTGGCTAGAGCCGCCGTGCCGGGCAGTTAGAATTTCTCGCCGTAGGGTAAAACAGGAGCGATCTTTATCACCACCGAAACGTCTATTGTTTCGGACCAGTTAAGAATCTGCTCCTTGCACATGCAATCCAATACATCGCATGCACAGTTTCAACCAATAGGAAACGTAATGAAATAATTCCATAGCAGTTCTGTTTCAGTATTACGTTGGTTTATCGCACATGGGGCACCAACACTTCTCCTGAAGATGAATTTCTTTAATTGGACTAGGCAAATTCTCTGCACAACTGTACAGCGACATACTTCCATTTTGTATTTCAAAATAGACAAGTACAACCCTTGTATAACTGTAACAATTCTATTACATATCCTGAAGATGCTCTGTTCCAAATTATAATGCTTTAATTTGGACCCAGTACAATCAACAGTGTGGATAATTTCTTTTTATCCAATTAACGTGGTAATTTTTAGGCAAAACTGGATCAGTTCCACTCAAAGCTTATGTTTATAGCTAGAAAATTTAAAACATGGACTTGGATATTAAAACAAAAAAACTTGAACTTCTAGTGCTTCAGAACCAATTTTGTGTAATTTCTCCACTTGATAGCAAATGTCGATGCTTCCTTTTTTACTCTTTTGATAAGATTTTGTTCCTAATAGTTGTTCTGCCATCAATTTTAGGAGTTTTGGTCACATCTTTTTTGTGATCCAACTATTTTCAATATAGCTTTTGCAAGTGTTCACTAGGGCCTAGCCATCAGTTGTATGTAATTTTGTTGTGGTGACTACTTTTATGGTCACAGGAAACAAGTCGATGGTAGTGTTTCTCAACCCTGGAACATTGTCCCCGTCTCGGAAACGTGGGGACATTTTCATCCCCACCTAGTAAAAAACTAGCGTATCATGTTCTCCAACCCTATTCCTCGATCCCAATGACCTAGGAGCTTTGTGATTAGTTTTAAATTTTTCAAGGGCTATATATGAGCAAGCTGTTATCTTGAGCATTAATGTCAAAGACCAAGATGCTTTTGAGAGAAACTTCTATCAATTCAAAGCCTTACATGGATACATGGTTTGTTTCTTCTTGAACAATTTCTGGTACTATGCAATGTCAAGAACTCAAGATTCAATCCTTCATAAGTGTGGAGTGTCAATCATTTAAACTACATGGCCTCTTATTTCTCTTCTGAAACAGTAACCATCAGCCTTAGGTTCTATCAGTAGCGTTGTATCATGTTCTTGAAATTTCAGGATGGCGTTGATAGGTGACAGAAAAACTCCGTTGATGTAAATTGTAATTTCTATCCCTCAGCAAATGGTCTTAATTATTGCCATTGTTAGGAATTCATGTGTCATAATCTTAGTGACATTGTGAAACTCTGTAGTTTTATGAGAACAATTATGCTGGCATTGAACATTTTTCTGCCTTTTTTTTTGCTGGGACGACTGAAGGATGCTGACCAAATTTCATTTAGATTTGGGATACAAGTTCGACAGTATGCTGTAGAAGATGGAGGTGTCGGGTCCTGAACAAGCCCAAACACCAAGAGAAAAACAAGCCCATTATAACTCATTACAATCTTTGAACACTCCAGCCTCTTTCCAAATGGAAATCTCATCCTTGATGTCTCCAAACAACTGGCCTGATGTGCGTGATCTCTGATTGAAAACCTGTGCATTATGTTTCTTCCAAACGAGCCATCAGATCAGCATGAAAAGTGTGTCGAAAGATTTTTTGCATAAGCGTGTCAGGAGCTCCCATAATTTTCTGAAAAGTGCGCATCACGTACATTCTCTGCATAATTTTCTGTTTTTTGGAGCTCTGCATCCCAGAACATATTTTTATTAAATGTTATTTTATTTTGTATTTGTTTTGTGATTGTTGATCCAGTGGCATAATCCCACCCTCCCCTGATGAGTACCCTATTTTGGGGCTTAATCTTCTGAGGCTTTTGGCTCAGAACAAAAGTGCTGATTTCCACGTGGAGCTGAAACTTCTGTCTTTGGAAGCTCTACACCATCCATACATCAAGTATGTCTTGGACCTTGAGTTTTCCTTTATGGAAGGTACCTACAACCGATTGTTCAATGCTCGTCAAACTATTCCACATGAGGTTTATGACTTCCTTACGGGCCTTCTTGCTGAAACAGTCAGGTGAGCACATTCACATTCAGGTTTTTCCTATTTGGTTTCTGTTGTGAAATTCCTTACAGCGCTCTCCATGTTCTTTTATAGAGATGAAATAGCTGATTGCAGCGCTCAGGCATATGACTACTTGTCAATATCTGATGCAAAGAAAATGGTATTGTTTTCCTGTGACCAACAGCTTCTTACATACATATCAGAGGCAAGTATTCTTTTCTTGCACTCCCTTTATCCTATCCTCATGGTTCCATACTTCCATTTGAGGAATGAAATGGTGAATAACTGGTGACTGAAGGATCTGAAGATAAGAGACGGTATGCTAGATGCAGACATGGGTGTAAAAGGACATGTTTTCGCATTTTGTAGTAAACCGAGCCAATCATGTCCATCTGAATTCTGCACATCAATTTCGATTTGAATGCACTGTACAAAATGCACTACAGAGAAACAGAGGAGCAAACAACAATAATTTTTATTGGTTTCTCATGTGGAAAACGAAGAGAAAAAAATTACCTAACGAACTTGATGCAGCATTGGCCTTGTGCTGCTTCAACTAGCCTCTCCTTTCTTTAGAGAACTCAGATGCCTTAAGGCAACTGACTGACTTATTGTTTGCTGTAGATTAGCATTAACAGAGAGAACAAAAAAAGAAGGCAGCTAACAATCTTCAGAATTCGTCATGAACCACCAAGCATCGATTTGAGCAACTTCTTCAGCATGCCCACAATGCTCGAAAACGACGGTCCCTGCCTTGGATCGCTGAAAAAAGGAATGAAAAATCACTCGCTGACAAGGTGTTGTTCTGATCATTGCATGAAATCAAGCAGAAATTTGTCTAAATCTTTGAAAAAAAATCTTCAAAACAGCAGTGCTTGATCAATCCCAGCAGGATTCAACAAGAGCAGCTAGCTCAGGGACTGTATCTTGTGGAATTGGGAGCCTTCTGTTCTGGAATGCAACTGCTCCTACTACCTGCAAAGGTTGCTCTGCTGAATCACAAACCACAGCCCCTGCACAAAATCCAGGATCAGAATAAAAGAGAAGGTTGAGGCAACTACTTGTGCAGGGCTTAGGCCACTCCATGGTTGCTGCATTGTCATGAGCTCCCATAAGATCACTCCGAAGCTTTACACGTCACACTTTTCGTTCGCTGGCTCACTGAGAAGAAATTCTGGTGCCATCTGCAATTTTTAGGAACAATGGATGATCAAAACCAACAACTTCAGTGGCAGATTACTACTTGAGCTTGGATAGTAATATGAAACTTACTGTTCCAGCGACTGATTTGGAGGATATGAAGGTATTTGCCTTAAATCTGGACAAGCCAAAGTCACCTACCTGAAGTTCATATCACTGACAGTAAAGAAACAAAAAGGTAGACCAAGTTTTCAATATTGCTATACTATTAGGGAGTTGAATTTTGAACCAACCTTCACGGACCAGTTCTTATCCACCAGCATGTTTGGTGTCTTCAAATCCCAATGTACAATTGGAGGATTCAAGCAATGGAGGTAGCTGATGCCTTTCGCCTGCATTACAAACAAAGAATGGGTGATACATAATTCAGATAAAACTAGTACCAGTTCAGATGCATACAGTATACAAAAGAGAAGAAAAAATTGTGATACATACAATATCGAACACCATGCGCAAACAACGTCTTAAATCGAACATTTCTCCAGCAGATGCCTTGTTGATGAGACGGAAGAGGCTCCATCTGTTTGCATCATCAGAGAGATAATTTGATGAAGGAAAGTTATTATAGGCTGTGATAACTGAAAGTCTGAAACTGAGGGAGGTTCACCTTGGCAAATACTCTGTTACTATTGACAAATGTGGGCATTTGGCCACTGCACCCATGAACAACACCACATTTGGATGGTGAACGCGCTTCATGATTGCAATCTGTAGTGGAAAAAACAATTCCCGAGCTAAATGGGTGGAACTGATTGTGATCCATAGAAACAGTTAGTTCAAGTTCTAAAGAATCAAAGCAAAATGTTGCTGTGATTTCTCTAAGGAGTTCTTTTAGCTGAGCTTCGCCGACATCCTGTTCTGTAAGCACCTTCACTGCAACATCCTACAGATTGAAATCTACAACCTCAAGTTTATGATCTCCAAAGCAAATCAAGCTTACACAATGCGCCAAGAGTTTAATGTACATACAGAGCCGTGCCAGTCAGCACGATACACAGTTCCAAATGAACCTGCATTGCATTTCAGAAGTGATCAGATTTCACATCATACAGGAAATCAGTAACAAAACTGGAGGTAAAGAAGTACCGGCGCCTACGCGTTCCATGAGCACGAGCTCATCCATGATATCTCCAGCCAATCCGCAGCAAAAGACGGCTTGATGCTCAGCCGTTTCAGAGGCGTAGCACCGGTGATGTTCTCCTTATGTCCATTCTCAGAACCGATCTCCATCACCTTCAGTTGCTTGGACACTTCGAAAACTGCCATGTTGCTGTTGTTGCAGTTGCCGTTCTGCGTGATCTGACCACATTTTGGCAGCATGGCTTCTTTGCTGGATTCCAGAGCAGAGCTGCTCTCCTCGGCAACACTGTACTTAGCAACTGTATGCAGCACAAGATTAAATGGCTAATCAGAATGTGCCAAGAACATATTTATTGGGGATGAAGAATGGTCTGTACCTGAATACTGAGGATTTGACAGTATCGAGTTGCGACGATCTCCAGATATCGCGTGATTCCACGAAGCAGCCGGTGTTGCATAGTTTGCTGAACTCATTGTACATGAGCTCTTGAAAGGTGAAGGCACAGAGGAGAGCAGCTGGCCATTGATAGACGAGTCTGGACTGCTGAGTCTTCCCGGCTCAACGACGAGGTCGACGACGTACTCCCTGAATCAACCAACCAGCAAAGTTCAGCCATGTGCAACAACAAATCTTTTGCAAGTGAATTTCAGACGGAGATCGACAAAGGAATAAAGACTACTGAGTGCAGGTCGTCGACCTTACGAACCTTCTCTCGTTCTCGATCCTGACGAGGCAGGATGATCGGTGAGGCGCGGAGCAGTACTTGCAGCCCTGCGCGATGCGGCACGGCAGGCCGATGAAGTCGGTGAGGTTCTTGAAGAGGATGGCGCGGTGGCGGCAGAAGCCGATGGGGATGCTGCCGATTGGACGACGACGCCCTTGTGCCGCTTCCTCAGCTGCTTGCTCACCGCATGATCAGGTTCCCGTCCTCCGACCGCAACGCGCCCCTGCACAAAACAAACTCCCATGTCGTCAGGGACGAATGCATGGCGCGACTATGCCTGAACCTGCACCCGGCACTAGCTAAGCTTGCATCAGAATGGAGACTTCAATGGAGAACACATTAGAGTCGACAGACTGCACAGTCGCAATTAGTATAAAATCTTTGGTTAATTAAGCAAATCATTAACATCAATCCATAGGAGGAGGGAGAGGTGGTGATGCAAATGGAAATGGAGGAGGCGGCGGCGGCCATGAGAGGGAGAGGGATGAGTGGTTTAATTCAACTTGCAGGGT